>CM060925.1:143835714-145035714 GCA_030737875.1 Allium sativum | reverse complement strand
GTGCACAAACCCAAACAGTTGGTATCAGAGCTCATATCATCGCATAACTTGAGTGTTTGTTGGATTGAATATTGTATAGGTTGGATATGATGACATTTTCGAAGATGGCTATTTTGAATGGGAAGAATTAGGGTATATGGAAGCCGAAGATTGAGGACGTTCTATATTTCAATGATTTGCATGATACCATTGATGGAGTGCGGAGAAGCCCTCGAATATGGATGAGGGAAAGTGGAAGAAAATGAACAAAAAGGCAATTGCGTTGATTCGACAATATTTGGATGATTCGGTACTCCACCATGTGATAGTTGTGAATCCACGAAGGCATTGTGGGACAAATTAATCTCGCTATATAAGTCGAAGAATGCTACAAGTAAGGCTTTTCTAGTATGAAAGCCAATACAACTAAGGTTGGATGAGGAAAAGTCGGTTGCAGAGCATTTAAACTAGTTTCAGGATGTCATCAATCAATTGGAAAACATAAAAGTCAATTTTGATGATGAGTTTCATACTCTTTTGTTGATGAATTAACTTCTGGAAAGCTGGGAGACTTTGGTTGTTTCATTGAGTAATTTCAATCCTAAAGGAACTATGACTTTAGAAATGGTTTGGAGTAGTCTTTTGAATGAGAAGCTAAAGAGAAAAAGGGTCAGAGTTGAAATCAGTTCAAAGTGAGGTGATGGTAGCAAGGGACTTGAAGGATACGATTAGGAAGAAAAAGGGATCCAAGGTAAAGACGCAATCACTTGCTTCCATAGCAAGAAGGAAGGTCACAAGCGCAATGATTGTTATTCATATATGCGAGATATGAAGAAGAAGAAGACACAAGGTGATAATAACAGTGATGAAACATAGTGTAACACCCCGTAATTTTAAAACGGGACATAAGATATAATTAAAGAATAATAAAACTTTAAAAGAAGAATTGGGTGAAAGGGTTATGCCATTGCGTTCGTCTCGGAATTCTGCTTGAGATAGAGTTTGAGTTTGCGTAAAACGGATGCCGTATGAAGGAGATATGGACGAACGAAGTTGGGCAGAAAAACCGGAAACAGGCCAGAATACACTGGCGCACTTGTGAAGTGCGCCAGTTCAAAAATGAACTGGCACACCTGCCAAATGCGCCCATACCGCGGGCAGTCCAGCATAGCATTATGGAGTGTTCTGTGATGACGTGTCTTTTTCTGATTTGCTGGATGACCTGTCTTCGAGTTGTGTGGCTCTGGTTACTCCTAGACTAATCTAAAGGCGAGAATTAATCCTAGACATCTATATATACGTAGCTAAACCAAAACCCTAACCTCATAACCCTAAAACTATGGTGCCGTCATGCTGTTCGTCAACAAGCTAGCCTAGCCTCCTTCATCTTCTCCAAACTAGAAAATCAAATCCAAAATATTAATCGATTAGAAGAACTTTAAATCAAACGTCTACATCAAAGGATAGCTTAACAAATTCAGAAATCAGATCCCAGAATACAAGATCCGTTCTTTTTCTGTAAGTTCAGTTATTATTTAGATTTAAACATCTAATAGAAATCATGATTGTAATAATTGAATCTAGAACGATGCCTAATTTCGATTCATGCCTATCCTTTTGTCAAATCTGAATTGCTTATGCCTATGAGACTATTGGAATTGATGTAATGACACCTATCATGCCTATGAGACTGTTGTGACTGACATAGTAAAACCTATCATGCCTGAGACTGTTGGACTGACATAATAGAACCTATCATGCCTATGAAACTGTTGTGACTGACATAATAAAACCTATCATGCCTATGAGACTGTTGGATTGACATAATAGAACCTGTCATGCCTATGAGACTGTTGTGATTGATATGATGGAACCTATCATGTTGTACATCCTATGCCTATGAGACTATCGTGATTAAAATAATGGGACTTATCATGTTGTACATAAAAATTAGTGATTCTCTTCAGTCCAATTCTATCCAATCTTTATACCTATGGTGTGAATTGCTTAGCTTGTCTACACATATTGTTAATGTACAACATTGGAATATGATTCTTGAATTGGGTACATCTTTACATGCCTATTTTTCCTTATGTCAATTCTTATGCCCCTTATCTATTTTTCCGCTTTTTACTTGCTTTTGTGAATACTAAGTTCATTCGGATCTTAGATTGAATCTCGTTGTACGTGCGATTATAACGCGTGGAAAATTGGGTATAATTTAATTGAGTAAATTTTGGGCATAGCATGGGAATGTGGCATAAACTTGTATTGGCTAGACTTGTGGAAAATTTGACACATATGACAAATACGTATATTGGCTAAAGATGAACATGCCTAACCCAAGGTTAGATTGAGTTGCGGTGTAAGACTGCCCGGAACCGCCGGCATATCCAGCTACCGCAATAATATAGATATAATGTGAGAGTTAGCGCATTTAAGACCAAAAACCCGAGGTTAGATTGAGTTGCGGTGTAAGGCTGCCCGAAACCGCCCGACATATCCAGCAACCGCAACAATATAAATATAATGTGAGAGGTTGGTGCTTTAATGAATAAATTAAAGTTAAGAAACAAACAGGCTAAGAATGGTAAGGTTAAATTAATCAAATCAACACTTAACCAATATAACATGATGTGCGATAGGGTTAAGTAACACAAGAGGGGAACCCTTAACCAATGTAACATGACAAGTGGAAGGGTTAAGTAACACAATAGGGCAACACTTAACCAATGTAACATGACCAGTGGTAGGGTTAAGTTAACACTTAACCAATGAATGAGTGGGGTTAAGTTAACGCGAAACACTTAACCAATATAATACGATGAATGAACACGGTTAAGTTAATAGAAAACACTTAACCAATTACAACATGATGAATGAGAAGGGTTAAGTTAATAAGAAACACTTAACTAACATGACATGACGTGTGGATGGGTTAAGTTAATAAGAAACACTTAACTAACATGACATGACGTGTGGATGGGTTAAGTTAACTTGAATGGATGGATAACACTTAGCCAATTTGGGGGGTATACGAATAGACCCTAGGAAACCCTAATAACGGGACCCATTTCAGCAGTAACGCACATAGATGTATCACGGTACCCTGAACTAGGGAGGGTGGGGCACGATTACTGGGCTGATTATAAGCGGTCAAAATAGCGACAGGGGGTGCAGCAGTGTAATTCCGATGGAGTATGGGCGTGCAAGTGCTCCAGAGTGGAAAAGCAGGCACTGGGCATCAGTAGTATACACTGTGCATCTAAAATTTGTGTTGGGTTGCTATCATGAGGATTGATACACCTTGTGGTGGGACCAACACAGGGTATCTACACACAAGAGAGGGCCGATTGACACAGACACAAGGAAAGTTAATACAAGTAGGGAGCCGATCGATAGGGTAGTAAGGGTACATCTAACATCTTCATGGCAATTAGGCTGGTTGAGGTTAGATCCTCATACTAGATGTACACCTGAAGGCTACCACAATTGCGGGGTTGGGATCACCTTATTTTATAACACAAGATACTAGTTGGGACACTAGTAGGGGATACAGATCCTTTTTCACAGGATACTAGTTGGGACACTAGTAGGGAATACAAATCATTCTATAAAAGACACAAGTTAGGATGTTAGTTGGGTGGTGTAGAGAAAATAGGAAATCAGAGAAAGAACCGAAGTGCATTCAGTGTATCTTACCTTGTCATATCTAACGATCATCATTTGTTGTCTTGCTATGCTTATTATCATGGTTATGGTCTTGTATCCAGTTTATTCATGTCATGATCCTTTTACTTGTTTACATGATGAATAATCACTGGACTTACCAGGCTTTATGTCTGACTCTGTTTTGTTTCGTTCTCTTTTCTTTCGTCCCTCCCCCCAAGGTTCACAGGGAGGGAATATTACCACTTAGCTCAATTTTATTTTCAAGCTCGAAGATAGACGATGTATTGCTTTGGACTCTCTTTTCTACTGCTATGGCTGGCTCATGCTTTATTGAGGAATATCAATGTCGTTTTATGCTTCTTTATTTTGTTAAACAAGACAGATGCTTTATTGTAATGGGTAAGGGTGTTTTGGGGTTGGGAAACAATCTTTGTACAAGCTGTTTTACCAAGCTGTTGTTTTATCAATGAAGTAAAGTTTTATATATTTTCCGCTGTTTAATTTTTTTTGTCTGTTTTGTAATTTATCTGTTCTATACACTTATGACGCTCCACTGAAGTTAATGCATTCCCTTTGTGAGTGACCTTAACGAAGGTGGGGTGTTACACGTGGTGTCAAAGCTGAAGGTTACCAGAACAGATAAAAGATTTTTCAAAAGCATATTTCAAAAGGGGTGTTTTCTAAAACATGTTTCAAAGAAGGAGTTTTCAAGAGAAAGATTTACTATGAAAAACATAATCCCCAAAAGCCATATATCTATCTTTCGATTCTTTGTTTCAAATCTCTTCCTTTTTCCTTCTTGAGTCTCTTTCTTCACGTTTAGATGCCTTCCCTAAGATATGGAAGAACTTCGGTGCGATGGGCGGAAAACCTTTTCATGTGACTGAGACGTTTGTCGAGGCTATAAATTGGCTCAAGGAAGTGAAGGACTCGTTTGGTATCTTGGAGATAGACAATGGAAGGAAAGTTCAGCTAGCTGCTTGGTCGATGAGGAAGTTTAGGCTGAGGAACACAACCCAAGGATGAGGAATTTGTTGATATGGCTTTAATCCGCAAAGAAGGTAAAGGAGAAAGTGGAAAGAATAATTAACCCCCGTAACAAAAGGTGTCTTTATTGTGGTATAACGGGCCATATAATTAAGGACTGTAGGAAGAAGAAGAAGCATGGTTGTTACCATTGCGGTGAGGCATGACATATGATTTAAGATTACCCAAGGAGGTAAGGACAAGGGCATGGACAGAGGACATGACCTACTTCTAGAGGACAGGTTCATGCTCTCATGGCACCAGGACGGGAGGGAGATAGAAACATTTCTGTTGAAAGTTTGATTTTCCATTTTCAGTCATCCTGCTCAAACTTTGTTTGACTCTTGCACTTTGCAATCGTTTGTATCTGCTTCGTTATTTGAAACACTGCACCTAAATACTAGTCCAGTTATAGATCCCATTGTAGTCTCAAATCCTATTGGTGGTTTGGCTCACTTATCTATGGTTTGTCAGGATTTGAGAGTGTCTATCTTGGGCGTTGGGTTTGAATGCAACGCCTTCATTCTTGGTTTCGCGGGCTATGGCTTGATTCTAGGGATGGATTGGCTAGCTAGGCATGGTGCCGTCCAAGACTATGAAAGGGGGGTAGTTAGACTTTTGACTCGGCTCGGTGATACCCTCAAAATCTCGTGTAACCCTAAGGGTTATGTCATGCTTAGTTATCTAGAATATCTTGATGCATCTGTTGATAATTTGCAATTCGTTCAAGTAGTCCGTGAGTATCCCGATGTCTTTGATGAGGGTTTACCCCTAAAGCGTGAAATAGATTTCCGCATATACTTGGTTGATAACGCCAAACCAGTGCATTGCCCATACGACACATGGCTCCCAGGGAGAGGAAGGAGCTCAGCAAGCAAGTTAAAGAGTTGCTTGAGAAGGGGTTTATTAGGCGAAGTATTTCTGAATGGGGTGCTCCAGTAGTGTTTGCTACTAAGGCGGATGGTTCACTTTGCTTATGCGTGGATTATAGAGAATTAAACAAGCTGACAAAGAAAAAGAGGCACCCACTTCCGAGAATAGATGATTTGTTTGACCAGCTTGTAGGTGCATCTGTTTTCTCCCAACTAGATTTGGCTATAGGGTTTCATCAGCTAAGAGAAGCTGAGGACAGTATAGACAAGACTGCTTTTAGGACCCCTGTGTAACACCCCGCCTCCGCTAGGGTCACTCGCAAAGGAATGCACTAGCTTTAGAGGGGCATTATTGGTAAACATGCACAGAAATATCACAAGACAGAACATATAAAATAGCGGAAGTAAAATCAAACTTTCATAACATGAATAAATAAGGTCTAAAGCCTTTTACATCAGAGTACATCAAAACCTGTCTTGCAATAGTAAAGAAGCATAAAGACATTTTCATAAATTATTCCCCAAGTAAAAACAGTAAAGTAGCCATTAGCCAAGAAAAGTCCAAGCCATCCATGATGACCTTCAAGCAGAAGAAGTCCGAACTAAACAACAGTATTTCCTCCCTGTAACCTGGGGGGGGGAAACGGAAGAAAAGAGGCGAAACAAAACGGGTCAGTCAAAAAGACTGAGTAAGCCCTATCTACTATTAGCATAAAAACTAGTAAAGTTAACTGACATGAGAAACTGAGATGAACATAAGCATGATAACAAGATAGATAAGCTAAATCAAAATAACAGGATGAACTACTGAACTCAGATAAACTAAGGTGTCATGATAAATTACGATGTCAAGATAAAATAAGGTATCACATCGTCAGGTTTCTATCAAGTATAATATCCCCAAGATATATGTCACGTATAACGCCCCGTGATATCTATCTTGTATTTTAGCTCTGCACCTACCGTACTAGTATCCCCACCGTGTCATGTGTTAACCAAGAATGACCCTCACTCAAAAGTCGTGTAATGGTCCATGTCAACCTAATATATCGCATATATAGGTTACTCAACTTGTATGTTTTATTCCATGTAAATGTTCAGTCCCTTGCCGTAGACCATACGGGCTTTCCCATGAGATTCTATATTACTTTAACATAGTTCCATGATCCTTAAGATCGGTTTGGACTGTTACCCTAAACCTAGCTAGGGTCTTCCAATCATGAATTATTGTTTGTACAACTAGGACTTATGCTACCTAGGGCTGCTAGGGATTATGCTTACCTATTGCACGTTTTCGTATCTCGGTTTGGGTTCAACCACCTAGGGCCACTAGGGATTACGCTAACCGCCAACTGCGCCCTTTTTCCCACGCATTCATCGTGAATCGCTTTTCCATGACTGTATGCACATGTATCACATCGTGCCATCCGAGTACTGTCACATGGCAAATCAAGAAATACAGGACTCGGTCGGGAGCTTTCGATTTATCTGCCGATGCAGATGCTAAGGTCTGTTTTTCTTATACGTGGCTATGGTCCCACGAGACCACTCCCTCAACTAGTGAAAGACAAGACAGGATAAATCCTGTATGAGAACACAACACTGGCCAACCCACATCCAAGCCTTACCGCAACCATAATTAGATAGCAATTATGGTCTTTTGGGTGTTCTCTGCCTTTCCGTACGTACACGCTTGACCAAAGATGGTAGGTAGCCTGACGAAATGCTATCTAGGGTACGACCGTGTATCGTCGACTATACCCTATCCATCCCCGTCTTTAGGTCGCTCGTATAGCAACCAAGGCATACTCTTGGTTCTTCTAACGCAGACCTTAACCTCTCATGAGCCTAGTATAATCACCTGGCAGCTCATAGAGGGATACCAAGAATATCCTCACGTTCCCCGAAGCCGCTGCTTCATTACCCAGTTCGCTAGAGCCTTTATCTAAATCAGATACTTGCTCCTACTCGTATACTTAAACGATGACCTACCGTATCAGGTTACTCATCTATCTATGAACTGGTCTAAATTTACTTGACTAAGAATCATTACTTAGTTATTCTTCAACTAAGGTTTACCACTTAGCATTGTTCCCGTTATCCTTGTTAACTACGGTTATCCACCTAATCCTCAGAACTAGGGTTTACATAATGGATTAAGTGTCACTTAAGTTCATGACTTAACCCGTCTACAAATCCTGTCAAAATTGGCTAAGTATCCAAGTTCAAGGCTTAACCCTACAAACCATGCTCAAGTTGGTTAAGAATATTAAGCAATTCACGACTTAACCTCGTCCAATTATCATTCTAGATTGGTTAAGTATATATTAACTTGACCCTATCAATTTACTTAGTCAAATCGGTCAAGTGTATTCAAGCGATTCGTGACTTAGCCTTATCATGTTTTCACGTTATATTGGTTAAGTATTGGTTAACTTAACCACAATAAATTAACGAGTTAGATTGGATAAGTATAGGTCACTTAACCACATCAATTCATCATGTTTAGATTAGTTAAGTGTTTAACTTAACCCCATTAAACTACCAAGTGGGATTAATTAAGTCTAGGCTAACTTAACCCCATCCGATTTCCATGTTTAGACTAGTTGAGTCTAATCTTAACCCCATTCGTTAACCGTATTTTTCGGTTAAGCGTCATTAAGAAAACTTACTTAACCTTACCAGGTTATCGCGTTGGATTGATTAAGTGTTGGTTAACTTAACCCCATCCACTAGTCATATAAAAATGGTTAAGTGTCATTAGGCAAATCAAGTTACTTAACCTACCCAACCTTGTCATGTTTTGTTAAGTATCATTAGCCTAATCAAATTACTTAACCCATTTGTCCATGTCATATTTGGTTAAGAGTCATTAATCAAATTAACTTAACCCTATCATGTGGCATTAATTACTTAATGCACCTTCACCTCTCACATTAGACTTTGTTGTGGTTACTAGTTAAGCCGGTCGGTTCCGGGTAGCTTTACACCACAACTTGGTCTAACCTCGGGTTCAAGCACAACATGACCAACTTCTCACATTGGGTCCTATTGTTTGCAACTACTAGTTAGGCCGGTCGGTTCCGGGTAGTTTTACGTTGCAAACTCAACCCAACCTCGAGTTGGCCACACTTATATTATCTAAGTGTCATGTCCATCATGTTTCCCAAAACATGTTACAAGTTTTCAAGCATTTGGGTAGACCTAACTTAATAGGTAAATTCCCAAAGGGTAGACCTAACTTAATAGGTAAATTCCCAAGCTTATGTTTTTATGCATACTTACATGTCAACTTCCATGTTATATTTCAAGTCATGTTTTCAAGTTGTATTTTCATGTCATTAGAAATTACCCATAACATAACCCAACGCTTTTAAACTCGCATATACGTTCGCGATAGCGTAATGGATTAAAAGAAGAGACTTGGCAAAGGCATGACAAAAATGGATATTAAGCCACAAGTTAATCATGGTGGCAAATGAGGCACAAATGTGTTCATTAACTTGCATGTTACATTCTTAAGCCTCAAAACATGCATAAACCCAAACTTGGCACATAAGCGAATCATGGTGACAAAAGATATGGAATGATGACTAGTAACTCGCATATATCATCATATAAGGGTTATGACTTCATATGCAAGTTGACATAAAGGTTATGAGGGTTCTCATGTTGCCTAATGCAACATTTCAACATAAAGGTTGTAGCTTTTAGCTCACAAGATCAAGATAATGACTTCATAAACTTGCATGACATGATAGCATGTATCATACTCAATGATCAAACCCAAACTTGCAACATGAACATTTAACTTCATAGTTAATATCTAAGAGTAGGGAAAGGGCTTACATTGCTATGAAGGCACAAAAGATATGACAAAGCCCTTATGCAATCAAATAGACCCAAAATGCAAGCTCTAACATAAAAACCCTTGAGCCAAAATGATCAAAACCCTTGCTTTATGATGCAAAGATAGAAACTTGACTTGAATGCAAGCTAATGACACTCATACAAGCTTGAAAACACTTGTATGCATGGAAAATCTCTCATAGAAACCATTTAGAAATTTTATGAAGAGAGTGGAGGCCATGAGAGGTAAAATTTTGCCATAGTTTAGTTGCATGAATGAATAATGAGGATTTAGGATAGGTTAGGGTCTTATTTATAGATTAGGCAAGTGTTTTAGGCCATAGGATTAAACCTAGATTCAATCCAAGCCATCAAAGCATGTCTTGGGGAAGAAGTCAAGTGTAGGAACCATCTAGGGCCTTTAGATTAAAGATGAACCATGAGAACCATCCAAATGCAAAATCTGCATTTGAGCGAATCGGCCCACGGGTTGACAGCCAAACACCCTGGATTAACCCCTAGTCGACCCAGCGAGCTCGGGTCGACCTCAAAAATCGGCCGGTTCGGTTATTCCCCTCTCCCAATTCGCTGCTTTGAACATTTTTGCATATTTATTTATTTAATTTTCAATTATATATATATATATCAATATATATATATTTCTCTGCGCAACCCATTTCACTTAATTAAGTATACTTTAATTTGGGAAATTTTCGTGAAACTTTGCGAGGCCATATCTTGGTCATACGGACTCCGATTTTCGAAAACTCGGACTCTATTTCGCGTATTTTTCCGAGACGAACACAATGGCATAGCCCGTTTCCCTTGATTCAGATTTTACAGTTTAATTCTGCCTCCATTTATGTTATAACAGGTTATTGAAAATACGGGTTGTTACATTCTCCCCACCTTTTAGGATTTCGTCCCCGAAATCTCCAAGTTAGGAAGAACATATCCTACCATCCATCATCCATCTACTCAAAACATCATCCACAAGCAACTTTTGTCCTTAGATGATTTCTAATGATGTATGAATATATGCAAAACGTGTGTGTACATGTTCCTTAGCTAATGCTAATGATCAGGCCTGAATAATCTTTCTAATGCAAAATATGTATAGTGCCATGAATCCAACATGTATGAAAATAGTCCTAGTCATATAGATACTATATGCGTGCACAATCATTCATTCATATGCAACAACCGCATGATAATACATTCGATTTCATCCATAAACAAGTATAAATACTCGTGCATATGCAATATGAAATGTGACCGAGTCGAGCTAGTATCTAATGTGTATTCGCGCATCCACGAGCAATCACTTGCAACCACTTGCAACCATATCAATCATAACATGTTTCAAATACATGTTTACATCCATAGGGTTCTACCTAGAATTCCCTGAAACAGGGTCGAGAAGATAAACGGGACAAACTCCTTACAGGGTTTGTAACGGAGAATAGGACCGAGAGGATGTCCACAAAAGATAGCCTACAAGTAAGCTCTACAGAAAACAGGGATCAAGGATATACTCCCAAAAAGAGATATCATGCGCGTATCTAGTCTTTGACCATCAAAGTCGTCTTTTAACTTCGCGATTTTGTAGCTTCTTATTCCTGTTTCCATAACATGAGCAGGAACTCATTTCTTCGTCGCCTCTCGTTCCACTTGCACTTATCCTTTTCCTAGAATACTTGACGCAAACATGACTGCGTACTCATGATCTCATGCAAGCTTTCCAAAATTCACTAGTGAATCTTGGATCTCGTTTATATACTATAAGGCATTCCATGTAGAAGAACTTTCTCTTGAAAGTAAACAGATGTCAATCAGGTTATCATGCGCACTTACTAGGGTGATCTCTATAACCCATGCATAAATGAAGTAAACCATCCGTCTTATTGGCGAACACCACTCGATCGGGCTTCAAATTTCCAATAAAGGCATCAAGGGATTCTAAGTAACTAGTCATGACAGAACCTCAAAAAGGTTACCCGATACTTCGAGGGCATTACCAAGGCTAGTCAAAAGGTCTAACTACCCTCCTATCAAAACCGAGAGTGGCACCCCCTACTGGATAACCACTTCATCCCTAGAATCCATCCATAGCTTATAAACATAAGCATTATTTCCAAACTCAACACTTGGCATAGACATTCCCAAATCCAAACAAGTCATGTATAAATGGACTGATTCTCCAATAGGACTTTGAGACAAAAATGGGATTCTCTATTACGCTAGTACTTAAGGTGCAGAGACTCAACTATCGAAGCAGACTTAAATGATACGAACAACAAAGTCCTAACGGGATGATAGAGAAGAAAAGCTAAACCTTTAACAAGATCGTTACCCTCCTTCCGAGGTACTCTAGAAATGAGAGCATACTACTGCCCTCCCGATGATCTTGTCCTTGTCCCATAATACTTAACTATCCGCCCCGTTTTACCATGCCAAAGGTACTCTCTCGTCATGGGTTTCATTGTTCATCTTTCTCCCTCCTTGGAGGACTAAGCCATACCAACAAGTTGCTCATCCTTAAGCTCGTATCCTTTATCCTTCTTTCTCACGATCCTTTCTTATAACGCGGCCACTGGTCTCTCGAGAACCACCTCCATCGTATGGAAAGCACTTTCGTAGGTAGAAAAGACTAGTCGCAGTTAAAACTACTGTGACTACAGATGGAGGAAAGAAAGGAAAAGAGACTCAATTAAGGAAACAAGGATAGTGCTAATGGCCTTTGGGGAATAGCCTTTTTCTTTTAAAAGAAAATTTTCTTGAAAAATGCTTCTTTGTAAACGGTTTTTTTTTTCAAATAGTTTTCAGAAGGTCTTTAAAAACTTTTGCCCAGTCTGGTAACCTTCTGCTCTGATACCACGTGTAACACCCCGCCTCCGCTAGGGTCACTCGCAAAGGAATGCACTAGCTTTAGAGGGGCATTATTGGTAAACATGCACAGAAATATCACAAGACAGAACATATAAAATAGCGGAAGTAAAATCAAACTTTCATAACATGAATAAATAAGGTCTAAAGCCTTTTACATCAGAGTACATCAAAACCTGTCTTGCAATAGTAAAGAAGCATAAAGACATTTTCATAAATTATTCCCCAAGTAAAAACAGTAAAGTAGCCATTAGCCAAGAAAAGTCCAAGCCATCCATGATGACCTTCAAGCAGAAGAAGTCCGAACTAAACAACAGTATTTCCTCCCTGTAACCTGGGGGGGGGGGGAAACGGAAGAAAAGAGGCGAAACAAAACGGGTCAGTCAAAAAGACCGAGTAAGCCCTATCTACTATTAGCATAAAAACTAGTAAAGTTAACTGACATGAGAAACTGAGATGAACATAAGCATGATAACAAGATAGATAAGCTAAATCAAAATAAGAGGATGAACTACTGAACTCAGATAAACTAAGGTGTCATGATAAATTACGATGTCAAGATAAAACAAGGTATCACATCGTCAGGTTTCTATCAAGTATAATATCCCCAAGATATCTGTCACGTATAACGCCCCGTGATATCTATCTTGTATTTTAGCTCTGCACCTACCGTACTAGTATCCCCACCGTGTCATGTGTTAACCAAGAATGACCCTCACTCAAAATTCGTGTAATGGTCCATGTCAACCTAATATATCGCATATATAGGTTACTCAACTTGTATGTTTTATTCCATGTAAATGTTCAGTCCCTTGCCGTAGACCATACGGGCTTTCCCATGAGATTCTATATTACTTTAACATAGTTCCATGATCCTTAAGATCGGTTTGGACTGTTACCCTAAACCTAGCTAGGGTCTTCCAATCATGAATTATTGTTTGTACAACTAGGACTTATTCTACCTAGGGCTGCTAGGGATTATGCTTACCTATTGCACGTTTTCGTATCTCGGTTTGGGTTCAACCACCTAGGGCCACTAGGGATTACGCTAACCGCCAACCGCGCCCTTTTTCCCACGCATTCATCGTGAATCGCTTTTCCATGACTGTATGCACATGTATCACATCGTGCCATCCGAGTCCTATCACAGGGCAAATCAAGAAATACAGGACTCGGTCGGGAGGTTTCGATTTATCTGCCGATGCAGATGCTAAGGTCTGTTTTTCTTATATGTGGCTATGGTCCCACGAGACCACTCCCTCAACTAGTGAAAGACAAGACAGGATAAATCCTGTATGAGAACACAACACTGGCCAACCCACATCCAAGCCTTACCGCAACCATAATTAGATAGCAATTATGGTCTTTTGGGTGTTCTCTGCCTTTCCGTACGTACACGCTTGACCAAAGATGGTAGGTAGCCTGACGAAATGCTATCTAGGGTACGACCGTGTATCGTCGACTATACCCTATCCATCCCCGTCTTTAGGTCGCTCGTATAGCAACCAAGGCATACTCTTGGTTCTTCTAACGCAGACCTTAACCTCTCATGAGCCTAGTATAATCACCTGGCAGCTCATAGAGGGATACCAAGAATATCCTCACGTTCCCCGAAGCCGCTGCTTCGTTACCCAGTTCGCTGGAGCCTTTATCTAAATCAGATACTTGCTCCTACTCGTATACTTAAACGATGACCTACCGTATTAGGTTACTCATCTATCTATGAACTGGTCTAAATTTCCTTGACTAAGAATCATTACTTAGTTATTCTTCAACTAAGGTTTACCACTTAGCATTGTTCCCGTTATCCTTGTTAACTACGGTTATCCACCTAATCCTCAGAACTAGGGTTTACATAATGGATTAAGTGTCACTTAAGTTCATGACTTAACCCGTCTACAAATCCTGTCAAAATTGGCTAAGTATCCAAGTTCAAGGCTTAACCCTACAAACCATGCTCAAGTTGGTTAAGAATATTAAGCAATTCACGACTTAACCTCGTCCAATTATCATTCTAGATTGGTTAAGTATATATTAACTTGACCCTATCAATTTACTTAGTCAAATCGGTCAAGTGTATTCAAGCGATTCGTGACTTAGCCTTATCATGTTTTCACGTTATATTGGTTAAGTATTGGTTAACTTAACCACAATAAATTAACGAGTTAGATTGGATAAGTATAGGTCACTTAACCACATCAATTCATCATGTTTAGATTAGTTAAGTGTTTAACTTAACCCCATTAAACTACCAAGTGGGATTAATTAAGTCTAGGCTAACTTAACCCCATCCGATTTCCATGTTTAGACTAGTTGAGTCTAATCTTAACCCCATTCGTTAACCGTATTTTTCGGTTAAGCGTCATTAAGAAAACTTACTTAACCTTACCAGGTTATCGCGTTGGATTGATTAAGTGTTGGTTAACTTAACCCCATCCACTAGTCATATAAAAATGGTTAAGTGTCATTAGGCAAATCAAGTTACTTAACCTACCCAACCTTGTCATGTTTTGTTAAGTATCATTAGCCTAATCAAATTACTTAACCCATTTGTCCATGTCATATTTGGTTAAGAGTCATTAATCAAATTAACTTAACCCTATCATGTGGCATTAATTACTTAATGCACCTTCACCTCTCACATTAGACTTTGTTGTGGTTACTAGTTAAGCCGGTCGGTTCCGGGTAGCTTTACACCACAACTTGGTCTAACCTCGGGTTCAAGCACAACATGACCAACTTCTCACATTGGGTCCTATTGTTTGCAACTACTAGTTAGGCCGGTCGGTTCCGGGTAGTTTTACGTTGCAAACTCAACCCAACCTCGAGTTGGCCACACTTATATTATCTAAGTGTCATGTCCATCATGTTTCCCAAAACATGTTACAAGTTTTCAAGCATTTGGGTAGACCTAACTTAATAGGTAAATTCCCAAAGGGTAGACCTAACTTAATAGGTAAATTCCCAAGCTTATGTTTTTATGCATACTTACATGTCAACTTCCATGTTATATTTCAAGTCATGTTTTCAAGTTGTATTTTCATGTCATTAGAAATTACCCATAACATAACCCAACGCTTTTAAACTCGCATATACGTTCGCGACAGCGTAATGGATTAAAAGAAGAGACTTGGCAAAGGCATGACAAAAATGGATATTAAGCCACAAGTTAATCATGGTGGCAAATGAGGCACAAATGTGTTCATTAACTTGCATGTTACATTCTTAAGCCTCAAAACATGCATAAACCCAAACTTGGCACATAAGCGAATCATGGTGACAAAAGATATGGAATGATGACTAGTAACTCGCATATATCATCATATAAGGGTTATGACTTCATATGCAAGTTGACATAAAGGTTATGAGGGTTCTCATGTTGCCTAATGCAACATTTCAACATAAAGGTTGTAGCTTTTAGCTCACAAGATCAAGATAATGACTTCATAAACTTGCATGACATGATAGCATGTATCATACTCAATGATCAAACCCAAACTTGCAACATGAACATTTAACTTCATAGTTAATATCTAAGAGTAGGGAAAGGGCTTACATTGCTATGAAGGCACAAAAGATATGACAAAGCCCTTATGCAATCAAATAGACCCAAAATGCAAGCTCTAACATAAAAACCCTTGAGCCAAAATGATCAAAACCCTTGCTTTATGATGCAAAGATAGAAACTTGACTTGAATGCAAGCTAATGACACTCATACAAGCTTGAAAACACTTGTATGCATGGAAAATCTCTCATAGAAACCATTTAGAAATTTTATGAAGAGAGTGGAGGCCATGAGAGGTAAAATTTTGCCATAGTTTAGTTGCATGAATGAATAATGAGGATTTAGGATAGGTTAGGGTCTTATTTATAGATTAGGCAAGTGTTTTAGGCCATAGGATTAAACCTAGATTCAATCCAAGCCATCAAAGCATGTCTTGGGGAAGAAGTCAAGTGTAGGAACCATCTAGGGCCTTTAGATTAAAGATGAACCATGAGAACCATCCAAATGCAAAATCTGCATTTGAGCGAATCGGCCCACGGGTTGACAGCCAAACACCCTGGATTAACCCCTAGTCGACCCAGCGAGCTCGGGTCGACCTCAAAAATCGGCCGGTTCGGTTATTCCCCTCTCCCAATTCGCTGCTTTGAACATTTTTGCATATTTATTTATTTAATTTTCAATTATATATATATATATATATCAATATATATATATTTCTCTGCGCAACCCATTTCACTTAATTAAATATACTTTAATTTGGTAATTTTTCGTGAAACTTCGCGAGGCCATATCTTGGTCATACGGACTCCGATTTTCAAAAACTCGGACTCTATTTCGCGTATTTTTCCGAGACGAACGCAATGGCATAGCACGTTTCCCTTGATTCAGATTTTACAGTTTAATTCTGCCTCCATTTATGTTATAACAGGTTATTGAAAATACGGGTTGTTACACCCTGACGGTTTCTTTGAGTGGCTCGTCATGCCTTTCAGTTTGACGAATGCACCCGCTTATTTTGATGACTTAATGAGTAGGGTGTTTAGGGAGTTACTTAATAAGTTTGTAGAAGTCTTAGTGGACGATATCTTGATTTTCTCAAAGAACGAGGGAGAACATGCTTTGCATTTAAGAGAAGTCATGAATACACTTCGAGAACATCAACTTAAGGCGAAGTTCTCCAAAATGTCATTTTTGGAGAGAAGAAGTAAGGTTTCTAGGACATGCGGAGTCCAAAGAAGGGATAGCAGTAGATCCCACAAAAGTAGTTACGGTGCAAGACTGAAAGGTCCCAAGGAATGCAACAGAAGTAAGAAGCTTTCTTGGACTAGAGAGTTAATATAGGAAGTTCATTAAGAACTTTGCGAAGGTATTAGCCCCACTTACTGGATTAACGAAGAAGAATCTAACCTTTGCTTGGAATATTGATTATGATGTCGCTTTCCAACGATCGAAGAGGGCTCTTACAACGGCCCCAGTTTTGACTTTTACCTTACGGTAGTAAAAGGTTTACGGTATACACGGATGCATGCGGCATGGGACTAGGCGCCATTTTGATGTGAAAGGATGGATATAGTCGTAGCGGATGCCTTAAGAAGAAAAAGCTGGACTTCGAGTCCCCATTATGTGAAAGGGAAAAGTTCAGAATACATATCAACCGTTGATTTTTGAAACCTTCGGTTAAGTTAGTAATTGGCATCGCTGGGAGTAAGACCTACGCTTTTGGATCAAATAGGGACTTCACAAAGAAAAGACTCTCAGATAGTTGACGCAATGGATAAGTTAAGTAGAGAAGAGATCTCTAATCACCTTAATAAATACACTTGATAACATGGTTAGCATCTGTTTATTTTCAAGAGATAGTTCTTCTACATGGAATACCCTCTAGTGAATTTTGAAGACCCTTTGAGGAAATGATAGCATGACATAACAGAAGTTGTAGTCCTGAGTATACTAGAAGGAGAAGAGGTGGAACGAGAGGCGATAGTGAAATGAGTTCCGACTCATATTTTGAAAATAGAAATTAAGAAGCTACGCAATCGTGAAGTTAAGACATTCAGAGTACAATGGGGTGAAGCTCAAGAAGATGCGACTTAGAAGGCTGAAGACTAAATACGCGCATCATACCCTTTTTTGAGGGTATACCCTTGATCTCTCTTTTTCTGTAAAGTTTATTTGCATGCTAGTCTTTATCCTTTAAGTATATCCTCTCGGTCCTATCATCGATACTTAGGTAGAAGCCAATGGATGTAAACATGTGTTTGAGACATGTTTTGTTTGGTGGATGCAAGTGGATGTAAGTGTTTGCTAGTGGTTGCTCGTGGGTGCATATATACACACACATTAGGCACTAGATCGGCTCCATCACTTCCATATTGCATATGCATGAGTGGATTTTTATATATATGGATTGAAACTTGATGTGTTATCATATGGATGTTGCATTTGAATGTATGGTTGTGCACTCATATAGAAATGATATGTATCAATAGGGTTCTTTTGCATACATAATGGACGCATGACACTATCATGAATTGCATTAAGGAGGTCAACTGAATCAGTAGACCGCCTGATTTTGCATTAGATAAGGACATATACACACACTATGCATATGATCATGAAAGCATTATAAACCTCTTTAAGGACAATGGATGCTTGTGATTGAATGGTTGAGTAGATGGTTGTTGGATGATAGGCTACACATTCTTCTTGACTTGAAGATTTTGGGGACGAAATCCTTTAAGTAGTGGGGAAGGTAACACCCCATAATTTTAAAACGGGACATAAGAGATAATTAAAGAATAATTAATCTTTAAAAGAAGAATTGGGTGAAAAGGGTTACGCCATTGCGTTCGTCTCGGAATTCTGCTTGAGATAGGGTCCGAGTTTGCATAAAACGGATGCCGTATGAAGGAGATATGGGCGACGAAGTTGGGCAGAAAAACCAGAAATAGACCAGAATACACTGGCGCACTTGTGAAGTGCGCCAATACAAAAATGCACTGGCACACCTACCAAGTGCGCCCATACCGAGGGCAGTCCAACACAACATTCTGGAGTGTTCTGTGATGACGTGCCTTTTTCTGATTTGCTGGATGACCTGTCTTCGAGCTGTGTGGCTCTGGTTACTCCTAGACTAATCTAAAGGCTAGAATTAATCCTAGACATCTATATATATAGCTAAACCTAAACCTTAACCTCATAACCCTAAAACTATGGTGCCGTCATGCTGTTCGTCTACAAGCTAGCCTAGCCTCCTTCATCTTCTCCAAGCTATAAAATCAAATCCAAACTAGTAATCGATTAGAAGAACGTCAAATCAAAAGTCTACATCAAAGGATAACTTAACAAATTCAGAAATCAGATCCCAGAATACAAGATCCATCCTTTTTCTTTAAGTTCGGTTATTATTTAGATTTAAACATCTAATAGAAATCATGACTGTAATAATCGGATCTAGAACGATGTCTAATTCTGATTCGTGCCTATCCTTTTGTCAAATCTGAATTGCTTATGCCTATGAGACTATTGGGATTGATGTAATGACACCTATCATGCCTATGAGACTGTTGTGACTGACATAATAAAACCTATCATGCATATGAGACTGTTGGACTGACATAATAGAACCTATCATGCCTATGAAACTGTTGTGACTGACATAATAAAACCTATCATGCCTATGAGACTATTGGATTGACATAATAGAACCTATCATGCCTATGAGACTATTGCGATTGATATGATGGAACCGATCATGTTGTACATCCTATGCCTATGAGACTATCACGATTAAAATAATGGGACTTATTATGTTGTACATAAAAATTAGTGATTCTCTTGAGTCCAATTCTATCCAATCTTTATACCTATGGCGTAAATTGCTTAGCTTGTCGACACATATTGTTAATGTACAACATTGAAACATGATTCTTGGATTGGGTACATCTTTACATGCCTATTTTTCCTTATGTCAATTCTTATGCCCCTTCTCTATTTTTTCCCTTTTTATTTGCTTTTATGAATACTAAGTTCATTAGGAACTTAGATTGAATCTCATTGTACGTGCGATTATAACGCGGGGAAAATTGGGTATAATTTAATTGAGTAAATTTTGGGCATAGCATGGGAATGTGGTATAAAATTGTATTGGCTAGACTTATGGAAAATTTGACACATAGATTTGGACACATATGACAAATATGTAAATTGGCTAAAGATGAACATGCCTACCCGAGGTTAAATTGAGTTGCGGTGTAAGACTGGCCGGAACTGCCCGGCAGATCCAGCGACCGCAACAATATAGATCTAATGTGTGAGGTTAGCGCATTTAAGCCCAAAAACCCGTGGTTAGACTGAGTTGTGGTGTAAGGCTGCCCGGAACTGCCCGACATATCCAGCGACCGCAACAATATAGATCTAATGTGAGAGGTTGGTGCTTTAATGAATAAATTAAAGCTAAGAAACAAACAGACTAAGAATGGTAGGGTTAAGTTAATCAAAGCAACACTTAACTAATATAACATGATGTGTGATAGGGTTAAGTAACACAAGAGGGCAACACTTAAACAATGTAACATGACAAGTGATAGGGTTAAGTAACACAAGAGGGCAACACTTAACCAATGTAACATGACTAGTGGTAGGGTTAAGTTAACACTTAATCGATGAACCAGTGGGGTTAAGTTAATGGGAAACTCCTAACCAATATTATATGATGAATGAACAGGGTTAAGTTAATAGAAAACACTTAACCAATTACAACATGATGAATGAGAAGCGATAAGTTAATAAGAAACACTTAACCAACATGACATGACGTGTGGATGGGTTAATTTAACTTAAGTGGATGGATAACACTTATCCAATTTGAGGAGTATACGAATAGACCCTAGGAAACCCTAGTAACGGGGACCCATTTCAGCAGTAACGCACATAGATGTATCACGGTACCCTGAACTAGGCAGGGTGGGGCACGATTACTGGACCGATTATAAGCGGTCAAAATAGCGGCAGAGGGTGCTGTAGTGTAGTTCCGACGGGGTATGGGCGTGCACGTGCTCCAGAGTGGAAAAGCAGGCATTGGGCATCAGTAGTATACACTGTGCATCCAGAAATTTTTGTGGGTTGCTATCATGGGGAATGATACACCTTATGGTAGGACCAGCACAGGGTATTTACACGCAAGAGATGGCCGATTGACATAGACACAAGGAAAGTTAATACAAGTAGGGAGCCGATCGATAGGGTTGTAAGGGTACATCTAACATCTTCATGGCAATTAGGCTAGTTAAGGTAAGATCCTCACACTAGATGTACACCTGAAAGCTACCACAATTGCGGGGTTGGGATCACCTTATTTTATAATACAGGATACTAGTTGGGACACTAGTAGGGGATACGGATCCTTTTTCATAGGATACTAGTTGGGGCACTAGTAGGGAATACAAATCATTCTATAAAAGACACTAGTTTGGATGCTAGTCGGGTGGGGCAGAGAAAATAGGAAATCAGAGAAAGAACCGAAGCGCATTCAGTGTATCTTAACTTATCATATCTAACGATCATCATTTGTTGTCTTGCTATCCTTATTATCATGGCTATGGTCTGGTATCCAGTTTATTCATGTCATGATCCTTTTACCTGTTTACATGATGAATAATCACTAGACTTACCAGGCTTTATGTCTGACTCTGTTTTATTTTGCTCTCTTTTATTCTGTCCCCCCCAAGGTTCACAGGGAGGGAATATAACCACTTAGCTCAGTTTTATTTCCAAGCTCGAAGATAGACAATGTATTGCTTTGGACTCTCTTTTCCACTGCTATGGCTGGCTCATGCTTTATTGGGGAAATCATTGTTGTTTTATGCTTCTTTATTTTGTTAAACAAGACAAATGCTTTGTTGTAATAGGTAAGGGTGTTTTGGGGTTGGAAAACAATCTTTGTACAAGCTGTTGTACCAAGCTGTTGTTTTATCAATGAAGTAAAGTTTTATATATTTTCCGCTGTTTAATTTTTTTGTCTGTTTTGTAATTTATCTGTTCTATACACTTATGATGCTCCACTGAAGTTAATGCATTCCCTTTGTGAGTGACCTTAACGGAGATGAGGTGTTACATACAGGCAGGATTTGCTAAAGACATCGAAAGCAATTCTTCATGTGTTATCCTATTTAGTGTTGTGGAGCCTTCAAAGATGAATTCAGGAGCCAGATTTCACATATCAAGACGTGAAAAGTTTTTCTCCGTATGAGAAGAGTGTTGGCATGATAAAGGCAGCCAATGGAGTAAAGCTAACAATTTGTGGAGTTGGAGCTATTAGGTTTCGGATGCATGATGAAGTGGTGAGAGAAGTGGTCAGTGTGAGGCACATACACACTTGTTCGCATAACCTCATATCTCTCGGTCTATTAGATCGCCGCAGTTGCACTTATGAGACTCGAGGTGGAGTTTTGAGAGTGAAGAAGGGTGGTCGTATGATGCGAGGTGTTTTGGGGGAGGGAAACCTATATAGTTTGGTCGCTTCGGTGGTCGACAGTGGAAGGCAGGTGATGATTGAAGAAACTAGTCCGTGGCAAGGTGGAGAAGTTAATGTGGTCACTGCTGATTTTCCTAAGGTGAAGGATCATGATATCGACAAGGGTCTAGACGTTAATGTTGCTCGGGGGATTCCAGAGATGAAGAGATTATGTCAATCAGAAGGTGGATGTCGATTTGTGAAATCCACAAAGATGAGATGGAGGTCTTTGTGGTATTACAAACGGTTTTGAAGATCACTATTAGCGTGGTGCGCTGATGAAGGAGGTGCACCATTAGTGGGAGATGGTTGAGGTTTGTAATGATGTTAATTGAAAAAAGTAGGTTGAAAGTGAGAGCTAAGTTAGCTGGTGTTGAGTGAAGGAGATGTTGTGATTTGGTATCAAGGTAGAGTGTTGAGATTTGTGATATCCAAATCACAATTATGGGAAACAAATTATTTATATAAATCCATTTTCTATTAGGGAATACGGAATGGATCGTTAAGGCAAAACAAACAGTGGGGGGGGGAGGGTGAATAGTGTTTGTGATAATTTAAACAAAATCTAAAATTTATATGAACTACAGACTGAATCAAACAACACAAACACAATCATAGACACAGATTCAAACACAAATACAAAATAAACAGAAATAAGGATTCAGAAAAGGAAAGAACACACCGGATTTTATACTGGTTCGGATTGCTCCTATGTCCAATCCCGCACAACGCTGGATTGCACAGAGTTTTAATACTATTCCAATAGTCAAGTACAACCTCCTTGATTACACGGCTACAAGGGATACCACCGAATCCTATTTCCCTGATTTCTCGGCTACAAGGGATACCACCGATTCCTATTTCCTGGATTTCTCGGCTACAAGGAAACACCAATTCCTACTTCCCTGATTTCTCAGCTACAAGGAAACACCGATTCCTACTTCCCTGATTTCTCGGCTACAAGGAAACACCGATTCCTGTTTTACTCAATCCAAACAACTTTCACTCAACCCAAACAATTATAAACAACCCTAGAACTCTTCAATAGCACTTGATTCAGAGAGAGATGAGAGGAGAGTGTAGAGAGAAGAAGTTTGACCAAAACAGAATTGAATTCGGTAGAGTATAAGTGTAGAAATCATAAAAATGATTAAGAATAATTATATAATGAAAGAGGATGAAAGTGGAGAAGAAGACATTATTAAAAATTCAGTTTTAACCCCTTTTTATAGAGTGTTAAAGGTTGCAACGGTTCTGAATCGTTTCAAATAGTGAAAAGACATTTCCTTTCAAAATTGAAAAAAGTGACAGTTATATGTCGAAATAGTGTTTTTGGTATGTCGACATACCCTAGTGTTATTTTGTATTTTAAAGTATTTTTCAAGTGTTTTGATATAAAAATAATTCTGGAAACTCTTAAGTAAAAATCTAATGTTGTAAATTAATATTATATAGTAGAAAACATATGAAAACATAAATTTAAACTATATAAATATATTTATGAAATTATAACATTATAAGATTTTAAACTATATAAATATATAAAGTATAAGAATATAAATATAAAATTTAAATTTGAAAAACAAAGAAGAATAAGAAAGGAAAAGAATAGAAAATAAAATAGAGAGGATTGAGGATAGAATTGAAAATCAGAATTTGAAAATTACAATATGAATTTGAACTTGGAGTGCTACTTAGAGTCTTACAGAATCTAGACTCTATAATTATATTAATATTGAACTTTTGAAATCCTGAATACTCATGAGTCTTGAAATTTCTCTGATCTTTGAATCTTTATTATGTTTAAAACCGTACAATCTTCAGTAATATTTCCTGTATATAATTCCTATATATATATTATATACAATAAGTGTTAGTATATATTTTATAATCAATGATAATTGAAATAATGTTGTTGTCATCAAAACTCCATTCTCCAACATTTTCTTGTGGAAAGATTTGTTGCTATATTTGTGGGATATTTGAAAGGGAAGACAATGATTATTTGGTGTTTATCCAATAGATTTTTGACATATATGAAGATAACTTGGATGTCAAATTTATTTGTGTGTTAAGAAAACTTGAGTATGAAGCAATTCATTCTATAAAAGTCCTAGTTAACATCTTCATTAGGTGTGGAAAATTTGTCATTGTACTTCATTATCTTTCTCCTCTAATTGTTTAGCCATTAGATATTCTCTGCCTATTTCTCAATAAGTTTATTGGTTTAGGTTGTGCTTGTTTGTAACGATAGTTGAGATCGGTTGTAAACAATATTTTGGTGTATCAATAAAGAGAGTGGTTGGGTGGAATATCGTATGCTCATATTTTTGATATTGTTTATGTTGTTGTTTGTTTTTCAATCACATTCATCTTCAAGTGATTGGATGAAAAAGGTTCGTTTGGTTTTTTGGGTGTTTTCTCAAACTTACGCTGCACACAAAACCCCAACAAATGGATTGTGCTTCAGTTCCAGAACAAGGAGCGCATTAGTAGCTACTTGATTATTATGCCATTGATTCGAAGATTGGTGTTTCTTTTTCCCTTTTCATCCATTTTTGTGTTGTTTCCAAGCTTCACCGATTGTCTATACTTTTAATCAAGGCTAAAGAATAGTATTTTTTCCACACATATGATTACAACATCCAAAATCTAGAAACCGTGCTTCTTTTCTCTTTGGTTTATGGCTTCTACATATGATATGAGGAGCATCTCTTCCTCTTCATCAACCTTGTCATGATTGGCATTTTTCCCCAACCAGGAAATTCATATTGGAGGCACCTTAGTTCATGGCATCTGAAGCATTCCATGATAGCTTTGTTCAAGGGAAACTACCTCTACCTCTTCCTCGTACTGGGAATAATCCACAGCCCATCCTCTGCCTCTAGACCTATTGTCATAAGTAATATTCAAGACCTGTTCTTCTACATGACTAGTTATTCTCTGTTCATGCATCCGTAAGCTACTTTGCGACTTATCGCTCATTAAAATTTCTAGGTTATTGGAGTCTTCTATTAAACAAACCACATAGTCAAATCTTTTGATCATCGACCTAAGTATTTTCTCAACAATCAACACTTTTTCCATCTTCTCTACATAAGTGTTCATCTTATTCGCAAGTGAAAGAGTTCACAAAAAATACACATCCACCTTCTCTCCTTCTTTTATTCCAAGAATTTAAAATTCCCTTCCAAGTGCATGTAATTGAGCATATTTCACTCTTGTTGTTCTCTGGTACTTCTGCTTCGTTAAATCCCAATTGCCTTTTGTTGTTTCTTTATTAAGGACGGTTTTCATTATATTCATATCAATAGCCTAGAAAAGATAATTCTTCACCTTGATATCTTTTAGATGTTGTTCCTCAATAGTCTTTCTCTGTGTTTTAGTTAGAACCACTCCATCTGCAAATTGAAGGATCCCACACCCCACTAATGGCCAGTGTTCTTTTGATTGGAGAAAATTCTCCATGAGCATGGACCAATAGTCATAATTGCCACTGAACCTTGGTATTGCCGCCTGGACAAAGCTTCCTTCCATCGCCAGCTCTGATACTAGTATTATAGAACTTTAGAGACTTGAAATAACTCTGATTTTGTGGAAATACTTTCTTATTAATTTTCGTAGATACAGTTGGCTTATAAAGCCTTGCAAAAGTTTCTTATCGGTACTATAAAATAGGCCTTGTGAAGCTATACCAAAAACATCACTAATTCCTGGATCAACAAGTTTTCGTCTTGCAACGTTCAGATGTACCTCCATGTGACTTGTTTTGTGCCACTTCTGGGAAGCTAAACGAAAAACCCTTATGCTTTTCTCTTCGATTAACTTGTCATAATATTTTGTGAATTCATATTTGGAACATGATTTGTAGAGATTAGGAGGGGGACATCGTAGTTGAGACAACATTAACAACCGTAGTTGGTGGTTGGCAAACTTTATTATCACTCCTTACAAATTTCTTCATTACCCTGATTGATGAGCCGCGTTTAGGTTTCCTTGATAGAATTTTGACATGCTTTGTTAATTGTTTTGCATATACCTAGTTTAGTGCTAAACGTTTCCACCAAATAGCCTTCCATATAGACCAGATGCAAGCCGAAAAGAGGCGAGCAATATTCGGCTAGAACCGAATTAACCGACCAGAGGTTTATTTCGGTTGGCCCGACTCGGTTTTCAAACTAAATCGGTTTTAATTCGATTTGTATAATATATTTTTTTGGTTATCGGTTTAACCGAACTTTTATCTTACTATGCGATGTGGTATTTTTTATTTTTGTACCGTAAATAATTGGTTTAGTGATAAAATACAAAAGCATATGTTAAAGATTAATCAAATTCTTTTGTAAACATTAAATTTAATGAACAAAATTTCTTCAAACATAAATTCATGTTTTACTTTGATTGAGTGAATTAATCATTTGAACAATAACATATCTTTCAACTTCGGTTAAATCAGTTGTCGATCGAATTAACCAAAATTATTTTGGTTCGATTTTGAAAATTTTCGGTTTTAAATAAATATATGTACACACCTATAACCCCATAAGACATATGCATACAGTGGGAAAATTCTTTCTTTTTCAATGCTATAAATGCTATCTTGAAAATTTCCAGTTCCACATATAGATAATTGATATGGGTGAAAATCAATCACCTCCTGTATAAGGTAATCTGAATCAAGGAAGACTTAACATTTGTTATATACTTAAATGGTTCAAGCAATATCTTAGGATTGTAGAATAAGTCCCTGACCGTCTCGTTGCGCCAGTGGAGCCCATTGCCCTAAGTGCTAATGCATTTCCTTACCATCATAACTTCCCTCGAATTTGTAAGGACTTTTTCAATTTTGGTGGTAAAACCTTCTCTAGAACAGAAGGATTTTTTGGAAGAAAAAAACTTGGCTAATTGAAGGTAATAGAACATTCAAGGTAATTGATTAGGAATATCATTTTACGAAAAAGATAACAACTTGATATTTGAAGGAAGAAGCATTGGAATGGTGTAATGTGACGTCGCCCATAACTCCTGCACTTAACAAGAGGAATACTACGCTGAAAGATGTACCGGGCAATTATGGACGATCGTCAGGGTAGGATAACATACACAGAACCTGTTGTATAACACACAACGCATGGATAAAATATAATAGAACATATACAATAAGAAATAGTAGTGAATCAGAATTGAGCAGAATTTCAAACTTTCATATCATCATGAATTATCCAAACACTAAACTGGATACAACATCAAACTCTATAAAAATTGCCTCACTATAGTTCACTCAGAGTATATATCAACATAATAGCGGAAAACAACTGAATAGTAGGTAATAAGAAAAAATACTCCAGACTCCTGCTCGTCTTTGCTTAGCACCATTGTCATCATCAAGATCTACTACCTGTTACCTGCTACTTAATCGACCCATCCACAAACGGATGAACTACCCAAGGTAATAAGAGGAAACATAAAATCATGAGTTAGACAACAGTCTTAATGAGCGACAAAAAAGTTATCTAACGTAAACAATAAAGTATATGAGAATATGTAGATCAACCAACTAATCTACCAATATCAACAGTGAAGAAACTCAAACCCATAACACCCCGTATTTTACCAACAATAAAAGAGGACAAATTAAAGAATAATTAATTTAATATTCAGAATTAAGGTAAACAGACTGATCCATTGCGTCCGTCTCGAAATTCTGGTCAAGATAGACATTTGGTTTCCGTAAAACAGACACTATATGAAGAAGTTACGAAGGTTTGAAGTTTGTATACGCGCAAAGGAATTATATATATATATATAATTAATCAAAAAATCAAATTTCAGTTCAAAATTCGAAATTCCGTAGGCGGCAAATCTCCCGCCCTAGGGGCGTCGACCCCATAGAAAGGGTGTCGACCCCTTAAGGGGTGCTTCGACCCACGGGTCGACCCCCCTAGAGCTAAGGTGGCAGGTCGAATTATGAGGGTTGGCAGCTATATATACAGCCTCATTTCTCTTGTTTTCTTCACTAAAAAAATCAATGGAGGCCTAAGTGCTATCGGTGTTTGGACTGAATCAAATCCTTTTCTTATTTTACAAATCAAAGTTAGAGATTCAAGTGTAGATCCGTTCTTCTGCTATCTTTCTAGATCCAAACGCTGTGAGTTTCAAGTTGCTTTTGTATTAAATAAATAAATAGTAAACATGATAGGACTGTAATTTGGATCTATGCATGATAATCCTTGAATCACTTCAGATTTGTAATAACTTGTGAATCTATGATATTTTGGCATACTATGACTAGGATCTTAACCTTTATCATGTCAGATCTACTTTTGATTATAGATCTAATTCAATATTTAGATCATCTTGTACCTATTATGTTGTGGTTAATTTGGATCTGTCAAGTGTTGGACATCTAAATCTTAGTTTAGATCTCATCATGCCTATTATGACATCCCTAATTTGTTAGAACCCATTTATTATCACAAGTTCATCGATCCGTTCTTATATGTTCATCTTAACATTATGGCATGAAAAGTTTATGCCAATTCTGTTAGAATGATCATCTCTGTCATCTTCCCTTCACCCTTTCCCTTTTATTTTATATAGCCAGGCTACTTTCGAGCCTAGGCTACTTTCGAGCCTAGGCATGCCGCTAAATTATGCAATTACGTTTGTTTGGGAACGAGGGGGAAAACATTGAAATTGGGCATATCTTGTGAATTAGGAATTTGGGGCATAATTAGTAAAAAGGCGAAATTGGCATAATTTGAATAATGTATATGTATATGAATTTGGGCATATATTTCACTATGAACATAATTGGGGGAAAAAGGGGCATGAAACCTATAACGTATAACGACATAGGTAAAGATTGGCTAATAATGGAAATGCCAAGAGTTACAATAACTTGAAACTGTAAACTGCGCTTAGGCACAAGGTTAGATTACACTTGTGGTGAAAGTCTGCGCGGAACCGACCGACATATCCAGCGACCACAAGTGGTGAATCTAATGTAGGAGGCCTAAGTGCACAAATACGAGACGTGCTAAGACACGAGGTTAGGCCTGATTTTTGGAATCAGCTGGCCCGAACTCGTCCGACATGTCCAAATCCACAAATTGTAGGCTTAATGTGGGAGGTCTTGCATATTGTAACCATAAATGAGTATACGGCAATAAACTTGAATACTTAACCTAGTGGAATCCATAGGGATTGTATGAACATGAACTTGAGCAGGGGTTAAGTAAATTTGTTTGGGTAGTGGGTGGGTTAAGTAAATCTGAGGGGGTGGGTAATATATATATATATATATATATATATATATATATATATGCCTACAAACTTAACCTGATAGGGTTATGTAATTAAAGACACCTAGTGGTAAGCATAACTTGTGGAAATGTTGGAGTTATGTAATTAAAGACACCTTTTTAGGTAAGCATAACTTGTAGAAATGATAAGGTTATGTAATTAAAGACACCTAATGGTATACATAACCAATGGAAATCCTAGTAGAGATACAAGACAAGGGGGGGGAGCTTGTATCGTATTGTGTGGGACCCATTTCAGTCAGTAACCCTTAATAGGTATCAAACGAGTACTCCAAACTAGATCGGAGTTGGGGCACGCTTACTGGGCTAATAACAAGAGATCCAAACGAGGAAGACGGTATGGGTGGCGCAAACCGACCGAGGACATATGCGTGCATGAGTCGGGCATAGGGGGGCTAAGACGACTGTGATGCCAATTGATATGGTTGCACACATCAACGAACGGTTGCCACTTTAGGAAAGTGATACCTCCTACTATGGGGCCGGCACAAGGTATCTACGGAGTAGGGAGCCGATCGATTGGGGTAGTGGTTAGGATACATGGGGACGTATGCCTAAGTCTACCATCTTATAGTTGTTGGGATCATCTCATTCTGGTTATACTAGTATTAGTGTAGAGAATCATAGAATCTTTAGTGAAGCATATACGCTCTATCATGTTTACCTTGTCATTCTTGCCTTATATGTTGTTATCTCTCTCTTATCCACTTTATATGCCTGTCATGATACTTTTACTTATTTTCTTGCTAAAAGTAATTGGACTCGCCAGACTTTATGTCTGACCCTTTTTGTTTCCTCTTCTTTCTTCCATTCCCCCCCCAGGTTCTCAGGGTGGGAATACTCAGGCTTGACCGTGATTCTGCTTTCATTTTGTTGGAGATACTTAGATGTATGTCTCAAGCTTCTATCCTTGCTACTATGGCTATATTTTATTTGTGGAATTTTGCTTCTTTTATGTACTATGATGTTTTAAAGTACAAGATAGTAGTTTTTATGATGTAATGGTTTTGTGTATTTCAGATATGCGATGTTTTTGAACCACGATGCTTTATGATTAATAAAGTTTTTAATTCCGCTGTCATTTTATATCTGTCTTGTAATATTTCTGTTTTTTTACCTATAACGCTTCACGAAACTTAATGCATTCCCTTTGTGAGTGACATTTACAAACGTGGGGTGTCACAATTGGAATCCGAGCCGAAGATTACTAGAATAGATAAAAGTTTTTGAAAGTTATTTTCAAAAAGGTTTTAAAAGAAAGCATTTTTCAAAAAGAAAACTCTGTTTTGAAAAACATATTCCCCAAAGCCATATGTAATATCCTTCGATCCTTTGTCTAAATATCTTTCCTTTTCGTTTCAGCATGTCTGGGGAACCTAATATTCCTGAGGGCGTTACGATACCAGGCTGGTTCCACAGGTATCTAGAGGCCACGATACCTACTGAAGGTCAAGCCGACATTCATCCCCTAGCTGCACCCGTCGTTCCTCTTCCTCCTCCAAAAGCAGATAATTTCGCTAAGATCTGCAAAGATTTCTATGCCGTGCGAGCGAAGCCATTCCGTGGAACCGAAATAATCGTAGAGGCAAGGAATTGGCTCAAGAAGACCGAGGACTTGTTTGTAATCTTTGAAGTAGCTGATCAAAGGAAGATTCAGTTAGTTGCCTGGCTACTGAAAGATGAAGCTTCGTTCTGGTAGGAAGTAACCTAAGCTGGACGTCCGGTGGAGACATGGAATGATTATTGTTAGAGGTTTGAAATGAAGTTTCTTTCCCAAGCTGAGAAAAGCATGCAAATGGAGAGGTTCTTGGTTATCAAACAAGGAAATATGATTATTAAGGAATATGTGAACAAATTCAACCAGCTAGTAAGATTTGGATTGGAATTGGTAGATATTCCGCATAAGAAAGCTTTAAGGTTTGCTAAAGGGCTGAATGAACCCCTTCATTGCGTAGCCATGTCCCATACTCCAATGGGAGCTACTTTTGAAAGGCTGGTTGATATGGCCTTGATGCATGAGGAAGACAAGGGAGAAAAGAAGGAAGTAAAAGCTGAGGAAACAACGCAAAACAAGAAGGCATGGCCCAAGAAAGGGCAGCATCAACAACAACAAAAGAAAGGCAGAAAGAATGACAAAGCTAAGGATAAGAGGAAATGTCACAGTTGTGGACGAGAAGGTCACTTAGTCAAATACTGTAAAAGAAGGAAGAATACTTACTTCAATTATGGAGAGGTCGGACACTTTGTTAGGGAATGCCCGAAGAAACAAGGACTACAGGGACAAGGCCAGAGGGCAGGAGCTTCTGGAGAGTAGGTGCATGCTATCGCGATCAGTGCTCCGGACAGAGGTAGGAAAATTTTCGTGGAAGGTTTGATTTCTCTTTCCAATCATTCTATTAGAACTCTTTTTGATTCTGGCGCTTCACATTCATTTATATCTAGTTCTGTGGTCGAATCACTGCACTTAAATACTAGTATGGTAGTGGATCCCGTAGTTGTCTAAAACCTCATTGGTGGTTCGGCTCATTTGTCTATGATTTGTCGGGGTTTGAGAATATCTATCTTAGGCGTCAAATTTGAATACGACGCGTATGTACTTGGTTTTATGGGCTACGGTTTGATTCTAGGGATGGACTGGCTAGCTATGTATGGTGCCATTCTGGATTGTGAGAGGAGGGTCGTTAGACTGTTGACTTGCCATGGGAGGACCCTCGATATTTCTTGTGACCCACAAGGGTCTGTTATGCTTAGTTTCCTAGAGTCTCTTGATGCACCTATCGATGATCTGCAATCTATTCCAGTAGTCTGAGATTATTCTGATTTTTTTGATGAGGTACGGGACTTACCTCTGAGGCACGAGATTGATTTTCGTATATATCTGGTGGACAATGCAAAGCTAGTTGCATTACTAGTGCGCCATATGACTCCAAGGGAAAGGAGGGAGCTTAGAAAGCAAGTAGGGGAGCTACTTGAGAAAGTGTTTATCAGGAGAAGCATATCTGAATGGGGTGCCCCAGTAGTATTCGTGACTAAGGCAGATGGTTTGCTTCGTTTGTGTGTAGACTATAGAGAGTTGAACAAACTCACTAAGAAGAACAGGCACCCACTTCCGAGGATAGATGACTTGTTTGTCCAACTTGTTGGTGCCTCAGTATTTTCTCAGTTAGACTTGGCCACGGGGTTTCATCAGTTGAGGGTGGCTGAAGACAGTATATATAAGACCACTTTTAGGATTTCAGATGGTTTCTTTGAATGGCTAGTTATGCCTTTTGGGTTGACTAATGCACCCGCCTATTTTTTCGATCTGATGAGAAGGGTGTTTCGAGAGTTTCTAAATAAATTCGTCGTGGTCTTTGTTGATGAAATCTTGATCTTCTCAAAGAGTGAGGAAGAGCATGCCCAACATTTGAGAGAAATTTTGAAAACTCTCTGTGCGCATCAGCTTAAGGCAAAGTTCTCCAAATGCCATTTTTGGAGAAAAGAGGTGAGATTCCTAGGGCATGTGGTTTCTAAAGAAGGGATAGCAGTAGATCCCGCAAAGGTGGTTGCAGTTCAAGACTGGCAGATTCCAAAGAATACGACATAAGTGAGAAGCTTTTTGGGGTTAGCAGGCTATTACAGGAAGTTCATTAAGGACTTCGCAAAGATATCAACCCCACTTACCAGGCTGACGAAGAAGAATTTGGTGTTTTTGTGGGATATATATTGTCATGTTGCTTTCCAACGACTGAAGAGGGCTCTGGCAATGGCCCCAGTCTTGACCTTGCCTGATGGGAATAAAATGTTTGCAGTTTACACTTATGCATGTGGTACAGGGCTTGGTCCGGTTCTGATGCAAGAAGGGAAGGTAGTGTGTTATGGGGGTAGACAACTCAGAGTTTATGAGAAGAACTACCCTACCCATGATTTAGAGCTAGCTTCCATAGTATTCGCGATTAAGATGTGGCGTCATTATTTGCTTGGAGAGAGGTTCGAGTTGTACACTGATCATAAATCTCTCAAGTATTTGTACTCGAAGAAAGATCTTAACTTAAGGCAATAAAGGTGGATGGAGTTTCTAGCTTTTTATGACTTCGAGATTGCTTATACCCCTAGCAAGGGTAACATGGTGACAGACGCACTGAGTAGGCAGAGGATAGCCTTAAGTCCTCTGTTTGTGGAAAGGAAAAGCTTGGAGTTCATGTCGACTTTTGATTTTAGACCCTCCACCGAGTTATTGCCTGGTTTGTCTGCATCGCTAGAGATACGACCTACTCTTATGGATCAGATAGGAACTTCGCAGCGAGATGATCCACATATTTCAGATATCTTGGATAGGCTCAGTAAAGGGGAGACGTCTAGTCACCTCAACAGATATTCCATTGACGATAAAGGGTGGTTATGACGAGATGGAAGGCTTTGTGTTCCTCGAACTGGAAATTTGTTAAAGTCAGTCCTAGAGGAAGCACATCATTCTAAGATGTCTATTCATCCTGGTAGTGATTAGATGTATAGGGACATGAAGAGGATTTTCTTTTGGGCTGGGTGAGGAAAGATGAGGGAGAGTTTGTTTCTCAACGTTTAGTTTGTCAGCAAGTCAAAGCTGAACAAAAGAAGCCCGATGGTTTACTTCATCTTTTGGAGATTCCACAGTGGAAGTGGGAGAGCGTCTCTATGGACTTCATAGACGGTTTGCCTAGATCAAAGAAAGGAAACACCAGTATTTGGTTTGTGGTAGATAGACTTAGCAAGAGTGCTCACTTCATTCCAGTTAAGAGCAAGAGGACGACAACATGGTTGGCAGCACTTTATGTTTGTAACAACCTGTATTTTGATAACGTGTTATAACCATAAATCTAGGCAGAATTAAATTTTAAAATAAGAACTAAGGGAAACGGGTTGCGCCATTGCGTTCGTCTCGGAATTCTGCATGAAATCGAGTCTGAGTTTTCGAAAATCGGAGTCCGTATGACCAAGTTATGGCTCCCCAAAGTTTCAGAAATATTCAGAGTTCAAAACAGCTCGAATTCGAATCCAAAATTCGAATTTCAAACGCAAAACAGACTGGACGGGAAATTTCCTGCCCAGACCCAGGTCGACTGGGGAGTCGACATCCCTAGGACCAGGTCGACTGCGCAGTCGACTTGGGTGTCGACCTGGTCCCCGAGCCCATTTTTGGGCCAGTGTTCGTTCTGATGTATCTAGTCCGATTTCTGTCCAGATTCATCTGCCTAAACCTATTTAAACAGCCCCAAACCTAGCCTTCTCTACACACAATTCTATTCTGCTTCTACTCTGCCTCTGTTCTAAATAAAAATAAAAATGGCATCGCTACTCTGCTGGAATCAAAACTAGAAGCTAATCAACATCAACCTAAGCAACTCAATTCAAACTAGAGATTGAAGCTTCTGCAACGATCCTACGACAATTTCTGTTCTTAGTTATCAAAAACCACGATCTGTAAGCCCCAGTTACTCTTAGATCTAAACTGTAAATTTAACATGAACACGATGTAAACTGAAATTATGCCTAAACATGGTAACTAGGTTGGATCTATCGTTGTAAATCCTTGATCTATGACTATCCTTTTTAAACCTACTATTTTAGATCTAATTTTGTACACCCTAGATCTATTCATGTGAAACTTTGACTTGTGGATTATTGTATGAACTTGATTTGGGACATATTCATGTTATTAACCTAAAACCTCTCATGACCTTTATCTAAACATTACCTGTGATGTTGAAACTATTATTGGGGATATTATCTTATGTCAATCCATTACCATGTCTATAACCATATTCTGCCAAGTTGATGTTTAGACCCTTATTCATATGCCTGAAATGTTATAATCGTCATGCTTAACTTGTAAACACCTTTGCCATCCTATGACTATCCTTTTTGTGTTATTCCCTATCTTGATATCTTGTGTTGATGCGAATTCACATACGTTGGGGATACGTTTTGGGTAGATTAGGCAAACTTGAAATTGGCTATAAAATTAACATGATATGACATGAAAACATGACATGTAAACTTGACATGAAGTTATACTTGAAAACTTGAATCATGAACATGGTTAACACGAACTTGAACTTGACATGAAAAATTAAGCATGGACATGACACTTAGAAAACTTGAACGTGGCCAACTCGAGGTTGGGTTGAGTTTGCAGTATAAATCTGCCCGGAACCGCCCGGCGAATCCAGTAACTGCAAACAATAGGACCCAATGTGAGTAGTTGGTCATATCGCACTCGAAACCCGAGGTTAGACTAGGTTATGGTGTAAAACTGCTCGGACCCGCCCGGCACATCCAGTAACCATAACCAAGTCTAATGTGAGAGGTTAGGGGTACATTAAGTAAATTAATGCCACTGGATAGGGTTAAGTCATGGACCACTTGAATATACTTAACCAATTTGACACGTTGATTGGATAGGGTTAAGTCATGAACCGCTTGAACACACTTAACCAACCTGACACATGATTCGTAGGACTAAGTCTTGAACTAGAACGACACACTTAGTCAATTTGACATGACACGTAGATGTGGTTAAGTCTCGATTTTAAATGACAACTTAACCCGCTGAACGAAACCCTAGTTACGCGGTCTTTTTCAGCAGTAATCCACTAGATGTATCACGGTACCCTGGGACTAGGCAGAGTGGGGCACGATTGCTGGGCTGATTGTAAGCGACTAGAACGACGGCTAATTTGGTGCGCCATTGTAGGTTCAGGCGGACTAGGGTCATGCACTTAGTCCGGAGTTGAAAAAGCAGGCATTGGGCATCAGTAGGATTATCTGTGCATTCTTGATTCGTGTCGGTGGTTGGCACCCTAGGGCTTGATACACCCTATAGTGGACCTAGCACAGGTGACTACATTCGTGATAGGCCCGTATGACACAGACACACGACGAGCTAGACTTGTAGGAGCCGATCGATTAGATCGTGCCGTTGGACCCCGAATTGGGTCACTTCACGACATTGGGCTAAGGGATTATTTTCTTGATTTATAGTTGACACGGGATTAGTATACCAGTATAGTTGGTATGGCGAACCTTGAATACGCAATGTTAGACTTGAGTTATCTTGTTAGCTTAGTTATCATGTCAGACTTATCATCGTTCCTATGTTTAATTCCAGTTTATTCATGTCTTGTTAACTTTACTAGTTTCTATGCTGATAGTCACTAGGGCTTACCAGTCTTTTTGACTGACCCGTTTTCTTTCGCCTCTTTGTCTTTCGTTCCCCCCCAAGGTTCTCAGGGAGGAGACTCTAGCTCTTAGCTTGGACTTTGCTTGCTTTCTGACAGCTCATGTACGGTTTGGTCTTGAGCTATGCTATGGATGCACTCATGCACTTTTTGGGGAATAATATTTTACTTATGTTGTTTAAAGTACTTTGCTTCTTTAGAACTTGATGTAATGAAATAATGACTTGGCATTTTGATGTAAGAGGTTTTGACTCTATTTTTCAGTAATGAGATTTGGTTTTAAAGTTTATATCCGCTGCTTTATATACTCTATTTTATCTATGTTCTGTCTTGTGTTATCTCTGTGCCTGTTTACTAGATAATACCCCTCCAAAACTAGGGCATTCCCTTTGTGACTGGCCCTAGCGGAGGTGGGGTATTACAATGTTCGTGAGATATTCGGTCTTCATGGAGTACCTTCCAGCATTGTAAGGGATCGTGACCCCATCTTTACTAGTGAGTTTTGGAGGATCTTGCAAGAAGCATTTGGTACATAGTTATGCTTGAGCACTGCTTATCATACTCAGACCGATGGACAGACGGAGAGGGTGAACAGAATTCTTGAAGATCTTTTGAGGCTGTGTATCCTAGACTTCAGAGGGACTTGGGAAGGGCATCTTCCTTTAGTAGAGTTTGCCTATAACAATAGTTATCAAGCTAGTATTGGCATGGCACCCTTCTTAGCGTTGTACGGACGACCCTGTAGATCACCAACTTGTTGGTGGGAGTCTACAGAAAGGCTATTGCTTGGACCAGATTGGTTAAAGAAACGTCCGAGAAGATTGATCTTATTTGACGACGAATGAAGATCGCTCAAGATAGGCAAAAATCCTATGCAGACAAGAGAAGGACAGACATTGAATTTGAAGTAGGAGATATGGTTTTCATTAAAGTATCACTGTTGAGGAATGTGATTCGCTTCGGACCTATAGGGAAATTGGCACCAAGATTCGTAGGGCCATTTCCTATAACAGAAAGGATTGGCCAAATGGTCTATAGAGTAAAGCTGCCAGAGAGATTATCCGGCGTTCATGATGTTTTCCACGTTTCACATCTATGGAAGTGCTTGCATGATACTGCAAAAGTAGCTAAGCCGAGCATATTGGAAGAGGTAGAGGTGGAACGGGAGGCGACAGTCAGATGAGTTCCTTCCCGTATTCTTGGAACAGAAGTCAAGAAGTTATGCAATAAAGAAATCAAGATGATAAAGGTTCAATGGGGGGATAACACAGAGGATGCGACTTGGGAAACCAAAGACAAGATTCGTGTCTCGTACCTTTTTCTTTTCGAGGGTACGTTCTTAACTCCTTTTTCCTAAGTTTTTATTCATACTTGTTTCTATCATTTAAAGTGTGTCCTATCGATCGAATCTTCAACCTTTAGGTAGAAATCCTCATGGATGTAAACATGTGTTTGAGACATGTTATGTTTAATGAATGCAAGTGGATGCAAGTGGTTGCTAGTGATTGCTCGTGGATGTATATACACACACATTAGGCACTAGATTGGCTCAGTCACTCTCATACTGCATATGGATGTGTGTGCATTTTTCTTCTTTTATGGATGAAAATGGATGTATCATTATATGAATGTTTCATTTGGATGGATGATTGTGCACACATATAGAACTTACATGTTATAATAGGGTTATTTGCATACATGTTGGACTCATGGCACGTACATACATAGCATTAAGGAGGTCGACTGAATCAGTAGACCGCTTGATCTTCGCATTAGTGATGGGACATATACACTCACCTTTGAATATGTTCATATAAGCATTAGAAATCTTTTATGGATAATGGATTCCTGTGATTGGTGGTTGAGTAGATGGATGTGGATGGTAGGATATGCATTCTTCGTAACTTGGAGATTTTGGAACGAAATCCTTTGAGTAGGGGAGAATGTAACACCTTGTATTTTAACAACATTAAAAGAGGAAAAATTAAATAAAAATTAATTTAGTATTCATAAGTAAAGGAAACGGACTGCGCCATTGCGTCCGTCTCGAAATTCTGGTCAAGATAGACATTTCGTTTGCGTAAAACGGACACCATATGAAGAAGTTATGAAGGTTTGAAGTTTGTATACGCGCAAGTGAATTATATATATAATTAATCAAGAAATCAAATTTCAGTTCAAAATTTGAAATTTTGTAGGTGTCAAATCTCCCAACCCAAGGGACTCAACCTCATAGAAGGGGTGTCGACCCCGGGGGTCAACCCCTCAAGGCGGGTGTCGACCCCCCTAGGGCTGAGGCGGCAGGTCGAATTCTAGGGGATGGTAGCTATATATAAAGCCTCATTTCCCTTTTTTTCTTCACTAAAATAATCAATGGAGGCCTAAGTGCTATCGGTGTTTGGACTGAATCAAATCCTTTTCTTCTTCTGCAAATCAAAATTAGAGTTCAATTGTAGATCTGTTTTTCTTCTATCTTTCTAGATCCAAACGCTGTGAGTTTCAAGTTGCTTTTAGATTTAAATAAATAAAAAGTAAACATAATAGGACTGTAATTTGGATCTATGCATGATAATCCTTGAATCACTTCAGATTTGTAATAACTTGTGAATCTGTTATATTTTGGCATACTACGACTAGGATCTTAACCTTTATCATGTCAGATCTACTTTTGATTATAGATCTAGTTCAATATTTAGATCATCTTGTACCTATTATGTTATGGTTAATTTGGATCTGTCAAATGTTGGACATCTAAATCCTAGTTTAGATCTTATCTTGCCTATTATGACATCCCTACTATGTTAGAACCCATTTATTATCACAAGTTCATTGATCCGTTCTTATATGTTCATCTTAACATTATGGCATGAAAAGTTTATGCCAACTATGTTGGAATGATCATCTCTATCATCTTCCCTTCACCCTTTCCCTTTTGTTTTATATAGCCAGTCTACTTTCGAGCCTAGGCATGCCGCTAAATTATGCAATTACGTTTGTTTGGGAACGAGGGAAAAACATTGAAATTGGGCATATCTTGTGAATTGGGAATTTGGGCATAATTGGTAAAAAGGTGGAATTGGCATAATTTGAATAATGTATATGTATATGAATTTGGACATATATTTCACTATGAACATAATTGGGGAAAATGGGGCATGAAATCTATAACCTATAATGAGATATGTAAAGATTGGCTAATAACGGAAATACCTAGAATTACAATAACTTGAAATTGTAAACCGCGTTTGGGCACCAGGCTAGATTGCACATGTGGTGGAAGTCTGGCTGGAACCGACCGGCGTATCCAGCGACCATAAGTGATGAATCTAATGTGGGAGGCCTAAGTGCACAAATACGAGACGTGCTAAGACATGAGGTTAGGCCCGATTTGTGGAACAAGCCTGCCCGGACCCGCCCGGCATGTCCAGCATCCACAAATTGTAGGCTTAATGTGGGAAGTCTAGCATATTGTAATTATAAATAAACATATGGTAATAAACTTGAATACTTAATCTACTGGAATCCATAGGGATTGTATGAACATGAACTTGAGTAGAGGTTAAGTAAATTTGTTTGGATAGTGGGTGGGTTAAGTAAGTCTGAGGGGGTGGGTAATATTTATATATAGTCCCACAAACTAAACCTGATAGGGTTATGTAATTAAAGACACATAGTGGTAAGCACAACCTATGGAAATGTTGGAGTTATGTAATTAAAGAGACCTTTTTAGGTAAGCATAACTTGTAGAAATGATAGGGTCATGTAATTAAAGATACCTAGTGGTATACATACGCGATGGAAATCCTAGTGGGATACAAGTCACGGGAGGGGAGCTTGTATCATATTGTGTGGGACCCATTTCAGTCAGTAACCCTTAATAGGTATCAAACGACTACTCCGAACTAGGTCGGAGTTGGGGGCACGCTTACTGGGCTGATTATAAGAGATCCAAACGAGGAGGACAATGTGGGTGGTGCAAAGCGACTGGGGACATGTGCGTGCATGGGCCAGGCAAAGGGAGGCTAAGACGACTGTGACGCCAGTTGATATGGTTGTGAACATCAACGAACGGTTGCCACTTTAGGAAAGTTATACCTACTACTGTGGGGCCGGCACAAGGTATCTACGGAGTAGGGAGCTGATCGATTGGGGTAGTGGTTAGGATACATGGGGACGTATGCCTAAGTCTACCATCTTATAGTTGTTGGGATCATCTCATTATGTTTATACTAGTATTAGTGCAGAGAATAATAGAATCTTTAGTGAAGAATATACGCTCTATCATGTTTACCTTGTCATACCTGCCTTATATGTTATTATCTCTCTCTTATCCACTTTATATGCTTGTCATGATACTTTTACTTATTTTTACTAAAAGTATCTGGACTCGCCAGACTTTATGTCCAACCCTTTTTGTTTCCTCTTCTTTCTTCCGTTTCCCCCCAGGTTATTAGTGTGGGAATACTCAGTCTTGACCGTGATTCTGCTTTCATTTTGCTAGAGCTGCTTAGATGTATGGCTCAAGATCCTATCCTTGCTACTATGGCTATATTTTATTTGAGGAATTTTGCTTCTTTTATGTGCTCTAATGTTTTAAAGTACAAGAATGTAGTTTTTATTATGTAATGGTTTTGTGTATTTCAGACATGTGATGTTTTTGAACCACAATGCTTTATGATTAATAAAGTTTTTAATTCCGCTGTCATTTTATATTTGTCTTGTAATATTTCTGTTTCTGCTTCCCTATAACGCTTCACGAAACTTAATGCATTCCCTTTGTGAGTGACATTAACGGACGTGGGGTGTCACAAAACCCATCTTCCCTACATCTGATAGAGATAGCCTTTACAAATAACCAGAGAGAAACATAGCAGATATAACAACCTGTTATCTAGCGTAGACCATCCTAATTGAGATAACATCCCCCAAGCACAAGCCTCGTATGCCTAAACCAACACCACACAAGCACCCAAGAGATGCCTCATTCAACGTCGAACAATCTACGTAAGACGATACAAGCAAAAAAAATCAGCACCTATGTATCTGGATATCACCGCCAATCCTGCCTTAAAATCTTCGTTAATCGTATGACTGGCCACAACATGCCATCCGTCAAGGGCTAATGGTAAGTTCGGTTGTGGTCAGACTACTGCACATCCCATGCACATTTGCCTCCATGAGTCAATTAGGGCCATCATGACTGCCCAGGGTACTCGACTAGTCTCACTTATCTTTTAGGCGTCCCTATTATACCCCTGCTTTGAGTCCGCTAGAACCTACGACAATGATAATTCTTCGGCCTTTGATATCTCTAGTCATCATCATCAACCACTGTCCATAAGCACAAACCCCGTCTCGAGAAACCATCATCCACGAACTCACAACTTTGAGTGGTCCTCACATTCGTTGTTCCACTTGTTCCACACTGGTTCAACACGAACTGCTTGTAACCTTTGACATCAAACTTGGTTGTTGTGTATTTGTTTAAACATATATAAGCTGCTCCACTTTAAAGCTGTTGCTACTTTCTGAAAACATTTTCAAACTTCTTTTGATCCATATGTGTCACCATCTATGCTTTGTGGTGTAAACTTGAATCTGGTCACATAATGTATTAACCTGAAGGCTTATCACCATTATTTGCTTCATTGTGTTAGTTCCATTGATTGTGTGAATTTGTGCTTTGCTGCTTGGTCAATACTGAAAATCACTTGTATATATATTTGTTTACTTAATCTTGAATATATCTTGTGCATTTGCTCCTTTTTTAAAAATGTCACCTTGCTTTTGTTGTTTGAATACATGCATGAAACTGTCCTCTCTCTTGAACATGCCCGATCTGAATTCACTATGTTACACCATCATGATTGCTAGTTCACTTTGAATATGTTGTATACATGAATGCTTGAACATGTTGAGTTTGATATGAAATTGAATGTTCACTGCACTTGCCCATGTATCCATCATGCTGCTATGATGTAATTGCTCCATTCATATCTGAAGTGCTGCGTAGAGATCCATGTATGAAATGCCATATATGAATTGCATGTTTTTCTAGTATGTGGCTGTGTTGATTTGTACATTCTTGGCTATGTGGTTTTACTATTATGCCTTTCATGTATTGTGTACCATATGTTGATGCTGCACACATACTTGCCATGATCCATCTGTCCATGCATACGTGTATATGCCGATATGATGCACATACTTCCTGTGCATTCTCCATCCAGTGTACACAATTTACACCAAGATTTGTTGTGCCTTCATTTCTGCCTCATTTGTGATATGCTGGCCAGTGTATGCTCCATTGTATTTCTGCTATGTGTATATGCTCCACCATTTTGAGCAATCTGACTTCAACTTGCTTTTTGCATTGTGCTCAACCACTTGTATTTTTTGTATCCATTGAACATCTTGCATGTACACATTTGTTAGATGTCATACTCAACCAAATGATGTTGTGTTAACTTGTTTTAATGTGTACTGGGTTGAGATGGTCCATGTGGCTACTCCTTAGTTGCACACTGGATTGGCAAGGTAGTGCACACGTGTATGCAAATACACGTGTGCATATGTAGCCATTCAGAAAATATTCTTGTCCTTGTATATTAGACTGAACCAGAAAAATGATGAGAAACACACCAAAATTCTAAGGCAAATAAAGTTTAAAAATAAACTTTTATTTGCTTGTATTTTTATTTTTGTTCCAGTTTACTCTGTATGTGTGTTTGTGACAGGTGTATATGGCTGGATTAGATTGCTGGACAGGATCTGGAGTACATCAAGACAAGTATATGTGTAAAAAAAAGTATGAGTCTGTATATGAGTGAACGAGTGTAACTGAGTGAGGCAATGATTGTGTACAGAGTGATGAGAGTTGTAGTGAGGAATAAATGTACAGAATAAGAAAATTGTACTGATATTTGTTAGACAAATTTGTTTGAAATAAAATATTATTTTATTGTGTTCAAATCAAACTGTCTATCATATTCAAATTAATTCAGTAGTACAATTTCATGTAAAATATTATAACTATGAATATACAATAGTGGAGTTATAATGTTGTACTATTTCAGATTGTGAAATAAATTATTTAATTGAATAAATATACTATGAACTGTGTATAATAGTATATTATTCAATAAATAATTAATCTATGAAATGAAATATAAAATAGTACAGTTACAAACACATTTAAATAATATTATATGTTTGTTATCATCAAACAAAAATCATACAACACATTGTTGTACGCAACATTCTCCCCCTTTTGATGATGACAAACATATACAAGATTTGAATGTGTTTGAACGTGAAATATATTACTCTCCCTATTTGTATGCTCCCCCTACAACTGAACTCCCCCTATATATGTGAAAAAATATGAATAATGAAACTGAATTGACCATTCTCCCTCTAGATATTTAATTCCAATATTAAAATATTCTTGAATTAAATACTCATCAACCAAAATCTTGACCATTCTCCCCCTTTTGTTATCATCAAAAGAATAATAGAAACCGAAATAGTGATGAATATAGACTAGAAGTATAAGTTCAGATTAAGAGAGAGAGAGAATATATATCGTAAAAACCATTTAATCAAACAAAAATCATAATAATCTTTAAATCAGAAGCAAATTTCACTTTCAGAATGAATGGATTTACGATGGATTTTATAGAATGAGGAGAGTTCAATAAAATTGAATATCTGAATATGAATTTCAAAGATTTTAAATAAGCTCAAAATGTGTTAAGCACTTGCTAACCACGCATAGCCCAAAGGTATTTTAATGGGGTTAGTCGTAACTTAACTTTATCCTCTCTAATGAGTTCCATCCATGCACAGCCCAAAGGTCTTTTAAGTGAGAATGGAAGCACATAGCGATTAAGGTAATTCACCCACGCATAACCGCAAGGACTTTTAAATGGGAGTGAATACCAAGGATAAATTATATATATTTCCTTTTCTCTTCTTTTAATTTAATTTTTATTTTCAAGAATAATTTGAACTCCCCAAATTAAATAAAACCATGATGAATGACAGAAATATGGTAGATATAGAAGATGGTCATGAAATAAGCTCTAATTCAAAGATATTATAAAATCTGTCCAATCATTTTAAAAAATAACATCTCCTCTAGTTATGAATTATACCTTAGTCACAACTCATCACAACTTCATAAATCTATTAACAATTTTGATGAGTTCCAAGATGGTTCAAATTAGTCAATAATCTCAATTTATGAATAAATAATCAAGAATAATTTTAAAAATTGAGAATATCAATTTCAAGAGGAGTTTTTGAAAATATCCATGCAAGTTGAAAATCAGTTTCAAAAAATCAATCAATAGAATGTGAAATTATCTAATATTTCTAATACTGATTGCTTCTAGACAATTTTAAAGCCACTTGTATATTTAATTCAAAATGCATATGGAATTTAAAGAAATCCAATTACTAATTTTCCAACCCGCCGTCCTATCACCAAGATACTTAAATAAATCAATTTCCTGTATCAGAGCACCACAAAATCATTTTCAAAGCAAGAATCAGAAGTGAATTTTTAAACAAGCACAAGAAATATTCAACGATCAATTCTAAAGATAATTATTTGAAACCACTTGAGAGAAAAATCAAAATTTTATAATCCAAGAAATTCAACAATCAATAACGAATGATTTCAAAATCAAGCCAAGTGGGAAAAAAATGAAATTTTCACAACTAATCAGTCATGGCTTTCAAGTAGTCCACTGTATTGAGTTCAGTTTTTCAATAATTTCTAAAAATGAATAAGAAGAAACTCAAAACAGCAAAAATGTGTGAAATTTCATTAGCATTCATGAACATCATAAATTTCAAAATTCCGATTTACAGTGTTCAAGATGTGCTCAAAATGTTATGACAACATAAATCAACACAAAATAAAATAGAAATAAAAAAAGAAACAAAATAAAAACAAGAGTTTAGAGATCATACCTGTCTTACCATAATCAATGTGAACCAATGAATCTCCAACTCAGAATCTATGGCTAAGGAACTCCAAATAATTCGATAATATGAATCAATTTGAATTTTATCTCTCTTAAGCACAGTTGTTCCTTAGCCTCCCTCGGTACCTAAATGTTTATAAGATCGAGTGGTCTAATAAAAGTTGTTTTACCACTCTTATCTTCGTTTACACGTTTTGCTACCCAAACCCGTTTAAAACACAATGTTAGACATGTAATCCTATCTTTAACTGGGTTAAAGAACTAATGTCGTTTAAAAAACAGTTCACGATAAACCCAAAATCACATTCCATTAATCATGGAATCATCACGGAAAACCAATCAATATATGATCGATATCAATTTCTGTATCCGACTAATAATATAAATGGAATAACGATAAAGCCTTTTGAATTCCATATATATTAACAGTCTTCCTCCATAGAAGCTCACTTCGATTATTACTAAATGGAATTCCGTTCCATTCTAATTTATTTTATTAAATTGGAAAACTTTACTTTGGAAAATTCCATTAAATCTTAAAAAAAGATTTATATATTCCAAATCACATTTCACTGTTAATCGGGTTAAAGAACAAGTGCTATTTAAAACATCGTTCACGATAAACCCAATTCACATTTCATTTTATTCCAATTACTAAATATAATTGAAAACTCTAATAATCTTAATTAAAAGAATTATTCTTTTCACAACGGGGTTTAAGAACAGTGTTACTGAAGGCACCATTCACGACAAACCCAAAATCCACTTTGATATTCAATATAAGGCTCTGAATAGAAATTATATCGACTTGTATTCAATATCAAATTCTAAAAACAACTCATATCGTATGGGGAATAACGATATATATCTATCTTCCAAATTCCTCCACAATATCCGTATAGTCACGGAATCCAATATCGAAATATTCCGGAGATGATTTCTATTCAAATCCATTCCAGTTCATAGATTGGAAATTTCTGGTTATATTAAAACCCTTTTTCAAATCCAATTTATTTATTTAAAAATTATTGGATTTCAAATCTAGTTAATAACAAATTCATTTAGATAAAAATATATTTTATCTTTACAAACGTGGAATTTTTCATTCAAATTCTTTCCAAATCATTTATTATGATTTTACAAAAATTATTAATATTTTCAATAATTTTATTAAGGCCCTTTCAATCGATTTCCATAAACGGTCATCGAACTGCACTTACAACGATCTTTTCTAAATTTGCTTTGGACATAATTCCAAATCCAACTGTTAGATTTAAAATCTCTTATATTGTTGGAAAGCTCTTTTCGATACAAACCCAATGGTTCCAGTTTTAGGAGAATCCGACGGTCGGATCTCCCGTAATGTCAATTCGAAGTTAATGGTCGAAATTCGCGAACGGTCGCGGCGCGGCGCGTTCTATTCAGGCCATTAAATATATATAATATATATATATTATATTTCATCGATTTCCATTCAGAACGTATTTTATAAACAATTTATAAATTTGTTTTAAAACGATTCCCATTTTCATTTCAATTTTAAATCAAAATTGAATACTACTTATCATTATAATATTTAAATGATAATATTTTCAAAATATCTGATTTTGAAATTATTTCCTTTTTGATATTCATTATAAAAATCGATATAAATATCGTTCACGTTAAAATGTCGCAAATCTAATCAATACGGCTTCGCATGGTTCAATATTTTCGTGTCCATCCAAAATCAGTCATCAAATTCACCTTTTAATCCTTTACGGAATATTATTTTAAAATATTCGTTATTTTAAAATATTCGTTATTTTTGAATTGGAATCAAACACAACCAATTACCATATATTGTTATTTATATGGATTTCACATAACACATGTATACCAAAACAATGATAAACAATCAACCATCAGACAGAGTGCACTAGACAACTACATAAACATTAAATATAAATAATTAATGCTTACAACAGTCTGTCAACTAATCAATTGACATACAACTAAATAGTTGAGATTAGTGTACATCAAATATCATCCCAATACCCGTGTGGGGTTTTAACCAACAAATACTGAATATTATTTATGTAGTTGGGCGATGTGTAAAATTTATCGTCCCAATCCATGTTAGTTAAATGGGTGTACATAAACAAATCGTCCGATTTGTAAATGAATATTTATTTTCATTTCAGGAGAATTTTATGCCGTTCACATATATATGTTAAAAATTATATTTTTAATGATTAAATATTTATTTCAACACATGAATATTTTATATAGTTCATGTTTTTAATAAAAAATTATATTTCTATTGTTCAAACATTTTATCCAACACATGAATATTTTATACGATTCATATATACATTAAAAATGAGATTTTTAATGAATAAATATTTATTTTAGAAAATTTCGGCATTATAACGGCGCGATATTAAAACCGGAGTAATGTCTAGCATTACCCCTCTCCTGATACTGGCTCGCACCATACACAACATTCAATCCAATCAACCAAACCACAATACAATCAATAATCACATTACAGTCAATATTCCACAGTACAAACAAACAACTATGGTTTGTACAATAAATAGTGTCGGGGCTTCTAAGCCCCCTCTACATCCTAGTATATATTTAACTGTAAAATAATTAGAGTGAGAAGGAGATCTCACTTTGGGATCCACTCCGTCGTGCTTTTCTGACGTTCTGATTCGCTATTTTGATCCCAGAAATTGCAAACGAGCTCCAATCTTCACACCATCTTTATTTCTAGCTTAAGCGCGCCATTCCGGACAACTTTCGCCTAGTGGCCTTTCTTCCGAAATCGGTCTATTTCGCCAGAAATCACGAAAGGACATTATTTGGATAGTAGACATTGGATGCGTTTTATGAACACTTCTGCAATCCAAAATTTGACTTCCATATACTTAAATCAAAGAGAAAATCGTTCTCTTCAATTTTAGTATTGTGGAGTTTTGGCCAGAAGTGCTCGGATTGGAAGTTATGGGCTGAAGAGCGTCAAGGTTTTAATTGCAAATACAGAAATTAATAAAAATTGAATTTTGGATAATGAGGGACCCATGGCCAGAGGTGGTTGGCCAGAGGGGGCGCTGGGGTTTGGTAGTCAGGGGGGAGGCGCAGTAGTCGGGGTCAGGCCAGTGGCGGAGGCGGCGGCTTGATTAGGGGTTTGAGTTCGAATTAGAGAAGAGAGAGAGGAGACGAGGGGCGACGTATGAGGGAGGAGGGTGCGACGAGGCGGCGGATTAGGGCGGCGGCAGTTGAAGATTGGGGGAGCGACGGGATTTTAAAAATTTGGGGGCGGGTTTCTTCGTTGACCGCGAAAATGGGAAGTTAGGGGTTTGATCCCATTAACCCTTTGTATATATATATATATTCATTTAAAGGTGAATTTTCATTTGAACTCCAAATCAAACCCAACGACTATCCCCCTTAGCTAAATACCCCCATTCCGAACACAGTGGGATATATCCCGCAAGCCAATTCGACCGTTTCGTTCGGTTTTCATTAAAATTAAAATATAAATTAATATAACGTTCAAAATTGATTTCAACGTACATTTTAATTTACCGGGGCCATATACTAACTCCAAAAATTCCAGAAAAATAAATCTGGCTATGTTTTGATGATACAGTCCTAACAAAACTAAGTTCGTCGAATTGGGAGACTGTTTGAAAAATGGTCATTTTCCAGTCGATTAAATTCAAACTGAATTGATTAAACGCGTTAAATTCACCACGCTCACATATTAATTCCAAGAATTATGAAAATCGGAATCTAACAATAATTTGACATTCCGGATCCAACAAAAGTGGTTTCATCGAAAACGGAGGTCGTTTGCAAAATGGCTATTTTTAAGGGTTATATATTATATTATAAAAATATAAATTCCATAGCGACTATTTTGAATTTTAAACTGGACATTACTTTCAATTTATATTATGAAATATGGATTTTTTACATTCGTTAGAAAGATATTATTAAACAGATTGAAATATTTCTGGTTTTACAGAAACCCGATTTATTTTGAATTATGTATATTCATTTGAAATTTATAATCGAATTTTCAAACTACCGCGCCATTTCAGGCTCATTTTATAACTAAAATAAAATTATACGTTCCGACTTCGATTAAAATAAATTTTTAGTCGTTATTATTTAAAATAAATTATTTTAAATATCCAAAATTCATTAAAATAGCTAAAATAAAAATTTTAAATTGGTTATGAAAATCCGGGTTGTTACATAATGTCAAAGTTTTTTTCATCAAGGTCCAACCTTTCTAGCTATAACTGCTTTAACTTGAATTTTTCTATATGTTTATATATCGTTTTGAGGGCTAATGCTGAAGTTTTGATAGGTTCATTAAAGCGTTGTTATTTGTTTATCATCTTTTGTCTTGTCTCGTTGATCGCAATTACAATTTTTTTTACTTCAATTTTGAACTCTCGCTTGAAGGTAAAGATGTATCAGCCATTGCACAAACACATGAATTTAGCCATTATAATCTTATTAAATTGGATCCTATGGTGATTCGAATGAAAATATACATACCATGATGTAGATCTAGGTGAAAATAACTTAAAATGATGAAAATAAGATCAAACAATACATATACTCGATTGAGTCTGAGCAATAGATGCTTATCACTCACCAAATCTTCAAAATAGCTTGAAATCAACTTCCTTAAATTTTGGATCCGAATACGTATTCCTTCTCTTGAGATTGCATGTATCTATTAAACAATAGTAAAGCGGAATCTTTTAAACTTCTCTTCTTAATTTTTGGAATTTTCTCTCTTCTCATTCATTGCTCATAATATTTTATTTTTAAATTAGTTTGTCACTCTATATTTATTTACTATTTCTCTCACATTATTTTACTTCTATCATTTACATTTTGATATTGACATTTCAAATTTTACAGAATTATTTATCAATAGTTAGCTTCTAACATTTCATATTAAGTCCACATATTTAAATTAATTACAAAACCAAAAATCTAAGTAACTTAAATAAATTTAATTAACTAACATTTCTGTTAAATACTAAAAATAACAATTTTTTTAACTTCAAATACCTACACGTCAAATTTTCTATAACCATTTGAGTCTCTCTTAATTCTTTTCAAACATTTTACATTTAGTACAATATTTTACAATTAATTGCGTAATACTAACTATTTAAATAACGTTAGTAAACTATAATTTATCTATTCGCCTAATAAATCACATCAGGATTAACAATATTCATATTAACAAAAATAAAAAACATCAAACATATAAACACGTCAATCACATAACATAAATTATACACATAAATAAATATTACAAGTTTTAAGCTGAACTCATTATATCAATATATTTACCGTGTATTACATTGTAATATTAATGTCAAACACCTACATTTTAAAATTTATTTTGTTATTTACAATACGCTGCACAATATCACTTAACACTGTGCATTTAAGTCAATATGTTTGAACTAATTAAGTAAATTTGAATTTAACAAATGAATTCATCAATAAGTTGTTCTCAATTCTTATTAACGTTAAATGTGATGTTTTAAAATATGCACCATGTTCATTTCAATAAGTATGGCAAAATTAGTTTTTCATTCGAAGTTAAATAAGTCACAATGTTTGAATAATATATGTAAACAAGAATAAAAAAAATAATATATTATACCCTTATCTCAAAAAGTTTATCATAAATTATAGAAAACAATTTCTGCTTTAAATACCCGTATTTTAACATTTATAAAATTATTTGTTGAACCTCCTCAATTCTTTTGTGATATTTTATATTTCAATTCATACAGGGTTAGCCCGGACACTTGTTTCCCTAGCCCAAAAAGAATTCTGTGTTTACAAAAACTGCAAGCATGTGTTGATAGGATTTGATTTGTGCTTTGATCATCAACCACAAGACTCTGCTTTTCAACAAGAAGCCTTGATAATTTGCATCTTAGCATGCCACACTAACAATCCATGCCATAAAACTGATGTCTATCAATATATAATCACTAAGCTCATACGTCTCAGAGAAGGGTGTTAAGCAAGAGAATAAATTCTCCCCACCATACAAATATATATTTAATAAAAATCAATCAACACAGAATGAAATCCAATTTCAGACACACATCCATTGACAAGTCCATTCTGGGTTCGAATGAAACCCGGAGGCACCTTATTCCTCGTCTCATATATCCAATACAGGAGAGAGGTCCTCGCATATCCGGTCGATCTCCAAGTACGTCTGGACGATCACCGCTTATTACCTTGTCTTGGGTGTACAGCCCAATCAAGACATCAGTAATCATCCAAACGATGTGAAGATCTCTGGTCTTCAACCACCGTCTTCTTCGACTTTTAGTCGTCGTATCAGTTATTGAGAATGGGTTAAACCCAGTCTTTCCGAATAACTCGCTTATATTATAATCAAGTACTATAATAACACATCATACACCTCATTCCAATCCAGAATATTCTTTTATTCAATTATTCTTTTCACAGTTTAAACCAAATTAAGGTTTATCAAACTAGTCGGGATTATCGAGTCGTACGGAAGTAATCATTTATTTAATTATCCCAATCCCAGCCTATTCATCCCATGGAGAAATAATGGTAGTACTCCTTATCCAACACCCATTGTGTTACTGATAAATTCGATTACCATTCAACGTTTTAAATACAATTTAAGATTTAATTATCGCATGGAGTAAAACTGGTGGTACCCCATTCTCGAACATTTCTTGAATTCGGTAAATTTAATTACCCTATTCTAATTTCAGTCTAATTAAAGATTCATTAAAACTCCAATTTGATTTTAATCTCAAAAACCATTACTTAATGATTATTCAACTTTAGGAAATTAATCCTTCCTTTACTTGGGTTAAAGAACAAATGTTATTTAAAACACAGTTCCCGATAAACCCAATATCATCTCCCATCAAAATGGAATCTTCATGAAAATCATAACAGTATATAATCGATATAAATTTCTGAATCGGATCAATATTATAAACGGAATAACGACAAGGCCTTTTTAAGTTCCATAAATAATAATGGTCTTCCTTCACATAATCTCATCTCGATTATCACTAAATCGAATTACATTCAGTTCCAATTTCTTTTATTAAATTGGAAAATTTTACTTTGAAAATTCCTTTAAATCTTAATGAAAAGATTTATAAATTCCAGATCTTAACGTCACTATTAATCGGGTTTAAGAACTAATGTTGTTTAAAACATTGTTCAAAGTCAACCCAAAATCAACTTTCATTTAATTCCAATTATATTTATTAATTGGAAAAGTTCCTTAAATCTTGTTTAAAAGATTTGTTATTTTCTCAACTGGGTTTAAGAACAGTGTTATTTAAGACACCACTCATGACAAACCCAAAAACCAATTTGATATTAAGTACATGGCTCTGAATAGAAATCATATCGATTTATATTCAATATCAAATTCTGAAACCAACAAATATTGTATTGGGAATAACGATATATATATCTTCCAAATTCCTCAACGATATCCGTATAATTGCGGAATCCAATATTGGGATATCCCGAAGATTATTTTCATTCAAATTCTTTCCAATTCATACGTTGGAAAATTTTGGTTACATTAAAAGTGTTTCAATTCCTTTCAGTTCTTTACTTAAGTTTATAAACAACTGATTCCGATAAAAATATCTTTTATCTCTACAAACATGCAATTTTCCATCCAAAATCATTTCAAACATTCATTATGATTTCACATAATTTATTCATATTTTAAGTAATTTTGTTAAGCCCTTACAGTCGGTTTCCAATATCGACCACCGAACTGTATCCATGGCGACCTTTTCCAAAAATGCTTTAGACATATCTTAAATCTAACCGCTAGATTTCAAATCTCTAATTACTTTTTGAAAGCTCTTTTCTATATGAACCCAACGATTTCAGTTCTAGGAGAATCCGATGGTCCGGTCTCCCGTTATGCCAATTCGAAGTTAATGGCTGAAATTAGCGAACAGTCGTTGCGCGATACGTTCTATTCAAATCATTTAAATATATATAATATATTTCAACAATTTCTTTCTTTAAAATGAATTTTATAAATTGTTTATAAATTCATTATAAAACGATTTCCATTTCCTTTTCAATTTTAAATCAAAACTGAAAAATCTATACTATTATTATATAAAAATAATAATATTTTCAACATATCAGATTTTGAAATCAAATCATTTTTATATTCATTATAAAATGAATAAAATAAACAGAAAAGTCTGTTCGAGTTACAATGGTGTACATCTACTTAACTCGGCTTCATATATTTCAATATTTTCGTGTCTATCCAAAATCGGACATCAAAATCATATTTTGATTTTTCACTGAATATTATTTTAAAATATTTGTTATTTTTGAATTGGAATCAGACTCAATCAATTACCATATAATTTTATTTATATGGATTCCATACATAGCATGTATTCAAAAATAGTGATAAACAACTATTAAACATTCAATTCACATCTAGATTGCAATTTACAACTGTATAAGCATTGAATAATTAAATAACGCTTATCACCGTCTATCAATCAATCAGTTGACATACAATTAAATCGAAGGGAGATGTGAATTAATTATCGTCCCCAGACCCATGTGGGGTTTCAACCAACAACAACGAATTCAAATTAATCAGCGGTTAATAATTTTAACCAATTATAATTTGATTCGAATTATTTTTCTAATTAACCAATTTTCATTGTTTAAATTATAAATGGATATGTATAATTTAATTTCAACTACCACATTAATGTTAACATTATTTTTAGTATGTTACACATTTCAACATGACAAACAAAACATAACACAATCAATCAAATCATCCATGGGTTTTCAAACAGCAACGAATGTGATCTAACTGGCACCATACAACATTTGTGATACTTAAAACTGATAAATATCAATACTGGCAATCACAACATTTAGTAATAAAATAAATAACTGTACGAATATTTTGAGTGAGAAAGTTCTCACTTTTGGTTTCCACTCTGTCATTCTTTAATAGAGGATTTTATTTTTAAACTAAATTAAACAACGTTTAATTTAGCTAAAAAATCAACTTGCTCCTTTTCTATTCTGGTCAGTTCCATGTTGTAGAGTTCGCTGATACGATTCCAACGGACTTTGATTTACTGAATTCTGATCACGCAGTAAAAAGATATGGCATTTTAAACTTTTAAACAACGTAAATTACTTAACTAATTAATTAATTAATCACCCATTAACTTCCTAATCCCTTCTCTCTCCCCGTAAGATGCTCCAAATAAAATACGAACCGCAAAACCTATCTTTCACCACAAATCTTCACCAGCACGCGCTTCATTGGATGATTGGAGCTCGATCAAGTTGCTGCACGTCGAAAAGCTAAGGGCATGCCACCACCACCCCCAATTACGTTGAACTCGGTGCCACCCAATGCCGTTAAAACTAGTGCGATGGCGGCCTGTTCGAGCGCTGATTTTTGTGAACTCACGCAATGAAAATCAATCAAGGTGGTATGGATTTGAAGAGCAAACAACGATCCATAATTTCCGTTTAGAAACTGGGACCTATATCGAATTGTATTTGGAGATTTTGGGAATGAAATTTCAAACATTTCCGTTCGTTATTTATAGAAGGCGGCGGATTTTTTTCTGAACGATGAGAATTAGTGGAGAAATAGGGTTATATAAAATATTTTTAATAATATTAAATTCCAACCTTACTTGCTTAACGCACTGAACTCCAAACAAATCCCAACGACTGTCATCCCCAACCAAATACCCCTATTTCGGACATAATGAAATATATTTCGTAAGCCAATTCTATCATTTCGATCAGTTTTTGATAAAATTAAAATATAAATTAATATAACGGTCAATATTGAATTTCAACGTACATTTTAATTTACCGGGGCTACATACTAACTTCAAAAATTATGAAAATTGAAATCTAACTATGTTTGATGATACGGTCCTAAAAAAATTGTTTTCATCGAATTTGGAAACCGTTTGAAAAATCGCCCTTTAACTGGCTTATTAATTTCAAACTGAAACTTAAAATATGTTTAAATTTACTGTGCTCATATACTAATTTGAAATGACTTGAAATTTCAAACCTAACAATAATTTGACGTTTCGAATCCAACAAAAGTGGTTTCGTTGAAAACGGAAGTCGTTTGCAAAATGCGTATTTTTAAGGACTATATATAATATTTAAAAAAAAATTCCATAGCAACTATTTTAAATTTTAAACTGGACATAACTTATAATTTAAAAAGTGAAATCTCAGTTTCTCACATTCGTCAGAAAATTACAATTCAAAACATTCCAATGTTTCTTGTTTCATCAAATTCTAATTTATAATGAATTCCGTACACTCAATTGAAATTAAAAATTGAATTTTCAAACTACCGCGCCATTACGAGCTCATTTTAATTAAATTTTAAATTCTTACATTCTAACTTCGATTTAAATAAATTTTAAATCGTTAATTCTCAAAATAAATCATTTTAAATTCTTAAATCCATTAAATCAATTAAAAATAAAATTTTAAATTGGTTCAAAAAATACGGGTTGTTACAATTTCCCCCACTTAACACCTTTTCGTCCTCGAAAAGGAAGATAGAATCGAAGGTTGTTTACATAATCAAATCAACCTTCGCTTGACTCAAGTTCTGTAACACCCCGCCTCCGCTAGGGTCACTCGCAAAGGAATGCACTAGCTTTAGAGGGGCATTATTGGTAAACATGCACAGAAATATCACAAGACAGAACATATAAAAATAGCGGAAGTAAAATCAAACTTTCATAACATGAATAAATAAGGTCTAAAGCCTTTTACATCAGAGTACATCAAAACCTGTCTTGCAATAGTAAAGAAGCATAAAGACATTTTCATAAATTATTCCCCAAGTAAAAACAGTAAAGTAGCCATTAGCCAAGAAAAGTCCAAGCCATCCATGATGACCTTCAAGCAGAAGAAGTCCGAACTAAACAACAGTATTTCCTCCCTGTAACCTGGGGGGGGGGGGGGAACGGAAGAAAAGAGGCGAAACAAAACGGGTCAGTCAAAAAGACTGAGTAAGCCCTATCTACTATTAGCATAAAAACTAGTAAAGTTAACTGACATGAGAAACTGAGATGAACATAAGCATGATGACAAGATAGATAAGCTAAATCAAAATAACAGGATGAACTACTGAACTCAGATAAACTAAGGTGTCATGATAAATTACGATGTCAAGATAAAACAAGGTATCACATCGTCAGGTTTCTATCAAGTATAATATCCCCAAGATATCTATCACGTATAACGTCCCATGATATCTATCCTGCATTTTAGCTCTGCACCTACCATACTAGTATCCCCACCGTATCATGTGTTAACCAAGAATGACCCTCACTCAAAAGTCGTGTAATGGTCCATGTCAACCTAATATATCGCATATATAGGTTACTCAACTTGTATGTTTTATTCCATGTAAATGTTCAGTCCCTTGCCGTAGACCATACGGGCTTTCCCATGAGATTCTACATTACTTTAACATAGTTCCATGATCCTTAAGATCGGTTTGGACTGTTACCCTAAACCTAGCTAGGGTCTTCCAACATGAATTATCGTTTGTACAACTAGGACTTATGCTACCTAGGGCCACTAGGGATTACGCTTACCTATTGCACGTTTTCGTATCTCGGTTTTGGTTCAACCACCCAGGGCCACTGGGATTTACGCTAACCGTCAACCGCGCCCTTTTTCCCACGCATTCATCGTGAATCGTTTTCCATGACTGTATGCACATGTATCACATCGTGCCATCCGAGTCCTGTCACAGGGCAGATCGAGAAATACAGGACTCGGTCGGGAGCTTTCGATTTATCTGCCGATGCAGATGCTAAGGTCTGTTTTTCTATACGTGGCTATGGTCCCACGCGACCCCTCCCTCAACTAGTGAAAGACAAGACAGGATAAATCCTGTATGAGAACACTACTGGCCAACCCACAATCCTAGCCTTACCGCAACCATAATTAGATAGCAATTATGGTCTATTGGGTGTTCTCTGCCTTTCCGTACGTACACGCTTGACCAAAGATGGTAGGTAGTCTGACGAAATGCTATCTAGGGTACGACCGTGTATCGTCGACTATCCCCTATCCATCCCCGTCTTTAGGTCGCTCGCATAGCAACCAAGGCATACTCTTGGTTCTTCTAACGCAGACCTTAACCTCTCATGAGCCTAGTATAATCACCTGGCAGCTCATAGAGGGATACCAAGAATACCCTCACGTTCCCCGAAGCCGCTGCTTCGTTACCCAGTTCGCTGGAGCCTTTATCTAAATCAGATACTTGCTCCTACTCGTATACTTAAACGATGACCTACCGTATCAGGTTACTCATCTATCTATGAACTGGTCTAAATTTCCTTGACTAAGAATCATTACTTAGTTATTCCTCAACTAAGGTTTACCACTTAGCCTTATTCCCGTTATCCTTGTTAACTACGGTTATCCCCTATCCTCAGAACTAGGGTTTACATAATGGATTAAGTGTCACTTAAGTTCATGACTTAACCCGTCTACCAATCATGTCAAAATTGGCTAAGTATCCAAGTCCAAGACTTAACCCGTCTTCAAATCATGTCAAAATTGGCTAAGTATCCAAGTCCAAGACTTAACCCTACAAACCATGCTCACGTTGGTTAAGTATGTATTAAGCAATTCACGACTTAACCTCGTCCAATTATCATTCTAGATTGGTTAAGTATATATTAACTTGACCCTATCAATTTACTCAGTCAAATCGGTCAAGTGTATTCAAGCGATTCGTGACTTAGCCTTATCATGTTTTCACGTTAGATCGGTTAAGTATAGGTTAACTTAACCTCAATAAATTCACGAGTTAGATTGGTTAAGTATAGGTCACTTAACCACATCAATTCATCATGTTTAGATTAGTTAAGTGTTTAACTTAACCCCATTAAACTACCAAGTGGGATTAATTAAGTCTAGGCTAACTTAACCCCATCCGATTTCCATGTTTAGACTAGTTGAGTCTAATCTTAACCCCATTCGTTAACCGTATTTTTCGGTTAAGCGTCATTAAGAAAACTTACTTAACCTTACCAAGTTATCGCGTTGGATTGATTAAGTGTTGGTTAACTTAACCCCATCCACTAGTCATATAAAAATGGTTAAGTGTCGTTAGGCAAATCAAGTTACTTAACCTACCCAACCTTGTCATGTTTTGTTAAGTATCATTAGCCTAATCAAATTACTTAACCCATTTGTCCATGTCATATTTGGTTAAGAGTCATTAATCAAATTAACTTAACCCTATCATGTGGCATTAATTACTTAATGCACCTTCACCTTTCACATTAGACTTTGTTGTGGTTACTAGTTAAGCCGGTCGGTTCCGGGTAGCTTTACACCACAACTTGGTCTAACCTCGGGTTCAAGCACAACATGACCAACTTCTCACATTGGGTCCTATTGTTTGCAACTACTAGTTAGGCCGGTCGGTTCCGGGTAGTTTTACGTTGCAAACTCAACCCAACCTCGAGTTGGCCACACTTATATTATCTAAGTGTCATGTCCATCATGTTTCCCAAAACATGTTACAAGTTTTCAAGCATTTGGGTAGACCTAACTTAATAGGTAAATTCCCAAAGGGTAGACCTAACTTAATAGGTAAATTCCCAAGCTTATGTTTTTATGCATACTTACATGTCAACTTCCATGTTATATTTCAAGTCATGTTTTCAAGTTGTATTTTCATGTCATTAGAAATTACCCATAACATAACCCAACGCTTTTAAACTCGCATATACGTTCGCGACAACGTAATGGATTAAAAGAAGAGACTTGGCAAAGGCATGACAAAAATGGATATTAAGCCACAAGTTAATCATGGTGGCAAATGAGGCACAAATGTGTTCATTAACTTGCATGTTACATTCTTAAGCCTCAAAACATGCATAAACCCAAACTTGGCACATAAGCGAATCATGGTGACAAAAGATATGGAATGATGACTAGTAACTCGCATATATCATCATATAAGGGTTATGACTTCATATGCAAGTTGACATAAAGGTTATGAGGGTTCTCATGTTGCCTAATGCAACATTTCAACATAAAGGTTGTAGCTTTTAGCTCACAAGATCAAGATAATGACTTCATAAACTTGCATGACATGATAGCATGTATCATACTCAATGATCAAACCCAAACTTGCAACATGAACATTTAACTTCATAGTTAATATCTAAGAGTAGGGAAAGGGCTTACATTGCTATGAAGGCACAAAAGATATGACAAAGCCCTTATGCAATCAAATAGACCCAAAATGCAAGCTCTAACATAAAAACCCTTGAGCCAAAATGATCAAAACCCCTGCTTTATGATGCAAAGATAGAAACTTGACTTGAATGCAAGCTAATGACACTCATACAAGCTTGAAAACACTTGTATGCATGGAAAATCTCTCATAGAAACCATTTAGAAATTTTATGAAGAGAGTGGAGGCCATGAGAGGTAAAATTTTGCCATAGTTTAGTTGCATGAATGAATAATGAGGATTTAGGATAGGTTAGGGTCTTATTTATAGATTAGGCAAGTGTTTTAGGCCATAGGATTAAACCTAGATTCAATCCAAGCCATCAAAGCATGTCTTGGGGAAGAAGTCAAGTGTAGGAACCATCTAGGGCCTTTAGATTGAAGATGAACCATGAGAACCATCCAAATGCAAAATCTGCATTTGAGCGAATCGGCCCACGGGTTGACAGCCAAACACCCTGGATTAACCCCTAGTCGACCCAGCGGGCTCGGGTCGACCTCAAAAATCGGCCGGTTCGGTTATTCCCCTCTCCCAATTCGCTGTTTTGAACATTTTTGCATATTTATTTGTTTAATTTTCAATTATGTATATATATCAATATATATATATTTCTCTGCGCAACCCATTTCACTTAATTAAGTATACTTTAATTTGGGAATTTTTCGTGAAACTTCGCGAGGCCATATCTTGGTCATACGGACTCCGATTCTCGAAAACTCAGACTCTATTTCACGTATTTTTCCAAGACGAACGCAATGGCATAGCCCGTTTTACTTGATTCAGAATTTAAAATTAAATTCTGCCTTGATTCTCGTCTTAACACGTTATCGAAAAATACGGGTTGTTACATTCTCCCCACCTTTTAGGATTTCGTCCCCGAAATCTCCAAGTTAGGAAGAACATATCCTACCATCCATCATCCATCTACTCAAAACATCATCCACAAGCAACCATTGTCCTTAGATGATTTCTAATGCTGTATGAATATATGCAAAACGTGTGTGTACATGTTCCTTAGCTAATGCTAATGATCAGGCCTGAATAATCTTTCTAATGCAAAATATGTATAGTGCCATGAATCCAACATGTATGCAAATAGTCCTAGTCATATAGATACTATATGCGTGCACAATCATTCATTCATTTGCAACAACCGCATGATAATACATTCGATTTCATCCATAAACAAGTATAAATACTCGTGCATATGCAATATGAAATGTGACCGAGTCGAGCTAGTATCTAATGTGTATTCGCGCATCCACGAGCAACCACTTGCAACCATATCAATCATAACATGTTTCAAATACATGTTTACATCCATAGGGTTCTACCTAGAATTCCCTGAAACAGGGCCGAGAAGATAAACAAGACAAACTCCTTACGGGGTTTGTAACAGAAAGTAGGACCGAGAGGATGTCCACAAAAGATAACCTACAAGTAAGCTCTACAGAAACAGGGATCAAGGATATACTCCCATTAAGAGATATCATGCGCGTATCTAGTCTTTGACCATCAAAGTCGTATTTCCTCGGGCTTACTTCCATTGTGCCTTGACCGCCCTTTAACTTCGCGATTTCGTAGCTTCTTATTTCCTGCTTCCATAACATGAGCTGAAACTCATTTCTTCGTCGCCTCTCATTCCACTTGCACTTATCCTTTTTCTAGAATACTTGGCGCAAACATGACTGCGTACTCATGATCTCATGCAAGCTTTCCAAAATTCACTAGTGAATCTTGGATCTCGTTTATATACTATAAGGCATTCCATGTAGAAGAACTTTCTCTTGAAAGTAAACAGATGTCAATCAGGTTATCATGCGCACTTACTAGGGTGATCTCTATAACCCATGCATAAATGAAGTAAACCATCCGTCTTATTGGCGAACACCACTCGATCGGGCTTCAAATTTCCAATAAAGGCATCAAGGGATTCTAAGTAACTAGTCATGACAGAACCTCAAAAAGGTTACCCGATACTTCGAGGGCATTACCAAGGCTAGTCAAAAGGTCTAACTACCCTCCTATCAAAACCGAGAGTGGCACCCCCTACTGGATAACCACTTCATCCCTAGAATCCATCCATAGCTTATAAACATAAGCATTATTTCCAAACTCAACACTTGGCATAGACATTCCCAAATCCAAACAAGTCATGTATAAATGGACTGATTCTCCAATAGGACTTTGAGACAAAAATGGGATTCTCTATTACGTTAGTACTTAAGGTGCAGAGACTCAACTACCGAAGCGGACTTAAATGATGCGGGGATCAAAACAAAGTCTTGGCGGGATGATAGAAAAGAATAACTAGATCTTCAACAAGGATGTTATCCCCCTACTCAGGTACTCTAGTGAGGGTATACAACGATGATCTTGTCCTTGTCCCACAATACTTAACTATCCGTCCCGTTTCACCATACCAAAGATACTTTCTCGTCATGGGTTTCATTGTTCATCTTTCTCCCTCCTTTGAGGACTAAGCCATACCAACAAGTTGCTCATCCTTAAGCTCGTATCCTTTATCCTCTTTCTCACTATCCTTTCTTATAACGCGGCCACTGGTCTCTTGAAAACCACCTCCATCGCATGGAAAGCACTTTCGTAGATAGAAAAGACTAGTCGCAGTTAAAACCACTGTGACTACAGATGGAGGAAAGAAAGGAGAAGAGATTCAATTAAGGAAACAAGGATAGTGCTAATGGCCTTTGGGGAATAGCCTTTTTCTTTTAAAAGAAAATTTTCTTGAAAAAATGCTTCTTTGTAAACGATTTTCAAATAGTTTTCAGAAGGTCTTTAAAAACTTTTGCCCAGTCTGGTAACCTTCTGCTCTGATACCACGTGTAACACCCCGCCTCCGCTAGGGTCACTCGCAAAGGAATGCACTAGCTTTAGAGGGGCATTATTGGTAAACATGCACAGAAATATCACAAGACAGAACATATAAAAATAGCGGAAGTAAAATCAAACTTTCATAACATGAATAAATAAGGTCTAAAGCCTTTACATCAGAGTACATCAAAACCTGTCTTGCAATAGTAAAGAAGCATAAAGACATTTTCATAAATTATTCCCCAAGTAAAAACAGTAAAGTAGCCATTAGCCAAGAAAAGTCCAAGCCATCCATGATGACCTTCAAGCAGAAGAAGTCCGAACTAAACAACAGTATTTCCTCCCTGTAACCTGGGGGGGGGGGAACGGAAGAAAAGAGGCGAAACAAAACGGGTCAGTCAAAAAGACTGAGTAAGCCCTATCTACTATTAGCATAAAAACTAGTAAAGTTAACTGACATGAGAAACTGAGATGAACATAAGCATGATGACAAGATAGATAAGCTAAATCAAAATAACAGGATGAACTACTGAACTCAGATAAACTAAGGTGTCATGATAAATTACGATGTCAAGATAAAACAAGGTATCACATCGTCAGGTTTCTATCAAGTATAATATCCCCAAGATATCTATCACGTATAACGTCCCATGATATCTATCCTGCATTTTAGCTCTGCACCTACCGTACTAGTATCCCCACCGTATCATGTGTTAACCAAGAATGACCCTCACTCAAAAGTCGTGTAATGGTCCATGTCAACCTAATATATCGCATATATAGGTTACTCAACTTGTATGTTTTATTCCATGTAAATGTTCAGTCCCTTGCCGTAGACCATACGGGCTTTCCCATGAGATTCTACATTACTTTAACATAGTTCCATGATCCTTAAGATCGGTTTGGACTGTTACCCTAAACCTAGCTAGGGTCTTCCAACATGAATTATCGTTTGTACAACTAGGACTTATGCTACCTAGGGCCACTAGGGATTACGCTTACCTATTGCACGTTTTCGTATCTCGGTTTTGGTTCAACCACCCAGGGCCACTGGGATTTACGCTAACCGTCAACCGCGCCCTTTTTCCCATGCATTCATCGTGAATCGTTTTCCATGACTGTATGCACATGTATCACATCGTGCCATCCGAGTCCTATCACAGGGCAGATCGAGAAATACAGGACTCGGTCGGGAGCTTTCGATTTATCTGCCGATGCAGATGCTAAGGTCTGTTTTTCTATACGTGGCTATGGTCCCACGCGACCCCTCCCTCAACTAGTGAAAGACAAGACAAGATAAATCCTGTATGAGAACACACTACTGGCCAACCCACAATCCTAGCCTTACCGCAACCATAATTAGATAGCAATTATGGTCTATTGGGTGTTCTCTGCCTTTCCGTACGTACACGCTTGACCAAAGATGGTAGGTAGTCTGACGAAATGCTATCTAGGGTACGACCGTGTATCGTCGACTATCCCCTATCCATCCCCGTCTTTAGGTCGCTCGCATAGCAACCAAGGCATACTCTTGGTTCTTCTAACGCAGACCTTAACCTCTCATGAGCCTAGTATAATCACCAGGCAGCTCATAGAGGGATACCAAGAATACCCTCACGTTCCCCGAAGCCGCTGCTTCGTTACCCAGTTCGCTGGAGCCTTTATCTAAATCAGATACTTGCTCCTACTCGTATACTTAAACGATGACCTACCGTATCAGGTTTCTCATCTATCTATGAACTGGTCTAAATTTCCTTGAGGAAGAATCATTACTTAGTTATTCCTCAACTAAGGTTTACCACTTAGCCTTATTCCCGTTATCCTTGTTAACTACGGTTATCCCCTATCCTCAGAACTAGGGTTTACATAATGGATTAAGTGTCACTTAAGTTCATGACTTAACCCGTCTACCAATCATGTCAAAATTGGCTAAGTATCCAAGTCCAAGACTTAACCCGTCTTCAAATCATGTCAAAATTGGCTAAGTATCCAAGTCCAAGACTTAACCCTACAAACCATGCTCACGTTGGTTAAGTATGTATTAAGCAATTCACGACTTAACCTCGTCCAATTATCATTCTAGATTGGTTAAGTATATATTAACTTGACCCTATCAATTTACTCAGTCAAATCGGTCAAGTGTATTCAAGCGATTCGTGACTTAGCCTTATCATGTTTTCACGTTAGATCGGTTAAGTATAGGTTAACTTAACCTCAATAAATTCACGAGTTAGATTGGTTAAGTATAGGTCACTTAACCACATCAATTCATCATGTTTAGATTAGTTAAGTGTTTAACTTAACCCCATTAAACTACCAAGTGGGATTAATTAAGTCTAGGCTAACTTAACCCCATCCGATTTCCATGTTTAGACTAGTTGAGTCTAATCTTAACCCCATTCGTTAACCGTATTTTTCGGTTAAGCGTCATTAAGAAAACTTACTTAACCTTACCAAGTTATCGCGTTGGATTGATTAAGTGTTGGTTAACTTAACCCCATCCACTAGTCATATAAAAATGGTTAAGTGTCGTTAGGCAAATCAAGTTACTTAACCTACCCAACCTTGTCATGTTTTGTTAAGTATCATTAGCCTAATCAAATTACTTAACCCATTTGTCCATGTCATATTTGGTTAAGAGTCATTAATCAAATTAACTTAACCCTATCATGTGGCATTAATTACTTAATGCACCTTCACCTTTCACATTAGACTTTGTTGTGGTTACTAGTTAAGCCGGTCGGTTCCGGGTAGCTTTACACCACAACTTGGTCTAACCTCGGGTTCAAGCACAACATGACCAACTTCTCACATTGGGTCCTATTGTTTGCAACTACTAGTTAGGCCGGTCGGTTCCGGGTAGTTTTACGTTGCAAACTCAACCCAACCTCGAGTTGGCCACACTTATATTATCTAAGTGTCATGTCCATCATGTTTCCCAAAACATGTTACAAGTTTTCAAGCATTTGGGTAGACCTAACTTAATAGGTAAATTCCCAAAGGGTAGACCTAACTTAATAGGTAAATTCCCAAGCTTATGTTTTTATGCATACTTACATGTCAACTTCCATGTTATATTTCAAGTCATGTTTTCAAGTTGTATTTTCATGTCATTAGAAATTACCCATAACATAACCCAACGCTTTTAAACTCGCATATACGTTCGCGACAACGTAATGGATTAAAAGAAGAGACTTGGCAAAGGCATGACAAAAATGGATATTAAGCCACAAGTTAATCATGGTGGCAAATGAGGCACAAATGTGTTCATTAACTTGCATGTTACATTCTTAAGCCTCAAAACATGCATAAACCCAAACTTGGCACATAAGCGAATCATGGTGACAAAAGATATGGAATGATGACTAGTAACTCGCATATATCATCATATAAGGGTTATGACTTCATATGCAAGTTGACATAAAGGTTATGAGGGTTCTCATGTTGCCTAATGCAACATTTCAACATAAAGGTTGTAGCTTTTAGCTCACAAGATCAAGATAATGACTTCATAAACTTGCATGACATGATAGCATGTATCATACTCAATGATCAAACCCAAACTTGCAACATGAACATTTAACTTCATAGTTAATATCTAAGAGTAGGGAAAGGGCTTACATTGCTATGAAGGCACAAAAGATATGACAAAGCCCTTATGCAATCAAATAGAGCCAAAATGCAAGCTCTAACATAAAAACCCTTGAGCCAAAATGATCAAAACCCTTGCTTTATGATGCAAAGATAGAAACTTGACTTGAATGCTAGCTAATGACACTCATACAAGCTTGAAAACACTTGTATGCATGGAAAATCTCTCATAGAAACCATTTAGAAATTTTATGAAGAGAGTGGAGGCCATGAGAGGTAAAATTTTGCCATAGTTTAGTTGCATGAATGAATAATGAGGATTTAGGATAGGTTAGGGTCTTATTTATAGATTAGGCAAGTGTTTTAGGCCATAGGATTAAACCTAGATTCAATCCAAGCCATCAAAGCATGTCTTGGGGAAGAAGTCAAGTGTAGGAACCATCTAGGGCCTTTAGATTAAAGATGAACCATGAGAACCATCCAAATGCAAAATCTGCATTTGAGCGAATCGGCCCACGGGTTGACAGCCAAACACCCTGGATTAACCCCTAGTCGACCCAGCAGGCTCGGGTCGACCTCAAAAATCGGCCGGTTCGGTTATTCCCCTCTCCCAATTCGCTGTTTTGAACATTTTTGCATATTTATTTATTTAATTTTCAATTATATATATATATATATCAATATATATATATTTCTCTGCGCAACCCATTTCACTTAATTAAGTATACTTTAATTTGGGAATTTTTCGTGAAACTTCGCGAGGCCATATCTTGGTCATACGGACTCCGATTCTCGATAACTCAGACTCTATTTCGCGTATTTTTCCAAGACGAACGCAATGGCATAGCCTGTTTTACTTGATTCAGAATTTAAAATTAAATTCTGCCTTGATTCTCGTCTTAACACGTTATCGAAAAATACGGGTTGTTACAAGTTCTTTAACTTTTCAGTTTCTAAGAACTTTCTCATTTTCCAAAATTGCCTTAAATTTTTAATTTTTTTTGCCATAACCTCCTTTGTACGGGCTGATTGGTAAAACCACAACTTGCCTCACAAGGCCCTCATCAATCAAAAAAAAAAAAAGCCAAGCGGCTTGCCAATCGGCTTATAAAATCATCAAACCCAATAAATACAGTAAATATGTACCTATATGTCGGCCATACAATTTTACTCCTCTTGTTATCTTCTACGCAGTAACTTGTACAACATATATATATATATATGCATGTATAGATATATCCAATTCCAATCAATTATCTAATTTAGTTCTATATTGATTTGACTTAATTTTACCTTTCATTCGCATATTGGTTTTATTATTCCAATATTTGTATTAGTCAAACTAATAATCACACATCACAACCAGCAATCAATTAGTTGATTAGCTTTTCAATCACATAACTTTAATATACTCAAAAATCATATTCTCAATGCCAAATCACAAACAATAAACTCTAACTAAGTTTTTGGTTCTCACACTAGTCAATTGGAAATATATAGATATCCCACTTTCGAAACTCAAACATAAACACTGATGATGAGATCTCAATCATCAGAATCATCTCCGAGCAACTAGAGTGTTATTCTATATCTATCCAGCATATTTAAGATTTCGGATATACATTAGTTACGCGTATATTCAAAATCTTCATATACCCGACAGTCCAAATTCAATATAAAATAAAATAAAATACTCAAATACGAATAATAGATATAAAATTTCAAAACTAAATTTGTTTTTATAAATAATACTCTTCAAACTCGTTCTAGGGTATTATTAACCCTATCTCTAACAGGTCATTCTTATAGGATGTTGCAAATCCTATCTCTGATGATTTCTTTCATTTGGTTCTAATGTGTCTTTTTCTCGAGCTTTGTAAACCAAAGCTTTGATACCAACTGTGACGATCTAGAGTTCCCCAATCCCTAAAGAGACTGAGAAGCCTGGATTATGTTGAGAACACGACGCATCAGAACCCAAACATGAGAACATTTCATTGCTATTACAACAATTTATATCAGAGTACAAGAATATCATAGTGTGAATAAATATTACACAGCGGAAAAATAATCAGAGATTTACATTACAATACAACGAAAGTTTAATACATAAATATAATGCAGTGGAAAATCATCAACTAACACAACTGAATGAAATACACGGATACAAAGCATTCTGAATATAGCTCCAGCCGTAACTCAGGATCTCGTTAAAAGAAATATCTACGAAAACCAAAACTACAAGCTGCCTGTGTGGGAAATATAGACACACAGAGTTTAGATAGAAACAATAAACTTTGAGTCAGTCATGGGACTGATGCGAGAACTAAAACAGTTATTAAACTTCACTTTAAAATTAGGTAAATCACGGGACCACGCCGCATGTCATGGAATGGGTTTACTCCCATGAATACTCTAAAATAAAACAACTTGTAAACAACACAATGCTTTTGGAAAAATTAAGCTATTATAAGACTCAGGTCCCATCGCACAATGCAACACAAACCAGAGGATAGAGTTTTACCTTATAGTAGCCAAACATGCTTGATACGCTTTAAAACAAATCATTTTGATATTACTATAAGTGTATAGTGTCAAAAACAATTTCAACATATATGTATCAATCATAGATGGCATAGGTACCATATATTATGTTGCCATACAGGTTTATAAGTAAAACCGCACGATGTCGTATTGGAAATTAGATTTTCCATCAAGAACCAAGGCAAGGGATCTTCCTTCCGATTCGAGACACTCTAGCCCGTGCCTAAGGATTCAGCTGCAACTGCATCTGGATCTTCTGGGCCGGTCCACTCTTACTTTTGTGGATTGGTAATTCCTAAACAATACGTTTCCTTGCCCTATAGGGCATAAAATCTGGTCAATATGTCGACCATTGTGGCCTTGTGCGGCTATATCCGAGGTACCTCGCTTTCCAACATCACATAAGTAAAATGTCTGGGCTCCATACCATGACATCACTCCTAGCAAGAAAGAAACGCATGTCCTCCCTGTAGTCACTATCCCGTTTTTGGCTCATACCGAAGTGTGAGATATGCGAATTAATGCTATATACAAATCTATGATATTTAAAGTTGTGCTTTGATCATTAACCACAAGACTCTGCTTCTCAACAAGAAGCCTTGATCATTTGCATCTTAGCATGCCATACTGACAAATATGCCATACAACCGATGTCTATCAATATATAACCTCTAAACTCGTACATCTTAGAGAAGGGTGTTAAGCAAGAGAATAAATTCTCCGCCACCAAACAGATATATATTTAATAGAAATCAATCAACACAGAATGAAATCCAAGTCAGACACACATCCATTTACAAGTCCGTTCTGGGTTTGAATGAAACCGAAGGCACCTTATTCCTCATCCCATATGTCCAATACAGGAGAGAGGTCCTCGCATATCCGGTCGATCTCCAAGTACGTCTGGACGATCACCATTTATTACCTTGTCTTGGTCGTACAACCCAATCAAGACATCAGTATCATCCAAACGATGTGAAGATCTCCGGTGTTCAACCACCGTCTTCTTCGACTTTTAGTCGTCGTATCAGTTATTCAGAATGGGTTAAACTCGGACTTTCCGAATAACTCGCGTATCTTATAATCAAATGCTATAATAACACATCATACGCCTCATTCCAATCCAGAATATTATTTTATTCAATTATTCTTTTCACAGTTTAAACCAAATTAAGGTTTATCAAACTAGTCGGGATTATCGAGCCTTATCGAAGTAATCATTTATTTTATTACTCCAATCCCAACCTATTCATCCAATGGAGCAAAACTGGTAGTACTCCATATCTAACACCCATTGTGTTACTGATAAATTCAATTACCATTCAACATTTTAAATCTAATTTCAGATTTAATTATCGCATGGAGTAAAACTGGTGGTACCCCATTCTCGAACATTTCTTGAATTCGATAAATTTAATTACCCTATTTTCATTTCAATTTAATTAAAGATTCATTAAAACTCCAATTTGGGTTTAATCTCAAAAATCATTACTTAATGATTACTCAACTTTAGGAAATTAATCCTGCCTTTACTTGGGTTAAAGAACAAATTTTATTTAAAACACAATTCACGATAAACCCAATATCATCTCCCAACAAAATGGAATCTTCACGAAAATCATAACAGTATATAATCGATACAAACTTCCGGAGGTTAATACTATAAATGGAATAAATGTAACACCCCAGGATTTTAAATATTAAAATTAACAAATTAAAGAATACTTAATTTTAAATGTGAGGATTAAGGGAAACGGGTTATGCCATTGCGATCGTCTCGGAATTCTGCTTGAGATAGAGTCCGAGTTTGCGTGAATTGGACTTCGTATGAAGAAGTTATGACCCTCAGAACTTTCAAAAATTTATATAAAACAATTCAAAAAATTAAATACTAAGGCAGTTCGATCTGGGGGTCGACCTACCCCAGGCCAGGTCGACCAGGGGGTCGACCACCCTATATACAGGTCGACCTGGGTGTCGACCTACCCCCCCGGGCAGATCTAAAATGTGACGATGTTTTGACTCACTGCTGAGTCATTAGGGCTGAGGTGGTTATTCTATCTTGTCTGGATGGTCTTGATTTCTTCTAGGTTAATCTGACGGCTCTTAATTAAATAAAATTCTATATAAGCAACCTAACCCTAAACCTAAAATAACACTAATTCATACCAAGAGCCATCATGCTGCCAATGGTGAACCTAGAGTAGTCGCCGTTCTCTTTCAACTCAAAAGCAAGATAGAAGCAAGAATCAAAATCAAATCTAATCTAAATTAGAATAACAATTATTCTACATCAAAGGAGAGTAATTCAGTTTCAGAATACAGATCCCAGAAAAACAATACTGTTCTATTGTTTGTGACTATAATTTCTTTCACAATAAAATTAATAAATTAATTATGATGGGTCATGACTTGGATTATGAGAACATGTATGTTGAATCATGTGACATTACTTGATTTTGTTTGTGAATATATGATTGTTTTGTTAACTTATGTTTGTAGATCTAGATCATACATGAATCTTATTCAAGTTTACGATGTTAAAGCATATGCGAATCTTATGTAAGTTTGGGATGTTAAATTATATACGAATCTTATGCAAGTTTGGGATGTTAAAACATATGTGAATCCTATGCAAGTTTGTTTCTACATATGCTAATTTGTATATGAATCCTATGGAAGTTTGGGGTGTTAAATCATACGCTAGTTGTATATGAATCTTATGCAAGATTGGGGATGTTAAATCATATGCTAGTTTATGAATCTCATGAAAGTTTGGGATGTTAAAACATATGTGAATCTTATGCAAGTTTAGGATGTTAAAGCATATGCGAATCTTATGTAAGTTTGGGATGTTAAATTATATATGAATCTTATGCAAGTCTGTAGGTGGATTATACACGAGTTCATATGTGAATCAATTATATACATATGCTAGTTTATATGCAAAACATGTGACATTAATTTACATGTTTAGATCCATATGCAAGTTCACTTTTTTATGTTTAGATCTATATTTAGATCCATGGCAGTACATAGTTATGCAAATTTATGTTCTATATGCCCATTGCCTATGCTAGTTTTGTATGTGAATCATATGCTAGTTTTGTATGTGAATCATATGCTAGTTTGAATGTAAGTTTGTATGAAATTCATGTGCAAGCTATAGGAAAACCATATCCATATATGCAAGTTCACGATTACATGTTTAGATCTATATTTAGATCCATGATAGTCTATGCAAACTTATGTTATGATCTATTTTATGTGTTATGCAAGTTGTGATGTTGCTTTTCTTTTTATAAGTTAGAATATTTTCGAGTCTAACATATATCGTATTAAAATGACTTTAAAGGCATACAATTAAATTGAGACATTAATTGGTATAATTTATATACCTATAAAGTATGGACATAATTTAGGTGACAATTATGGACATGGATTAAAATTGGAAGTTATTGGCAATTTGAAATAGGGATATTAATTCAAATTGGGGTTGAATAATAATAATGCATAATAAATGCCTAAGACACGAGGTTAGATTCATTTGTGGTGTAAGACAGCCCGGACCTGCCCAGCAAATCCAACAACCACAAACGGTAGTCTAATGTGAGAGGTCAAAGGCATAAATTAAATGAGTAATAAAGGCCTAAGACACCGGGTTAGACTCGTCTGTGGTATAAGACCGCTCGAACCCGCCCGGAAAATCCAGCAACCACAGACGATAGTCTAATGTGAGAGGTCAAAGGCATAAATTAAATGATGCTTAGACACGAGGTTAAGTCTGGCTTGTGGTAGAAGTCTGCCTGGAACTGCCCGGCATATCCGGCGGCCACAAGCAATCAACTTAATGTGAGAGTTTTGTGCATTAATAATTAATTAATGCTTATCAAAGACGAATATGAATGACAAACAGAAGTTTGGTTGAGTGAATAATTCTCTGAGTACCAATCTGATGTTGATTTCGGTCTTTGGAGTTGATACTTAGGGAGTTATTCTCTTAACCAATGTATCAGTGAACTTAGATGTACTTAATCATAAATTAAGTAAAACATGATAAGCGGATAGGGTTAAGACCAGCTTAACCAATAAGTGGATAGGGTTAAGACAAACTTAACCAATAATATGTATTGATCTGATAGGGTTAAGACAAACTTAACCAATAATATATATTGATTTGATAAGCGGATAGGGTTAGGACCAACTTAACCAATAATATAAGTGGACAAGGTTAAGACATCTTAACTAATAATATAAGTGGATAGGGTTAAGACCAGCTTAACCAAATATATATCTAGTGATCTGATAAGCAAATAGGGTTAAGATAAGATTAACTGTAACACCCCGAATTTCAGTTAATACTAATACTCACTAATTACAGAATAAATAATCTCAGATGTGAGAATTGGGGGAAACGGGCTGCGTCATTGCGTTCGTCTCGGAAAAATACGCGAAATAGAGTCCGAGTTTTCGAAAATCGGAGTCCGTATGGCCCGGTTATGGCCCAATGAAGTTTACAGAAAATTTAAAGTTCAAAACAGATTTAAAAATTCAGGTTCAAATTTCGAAAACATGCAGAAATGGGGCCAGGCGGGAAAACTCCCGCCCAGCCTGGTCGACATGGCTGTCGACAGGGCTGTCGACTTGCCTGTCGACATGCCTGTCGACTTGGCTGTCGACAGGGCTGTCGACTTGCCCTGTCGGCTGATGCTGGCCTGGTGCACCTAGTTGAGTTTGGATTAGGCTTTAGGGCTGGTTTCTGGAAACTTTCTAAATCTGATGGACCTAATCTAACCTAGGGTTAATCCTATGGTCTAAAACACACCCTAATCCTATAAATACACCCTAATGCAAGCCTAATCCCTACTAAAAATAGAAATGATGCCATCATGCCGCCAAAATCAAACTTGAGAGGAGCCTCCACTAGTTTATGAAGAAAGTTGCAAGCTAATCAACCTCTAATCATCATCTCCTTCTTGTATAGCAACTAGTTCTACTTCATAAGTTTGCTAATCTTGGTTTTGGTGAGTTTCTATCACTTTAATAACCAATTGCTAAATTAAGTAGATGAGATATGATGAGATCATGCGGTTTTGTATGCGGATTTGTGGGTTTTAAATCATATGATATGATGTTAGTTTGCTAATCTATGTTCAATGTTAACCCTATGTTTATGCAAGTTAAGTATGTGGGTTTATGCAAGTTAAGTATGTGGGTTTATGCAAGATAAGCATGTGGGTTTATGTAAGTTAAATATATGGGTTTATGCAAGTTAAGTGGTGAGTTTTATGCATGTTAAGTGTTTAATTTTATGCATGCTAAGTATTTGATTTTATGCATGCTAAGTGTTTGGTTTTATGCATGCTAAGTACTTGATTTTATGCATGCTAAGTGTTTGATTTTAGGCATGCTAAGTATTTGATTTTATGCATGCTAAGTATTTGATTTTAGGCATGCTAAGTGTTTGGTTTTATGCATACATTATGACATGCAAGTCTACCCTTTTTAAATAAGATGCATACATATGCAAGATGACACCTTTGTATGCTATGCATACATATGCATGTTTACCCTATTATGATGCAAGTTCATATGCAAGTTTGCCTCTTTTTATGATATGCATAACATATGCGAGTTTGCCTCTATGTATGACATGTTATGCAAGTTCACATGCAAGTTTATGTGCAAGTTCATATGCAAGTTTATGTGCAATTTCGTATGCAAGTTTATGTGCAAGTTCATATGCAAGTTGTCTCTTTTTATGATATGCATAATGCAAGTTTGGGTTAAATGCTAGTTGGGTTTAATGTATGCTCATATATGCAAGTTGACACCTTTTGGACCCATGATAAAGTTATATGCTATGTTGGTTAAACCCATGACATTTGTGATGAATCTTCCCTTTTATTATGTCACGTTATGAGAACGAATTACGTGGGGAACGATGGGGTTAATATGCATATTAATAAAATGATGTGAATTGGGTATGATTAAGCATACCACAAATTAAATGGACATAATTGGGAATTTACCTATTGAGTTAGGTCTACCCATATTATGGAGTTGGGAATTTACCTATTAAGTTAGGTCTACCCATACTATGGAATTGGGAATTTACCTATTTAGTTAGGTCTACCCATATTCTTAAAAATGTGTAATTAATTAGGGATAATTAACATAAATATGAGGGTGATTAATTAGGTGTAATTAATCGACTAAGACACGAGGTTGGACTCAGTTGTAGCGTAAAACTGCCCGGACCCAACCGGCTTAACCAGTTGCTACAAATGTTAGCCCAATGTGAGAGGTCTTAGGCACAAACTAAATACGTGATTAATGTAAAGACACGAGGTTAGACTCGGTTATGACATAAGGCTGCCCGGACCCAACCGGCTCAACCAGCAGTCATAAAAGATAGTCTAATGTGAGAGGTCTTTATGAAGATCACGGTCTCAATTAATTAAGAAACACTTGACCATATTAGCATGTAGATGGACATGAGGGGTTAAGTGGGTGCCTTGGGTGGCATGAGGAGACTAGTGGGTTGCCTTGGGTGGCAATAGAAAATACGATTAGAATACTTAAACAAAGTGAAACATGTAATTAAAACATGGTTAAAGGGTTAAGTAAGTGCTTTGGGTGGCATGTGGAAATCTAGTGGGTACCTTGTATGACAACTAGAATATGATTAAATGACTTAGCCAAAATTTATAACATGTAAGTGGACATGGTTAAAGGGTTAAGTGGGATTCACTAGAAATAACAAGCTTAGGTGGTAGCTTGTGGGGGCCCATTTCAACCAATATCCCAAACGTATCTTAGTAGGCTCGACTCTATTCGAGTGACGGGACACGCATATTGGTCTTGACTATAAGAGGCCAAACCGGGTTAGCGGTGGCAACGCAGGACCAACGGGTTTCATATGCGTGTGTGGACCCGGGCTGGTTGGTAAGTCGTTGTTGCATCGTGTAGATATAAAGCCGTGCACCGTTGATATTATCAGGTTGCCACTTTGGGGAAGGATACACCCCATCGTGGGACCAGCACGGGTATCTACGTAGGGGAGCCGATCGCTTGGGGAGTAGTGGGTACACCTATGTAGTCAGACAGGGGTACACGAAACTACTAAATTACTAAGTACACTTAGTGGGATCAACCTTTAAGTAGGAATGACTGGTGTGGTGCAGTGTAGTAATTATCCTTGGGTGGGTAGATGTGTCTTTACGGTTATCTTAGTTTATCCTAAGTCTACCAAGCTGCTTAGTGTAGCCATTCATCCCCAGACGTTACCGTATATCAAGCTTATGTCTTCTCTAGTTACTTTAATGATTGTATTGTTAAAGTTATAGGACTCGCTCAGACTTATGTCTGACCCCGTTGTTTTTATCTTTTTTTTCCAACCCTCAGGTTCTCAGAGTGGGCCCAGTTCGAGTGGGCTTTGATCAGGCTGCTTTATTCTCTTTTGGAGCTTGGACCATAGATGTAGAGCTCAGTTTACCCTTTCTTTTATGGCTATCAGTTCATGTATTGGGATTATGTACTTTTATTTATCAGGATGGATATTTTGTACTTGACTCTTATTATGGTTTTGTGATGTAACCAAACATGTTTTACTTTCCGCTGCAAGGAAATGATGTTTTGAAATTTTTAAGTATTACTTATATCTGTCTTGTTGTAATTTTTCTGTTCTATATTCACTTAAAATACTCCACCGATGTTATGGCATTCCCTTAGAGAGTGATCATAGCGGGTGTGGGGTGCTACACGTGGTATCGGAGCAAAGGTTACCGGAACAGATAAAACTTTTAGAAAACTATTTTCTAAGAATATTTTTGAAAGGAGTATTTTCAAAAACATGTCTTTTAAGAGAAAAGTTTTTTTGTAAAGAAAAGCATAATCCCCGATAGCCATATCTTTATCTTTTGAATTCTCCGTTTGAATCTTTCCTTTTTCGTCTCAGCATGGCTGAAGATCTTTATCTTCCGGACGGTATAGCGGTACCAGTATGGTATAGGAGGTTGTTAGAGGCTAGGGCCGCCGCTGCAGGTCCAGCAAATGTTCCTCCTCCACCCGTTGCACTCGTTCCTCCTCGCGCGGATACTTTTGCTATGACTTGTAGGAAGTTTAAGGCTATGGGAGGGAAACCTTTTGTAGGAGCTAGGGATTGGCTTAATGAGACGGAAGAATTGATGGAAATCTTGGAAGTGGAAGAGGGAAAGAAAGTCAGGTTAGCCGCTTAGTTAATGGAAGGAGAGGCCTCGTTCTGGTGGGAGGTCACTAATGGAGAACGCCCTGTTGACTCTTGGATGGATTTCAGGCAAAGGTTTGAGGCAAAGTTTCTCTCAAAAGTGGAAGAAAATATGCACGTGGAAAGGTTCTTGAACTTAAAGCAAGGGAACTTGTCGGTGAAAGAATATGTTAACAAGTTTAAGCAGTTAGCGAGATTTAGCATAGACTTGGTAAACACACCGGAAGAGAAAGCTCTGAGGTTCGTTAAAGGCTTAAACGAACCAATGCACAGATTGGCTATGTCTCACATCCCTATTGGGGCCACTTTTGAGAAGCTAGTGGACATGGCACTTATGCATGAGGAAGAGAAGGGTCCCAATGCTAATAAAGCACCCGAGAAGAAAGGAGATCAGAAGAGACCTCAACAGCAACAGCAAAAAAAGGGTGGGAAAGGCAACGGTGGCAAGGGAAAGAAGAAGTGCTTCAGTTGTGGGACACTAGGCCACCTAAGCAAGGATTGTCGCAAGAAGAGGAAGGTTGGCTGCTTCCACTGTGACGAAGCAGGACATCTAGTGAAAGACTGCCCTAAGAAAGGGCAAAGGACGGGATCTACCTCAGGAGGACAGGTGCAAGTTCTTTTGGCACCAACTCAGGCAAGGGGGCAAGCTCAGGCTCTCGCGGTTCCACCGATTCAGGAAAGAGGTAGAACTATTTCCATTGAAAGTCAAGTTTTTCTGTTTGATTATCCGGGTCAAACTTTATTTGATTTTGACGCATCGAGTTCGTTTATTTCATTATTGTTAGTTGAGTCACTGCACTTAGACACCAGTTAGTAGATGATCCCTTGGTTGTTTCAAACCCAATTGGGGCTCCATGATGTGTTTGGGTTTGAAAGTTGCTATACTTAGCGCTGAGTTTAGATGTGATGCTTTTTGGGCTTCACGGGCTATGGGTTAGTGTTGGGCATGGACTGGTTATCCAGTAGGGGTGCCGTTCTTGATTTTGAAGGGAGAGTTGTTAGGCTTATGACCCACTTGGGTAACACTCTCGAGATCTCTTGTAATCCCATGGAAACTGTTATGCTAAGTTATCTAGAATCGCTTGACACGTCGGTCGAGAGTTGCGATCTGTTAGAGTGGTCCGGGAATACTCGGATGGGTTTGAGGAGGTGAAGGGCTTACCTCCGGAGCGGGAAATTGACTTCCAAATATATCTGTTAGACAATGCCAAACCAGTACCTTGGCCAGGGTGCCACATGGATCCTTGTGAGAGGAGGGAACCCCATAAGCCAGTAGGCGATTTGCTTGAGAAGGGGTTTAGAAGACGAAGTATATCGAAGTGGGGTGCTCCAGTAGTTTTTGCTACGAAGGCGGATGGGTCCCTCAGACTTTGTTTAGGCTAAAGAGAACTAAATAAACTCACAAAGAAGAATAGACACCCATTGCCGAGGATTGATGATCTCTTTGATCAGTTGGTTGGCGCCTCAGTGTTTTCGTAGTTGGACTTAGCCACGGGGTTTCATCAGTTAAGAGCGGCTGAGGATAGTATAGAGAAGACTACATTTAGGACTCCGGATGGTTTTTATGAGTGGCTGGTGATGCCATTTGGTTTGACGAACGCCCCCGCATACTTTGTTGATTTGATGAGAAGGGTGTTCAGGGAGTACCTAAATAAGTTCGTGATGGTCTTTGTAAATAACATCTTGGTCTTTTCTAGGAGCGAAATAAGTTTTCGTATGTGCTCAATAGGTTGAGCAAAGCCAGTTATGGGATAAACGGTGGTTTTGGAGTGAGACTGGCGAGGACATCCAGAGTTGGACAAGGGGCTTAATTATTTAGCCGTTTTTACTAGTATCATCTCACGTAGGACGTCTGAATTCGAAGGAGGTATCCCTTGGGTGTTTGTCTGATATTGGTTTAGGCCTTTGGGGCTTGCACTTGGGGGATGTCAAGTTCGAATAGGATGGTCTGCGTGAGAGATGGACAGTTGTGATGATTTTGGATGGGATTCTTTGCATCCTATGAGTTTGAGATAGCATATACCAATGGCAAGGGTAACGTGGTAGCGGACGCCTTAAGTAGAAAAAGGTTGTCCTTGAGTTCATTTTTCGTTGAACGACGGAGCTTGGAGTTTATTTCGATGTTTGACTTTAGACCTTCCATTGACTTTGTACCCGGTTTGCTAGCCTCCTTGGAGGTTAAGCCTACTCTTTTAAGGCGGATTGGCGGAGAACAGCGAGACGACCCACGGTTGGTTGAGTTAGTAGAGAAGCTCATGGGGAGGGGGAGTCGTCCAGACATTTGAGTAGGTACACCCTAGATAGTAAGGGGTGGTTGTGTAGAGACGGTAGACTTTGCATACCGCAAGACGAGGGTTGAGGAAGGCTATATTTGATGATGCACATCGTTCGAAGATGACCATTCATCCCGGTAGGGGACAAGATGTACCGAGACATGAAGCGAGTTTTCTTTTTGGGCCGGTATGAAAAAAAAAGATGTGGCCGAGTATGTCGCTAGATGCTTGGTGTGCTAGCAAATGAAAGCGGAGCAGAAGAAACCCGGTGGGTCGCTTCACCCATTGGAGGTTCCGCTATGGAAGTGGGATAGTGTCTCGATGGATTACCGAGATTGAGGAAGGGTAATACGGGAATTTGGGTTGTGGTAGATAGACTTACTAAGAGTGCCCATTTCATACCCATGAAGAGCAAGAGGACTGTTCCAAGTCTAGCTTCAGTTTATATTCGAGAGATAGTTCGGTTGTACAGGGAACATGACGTATTCCTTGTGTCACATTTGAGGAAGTGCCTACATGAGACCGCAGAGGCGGTAGAGCCGAGCTTGCTTAAAGAAGTAAAGGTAGAGCGTGATGTGATTATTCGACGAGCTCCTACCCGCATCCTTGGGTCAGAGGTTAGGAAGTTGAGAAACAGAGAGGTTCGACTAGTCAAGGTGAAAAGGGGAGAAGGGGAGAGCAATGCTACTTGGGAGACAGAAGCGAAGATGCGTTCGTTATACCCATTCCTTTTTAAGGGTATGTCCTTTAAACGTCTCCTTTATCGTTTGTCTAGTGCTTATCTTATCTTTAGTATATCCTCTCATTAGTACCTTTGACCTTTAGATAGGGTAAACCTATGGTTGAAACATGTGTTTGAGACATGTTATGTTTGATGGATGCGTGTGGATGCAAGTGGTTGCTCGTGGATGCATATACACACACTCTAGACACTAGATCGGCTCAGTCACTTCATATTGCATATTGCATATAATTGTGTGTAGGTAGCTATATTTATGGATGTATAATGGTTGTGCTATCATATGGATGATGCATTTTGGTGAATGATTGTGCACTCATGTAGAAATAGTATGTGTCGATAGGGTTCTTTCGCATACATATTGGGTGCATGGCACTATCATGGTTTGCATATGTTCATACATTAGATAGGGAACATATACACACACTTTTTGCATATGCTCATACATCATTAGAAATTGTTTTAAGGACAATGGATGCTCGTGTTTGATGGATTGAGTAGATGGTTGTTTGGATGGTAGGATATGCATTCTCCTTAGCTTAGAGATTTCGGGGACCAAATCCTTTAAGGAGGGGAGAATGTAACACCCCGAATTTCAGTTAATACTAATACTCACTAACTACAGAATAAATAATCTCAGATGTGAGAATTGGGGGAAACGGGCTACGTCATTGCGTTCGTCTCGGAAAAATACGCGAAATAGAGTCCGAGTTTTCGAAAATCGGAGTCCGTATGGCCCGGTTATGGCCAAATGAAGTTTACAGAAAATTTAAAGTTCAAAACAGATTTAAAAATTCAGGTTCAAATTTCGAAAACATGCAGAAATGGGGCCAGGCGGGAAAACTCCCGCCCAGCCTGGTCGACATGGCTGTCGACAGGGCTGTCGACTTGCCTGTCGACATGCCTGTCGACAGGGCTGTCGACATGCCTGTCGACAGGGCTGTCGACTTGCCCTGTCGGCTGATGCTGGCCTGGTGCACCTAGTTGAGTTTGGGTTAGGCTTTGGGGCTGGTTTCTGGAAACTTCCTAAATCTGACGGACCTAATCTAAACTAGGGTTAATCCTATGGTCTAAAACACACCCTAATCCTATAAATACACCCTAATGCAAGCCTAATCCCTACTAAAAATAGAAATGATGCCATCATGCCGCCAAAATCAAACTTGAGAGGAGCCTCCACTAGTTTATGAAGAAAGTTGCAAGCTAATCAACCTCTAATCATCATCTCCTTCTTGTATAGCAACTAGTTCTACTTCATAAGTTTGCTAATCTTGGTTTTGGTGAGTTTCTATCACTTTAATAACCAATTGCTAAATTAAGTAGATGAGATATGATGAGATCATGCGGTTTTGTATGCGGATTTGTGGGTTTTAAATCATATGATATGATGTTAGTTTGCTAATCTATGTTCAATGTTTACCCTATGTTTATGCAAGTTAAGTATGTGGGTTTATGCAAGTTAAGTATGTGGGTTTATGCAAGATAAGCATGTGGGTTTATGTAAGTTAAATATATGGGTTTATGCAAGTTAAGTGGTGAGTTTTATGCATGTTAAGTGTTTAATTTTATGCATGCTAAGTATTTGATTTTGTGCATGCTAAGTGTTTGGTTTTATGCATGCTAAGTACTTGATTTTATGCATGCTAAGTGTTTGATTTTAGGCATGCTAAGTATTTGATTTTATGCATGCTAAGTATTTGATTTTAGGCATGCTAAGTGTTTGGTTTTATGCATACATTATGACATGCAAGTCTACCCTTTTTAAATAAGATGCATACATATGCAAGATGACACCTTTGTATGCTATGCATACATATGCATGTTTACCCTATTATGATGCAAGTTCATATGCAAGTTTACCTCTTTTTATGATATGCATAACATATGCGAGTTTGCCTCTATGTATGACATGTTATGCAAGTTCACATGCAAGTTTATGTGCAAGTTCATATGCAAGTTTATGTGCAATTTCGTATGCAAGTTTATGTGCAAGTTCATATGCAAGTTGTCTCTTTTTATGATATGCATAATGCAAGTTTGGGTTAAATGCTAGTTGGGTTTAATGTATGCTCATATATGCAAGTTGACACCTTTTGGACCCATGATAAAGTTATATGCTATGTTGGTTAAACCCATGACATTTGTGATGAATCTTCCCTTTTATTATGTCACGTTATGAGAACGAATTACGTGGGGAACGATGGGGTTAATATGCATATTAATAAAATGATGTGAATTGGGTATGATTAAGCATACCACAAATTAAATGGACATAATTGGGAATTTACCTATTGAGTTAGGTCTACCCATATTATGGAGTTGGGAATTTACCTATTAAGTTAGGTCTACCCATACTATGGAATTGGGAATTTACCTATTTAGTTAGGTCTACCCATATTCTTAAAAATGTGTAATTAATTAGGGATAATTAACATAAATATGAGGGTGATTAATTAGGTGTAATTAATCGACTAAGACACGAGGTTGGACTCAGTTGTAGCGTAAAACTGCCCGGACCCAACCGGCTTAACCAGTTGCTACAAATGTTAGCCCAATGTGAGAGGTCTTAGGCACAAACTAAATACGTGATTAATGTAAAGACACGAGGTTAGACTCGGTTATGACATAAGGCTGCCCGGACCCAACCGGCTCAACCAGCAGTCATAAAAGATAGTCTAATGTGAGAGGTCTTTATGAAGATCACGGTCTCAATTAATTAAGAAACACTTGACCATATTAGCATGTAGATGGACATGAGGGGTTAAGTGGGTGCCTTGGGTGGCATGAGGAGACTAGTGGGTTGCCTTGGGTGGCAATAGAAAATACGATTAGAATACTTAACCAAAGTGAAACATGTAATTAAAACATGGTTAAAGGGTTAAGTAAGTGCTTTGGGTGGCATGTGGAAATCTAGTGGGTACCTTGTATGACAACTAGAATATGATTAAATGACTTAGCCAAAATTTATAACATGTAAGTGGACATGGTTAAAGGGTTAAGTGGGATTCACTAGAAATAACAAGCTTAGGTGGTAGCTTGTGGGGGCCCATTTCAACCAATATCCCAAACGTATCTTAGTAGGCTCGACTCTAGTCGAGTGACGGGACACGCATATTGGTCTTGACTATAAGAGGCCAAACCGGGTTAGCGGTGGCAACGCAGGACCAACGGGTTTCATATGCGTGTGTGGACCCGGGCTGGTTGGTAAGTCGTTGTTGCATCGTGTAGATATAAAGCCGTGCACCGTTGATATTATCAGGTTGCCACTTTGGGGAAGGATACACCCCATCGTGGGACCAGCACGGGTATCTACGTAGGGGAGCCGATCGCTTGGGGAGTAGTGGGTACACCTATGTAGTCAGATAGGGGTACACGAAACTACTAAATTACTAAGTACACTTAGTGGGATCAACCTTTAAGTAGGAATGACTGGTGTGGTGCAGTGTAGTAATTATCCTTGGGTGGGTAGATGTGTCTTTACGGTTATCTTAGTTTATCCTAAGTCTACCAAGCTGCTTAGTGTAGCCATTCATCCCCAGACGTTACCGTATATCAAGCTTATGTCTTCTCTGGTTACTTTAATGATTGTATTGTTAAAGTTATAGGACTCGCTCAGACTTATGTCTGACCCCGTTGTTTTTATCTTTTTTCCAACCCTCAGGTTCTCAGAGTGGGCCCAGTTCGAGTGGGCTTTGATCAGGCTGCTTTATTCTCTTTTGGAGCTTGGACCATAGATGTAGAGCTCAGTTTACCCTTTCTTTTATGGCTATCAGTTCATGTATTGGGATTATGTACTTTTATTTATCAGGATGGATATTTTGTACTTGACTCTTATTATGGTTTTGTGATGTAACCAAACATGTTTTACTTTCCGCTGCAAGGAAATGATGTTTTGAAATTTTTAAGTATTACTTATATCTGTCTTGTTGTAATTTTTCTGTTCTATATTCACTTAAAATACTCCACCGATGTTATGGCATTCCCTTAGAGAGTGATCATAGCGGGTGTGGGGTGTTACATTAACCAATAATACATGTTGATTTGATAAGTGGGTAACATGGGTAACATGTGGGAAATAATTATAAACACTTAACCAAGTTGAAACATGTAAGAAGACATGAATAAGAGGGGGTTAAGTGGGAAATCCTAGTGGGGACCAAGCATAGGTGGAAAGCTTGTGTCAAGCGTGGGGACCCTTTTCAACCAGTAACCATTTAGTATCTAAGTGAACTCGATCTAGATCGAGGACGGGACACGCTTACTGGGTTTGATTGTAAGAGGTCAAAACGGGTTAGCAGTGGCAATGCAAGTCCAACTGGGTCATGTGCGTGTGTGGGCCCGGACTGGTAGGTAAGACGTTGTTGCATCGTGTAGGTATAAACTGTGCATCTTTAGTGGTATCGGCTTGCCACTTTGGGAAGTGATACACCCCACTGTGGGACCGGCACGGGTATCTAGGGAGCCGATCGAATGTGGAAGGTAGTGGGTACGACTAGCGGAGATAGGGGCAGGTGGCACCTATGAAAGCAGCTAGGAGTAAAAGAAACTACCATATTATGAATAAATGTTGTAACTAAACCGGGGAGGGTAGTGGGTACAACTAGTGGAGGTAGGAGCAGGCGGCACCTACGATAGCAGCTAGGAGTACACGAAACTACTATTATTATAATTATGATTAGTAAGAGGGATCAACTTCCAGTATGGGACTAGTAATGGTGTGGTGTAATTAGCATTGGTGCAGTATAGTAATTATCCTATAGCGATTAGGAACGAGATTAACGCCAGAATATTCCTCTTGTTTGTTTTGACTTGCCCACTTGTTTCACAATCATTCCTTGTTTTTCCAGTTAATGCCTTATCCTAATTACTTTAATAATTATATTGTTAAAGTTATTGTACTTGCCAGACTTTATGTTTGACCCCCTTGTTTTCGCCTCTTTTCTTCCTTTCCCCCCCTAGGTTCTCAGGGAGGGACTAGTACCAGTGGAGCTTGATTTGGATCACTTTCTCTCTCTTTTTGAAGTGCTGGGATTGCCGAAATTAAAATTCAGATCATCTCTTTTATGGCTACTTATGTTGGGGTTATGCTTTTTACCTTATGTACTCAGAAAACAATTTGTCAAGATGGATATTTAGTGTACTTGGTTTTACCGTTGGTTTATGAAGTTGTTGTAATCAAACTATTTCTCCGCTACAATAAAAGTTGTTTTGAATTTTTCAAGTACCAATATATGTATCTGTCTTGTTATATTCTGTTCAATACACTAATAATACTCCATGAAAGTTAATGCATTCCCTTTGAAAGTGACATTAATGGACGTCGGGTGTCACACGTGGTATCAGAACTGAAGGTTAACAGAACAGATAAGGGATTTTGAAAAACTATTTTTCAAAAGTGTTTTTATAAAGAAATACTTTCAAAAATATGTTTTAAGGAGAGTATTTTCAAGAGAAAAGTTTGTTTTAAAAAAATAACCCCTAAGAGCCATATATCTTTCTTTCGATTCTCCATTTTGGACCTCTTCCTCTTTCCTTTTTGAATTTCTTCCTCCACGTATAGACGCTTTTCCTATGATATGTAAGAACTTCCATACGATGGGTGGAAAAAACTGCTTCATGGAACTAGGACGTTTGTCGAAGCTAGAAGAAGTGGAGGACTTGTTGGTACCTTTAAGATAGACGATGGGAGGAAGGTTCAATTAGTTGCTTGGTTAATAAAGGACGAAGCCTCATTTTGGTGGGAGGTCACGAATAGAGAATGTGCAGGAGGGACATGGATAGGACACGTGATAAGAAAGTAGATCCACACTACAAGAAAAACCGAGATTAGCGAATGATTTTTAGCAGCGGAAAATTCTGTCGCTAATTAGCGGCGGATTTCCGTGGGCTTTGTAAGAGAAAATATTTTGGATTTTAAATGTCATCTTATTATAAATTATTACCGTCGAATACTAATTCTGTCGCTAAATCAATGGAAATTGCAGCTCTTTACCGTTATATAGTATTGACGCAAAATTCCGTTGCTAATAGAGTCGGATTACCATCGACATAATTTTGAGGCTATTTTCCTGCAGTTTTCCAAGAGATTTGAAACGAACTTTTATATTTTTTATTTATTAAATGTTTTAAATTTGTGTTATTACTTAGTAATTAATTAGTAAATTTAAATTTTAACTAATTAATGTTAATAATACATTAGTAATTAATAATAAATAATAACTATTAGAAGTAAATAAAATTCAATAGTTAAAGCTGATTAATTTTTTTCTGAAAAATTGATGCTGATTAATTATTAATTACTATATAATATAAATAAGAGGTAATAGTAATTAATAAAATACATTGTTGTTCGATGTTTATTAAATTTGTTTTGATAATCAATTATTATTTAATAGTCTTTAATACGATTAATTAAACTAATATCAAGAAATTGTTAATACATATTTGCTTTTGAGAAATTGATTGGTACATATTATTTGATAAATAATTAGTAATTAAGAAAAACAAAATGTTCGAAGTTTAAAAATAAGAAGTTAAATAAATATTAAAGAATTTCGAAATTCAAAAAATTCATGTTAATAATTAATGTTAATAATACACTTACATGATGTAGTTAAATTTTAAACCTTGCAAACTTTTTGGTGTTATAAGTTTATTATATTCACATTATTTATGAAACAATAAATAGGTATTTATAGTTTTTATTGTATTAACAAGATTTCTTCTTCATTTGAAACTACTGCTGCGAAATTATTTACAAATAGTGTAGGTTTGTTCCCAATCAATCACATTTTATTATTTATTTACCTAATACGTTAATATCTTAATGTATTAAAAGGGTTTTAATGCAAAATAACAGCCCAGGTATCCATTACCAATCTGGCAATCCGCATCTTCAATGCCTCATGTCCTCAACCTTTGGATAAGATATTAATCCATTGGTTCAGATTTCAATCTAGCGTTATAGGCTTATTACCATCTCCGGTTCTCATTTCTCCTCACGCTAAAGAAAATTCGCTCAGATCTCCTCAACCTCTTTTTTTTTTTTTTTTAAATCTGCATACAGAAAAAAGTTGTTCAGATCTCGTCAATTTGGTTGCGGACGAAGATTTGATTTCTTCCGTTTTATTACTTTCTGGTATTATCTTTTTATTTTCTTTTAGTATTTGATTTTCAGAATATTTGTTTTTGTAATTTCAATCTCAAATTAGGGCTTTGTTATTCGCTTTTCTAATTGACGAAGGTGAAAACGTGAGTTGGAGAAGAACCAAAGAAGGGGAAAGCATGCAAACAGGGAGGAGAAGAAGGAAAGAGGCATACCGCATACGAAGCCTGATTTCCCTGAACACACACAAGGGCAAGGCAAATCAAAGAAGAATAATTTCAATATCTCAGATCTGGCTTTAGGCATCCCTAATTTTTAAATTATCCTATTTAGTTTAATTTTTGGTTAATGAGTAGAATTATGATTGTATATTTTAGGATGACAATACCTGATGGTTGAACTGCTGCTGAAAACGTTTTGATAAGCTTGCTAGTTTTCGATGGAAATGCATCAATAATCTTGCACATCTTCGTTTGAACAATAATAATGTTGTTCAGTTTCATTGTGTGATCGAATTATTTGAGTTTTGTGCAAATATTTGAGATTGCTAATTCTGATCAATTCTATTTAGGCTTACAACACCAACACATTAAAATCCATGGCTTCGAGACCACATGAACTGGTCCAATATCCTCTGTTTGTGCATGCCTTTTCACACTTCCTGTTTGCTTCTTCGGTATTAATGCAAATCCACTGATATTTCTTTATTGTTTCACAATTTCTTTCCCAGAATGCATTTGCTTCTGTCATTTAGAATAGTAGCCATATTAATAAACTGGACATTTCACATGTAAAAATAGCATAAGCGGACCATGATTAAGTTGTAACTTGTAGGATAATATTACATTCACTTATAAACATTAATACATAGATGTGCTAGTAGAGACTGTTTGTTGTTTGCTGTTTGCAGATGTATGTTATTTTAAAATTAATTAAAAAGAAACCTTTTGGTATTATGATATATGCATGTATTCTTTGGATTTCATGTAATTCATTATGCTGTTAGAGCATAGTAGATTGTATGATTGAATTCAAAGGTAGAAAATATTGTTTAGGCTAAGTTGAAAATCTTACTTTAAAAGAGAACAATAGTTGCTGAAGGTATTTTTGGATTCGAGGCTTCCAAGTTGCTAAACTACATCACTATATTGAGAACCATAACACCATTGATTTCAGTTGCCCCCTTGTACATTATGGTTTAATTTTTACATAATTTTTGGGTTATATCATTGAAAATTGGAACTAATCTATGAGTGTTTGGTCAGTCCATAGCCAATCCTGAACTGGGTATACTGACTTGAGCTTCCTGTTATTTAAAACTTGTTATGCTATATTATAAGTGCAAGAATAGGCAATCATAGATAGGTTTATCTTGTCCTCAGAAATTTATCTTTAAGTCTCAAATTAAGGGATGATTCTTGTCTTTGTTCTAACCAGAACTGGTTATTCAAAACTGGGCATATATGTTATGGGTTAGAATTGGGTATACATATTTAATTATATAATGAAATTTAAATGTAACATAACTCTCATTATTTATGCACTATTGTAAAGAAAAAAGCCTGTACTTCCATTCTTTGAAGAAAAAAAAAGATGTATATTACTTGCAAGCCCTGAAAGCCTTACAATATGAAAATTGTTTAGTATCGTTGTTGTGAATTTTTTTAAATCTTGGGGGAATCATTTGGTATTTCGCACCGGACATCATAAGTCTCAGGATCGGCTCTGGTAATCACTAAAGACTGTCAATTGAGCGTTAGTTTCCTAGAGCCAGTTGAAGATAGAGGTACATACCATGTTTTTAGGTTAGAGCTAACTAGACTGTCAACTAAATAATTATGTAATGAAACATGAGTATTTATTGTTTCTTTCTATTTACAACTTTACACCAAGGGCGGAACCAGCCCTGGGCATGACTGGGCTACAGCCCAGGGTTTAAAAAAAAATAGCCTGAGCCCAAAATTGGAAGAAAGCCTCAACGCAATGTCATCTGTGTTTCTTTCCTTCTTCATTTCGATGTGAAATGCAGCGATTCAAAGATCCGATTAAAAACATCACTCTTAAATCCCGAGGCTGTCATCAACCCTAGTTTTTGCTCAATATTTAAGACTGATTCATCAAGTAACTCAGGTGATTTTTTAATTACTAGACATTAAATCGGAAGAAGGAAGTAACAACATCGAGCTGGGACGAGTTAAATTACCAAAGCTGGGACGATTTATATGCGATTTTGTCCTCTTATTAAGTAAAATTCAATTACGAGGTGTACTCGATCGTTAACCGTTAATATAGTTCTGAGATCATTAAAGTTATATTTACTATTTTTGATAGATTAACATAAGTAGAGTGTTAGTTATGACCTGTGATTACTCGTTGCTGCTGGAAGGTCTCTATATTTAAAGAGTACTGATTTGGAGCTTTCTTTCCTATGTGTTAATTTTATTTAAATAACTTAAGTGGGTATCATTTTATTGCCGTAAATTGTAAATTGTTGTTCAGGCTCTCGAATTTTATTTTCGTTCTTTGAAACTCTTGTGAACATTTGTTTATGATGGCAGTTGGTTATATCGGGTAAAGCCTTCAGTTACTCATGAACCATTCTATGCTCAGGAACCAAGTCATAAGTTCTTAGTAAGCGAGTTTGATCATAAAACAAGCTCTGCTAATCCTACACAACTTAGATGGAAGCCTGTCGATGTTCCTGATTCTCCTACTGATTTCATTGATGGACTACAGTGTGTGGAGCAGGGAGTTCTTCCCTTCGTCATGGATTTGCAATTCACATGTAAGCAAATTTTTATTTATAATTAAATGAAAATCTATTCAAAAAATTAAAATTGCAATTATGTTTTGCTATGGTGTATAATTTTCATCTTGAAATATGATATGTGGAATACTTTCAACTAGACAGTTTGAATCTCCGTTAATTTCAACATATATTCATAAGAAAGAGAATCTGATCTGTTAATTTAACATGTTCCTAAGAGGATTCCACACAATTATTCAGTAGCTTCTTCATACTTATGTACCATGCATGATTCACTGTTTGTTCGTCCAACTGTTGTGATTGTCAAGTTGGTTAATAATCTTAACATCAAACCTTAAATTTGGTTGCAACTGATTTCTATCCCATTGTTATTTGTTAATTATTTAAAGTCTGATTTTTTTTTTGGAAAATTGATTTGAATTTTGTAGTTAAGGAAGTTAACTCCGTAAGGGTTCTCGAGCACAATAAAGCTAATGATATGTCTTGAATGTGTAACATGAACTTACTATTATTATTATTATTATGATTATTTCTTTTGATTGTTGTTTTTTATTAGTAACCGAAATTGCATTATAACTGAAAAACTAGCATTAAAATCAGCCCACCCAAACTTTAAATCCTGGGTCCACCCTTGCTTTATACATAGAGTCTGTCAATATTTAGCAATATTTATGCAGGTTGTTTGATAAAAACGGTTATTTAGAATGTGAATGGATCGTTATCTACAATGAAATTATTCCTTGGGTTTATCTTTCCTAATTTTAATATAATTAAAGCTTTATTTATGCAGGTCGTTTGATCGTAGAAGAATTGCACTATTAAAGCTTTATAATAGGTCAGATAGGTCGGCTAGAGAGTAACTAAGAAGCTGCTGTTGAGAAGAGATGGAGCATGCCAGATGCTGCAGATTGTAGAAGAATAGCACAAACTACAATGGTCTTTGGAGCGGTAACATGCCGACTTGGGGGGAGAAAGAAGGTAGACAGAATGAGGTGGAAGGAGGCGAGATAGAGTAATACTTGAAATCTGGGTCTCTTAGAAGCTTGGAAGAAGAAAAAATCTTCCTTTTATGTGTTAAATAATATGTATATACATGTACAAGACACATATTTGATTAACTAATTAAGAGATATGAATTCACTGCAAATGAGGTATTGATAGTTTTTGTATAGGAATCTATATTTGTTTACAATTATTGCGTGTTGGTTTCCCTTTAACAGTGTTGTAGAGACAATTCAAATTACAATTATTGTGTACTGGTGTATATATATATGCAGATTAGCAGGGGAATAGCGGTGTAAAACCAACAAAAAAGTGAGGTTAAGTTTAGCCTAATTTATTTTTCGTCGCTAATCCTTTGGAAATTAGTAAGGGTTTACCAACGCTTTTTACAAATAATAAGTTATTGTAAATTACTTATCTGTCGGTAAATAGTCGGTAAATAAATTAAAATTAAATTAATAAAAAAATTATATTTTTATTATATAATTAGTAAAATGACGGAAAACTGTCGGAAAACTCATGCTAAATTCCATCGCTAAATCTGACACAATTACCGTCATGGTTTTTAACGACCAAAGTATTATGCAGGAAATCCGTCGCTAAGGCCAATATAGCGACGGATTAGCATCGGATAATGCCGCTGCTATTTGCTGTTTTTCTTGTAGTGCCAAAGAAAGGCAGTAAGGATAACAAGGGGCCAAGAGAAAAGGAAGGGCCACACTTGTGAAATTCCTGACTACTTAAATAAAGACGTTAGAAAGAAGAAGAAGACTAGTTGTTATCGTTATGGAGGAACAGGACATCTTATTAGGATCGTCCAAAGAAGCAAAAGGCAAAGGTAAGGACAAAGTACAGGAGGGCAGACGCGTTCCCTCACGGTTGGCATACCTGATAGAGGTAGAAATATCTTGGTTGGAAGTTTGGTTTTTCTTTTTGATCATCCTGTTCGAACCTTGTTTGAATTCTGGCGCTTCACACTTAGTTGAAACACTGCACCTAAATACTAGTCTAGTTACGGATCCCATAGTAGTCTCAAATCCTATTAGTGGTTTGGCTCATCTTTCAATGATTTGTCGGGATTTGAGAGTGTCTATCTTGAGCGTTGAGTTTGAATGCAAATCCTTCGTTCTTGGCTTCACGGGCTATGGATTGATTCTAGGCATGGATTTGTTATCCAATAATGGTGCCATCCTCGATTGTGAAAAGAGAGTGGTTAGACTTATGACTCGTTGTGGAAAGACCCTTGATATTTCTTGTGACCCTAGAGGTCCGGTGATGCTTAACTACCTAGAATCTCTTGACGCATCCAACGGTGATTTTGAATTTGTTCGTGTGGTTCGTGAATATGATGACGTCATTGATGAAGTTCGGGGTTTACCCCGAGGCGCGGGATAGTCTTTCATATATACCTTGTAAATAATGCAAAGCCAGTTGCATTACCGATGCACCACATGGCTCCGAGAAAGAAAAGAGAACTCAGTAAGCAAAGGATTTGTTCGAGAAGGGGTTCATAAGAGGAAATATTTCGAAATGGGGTGCTCCAGTTGTTTTTGCTACGAAGGCTCATGGTTCACTTGGACTGTGCGTGGACTATAGAGAACTGAATAAGCTCACCAAGAAGAATAGACACCCATTGCCGAGGATAGACGATTTATTCGATCAGTTGGTCGGTGCTTCGATTTTCTCGCAACTGGATTTGGCTACAGGATTTCATCAGCTAAGGGTGGCTGAAGACAGCATAGATAAGACTACATTTAGAACTCCTGATGGTTTCTTCGAGTGGCTCGTCATGCCTTTTGGTTTGACGAATGCACCCACATACTTCATTGACTTAATGAGTAGGGTGTTTAGGGAGTTTCTAAACAAGTTTGTGGTAGTCTTTGTGGACGATATCTTGGTTTTCACTAGAAGCGAGGAAGAGCATGCCCTACATCTTAGGGAAGTCTTAGAGACCCTACGAGCGCATCAACTCAAAGCTAAGTTCTCCAAGTGCTATTTTTGGAGAAAATAAGTGAGGTTCTTAGCACACGTGGTCTCTAAGGAAGGGATAGCTGTGGATCCCGCAAAGGTGGTGGCAATCCAAGATTGGAAAATTCCCAAGAACGCAATAGAAGTAAGAAGCTTTTTAAGGCTGGCTGGTTATTATAGGAAGTTCATTAAGGACTTCGCGAAGATATCAACCCCACTTACTCGATTAACGAAGAAGAACTTGAATTTTGCTTGGGATGTTGACTATGACGTTGCTTTCCGGCATTTGAAGCGGACTTTGACGACAACTCCAGTTTTAGTTTTGCTAGATGGAAGTAAGCCATTCACAGTGTATATCGGTGCTTGCAGGACCGGGCTTGAAGCAGTTTTCGATGCAAGAGGAAAAGGTGATATGCAAAAGGCGGCAAGTACGAGCATTGCTTATCATCCACAGACGGATGGACAGACAGAAAGGGGTGAATAGAATCCTTGAAGATCTTTTGAGGTTATGTGTCCTAGATTTTGGAGGGACATGAGAAGAGTTAACGATCTTAGTGGTGTTCATGACGTTTCACGTATCGCATTTGCGGAAATGTTACAAGATACCACGGAAGTAGTGGAGTCGAACATTCTTAGAGAAGTGGAAGTAGAGTGAGATGCCATGATTAGACGAGCTCCTACATGCATCCTTAGGTTGGAGGTATAAAAGCTACACAACAAAGAGGTCAAGTTGGTTAAAGTGCAATGGGGAGATGATCATGGAGACGCGACTTGGGAAACGGAAGACAAGATGCGTACGCTGTACCCTTTCCTTTTTGAGGGTATGATTTTTAACTTCCCTTTTTTTACCGCTTTGTCAATACTTGTCCTATCTTCGCGATTATATCTTCGATCTCTAGTTAGGAAAAACTCTATGGTTGTAAACATGTGTTAGAGACATGTTATGTTTGGTGGATGAAAATGGATGCAAGTGGTTGCGAGTGGTTGCTCGTGGATGCATGTACACACACATTAGGCACTAGATCGGCTCAGTCACTTTCATATTGCATATAAATATGTGTGCATATTTAATGGATGTATAATGGTTGTGTTATCATATGTATGCTGCATTTTGATGAATGGTTGTGCACACATGTAGAAATAATATGTATCATTAGGAGTCTTTCGCACACATAATGGATGCATGGCACTGTCATGATTTGCATTAAGGAGGTCAACTGAATCAGTAGACTGCTTGATTTTGCATTAGATAAGGAACATATACACACACTTTTTTCATATATTCATACGACATTAGAAATCTTGTAAGGACAATGGATGCCTGTGTTTGATGGTTGAGTAGATGGATGATTATATGTTAGGATATACATTCTCCTTAACTTGGAGATTTCGGGGGCGAAATCCCTTTAAGGAGGGGAGAATGTAACACCCCGTGATTTTAAATATTAAAATTCGCAAATTAAAGAATAATTAATCTTAAATGTGAGAATTAAGGGAAACGGGTTATGCCATTGCGTTCGTCTCGGAATTCTTCTTGCGATAGAGTCCGAGTTTGCTTGAATTGGACTCCGTATGAAGAAGTTATGGCCATCAGTACTTTCAGAAATTTATATAAAACAATTCAGAAAATTAAATACCAAGGCAGGTCGGCCTGGGGGTCGACCTACCCCAGGCCAGGTCGACCAGGGGGTCGACCTCCCTATATACAGGTTGACCTGGGGGTCGACCTACCCCCTCCCCCCGGGCAGATCTGAAATGTGACGATGTTTTGACTCACTGCTGAGTCATTAGGGCTGAGGTGGTTATTCTATCTTGTCTGGATGGTCTTGATTTCTTCTAGGTTAATCTGATGGCTCTTAATTAATTAAAATTATATATAAGCAACCTAACCCGCAACCTTAAATCACACTAATTCATACCAAGAGTCATCATGCTGTCAATGGTGAACCTAGAGTAGCCGCCATTCTCTTTCAACTCAAAAGCAAGAAAGAAGCAAGAATCAAAATCAAATCTAATCTAAATTAGAATAACAATTAGTCCACATTAAAGGCGAGCAACTCAGTTTCAGAATACAAATCCCAGAAAAACAAGACTGTTCTTTTGTTTATGAGTATAATTTCTTTGACAAAATAATTAATAAAATAATTATGATGGGTCATGACTTGGATTATGAGAACATATCTGTTGAATCATTTGACGTTACTTGATTTTGTTTGTGAATATTTCATTGTTTTGTTAACTTATGTTTGTAGATCTAGATCATACATGAATCTTATGCAAGTTTAGGATGTTAAAGCATATGCGAATCTTATGTAAGTTTGGGATGTTAAATTATATACGAATCTTACGCAAGTTTGGGATGTTAAAACATATGTGAATCTTATGCAAGTTTGTTTCTACATATGCTAATTTGTATATGAATCCTATGCAAGTTTGGGGTGTTATACACTAGTTGTATATGAATCTTATGCAAGATTGGGGATGTTAAATCATATGCTAGTTTATGAATCTCATGCAAGTTTGAGATGTTAAAACAAATGTGAATCTTATGCAAGTTTAGGATGTTAAAGCATATGCGAATCTTATGTAAGTTTGGGATGTTAAATTATATATGAATCTTATGCAAGTCTGTTGGTGGATTATACACAAGTTCATGTGTAAATCAAATATATACATATGCTAGTTTATATGCAAAACATATGACATTAATTTACATGTTTAGATCCATTTGAAAGTTCACATTTTTATGTTTAGATCTATATTTAGATCCATGGAAGTACATAGTTATGCAAATTTATGTTCTATATGCCCATTGCCTATGCTAGTTTTGTATGTGAATCATATGCTAGTTTTGTATGTGAATCATATGCTAGTTTGAATGTAAGTTTGTATGAAATTCATGTGCAAGCTATAGGAAAACCATATCCATATATGCAAGTTCACGATTACATGTTTAGATCTATATTTAGATCCATGATATTCTATGCAAACTTATGTTATGATCTATTTTATGTGTTATGCAAGTTGTGATGTTGCTTTTCTTTTTACAAGTTAGAATATTTTTGAGTCTAACATATATCGTATTAAAACGAACGAATAGCGTGGGGACAATGGAAAAATATTAATTTTGCAAAATTGTAAATTGGCATAAAATGGCTTTAAAGGCATACAATTAAATTGAGACATTAATTGGTATAATTATTATACCTAAAAAGTACGGACGTAATTTAGGTGACAATTATGGACATGGATTAAAATTGTAAGTTATTGGCATTGAAATAGGGATATTAATTCAAATTGGGGTTGAATAATAATAATGCATAATAAATGCCTAAGACACGAGGTTAGACTCGTTTGTGATGTAAGACTTCCCGGATCCGCCCGGCTAATCCAGCAACCACAAATGGTAGTCTAATGTCAGAGGTCAAATGCATAAATTAAATGAGTAATAAAGGCCTAAGACACGAGGTTAGACTCGTTTTTGGTATAAGACTGCCCGGACCGGCCTGGCAAGTCCAGCAACCACAGATGGTAGTCTAATATGAGAGGTCAAAGGCATAAATTAAATGATGCTTAGACACGAGGTTAAGTCTGGCTTGTGGTAGAAGTCTGCCCGGAACTGCCCGACATATCCAGCGGCCACAAGCAATCGACTTAATGTGAGAGGTCTGTGCATTAATAATTAATTAATGCTAATCAAAGACGAATATGAATGACAAACAGAAGTTTGGTTGAGTGAATAATTCTCTGAGTACCAATCTGATGTTGATTTCGGTCTTCGGGGTTGATACTTATGGAGTTATTCTCTTAACCGATGTATCAGTGAACTTAGATGTACTTAATCATAAATTTAGTAAAACACGATAAGTGGATAGGGTAAAGGCAGCTTAACCAATAAGTGGATAGGGTTAAGACAAACTTAACCAATAATATGTATTGATCTGATAGGGTTAAGACAAACTTAACCAATAATATATATTGATTTGATAAGCAGATAGGGTTAGGACCAACTTAACCAATAATATAAGTGGACAGGGTTAAGACCAACTTAACCAATAATATAAGTGGACAGGGTTACGACCAGCTTAACCAAATATATATATATATATATAGTGATCTGATAAGCAGATAAAGTTAAGACAAGCTTAACAAATAACACATGTTGATTTGATAAGTGGGTAACATGGGTGACACGTGGGAAATAATTATAAACACTTAACCAAGTTGAAACATGTAAGAAGACATGAATAAGAGGGGGTTAAGTGGGAAATCCTAGTGGGGACCAAGCATAGGTGGAAAGCTTGTGTCAAGCGTGGGGACCCTTTTCAACCAGTAACCCATTTGGTATCTAAGTGAGCTCGATCTAGATCGAGGACGGGACACGCTTACTGGGTTTGATTGTAAGAGGTTAAAACAGGTTAGCGGCATCAATGCAAGTCCAACGGGGTCATGTGCATGCATGGGCCCGGGCTGGTAGGTAAGACGTTGTTGCATCGTGTAGGTATAAGCCATGCATCTTTATTGGTATCAGGTTGCCACTTTGGGAATTGATACACCCACTGTGGGACCAGCACGGGTATCTACGAGTTACGATCGAATGGGGAAGGTAGTGAGTACGAATAGTGGAGATAGGGGAAGGCGGCACCTATGACAGCAGCTAGGAATACAAGAAACTACCATATTATGAATGCATGTTGTAACTAGACCAGGGAGGGTAGTGGGTACAACTAGTGGAGGTAGGAGCAGGCGGCACCTACGATAGTAGCTAGGAGTACACGAAACTACTATTATTATAATTATGATTAGTAAGAGGGATCAACTTCCAGTATGGGACTAGTAATGGTGCGGCGTAATTAGCATTGGTGCAGTATAGTAATTATCCTATAGCGATTAGGAACGAGATTAACGCCAGAATATCCCTCTTGTTTGTTTTGACTTGTCCACTTGTTTCACAGTCATTCCTTGTTTTACCAGTTTATGCCTTATCCTAATTACTTTAATAATTTTATTGTTAAAGTTATTGTACTCGCCAGACTTTATGTCTGACCCCCTTGTTTTCGCCTCTTTTCCTCCTTTCCCCCCTCCCGAGGTTCTCAGGGTGAGACTAGTGCTAGTGGAGCTTGATTTGGATCTCTTTCTCTCTCTTTTGGAAGTGCTGGGATTGCCGAAAGTAAAGTTCAGCTCACCTCTTTTATGGCTACTTATGTTGGGGTTATGCTTTTTTACTTTATGTACTCAGAAAACAATTTGTCAAGATGGATATTTAGTGTACTTGGTTTTACCGTTGGTTTATGAAGTTGTTGTAATCAAACTATTTCTCCGCTACAATAAAAGTTGTTTTGAATTTTTCAAGTACCAATATATGTATCTGTCTTGTTATATTTTGTTCAATACACTAATAATACTCCATGAAAGTTAATGCATTCTCTTTGAGAGTGGCATTAATGGACGTGGGGTGTTACAATAACGACAAGGCCTTTTTAAATTCCATAAATAATAATGGTCTTCCTTCACAGAATATCATCTCGATTATCACTAAATCGAATTACATTAAATTCCAATTTATTTTATTAAATTGGAAAACTTTACTTTGGGAATTCCTTTAAATTTTAATGAATTTTTTTTATAAATTCCAAACCTTAACTTTACTATTAATCGGGTTTAAGAACTAATGTTGTTTAAAACATTATTCACAATCAACCCAAAATCAACTCCATTTAATTCCAATTATATTTATTAATTGGAAAACTTCCTTAAATCTTGGTTAAAAGATTTATTCTTATCTCAACTGGGTTTAAGAGAGTGTTATTTTAGACACCATTCACGACAAACCCAAAATCCAATTTAATATTAAAACAAGGCTCTGAATAGAAATCATATCGGCTTATACTCAATATGAAATTCTGAAACCAACAAATATCGTATGGGGAATAACCATATCTATATCTTCCAAATTCCTCAACGATATCCGTATAATTACGGAATCTAGCATTGAGATATTTTGAAGAATATTTCCATTCAAATCCTTTCCAATTCATGCGTTGGAAAATTCTGGTTATATTAAAACCATTTCAATTCCTTTCAGTTCTTTACTTAAGTTGATAAACAACTTAATTATTCTAATAAAAATATCTTTTATCTCTACAAACGTGGAATTTTCCATCCAAAATCATTACAAATCATTCATTATGATTCACATAACTCATTCATATTTTTAATAATTTTATTAAACCCCTTACAGTCGGTTTCAAATATCGGTCACCGAACTACATTCATGGCGACCTTTTCCAAAATTGATTTGGACATATTTAAAAATCTAACTGTTGGAATTCAAATCTCTTATTATCATTCAAAAGCTCTTTTTGATACGAACCCAACGGTTCTGGTTTTAGGAGAATCCGATAGTAAGATCTCCCATTATGCCAATTCGAAGTTAATGGTTGAAATTCACGAACAGTTGCTGCGCGATACGTTCTATTCAAACCATTTAAACATATATAATATAGATTTCCTTTTTTAAAATGTATTTTATGAATCGTTTGTAAATTACATTTTAAAACGATTTCCACTTCCTTTACAATTTTAAATCAAAATCGAACAATCTGTGTTATTATTATATAAAAATAATAATATTTTCAAAATATCAGATTTTAAAATCAAATCTTTTCGATATTCACTGTAAAATGAATAAAATCGACAGAAAAGTATGTTCGAGTTAAAATAGCGTATATCTACTTAACTAGGCTTCATATATTTCCATGTTTTCGTGTCCATCCAAAATCGGACATCAAAATCATATTTTGATTCTTCACTGAATATTATTTTAAAATATTCGTTATTTCTAAATTGGAATCAGACTCAATCAATTACCATATAATTTTATTTATATGGATTCCATACATAGCATGTATTCAAAAATAGTGATAAAAAACTATTAAATATTCAATTCACATCTAGAGTGCAATTTACAACTGTACAAGTATTGAATAATTAAATAATGTTTATCACCGTCTGTCAATCAATTGGTTGACATACAATTAAATCCAAGGGAGATGTGAATTAATTATCATCCCCATACCCGTGTGGGGTTTCAACCAACAACAATGAATTCAAATTAATTAGTGGTTAATAAATTTAATGAATTCTAATTTGATTCGAATTATTTTTCAAATTAGCCAATTTTCACTGTTTAAATTATAAATGGATACTTATAATTTAATTTCAACTACTACATTAATGTTAACATTATTTGTAGTATGTTACATATTTCAACATCACAAACAAAACATAACACGGTCAATCAAATCATCCATGGGTTTTCAAACAACAATGAATGTGAGCTAACAGACCCCGTACAATATTTGTGATAATTAAAACTAATAAAAATCAATATTGGCAATCACTACATTCAGTTATAAAATAAATAACTGTACAAATATTTTGAGTGAGAAAGTTCTCACTTTTTGTTTCCACTCCATCAGTCTTTAATGGAGGATTTTATTTTTAAACTAAATTAAACAGGCGTTTAATTTAGCTAAAAATTCAATTTGCTCCTTTTCTGTTCTGTTCAGTTCCATGTTGTAGAGTTCGCTGATACGATTCCAACGGACTTTGATTTTCTGAATTTTGATCACGTTGTAAAAAGGTATGACATTTTAAACTTTTAAACAACGTAAATTACTTACTTACTTAATTAATTATTTAATCACCCATTAACTTCCTAATCCCTTTCTCTCTCCTCGTAAGATGCTCCAGATAAAATATGAACTACAGAACCCATCTTTCACCATAAATCTTCACCTGCGCGCGCCTCATTGGATGAACGGAGCTCAATCAAGTTGCGCTACGTTGAAGAGCTGAGGGCGCGCCACCACCGCCCCCAATCACGTTGAACTCGATGTCACCCAACGCCGTTCAAACCAGTGCGATGGCGGCCTGTTCGAGCGCTGATTTTGGTGAACTCACGCAATGAAAATCGATCAAGGTGGTATGGATTTGCAGAGCACATAACGATCCACAATTTTCGTTTTGAAACTGGAACCTAAATCGAATTGTATTTGGAGATTTTGAGGAATGAAATTTCAAACGTTTCCGTTCTTTATCCGAAGAAGGCGGCGGATTTTTTTCTAAAAGATGAAAATTAGGGTTTTAATGGAGAAATAGGGTTATATAACATATTTTTAATAATATTAAATTCCAAGCTTACTTGCTTAAAGTACTAAACTCCAAACGAATCCCAACGACTGTCATTCCTAACCAAATAACCTATTCCGGACATAATGGAATATGTTTTGTAAGCCAATTCTATCATTTCGATCAGGTTTTGTCAAAATTAAAATATAAATTAATATATCAATATTGAATTTCAACGTACATTTTAATTTACCGAGGCCACATACTAACTTCAAAAATTATGAAAATTGAAATCTAGCTATGTTTTGATGATACGGTCCTAACAAAATTAGTTTCGTCGAATTTGGAGACAGTTTGAAAAATGGCTCTTTAACTGGCATATTAATTTCAAACTGAAATTGAAAACACGTTTAAATTTACTGTGCTCACATACTAATTACAAATGACTTGAAATTTTAAACCTACTAATATTTTGACGTTCAAGATCCAACAAAAGTGGTTTCGTCGAAAACGGAAGTCGTTTGCAAAATAACTATTTTTAAGGGCTATATATAATATTAAAAAAAATATTAGCGACTATTTTAAATTTTAAAATGGACATAACTTACAATTTAAAAAGCGAAATCTCAGTTTCTCACATTCGTTAGAAAATTACAATTCAAAACATTCCAACATTTCTTGTTTCATCAAATTCTGATTTATAATGAATTATGTACATTCAATTGAAATTAAAAATTGAATTTTCAAACTACCACGCCATTACGAGTTCTTTTTAATTAACACTTAAATTCATACGTTCTAACTTCGATTTAAGTACATTTTAAATCGTTAATTTTCAAAATAAATCATTTTAAATTCTTAAAATCCATTAAATCAATTAAAAATAAAATTTTAAATTGGTTCCAAAAATACGGGTTGTTACAACCACCACCGCTGCTTGTTGCCCTTGTTAGACCGGTTGTCATAGTCGTTCGCTTCGCTCACCTACCGCTAAGGTCGGGCATGAATCCATATGTATAAACTACCTACGAAATCTTAAATTCTAATTAATTAAATAATCTAGAGAGTATCTAATTAGCCCATTTTTCTAATAACTCCTAAAAATATATGACAGTTTTACTCTCTATATTTATATTTGAAAATGTTGTTTTCCATGAAACTATAAAGATGTGTATAAATCACTCTGTATATCAACAATAATGACAAAGTTAATTTGTAAATTAGTCATGATTCATTTATATCAAGAATTTAGCATATATTATAACATTAAATTCTTCTTGAACATCAATAACTTCACAATAATTTTATTCATTTTCAAATCAATTTTCTTCCTGTGCAAAGGAAATCGAAGAATTGCTTTGTATGTAAAACGTTAATCACTGTTTATTTCTCCTTTCAAATCGGTTTTCTTCCTCTCGCCTGCTGCTGCACAATATCTACGGCTTCCATCTAAAAAAAGTCTAGAAAGCCGCCGCTCCGCCTCACCACCCCTCTGATCTGTATCATCCGTACACTCGCCTACCGTGCTTTGCATGACTGAGATTTCCTCAGGCCGTGAATTTTACTGAAGGGCTCATATTTTTTGTTTTCATTCAAGCATTCTTCTTTACCACCTTCTTTGTCACATTTAATGTCATCGCTCAAAATTGTATGTGCCTGCCTAAATTTCAGTTTGCGCGATATAAATTGCATGAAGTCTGTAGGGGTCTTGACCTTCTTAGTCGATAAAGAACTGCCATGGCCACTGTTATTTTCTACATCAGGCTGTGATATGCGCGTCCCATTAGAGCTCGAAGATGAACGAGGCAGAAGATAAATCTCATTTAGAGTGATCTCCGTGTTGCTCCGCTCTTCTTCTGCATCTTCTTCGATCACATAAGTTTTCGTTCTCCGAGTTTTGAATTCATTGAAGTCGAATGAGCGTTGAGTGGTTCTTTTGTCGTTCGGGGAAGAATCGTCCGATTTGAAAAGTTCGGTTCCTTTGAGAATGTACTCATTGCCATGAGCTGGGTATATGAAATCGGTCTCGGTCAGATCTTGCCATACATACCCGTTCTTGTAGCTCCTGTAAAAACAATAATATTCACATAAAATGAACATATCTAATGAATGTTAATCACCTTCCAATAATAAATGGCTCATAATATACCTCTTTGAAGACCAAGAGTACATTTTGGCCATTCCTTTGCCTCTTAGATTATCAAGACTCGTAATAACATCTGCATGACACATCAGTGTGAATGATAAACTAGTTTAAAGCTTTAAACATTCTGAGGTTATATGTGCATTTAACCTGTAATTACTTAAGGGAAACATGAACATGTAAGCAGATGATTATGTAGAATAAAACAAGAATCAAATTATTCTTTAAATGAACAGAGAACAGAAAGAAGCAAATACTGAGTAATATACCTCTAAGGTAAAGTCCTTGACACAAAGGAAGAGAAATCTCCAGAAAATGAGGGTGTTCCAGATGCCCATTTTTTGATAAATAATAAACTACCTCAACCTTCCTCATGTCCGTACCGTTTGCCTTTCTTCTACCAGCAACTTCCATTGTATGCAGTTTGATGCAGATGGTTTCAATGGGAATTTAGGTGAGGAAGGAGCGTGTGTGCGCGCATTATAAATGGCCACTACAAGAAAAATACCCTATTGCAACTAGATATTTGCAACAGGCGCTAAATGACAGTTGCAGTAAATGATATTTAGCAACAGACCTATTATAGCAGTTGCAATAGATAAGATTTAGCAACAGGCCTTTACTTTCTGTTGCGAAAAACATATTTTTAGCAACTTCACTTCCTTTCCTGTTGCAAAAACATATTTTTCGCAACTGTGCATCCTAGCCAGTTGCAAATAAATATCTTTAGCAACTGTTTTCGCCACTTGCAATAACTATATTTTTTACAACCAGTACAGCCAGTTGTGAAAACATATTAAAAATAAGTATAAGATTTTAATGATTAACTTTTAATAATCATTTTTAAATAGTTACTATTAAATGATTAACTATTAGTAATTATATAATAATTAGGATAAATATTTAATAATTATTAGTTAATAATTAAATTTAAAGTGATATTTATAACTTATAATTAAATAATAATAATTAACAAATAATAATAATTAACATTTAAAAAATAATAAAATAGATAAATAATTATTAATAATAAAAAACTAATGGATAATAATTAATTTGAAATATGAATATGTTTAAATATTAAATAAATAATAAATAATTAATAGATTCATAATAAATATAAATAGTAATTGATTAATGTTACTGTTAAGGAGTAATTAATATTTAATAATAATTTCTTGTATGCATTAATTTATAATTTGTGTTTGATAGAGGTATTTTATGAATTAATTAATAGTTTCTGGTTATCATTAATGATCGTTTTTATATTTGTATTATTATATTGAATAATTAGTGGTTAATGAAGTGTGTTTTTTACAACTGGTTTTAAAATGCTAATAGGTGCTAATTTCTCAACCCATTTTATATGAGGACTTAATTAAGAGACGAAGCGTGTTCATTCTAGAAGCTCTCCCTCGTTACGTTCTATGTCCGCAGCCGTCAACCCCTTTTTCTTCTTAGAACCCTAGTTCCCAAATCGATTCCCAGATCGTCCACCTTCATCTTCACTTCTTTACCTTCTCGATCCTAACCAAGACCCAAATCAAGTTTTACACCTTCACCAACTCATAGGAGAATACCGCCAAAAACCCTGAAAGCTCATCTGCTCACCCCACAGCAAGCATTTTCTCCTCCCCTTTTCTACCTACTCTTTTAGATTTCTTCTTTTCTACTGGCTGAAGTGAGAAATTTGATTATGCGGGATTTCATTGGTATTATAATCTCTGCTAAGGCCTATTTGAAGCTGCCTCAGCTTCTCGTTCCTCGTCACTCTCATTTTCAGTTATCCTAACGGTGAATCAAACCCTTTGAAATCAATAGAAATGCTTCTAAAATTTCCAGCTTCCTCTCTGTCTTCGCTTCTATCTCCACAAACCTATGGAATCTCTCCTGGATCTTTCTAGTCTTCGTGCTTGAAGGTTGGGAAGGGCAAAAGTGGAGATTTGCGTTTGGTTTTAGCCATGGCTGCCGAGAATAGCAGACCTTTGATTGGAGTTGTGTTCGAGCTTTTCAAAGAGCTGGACTTGAACAGGGATTTGGATCTCGTACCTGCTTCGTTAAATGTATCGATTGCTAGGCAGAAATTTGCTGATGGCTGCGAGGCGGCAATCAATGGGCAAATCAAGTGGGTAACTTACTGTTTTTTCTTTATTTTTATTGTATATTGTTTGGCCTGTTTATTTGACAAATTTTGCACGCTGTTTAATCCTAGTAACTTGGTATGGTTGGAATGTGTTTAATCTTAATAACTTGGTACGGACTGTCAGGCAGCTTAATAACTTAGACAGTCCATGACATCAGTTTTTCTACATAGTGGGTTACCATATAACAGAGTCTTAACCTAAACCTACTTTTTGATGTGAGGCTGCCAAATATATCTGATAATGAGTTCTTATTAGAGTAAACGTGCTCATATGAAATTGTGTATCCAAAGAGGTTTGTACTTCAGAAATTAGACTCAGTTGAACTTTGGGGTAAACATCAGTGACTTGTCCACTTTTTTAAACCTTTTCCACTACGTCATTCTACTATACAAAATGCACTCATTTATTATGGTAGCCACTTGGCAATTATTGTGTTCAAAACATGTCCTCACATAGGACATGTTGCCTGAACAATTTTGATTGATGCCAGCATTACTTAGATATTGTATTTAGTGCTCTATACCATTCTGTTCACCTTTGATACAAAATCCTTCTCAACATTTCATCATCATTATTCGTTAAGAAAGAAACAAATGAGCTATATTTGACTATATATATCCGACCCATATATACAGTGACCGATATATATACAGTGATCGATCCAAACTTTTGTGTTCTACCACGTCAGCACATTTCTTGCTTTACACGAACCATATAATATATTTGATCAATGCTTATATATGCAATGTTACCAACTCATGAATATAACCGACCCATTGTCTTTTATAAACGGTTTATGCCAATCAAATTATGCTGTGCCAGAACGGTCTATGGTTGCCAAATTCACATGGTTAAATATGCTTGCAGTTCGTTCAAGTGAAGCCATCCGATCCATAGATTCAAAGCCAACCGACCCATCTATATTGAGCTATAACCGGTCCATCATTTCTTGATGATCCAATACGTGACTTTTGAAACCGTGTTTTAATAACGGGGTTATCATTACACATAGAAACATTAATAGTAAATATGAAAAAAACATACAAGGAAGAAAAAAAAAATCCTTTACTTCATATTTATTTGCAATCAAATTTTAGCAATATAAAATTATGCACTAAATCGTAAAAAATAGACATGCAACTACCATTTAGCGAAAAAAAAAGTTTATATTTGATATCAAAAAGTTGTTTTTAACAATACCTTTAATCTTTTAATTGGAATAACTCATTTTGTACAGCAACCTAATACGGTAACTTGTTTGTAATTATTAACAATGAAGGTAGAGTGAATTTTGGCAAAATGTGATATAAGGCCATGAGTTCCAACGACAGCATAATTATGTGGGGTAATGTTAAGTGTGAAATTTAAAGATACATATCCTTCCAATGTTGGAAAAAATATCAATGCTACATTAAACATAGTTAAGACAAAAAAAAAATAGAGTAGTATAAAATAAATGGAGGAAACAAATAAAACATATCAGCAGTGAAAAAATTCACAGACATTGCATACTTAAAAACAACATATTAGGCTGTCTACTTTTGTGTCAAATACGTGACAGAATTGTTTCATACCATATGCAAGAATTATCTGACATCAAACATGTTGTTAATTATAAAACACTAATGATCTGATTATCTAGTAGAAAATAATAATAAAAGAATTTCTAAAAGTTCTAGCTTGAACTATGAAATACTGGGTATAGCAGCTTGAGAATAAAAGTGGAATATGGTACCGTACTATCCATTAAACACGAATTAAGATGGAAGATGTGTTGTATACCATGACCTAAGGCGGATTAACAATCGACCACCTGCATATGAAACCAGCATCACATTATGTTATTTTTTGCTCCTTTATAGCAGTACAAATAGCCACTAATGTGCAAGTTTTCACCTTAGCTTACAGTATTATTGTAGGCTGGTTGATCCTCAAAGCTACATAATAGAATCAAGACAGCAAAAACATTAATCGGCTGAAGATGTACCAGCACAATTGTTCCCAAACCTATTACGCCACGCAATCCAGATCATTTCTATTCAGATTATACCAACACAATCAACCAATCTAGAACATATACCACACATATAGAAAGCAACTTCATAATAAAAATATAAAATAGTGATGGATATTTTTAACGAAACGGATTCTATATAGATGATTGAGGCATCTAAGTTCAACAGACCAGATTGTATGTCTCTTTCTTATGCATTGAAATCTACACGTCGATTCCCCGCTGTACTGAGCACTCTCTTTCAGTTTATGTTTTGTTTTATTTATCTTTTTTTGTATAGTTGTTAGTATTTTAGGAAAGTAATCTACAGATTGAGAATTTGCAATAAGAAAAGAAATCTCCCTTTTTTTAGAAGTTCTGGAGGACTTATTGGCGGAATCAAACTGAATAATCATTTCCTACGCTCAGGTTTTTCTTTCTTTCTCCTTTTTTTTCTTGTGTTTTTTGTTTTCCTTGCTCGTTTAGTTTTTCTTTGTTTTATGGCTTATACTGAATAATTAGTTGATTTGGCAGGTCTTCAAGTGTGTCACTCACTGGGTGGCGGAACATGATCGGGGATGGGGACTTTACTCATATCAAAGATCAGAGAAGAATATCCAGATAGAATGATGCTTACGTTTTCAGTGTTTCCATCTCCAACTCAGAGGTAATATAATCATGCATTATTTATTTATTTATGTGGCTGCGTTTTTGTTAATCAAAAGGGACATGTTAATGGGATAGTTGATGAAATGGGTCTGCACATTTGTATGTTTTGGAAGGCGTTGGGAAAAGGGTATGTAATATGTATTTGGGTTTAAATGTATGAATGCACCTCCTGTGGTCCTGTGTGAACGAGACATTTTCTGGTTTGTGTTCAATGGTTCATGTGAACAATTTTATAAAAAGTTGTAAGTATCTAAATTTTGGCTGTGTAAAGATGTGATTCAACACATAAGTGATTTCATGACTTTTTAATATTTTATGTATTCAATCGTAAGTACTTAGACTTAACTGAAATTTCAACTTCAGACATGTCCATTTTTTAGATAAGAAAGCACAACCTATAGAGTATGTTGGGCTTATTGTAGACAACTTGTTTGATCAAGTGTAATTTCACATCAACAGGTTTTATATTAAGTGCTAAAAATTTCAGTTTTCGGAGGAGGGAATTCTGGAACAGATGCAGGCTGATGGGTTCTAGTGAACTGATGATATATACTCTCTTGTTATAGTATATGTATGAGGGTAGAAATATGAGTAGAAAATACTCTATTCGAATATATGTGTTGTGTGAGAGAAGAAATTGTTATACATGAATGGTGTATGAAAATTGTAGAAATTTTATTGTAATTGTTTGTACTATTAAAACTTTGTTAGAATATAAATTTTATTTGTTTTATTTCATTATGTGATATACACTATTACTAAAACAAATACATTTAATATGTAATATCTATATGCTGTAAATTTTTTTTTTACAGATTTATGAATCTATTGCAACGGGCATTTACTGTTGCAAAATAATCTATTGCAACGGGCATTTACTGTTGCAAAAAGTATACCGCAACATCTTATTGCAACAAGCAGAAAATGTTGCAGACTTTTTGCCACTTCGGCTATACCAACAGGCGCAGGTATGTTGCAATAGGTCTACTGCAACAGATATCGCCTGTTGCGAAAAGTGTTTTTTGTTGTAGTGGGCTCGCACAACTATGCGACATATATGCACATGCTGGACTAATTTTAGCATGCATAATGTGCCTTTTGATTATATTCATTTATGTTGGCTGGTTTTATTCTAGTCAAAGAACAGCAGACAATCAAGAATGTCGGCACTTAATTTCTTTTGACTCATTCAATTATTTTGACATTTTTGATTCATGCAGAATGCATACCAATTTTACTACAGTTCATCGAATTTCATAAATAAATACGGTACACCCTTATCGAATTTCATCTGTGTCACCATCTTGTCTAAATCTGGTGTATCAATAACAATGCTGAAAAAAAAATCAACAGATACAAAGCTAAAGAACAAGCTTCATGCATTATAGAAGCAGACATGTAACACATCTAGGCATGAAAGCTTTGATAGTGAGAGGCTACGTCGGTTGTTAAAACAGTAAGAACAGTAGACAAACAAAGAAAAATGGAACATTCAGACATAAAAAAATAGTGGCAATAATGGACCCAATATACCAATGATGCAACATAGAGCGAGATTACCGCAAATGAAGGGAACAAATATTTATGAAAATCTGCAGGAAAAGATAGTCAAACAAAATTCAAAATTTGAAGACGTATTGAGTTTGATCATTGAAAGAAATAATTGATGTTTAAACCAGAACAAAACAATAGTAAATTTCATATTCATGGAAAGCAATATCTCTCTTTTTTACTTGAAATGTTCGATGCTTCTATTTTCTTGTCATGTGCTTCAATTTGAATCTTGTGCTTCAACTTCAAACTAAACTCCTCACGCACGGATAAAACATTTGCACCTTCTTCTCAATCAACCTATACATGCATTGTTCTTGTTATATTACTGCCATAGTAGACCATGTGAGCATAAACATTAGTGAGTTAATATTATAGCCACTTCAAGCACTTGGCAACAAAATAGAATATCCCAAATGTATAAAATGAAAAAATCAATGCAAATTAAAACACGCCGAAAGTAGCAAATTAAAAAAACAAAGATTGTCATGTATGTCAATGAACTCAAATTTCTGAATTATATTTGCATGTATGTAGTATTAATACATCTACTGTCATTAGAAAGGACTATGCAAAATAAGAGATACTTAATATTATGTACTTAGCACCCAAAGAGAAAAGAAATGAAATTATCAAAATTTCACTTTATAATGGTTATTTTCCACGATATCACAAGTTAACTGTAATATTCTGTGAAAAAAGTTCTATTTTTTAAACAACAGTTTGAGATGGCTTCGTGCTACTTCTGTAGAACTTCAAATAACTCAGATTTTATGGAACTACTTTCTTATTAATTTTCACAAGAAATAGTTAGCTTATAAAGACCTACTAAGGTTCTGATCGATACTAGAAAATAGGCCATGTGAAGCACCACTAAAAACATGACCGGCAAACTAGTACCTAAAGAATATGGATTATTGACTGAGCCAATATAAATAAACAGAACAAAATTATCTCATAAGCAAAATATTAATATATGAAAGGCCAAAGGTTTTGTTTTCTTCTTTTTTTTTTTTTTTTTTTTTTTTTTTATAAAGCAAAATATAAATATATAACAAAAACGAAAACTTAATCATTGTCCAATGACTCACAAAAATAGATTATGTAGAAATAGCTACATAATCTGTCCATACACATAAGCAAGAACAGACTAGAATCTAAAATACAACAGATACAACAACAAAAGCCAAATAATACAAACATGACGAGAACTAATGGAAATCTGGAAACAAGCGGAGTCTCAGCTGTCACTCGCCAAAGCTGGTGTAGACGCCAAAGCTATCAGGAGTCCGAAGAAACAAGTCTGTAAACCTCGGCAATCCCCAGCACTAGGCCAAAAGTGCGAAACCAGACGACTGGAAACTGCCACGTCGAGGCATGTGGATAGTCCAACTGAAAGCTCTATCTCGGCAATCAAAGCTCCTACTCCTGAAAGCTCCTAAACCTGAAAAACTCCTAAAAGATCCGGAAAGCTTCAGCAGCAGGATGAAGGAAGGCAATCCTGCACCTTTTAAAAACCTGGTCCTGCGGCAGTAGCAAACAACATAAATAGAAGTGGTGGTGGTGGGGGGGGGTGTGAAGGGGGTCGGGGGATAGATGAGAAAACAAAAGAAAGAAAAATAGAATACGCCCGTGCTCATATAGCCACGAGCGACTACATCCTCTGAATGCCAAACCTCTGAATCTGATTGGAAGTGTGAAAGAATAGTCTCTTCGAATTCCTCCGGCGTAGAAGCCCAAGAGAGATCTGGGATAAGGATCTGGCGGATTGAGAGAAGATTATTCTTCTTTCGCATGGAGAAATGGAAAAACTTGGAGTTCATATCTCCGTCGACCATCCACTTGATCCTCTCCTTCTAGCAAAGATAGTCGTTTTCAATATGAAGTTCCGAAGAGAAGGCAAGCTGAGCAAGAGCCCAAGCCTCCTTATTAGCCGGTGAAGGGTCCTCATCGAAGGACCCTTTAGCTAAGATAAGTTGTTCTTCGGCCACCCTAACACGGCCGAAGATGTTCTTGAAAACATGCACCTTCCAACACTTAAGACAAGCCTTGAGACGATGCAGCTTACGGGAAAACACAACAGCAGGAGAGACTGTGGTAGTAGTGTTCCAAGATCCACCACTTGGTGGAAAGAGTGGTGGGATCTCCACATAATTTGAAACCGAAAAGACGATGGACTAGAGATAGATACAGGAGAACCACAGAGAATCATAGGAGAATGGTCCGAGAAGGTCCGATGAAGCTGAGAGATAAAATGCGTGAAAGGAAGATTAAACCAATCTTCCGATCCGAATACTCTGTCAAGTCTGGAAAGAATCCGGTTTGTCCCATCCTGATTGTTACACCAAGTAAATGCAGAAATGACGAAGGAAACCTCATAAAGGCCCGAGCTGACAATGAAGACATTGAAATATTCTACCACAGCATGGTTAACAACATTGTCTTCCCTTTTCTCAGCTTAACAGATGACTACATTAAAGTCCCCTCCCAAAATTGAGATCCCGAAACACATGTCTGACAGTGAGAGTTAACCTCTCAATTCAATCACACTTTGCGTAGACCACCAAAAACAATAAAGAAGAAGAGAAGTACGGAATGGAACAAACCACAGACACATTGGCAATGGCTCCACCAAATCCAATGGAAAGGACAGTACTGTTGATCACTTCCAGGACCATGAAAGACTCGAGAATGTCACCAAACAAACAGAATGCTTCCTAACGATGCGCTTCAGCCTATCTGTCGACGCATCGTTGCCAATACCTCGAAAATTCCATAACAAAAAATTCGCCATTGAGAGAGCCGAAAGCAGAAAAGCAAAGAATAACTCTGTAAGGAGAAATCACCAAAGATCAGCTCAAATAAGGTAAAGAGTGTGACGAGTAGATTGTATGATCTGCTTGAATGCCGCTATAGAGCGTGTGTGGATGGTGCATAAGGTGCGAGGACCAACGCTTGGCCTTCACGATGACGCCCTCGAAGTCACCATACTAGTTTCGGGTTGCTAGAAAGAAACCCCAATATCGTAAGTTGACGGATGAGATCTGGAGACGCTGGACCTTGAAGGATAAGAGTTCTTAGTAAATCGAGATAGACGATCATTAATGATCGCTATCTCGGTCGTACTAAGAAAAGATGATGAAGAAGAAGAAACAGAAGCGTGGGACTCAACAGCGGGCTGGGGAGTATGCAATGGGGTAATAGAAAGACCATGAGGAAATGTAGGGTAGGTCAAGAAACGCACGCACCACTAGTTCCTGTATGAACTGTAACAAGGCGATGTTGTCATTAGATTGACAACCCGACGTAATAGCTACAGTTCCAGAACCCAACCTCGGACTAGTAGCATAGAGTGAGGACCAATTAGGTTGACAATATTCCAAGCGACACTTATAGTGGACCATCGCAGGATCCAGTATACGTCTGCAATAGGGATACGACCAAGCCATATAAAACATCACCCTACGTTGCCACTCACAAAACCATAGAAAACAAAAAAAACACATCGAAAGACAGAGTCTGTAACGACACGAAAAAGGTCTCGTTAAGACTCACCCGAAATATTTTCCCAAAGCTAACAACCAAACCCACTGTTAAGTCATAACGAACGCAGATCAAAAACTCGATAACCACTTTGCCAAAACAAACAGGGGGCTCGATAATAGAGAAAAATAGTCAAAAGAATGCAAGAGGCTAGAGAAGCCTAAGAGCAACGGAGCTGAACCAAACAATTCACTCATAGTACCCGAAACCAAAGCACCCTCCCAAGAGTGAACAGGTAACCCCAAAGACGATAACAAGCATGTGGAAGTGTAAATATACACTTCAGGTTTAAACACAACAGGTAAAGCAGGGGTAGAAATAAGCAGACTAAAAGCTGAGCTAGCATATGGTGAAACATGCATATCCAAATTTTTTATCCATTAAAATTCATGCACCAGTTAAAGGGTTGAACATATGTCCAAAGCTATGGGTCGAGCACAAGCATGCTTTAAGCGTAAATCCACTCGAACATCTCAAATGGATCAAGCGGTAAGGGTCGAGTATCAAGGGGTAGTTGTTCTTTGCATGGCTCGATCGAACATGGTGTTTCAAAACGGCTCGGTCGAACATGGCACAATCAATGGGTCGGTCGTGCAAGCATCCTATGGGTCGGTCGAACAGGCATCCTGTGGGTCCGTCGAGCAAGCATCCTATGGGTCGGTGGAACAAGCATCCTGTGGATCGGTCGCGCAAGCATCCTATAGGTCGGTCGAACATTGGTTCGGCTAAACAGTTGGATATAGCTGTCGACAATTGGCAGTGACATTTCCGTAATTTCTCATATGTTCGATCCATAACCTACATATACATATTTCAGCTCACCACTTCACTTGAACCTCTCCTAAAAATAGGTCATGGCCTCCATGATTTTAGGGACCGATTTTCTACGACTCCGAAGGGCTGCCAAATTGCATTCACTCCTTTCTCAAGAGATTCTAAAACCTTCTACCATTCCATGACAAAGATCAAGCATTAAATCCATCATGAGATCTACCAAAAGTGCTCGAGCATCTTAGAGAGTGAAGATCCCCTATCCTTCACCTTGCATTTAGCGGAGCCTACCTAATTCTTCACTGATTTGTTTTGATTAAAAAGAGATCTAAGTATTTGAGAAAAGATGAATGCATTTTTGAGTGATTCTACACTTGTAACTCTTGAATTGCTAATGGAAATTTCTGCTAAAGTGGATGTAGATCTATCTTAGGATCGAACCACTATAAAAATCATTGTCTTTTTACTTGCATTTTATGATTGTGGCTCCCTTTAATCTCGTATTGCATTGGTGAATAGACTCATATTGAAGTTCTAAACCACCTCCTTCTCCGAAATAATGGCTAAATCTAAGAAAGCTACAAGCAAAACCGTTGTAGGAAACGATAATGTTGCTAATGAGACTACGCCACTCAATAATCATTCCGAAGTTGACGAAAACTCGATAGATGGAGCCGGTGTCACGAGAAATGAATTAAATGCCACTATTGCCAGCGTAAATCAAAGAGTGGATGTTTCTACTAAAGCCATGATGGAGAAACTTGACACCATCCTTAATGGTCAGACAAATCCAGCCCCTCCAAAAGTCCATATCGATCTCGAAGAAAATAATAAATCACCTAGTTCCGATCATAACCGCAACGATAACATGGAAGACAATTATGACTGGTTGAGTGACAAGGACGGAGCTAACATCGAAGAGTTGAAATCAAAAGATAAGAATCATTCCAAGGTGAAAGTTCAAAAGACTGCCAATCTTTCCACGGGGGCACCTCCTCGTCGAGAAGGCAAAGTACCTAATCTCTCTAATTAGGACCGTTTGCCTATACGAACATTTGGTAAGGAACTCAGCTTCGTAGAGCGACATAACACTAAAGAATACATCTTGGATTTGATAAAGCAAATCATAAAGAGAAATCAAGCAGGCAATGGCGATGAATGAGAATGGGACTTCTCTCCCGATAAGACTTCGTTTACCGAAAGATTCCTTGAAGCAGAGTGTCCAAAGAAGTTCAATCCTCGAACTTTGCCTCCGTACAACGGCCTTGTTGATCCTAACTACTTCCTATTCAAATATGAATGACATATGAGTACGCCTAAGGCGACCGATGAGATGAGACACACATATTTTCCTCTCTACTTAGAAGGTGTTGCATCATTATGGTTCACGAAGCTTCCACCCAAATCCATTGACCGGTTCTCTGACCTAACCAAAAAGTTCAAGGAGCAGTTCTGCTTATATGCTACCAAGGCCAAGGATGCTATAACGCTTTCGACAATGAAACAGAAGCCAGGGAAACTGTTAAAGCCTTTCTTAGTCGCTTCAATGTTGCCTTGTCTGAAGTGAGGAATCCAGAGCCACGTATAATTCTCATGGCCTTACTTGACGCGATAGACAAAGCAAGCGAATTCAGGAAATGGATAAAGGTGAAGGAACCGACTACGCTTGACAAGTTGTATAAGAAAGCATAGAAGTACATGAGAGTGGACAATAATCCTATACCTCTTTAGATCATTGGTGGTAACCAATTTCTTAAAGCTCCTAAAAGTGCTGCTATTCAATCCAATCAAAAGAACACTCAGGGGCAGAAGCGCAAAAATGACAGGAATGACAACAAGTCTAATAAGAAGTTACGTCTTCTTGATTCGTCAAAGCTAACTCCTTTTAATGACACTCCTGAGAACATCTACCTTGCCACAAAGGACGCAGATGATTACTCAGAGCCTCGACCAATAAAAGTGAGTGACCATATGACCAGATCCGGAAAGTTCTGCAGGTTCCATAATTAGCCAGGCCACAATACTAATGAACGTAGGCATCTGAAATCATTGATTGAAGAGATGATTAGGAAAAACCGTCTACAACAATATGTGCGGAATTCCCAATATACAAACCCTTCTGCAACTCCCCAGGGGCAAGGGGAATCAAATGACCAATTCAGTCCAAGCAACATAGTTTCGGCTCAAACTAATCCAAGGCTGATAATCAACTAACGACCGTTGATGATGATCTAATATCTGCGGCTCAGAATAAGCGATCGCTATATACTTTACTTCTTGCATTACTTTTCTCTTTGCTATGTTCTACTTTCTTGTAAATAGTCTGTAATGAATTATGTGCATTGTACCGAATAATAGCTTTACAAATGAAGTCTTACCTGCCAGTATAAATCTCTGACTTGCCAAATTCACATAAAATTTGCTAACAGACGATTTTTCATTACAGGCTATCCAATGTGCATTTTCTCTTTCAAGGCTAGACAAAGTGAGACAATCCCAACGAACACCAATTCAGATGTCAGGTGCCATAACCATCGATATGCATGGTGCAAGGATGAAAAGCACCACTTCGACGAGTGAATAAGAAAGGTCCCAATGAGTCAAACGACAAAGAGGGAAGTGAACAATCACAAATTTGAAATCCCAAAGGTTATGGGAATTCATTGCGCGAAACGAAGCGCGGGAGTTCACTATAAGTGAAACAAAGCATGGGAGTTTGTGGCGCGGAGCGATGCAACCCTCCAAGGTTCGCTGGAATTCATTGCGTGGAACGAAGCACTGAAGTTCACTATACGTGAAACGAAATGTGGGAGTTCGTGGCGCGAAGCGATGCAACCCTCCAAGAGGTTCGCGAGAATTCGTTGCGTGGAACGAAGCGCTGGAGTTCGCTATAAGTGAAATGAAGTGTGGGAGTTCGTGGCGCGAAGTGATGCAACCCACCAAAGGTTCACTGGAATTCGTTGCGCGGAACGAAGTGCTGGAGTTCACTATAAGTGAAATGAAGCGGGGGAGTTCATGGCGCGAAGCGATGCAACCCACCAAAAGTTCGCTGGAATTCGTTGCACGAAACGAAGCACTGGAGTTCACTATAAGTGAAACGAAGCGTGGGATATCGTGGCGCGAAGCGATGCAACTCACCAAAGGTTCGCTGGAATTCGTTGCGGGAACGAAGCGCTGGAGTTCACTATAAGTGAAACAAAGCATGGGAGTTCGTGGCGCGAAGCAATGCAACCCACCAATGGTTCGCTGGATTCATTGCATGGAACGAAGTGCTGGAGTTCACCATAAGTGAAACGAAGCGTGGGAGTTCGTGGTACAAAGCGATGCAACCTACCAAAGGCTCGCTGTAATTCGTTGCGCGAAACAAAGCGCTGGGGTTCACTATAAGTGAAACGAAGAGTGGGAGTTCGTGGCGCGAAGCTATGCAACCCACTAAAGGTTCGCTGGAATTCGTTGCGCGAAACGAAGCACTGGAGTTCACTACAAGTGAAACGAAGCGTAGGAGTTCATAGCGCGAAACAATGCAACCTCATCTAAACGTCATCGGAGTTCGCACTGTGACACGATACGTCAACCGAAAATCCTTTCCATAGAAAAAGTAGTTTCTCCGTAGAAGAAATCAACAATGATCGATGAACTCTATAGTGTTGATTTAATTAACAAAAGACGATAAACGTTTGGTTAAAACGACCTCCCCGAAACACGAGGCATCCAATGGAATCTCCGAAGTCAGAGCTGATCAGCAAAGCAGACAAACATTGAGCTTTTTAAACCAAAGACCCCCCTGAGGGGCACCCAGTCGATTATCAGTGCCATTTATGCATGACCTAACTATTATAAACCTTGGGATACAAAAGACCTCTTCGGGAGTGTATGTTCAAATCCGACCTCCGAAGGGCCTGAAGTTTCCAACATGAAAAGAAAACATGTGTGGAATGCAGAACAAGAAAGTACGACAAAGCAAAAATAAAAGCTTAAAGTACAATAAGCAGAATGCATTTCCATCACAACATCACAAGTTCGACACAGAGGTTTCAGACATAAGTAGCATATAAGTAGTAAGCGAGGGCTGACACCCGCATATACAACCGGTCTAAAACATAAGTGCATAGAAGGAAATAACAAAGGTGAAACAGGAAGGTTATGTCCTCTTTTTCTTCTTTCCATCACTAGGTCGTTTCCCAGCATAAGCAGTGAAGGAAGGAAGAGTACTACCCGGTTCCGTCTTGCCCTCAAGACTTGCTAATTCTGCAATAATATTATCTCGGAATTTGAGAGCCTGGATAAACGTAGCTTTGTCCTTCTCTAAAGTAGTGATGCGTTCGATGTTCTCCCTGTTTAGTCTTTGAAGACCACAAGGGAAAGTATTCTAGGTACCCATTTTGTGTGCAGTATAGTTTCTAAAAAGGTCAAAATGCTTCTCCAGCCAATCCTTAGCAGCATCAAGTTGTGCCAGTAGGTGATTTTTATAACGTCCAGATCCTCAGGGACTGATCGTTTGTCAGATGGGTATATATCTAGATCAAATTTGTCAAAGTGCAACCCCTGTAGGCACTAACCCTCGAATCATTCAGCAAGTTCAGAGCTGCACGATCCAAGAATATAACAAGGCCTATCTATGATTGTTTGAAGGTCGACCAGAGTTGGAGCAAAAAAGTAGCCAAGGAGGGTTGGTCGGAAGTTGTATGAGTATCAGGCGCAGGGAGCTTGTCCGATCTATGGCATTTCCGAGGGTTGTCCTTGCTTAAGACCTCCCTAATTCTTGTATGAATGGTAGACATCCTACACAAATAGCGGTGTTTGAAAATTAAAAACAGACGAAGTTTGTGTTTAGGGTACATGATCAAAGAGAATCAATGGATTAAAGAGTATCAAGCTATCCTAACCAGTCAGTACCAGGTTATATCTAGACGACTGTTATCAAACTAGTTTAAACCGACCATGCTCAAGCCTGAGTAAGATTAAGCACGACCAGCATTAGGGTCAAACATGTCCGAACTCATAAGGGTCGGAAAGGCCAGAGTGTAACAGGCAAAAGCATGGTCAAGAAATTCAAGTCAGTCAAGCAAAGAAGTTTATGGAACTATATTCTAAATGATCAAATGTGCAAGGTAAGAAAATGGTGTTAAGATGACATGTGTAAATAGTAAATTTCAATGCATGTTGCAAGAACCAGACATAAGCGACATGATCAAACCCATGCAGTTCAAATATGTATGAACCCAAACATGGACGAGCATGCTCGACCCCGTAAGGGTCGAACATGTCCAAACACAGAAAGTGTCGAACATGTTCGAACCTCAGCTGAGTCGAACATGTTTTGACCCTCATCTAGGTCAAACATGTCCAAATCCATATGAGTAGAACATGTCAAAACCCATGCAGGGTCAAGCATACTCGAACCTCAGTTGGGATCAATCACGTTTGAACCTTAGCTGGGTCAAACGTGCCCGACCCCTGTCTGGTCAAATGCATTCGAATTTAGTGGACATGGAATCGTCTTATGGGCAATGTGATCAGACTTGATAATGAGCGTAAATATTAGACACAAGACTTTGAGATGAAAGCACGTGAGTAGATCAACAGAATGAATAAAGTTTCATGTTACAAGCATTTGTTCAAACATCTTATGTGCATCAAGTACAAACGAGAAATTTGAGGGGCCCTATTTAATTCAAAATCCTCAAGTACTTACAAAAACAACCTAGGACCAATCCAGTTCAGTCCCTCACCATTACAATCATTGTTACCTCAAATATCCAGTTCGAATATAAGCCATATGCATAAGACATTTCAACGCAATCCCTTAACCGTTTCATATAAAAAACATTACAAATAAAAGGAAAATCACCTTTGTTTGGCCAAGCACTTCAAATTAGAGAAACTACTTCAGTTTGGTTCGAAGATGACTGGGTCTTGTTGTAAATGTCGAGTATACCTGATGAACTGATGATGATTGTTAAGCTGATTTGGATGAAGCTCCGAAAAGAAACTAATTGTAATATTGCAATGCAAGATTCTTCATGAAAAAAGACACGGCCGCCATTAATTAGTTTTTCAGAGGAAGTAAACAAAGTGGAAAAGTGAGGAGTTGAGGTAATATAAAGGACCGGGAGACGAGGAGCCATGTTCGACCCAGGTGGTTTGGTCAACCCAAGAGGTGTGTTCGACCCTGGACTCGTTCGACCCAATTCATTGAATAGATGTGTCTGGACCTGAGTGCATGTTCGATCCATGATACCTTGTTCGACCCAAATTATATGTTTTATGACATACATGTTTGATACTCAACCCACAATGGAACCGGGTTTCTTGATCTATGGAAAACTATGGTTTGACTCATTAAATGGTGCTATATTTCGAAGCTCGTAATTTTTACAAAACTAAGAATTCAAACTTCGAGGGGAAAATGTTTATCCATTAAAATTCATGCACCAGTTAAAGGGTCGAACATATGTCCAAAGCTATGGGTCGAGCACAAGCATGCTTTAAGCATAAAGCCACTCGAACATCTCAAATGGATCAAGCAGGTAAGGGTCGAGTATCAAGGGGTAGTTGTTCTTTGCATGACTCGATCGAACATGGTGTTTCATTAAGGCTCAGTCGAACATGGCACAATCAGTGGGTCGGTCGAGCAAACATCGTATGGGTCGGTCGAGCAGGCATCCTGTGGGCTAGTCGAGCAAGCATCCTATGGGTCGGTCAAACAAGCATCATGTGGATCGGTCGCGCAAGCATCCTATGGGTCAGTCGAACATTGATTCGGCTAAACAGCTGGATATAGCTATCGACAGCTGGCAGTGGCATTTTCATAATTTCTCGTATGTTCGATCCATAACCTACATATTCATATTTCAGCTCACCACTTCACTCGAACCTCTCCTATAAATAGGCCGTGGCCTCCATGCTTTTAGGGACTGATTTTCTATGACCCCGAAGGGCTGCTGAATTGCATTCACTCCTTTCTCAGGAGATTCTAACACCTTCTACCATTCCAAGACAAAGATCAAGCGTTGAATCCATCATGAGATCTACCAAAAGTGCTCGAGCATCTTAGAGAGTGAAGATCCTCTATCCTTCTCCTTGCATTTAGTGGAGTCTACTTAATTCTTCGCTGATTTGTTTTGAATAAAAAGATATCTAAGTGTTTGAGAAGAGATGAATGCATTTTTGAGTGATTCTACACTTGTAACTCTTGAATTGCTAACGGAAATTATTTCTAAAGTGGATGTAGATCTTTCTTTGGATCGAACCACTATAAAAATCATTGTCTTTTTACTTGCATTTTATGATTGTGGCTCCCCTTAATCTCTTAACGCATTGGTGAAGTACCATTAGTGTACCCTTGGTGTTTTAATCCAATTTGGGTTTTAACACAAACATTCATACCCAAATACCAAGTAATTATCAAAGCTTACCCACCTCAAAAGACTAGTACATGCACAAACTCTTTGGAGACCTGCATAGAAATGCAACATCCCTCTTTCAAACCCCATTCTACACAACGGTCCAAAGACATCAACATCCCGTTCACGAACCAAAACTTTGCCAAAGCAAGTTGACGAAGTACTAGCCAAAGGCAGCTACGCTACCTGCAATAAAGATGACTCCACATCATGGTTATGCTCTTCTTCCACGCATATCAACAAACGAGTTGGTTGCAAGCTAAGACTGCCCACTTCCCAGCAAACCAATGAGGACGCAACAACTTCACCACTTCGACGTCAGTCATTGTCAATAGACCCAACATCTGCGCTGAACAGAGAATCAAAAACCGAAAAGTTGTTTGCTAAAGCAAGCGCAGGGGAGGCCTGCGCTATAGCACCAAATGATGGGTCTACACAATACACAGAAGCTTTGTCATCCATAAGAGCATAATGATGTTTATGGCGACAACGTCACTTACGCTTAACATCCCCTGCAAATTCCACAAAGCAATACACTGTCCTCAAACAGGAAGGACTTACCTTCGCTGGACCCATTGATGTGAGAATTCAGTTTGGGGCAGCCAATTCTCCAATGCGAACTCTGCTAAGGTATAGGCCAGCGAAGGCGAGTCGACTCGCAGAGCCACTGCCAAACAAGGAGCCAAACATAAGACCAGGGGGAGACGCACGACGTTCATGAGTTTTCGATGAAAGAGGAACACGCCTAAAAGACAGACAAGGAACAAAAGGGGTGATGAAATCCCCTTCATCTTGTCTATCACTTGAACAGAACTTGTCCCCAATACCGGAGAGACAACCAAACTCCGGCAACCTATTCGAAAGTGGATAAAAAGCCAGTGAACCCGAGTACACTAGGATTAACTCCAAGACAAACCCTTCTACCACCATGTATTGATGTCGTACTAAAGCTTTAAAAGACCGCAGATCACTCAGTCGAACCTCAAAAGTAGGGATTCCAGTAAAAACAATCACGACCGGACCTGAAACCACATCGCCAATAGCTTGAGAAATGACATCGACCAATGAGCAATGCCGATTGAAACAACCCCGAACCAGAAAATCACTTTCTTTACAAAGCGATTTCATAACCCTAAAAGAGTTCGAAATCGATTGTCAAGAGAAAGGGTGCTAGCAGAAAAGACGAGATTGAGAGCTCAAGAGCAAGTCACGCAGTTAGACAGAATTACCTGTCAATCGATAACCATTTTGGATTGAAATCGGTATACTAGTTAAATCGGTATGGTAACGGTAAATTTACCATTTTTAATGGTAAATTATAGGTAAGATTTCTTCAATACCAACAGTAACGGTAATTTTACCAGTTAACATAAAACATATGTATATTCATCTGATATACATTATTACATGCATTTAGAACCAACCAAACAAATGAATATACTTAGTTCAATAACCGGGCGAAATAATTCCGAATACATTCATTTTCTTTCTCAATTATGTTTTTATTAACTAATGCTACCTATAGTATAGTAAGGATACACTGTGTACAAAAAACATGTCAAGGTACAAATTTTGTTGGATAAATGGTGATTTACCGTTACCACTATAACGGTTACTAGATTATTGGTATATCAGTCTTAGGTATACCAGTTTATCGGTAACCGTAAGCAATTCTAGCTTTCCAGTAAAAATGACACGGTAACCGTAACCATTACCATAACAACCCTACGCCAAGGAGACTTCTCATCTTTAAAAACACTTCAATTTTTATAGGTTTGGCCATGATATCAGCAAGTTGATCGCTTGTACCACAATCCACTGGCTCTTCTTTATATATAGTATGGTCACGAAGAAAACGAAACCTTACATCAATATGTTTGCTTCGATCATACATGCCGAGAATTTTTGGATAATTTAATTGTAGAACTATTATCACATGATATAATGATGCATCTACCTTAAGAGAGTCTAGTCTTCTCCAAAACCCTTCGCATGCATGCACACTGACTAGAACATGAAGTGCCGCAACAAATTCCACTTCAACGGTGGAGGACATGGTTACAAGTGGTTGTTTCCTTGACAACCAAGATATAACTCCACCACTTGGCACAAACACAAATACCGAAGAAATTTTCCTACCATCAACATCATCTACATGGTTGTTGTTAGTATACGCCAAAAGTACTTGATTAGCTCCTTTTCGATAGAAAAAATCTAGCTCTTTTGTGCATGTCAAGTATTTGAGCACCCTTTTTGCTGCCAGCATGTGTAATTCAGTGGGAATGTCCATATACCTAATAAAGAGGCACACTACATACATCAGATCGTGTCTTGTTGCAGTGATTCACATCAAACTTCAATCAATGGCTTGTAAACAGTGGCATCGACTTTGGTTCCATTTCCTTCTTTTGTGAGCTTAAAGCTAGGAGCTATGATAATTTTCATTGAATTACTCCTCCAAAAAAAATTTATTAAGCAATTTTTTTGCATATCTCTTTTCCCCTATAAAAAATCCTTTTGGATTTTACATAACTTTGATGCTAAGAAAGTACTAGATATCTCCTAAGTCTGTCATATCATAAACTAATTTCATAGCATTTCTAAAAGTATCAAACATCTTTGCATTGCTTCCAGTGAAGATTAATCGTCGCCATCTTCGCTCTTGGCAAACAACGTGTGCATATAATTATATCGTTCAAATCCCCGTTTGATAAAATAGACTTCTGTTTTGCTATACCATGCACATGGTGCCTACTTCAACCCATACAGTGCCTTTTTAGGCCTATGAACATTATGTTCTTCGCCCTTTATCAGATACCCTTGTGGTTGTTCAACATAAACAACCCTATTATGGAAATAAGCCTTTAACATCAAATTAATACACCTTCCAACCCATTTGAGCTGCAATGGCTTATAAAACCGTGCGAATAGTATTCCATTTCATCACTAGAGCAAACAGTTCGGTGTAATCTACACCCCCTTGTTGTTTCAAATAACTCTTTGCTACTAACCAAACTTTGCATTTGTAAAATTTTCCATTTTCATTCAACTTAGTCTTGAAACCCACTTGACTCCAATTATTTTAGCTCCTTTAGGAAAATTAGTAAGCTTCCAATTTTTGTTTCTTTCAATTACATGCATCATTCTCTGAATCCATTACAGACCTCCATTTGGTACTGTTTGCAACTTCGTTAAAACTGCTTGGATCATCATGAGTTGTGAACATGGCAATGTTGTGAACATGGCAATGATGTGAACATGGCAATGTTGTGTACTTCTTCGTCAGACAATCCTTCTCCATTTCCAAAATCTTGCATCTATGTAGGTGTTTTTCAATTTCTTCAATCATCATTATTTGGGACATGATCTTCTAATAAATTGCTTAATGAAGATGTTACGCTTTCTCTTAGACATGCAGCTGCATCCTCCCTATTTTCAGCTTTTACTTCATCATTTGACTGCTCTTTAAGATCTTGATTAGTTTCTTACCATTTTAGTACGTCAAGCTTGCTTTCTTCAGCTGTCCTCCCTAGTTCTAACCCTTATCTTCTTCAAAAAACACATCATTACTCACCACAATCTTCTAGGAAACTGGATTGAATAGTCTGGATGCCTTAGACTCATCACTTATACCAAACAACACACATTCGATGCTGCTATCATCCAGCTTCATTTTCCTTTGATCAGGTATGTACACATGAGCATGACATCCAAAAACTTGAAAATAGTTTACATTGGTTTTGTTCTTGTCCACATTTCTTCCGGAGTCTTGTCTTTCACTGCAAAAGTCGGACTCCTATTAAGTACATGAGTTGTCTGTTATGTAACAACGGTTAGAACAAAGCCCCCATCCTTCATGCGTAGGGTGCACGCATATGAGTTGGCACACATATCCTTGTAACGAAAGGAATCCCAGATGTTACGTGCCTACCAACTCATATTTGTACTTGCCTCCTCTAATTTATTTCATGATATGGGACTTTTCATCCAAACCATCATTCCTCCTTAACAACATGTGAGACAATCGTAATAGTCTCCCCCTTGGCTTGCATCATACGAGTATCTTTTGAAAGCGCAGCCTTGCCTGCATGGCCCAGTCTGTAACCTTCGTCTCTGATATCACTATTATGTAACCGTCGAAACAAAGCCCCCCTCCTTCCTGCGTAGGGTGCACGCATATGAGTTGGCACACAAATCCTTGTAACAAAAGGAATCCCTGATGTTTTGTGCCTACCAACTCATATGTGTACTTACCTCCTCTAAATTATTTCGTGATATGGGACTTTGCATCCAAACCTTCATTCCTCCTTAACAATATGCGAGACAATCCTAACACTGCCCACCTTGCAACCTCTGGCCAATAGGTCTTTGCTACTTCCTACTCACACAACATGCTTTGAACCATAACCTTTATAGTTTGATTTTTGCGCTCGGTCACTCCATTTTGCTAGGGAGTGTAAGCTTCCTATTTATGCCGTTCACTTTACGAAAATCATTAAATTCATGAGTAGTAAATTCTCCTCCTCTATTGATTCGTAAACATCGAATAAAAGCACTAACTCTTTTTCAACCAATTTTTTTAAAATTTTTAGAGGCATTGAAGGCCTTAGAATTTTCAACTAAAAAGTATAACCAAACTTTTCTTTTATAATCATCAATAAAGTTAATGATATAGCTTTTAGGTTTGATAGGACTGCAAATATCAACATGGACAATCTGCAGCCTTTGATTAACTACCCACAAACTTTTCTTTGGAATAGGATCTCTATGTTGGTTCCCCACCATGCATTCAATACAAGGCTTAGGTGTGGTTATGAGAGTAGGCAGGTCTTTCACCATCATTTTGTATTGCAAAGTCCTTAAAGCTTTGTAATACAAGTGTCATATCTTTGATGCCACAAGTGCTAGGTATTTTTAGTTGTAGTCTACAAGCAAGTTGATGCCTAAGATACCACTTCAGCCACTGAATCAAATATACGATTCGTCATCATTCTAGTTTTCATAAAGAGACCCTTGTTTGGATGGTAAAACTTGCACTCTCCATGTTAAACCCGAATCATTAATCCTTTCTCTTGTAGTTGCCCTACACTTAATGGATTGTGCTTCAGTTCAAGAATAAGGAACACATCAGTAGCTACTTGATATTTGTGCCATTGATTCGAAGACCGATGTTTCCTTTTCCCTTTACATCCATTTTTGTGTTGTTTCCAAGCTTCACTGAATGTCTATACTTTTAATCAAGGTTAAAGAATAATAATTTTTTCCACATATATGATTACTACAACCAAAGTCTAGAAACCACACTTCTTCTCTCTTCGGTTTATGGCTTCTACATCTGACATGATGAGCATCCACTGCACCAGAAAAGGCCTTTCATAGCGTTGAAAAAACGCTACTAAAGCTTTTAGCAGCGTTTCAATAAGCACTGCGATGCGACATAACATGCAACTAAAATTCTGGAAGTTTTTGTTGCGTTGCAGTGCACACTACCAAAAATGAATATATTGTAGCATTTCTAAAACCCTAAAAAGGTAATATTTTTTGGGCAGCGTCTTAAATATGCAACCAAAGTGGTTATTTGCACCTTTCTTTTTTATTTTTTGTAGCGTTTTTCCTATGCTACTATGGTATTTTCGCAGCATATTATCTTTCCTACCATATATATTTTGTTGCGTTTTACTTCCACTACAATTTTTTTTTTTTTTTTTTTTAAATTGCATTTTTTCTGTAGCACTTTTGAAACACTCTAAAAATTGTTAATTGATATACAACACATTTTAATCGTCGCTATTTACTATTAATGGCTTGTATTATTAAAACTAATAATTAATCACATAATTATCATTTTTAAATTAATATTGGTAATCATCATATGCAAATAATTAACAAAAACACATTAACTGCATAATAAAGTATGATATCCATAATCATTTCAATAATAGTATTCTGCTAAAGTATGTGAATCCATATACCATAACTGTTACAAACAAGTCTACACAACTCGTACGAACAAAATATTATAATACATAATAGTTAAAGCCTTGTTCATGGCTTAATTAACGATAGTTCTTTAATGCAGCTACTCTTCACTTCAGAAATGCTAGTTACCTGAACACAAGTATAACGGGCTACGGTTAGAATTACATAAAAATCCAAATAATTTACAAGTATAATTTACTATATATCAGTTTCAAATGGGCTAAATTCCAAAGTATGTGTTAATTTTCATATAATCAATTTCACACACACATACACACACACACACACACACACACACACATATATATATATATATATATATATATATATATCGGTTTTGTATTCGTATCAAACTTTGAATACATATTAGATCCATTTTCAAAAGGAGTACCTGAACTTCTCATTGCCATTAGTCCATGTGAGCCTAATAAACTTGCAGACAACTTCAGAATCATGAGCTAGTACAAATCCCAAAGCTTGCAGTCCGTCAGTTCAAACATATTTTCTCTCATCTCACTTGAAATCTCGCTGTATTCCACTAGAAAATAACCTTTGATTCTCTAAAGCTTCCCGCATTTGTTTGGAAATAGAGTTGAATTAAATGGAACTGTTGGTGATATTTGTGAGATTCATGCAGAGCATCCATGGTTTGTCTTTTTCTTTATTCTTCCTATTGTTGTAGTTTGGATTGAAAGATGGTCATCTTTCAAAAGTGTTTTATAAGGAAAAGGAGACTACTGATTTTCAGTAAGAGTCATACTGAATATTACTATTCATTTTCTTGACCATCTACAAAAAAATGTATCGATATATAAATCAAAATGGACAAAACAGGCAACTCCATATTTTAAAGATTAAATAGAGTTTTACTGGTAAATGCTATTAATAGTATACTATTAATATGATCAATATTCAGTATTTTAGTCCCTGTTTAAGTAACTAATGATTGATAACAAATTCAAACCAGTGTTCACTAAAGTTTCACAATTCAAAACTCCTATAGGCTACAACGTAACTAGAGTCTAATCAAGGAGTAATTTTCAAATTATTATCAAAGGTAGTGGCAAGAAATATGAATGAAGTAAGATTATAACTACCTAACTAGAACTTTTATGTAATTAAAAATGTCAACTTACCATGCTATGCATCATAATAGTTCCACAAATTCATAAAAATATAGAGTATTTACCTCTAGGGACTGGTCAAATCCAAACACGTAGTATCAAATTGTTTAATCCGATACCCAGATACTCATTTGTCACAGAATCAGTCAGCCATGCTTCCCATCTGACAACAGAAAACCTTTAGCCTGTAATATAACCAGTTAGAATAGGGTTGCATTTTGGAAGTATAGCCTATAATATATATTAGTTATATTGTGATGATTTCTTTTCATCTAAAAGAGACAGTGAAGACATCATGTTAAAGGAAAACAGTGCAACTTACCATCACCCAAATTAGCACCACTACCCACAACCAACACCTGACCACAACATCACTCACACTACTGCCTACGTCACCCGAACAATCTACAATCAAAATAAGCAACACAAACACTATCAGACATAACAACCCGGAAATTCAAAACCAATTTAAAATTTTTATTTTGGAAATTTTAATGGATTTTGAATATTTAAAATGATTTATTTTAAATAATAACAACTAAAAATTTATTTAAATCGAAGTTAGAACAAATAATTTTTTTTAATCATATAACGAGCCTGAAATGGCGCGGTAGTTTGAAAATTCGATTTCAAATATCAAATTTCAAATGAACGTACGGGATTCAAAATAAATCGGATTTCAGTAAAACCAAAAAAATTTGAATCTGTTTGAAAATATCTTTCCAACGAATGTGAAAAATCCAGATTTCATAGCGGGAACAAAAAGTTATGCCGAGTTGAAAATTCAAAATAGTCGCGATGGAATTTTATATAATATATGGCCCTTAAAAATAGCCATTTTGCAAACGACCTCCGTTTTCGACGAAACCATTTCTGTTGGATCCGGAATGTCAAATTATTGCTAGATTCCAATTTTCATAATTTTTGGAATTAATATGTGAGCGTGGTGAATTTAAACGTGTTTGGTCAATTCAGTTTGAATTTAATCGACTAGAAAATGACCGTTTTTCAAATGGTCTCGAAATTCGACAAAATTAGTTTTGATAGAACCGTATCGTCAAAACATAGCCAGGTTTTTTTTGGGGAATTTTTGAAGTCATTATGTGGCCCCAGTAAATTAAAATGTACGTTGTATTCAATATTGAACGTTATATTAATTTTAATTTTAATTTTGATGAAAACTGATCGTAATAGCCGAATAGGCTTTCGAAACATATCCCATTGTGTTCGTAATGGGGGTAGTTAGCTAGGGGTGATGGTCATTGGGTCTCATTTGGAGTTCGAATAAAAAGTCAACCTTTTTGGAGAATTAAATTAAATAAATAATTAAATATATAAATCCCCCCTTAACTTTTCTCTCCCATTCCCGTTCAGAAAGAGAAATTATAAAAAATAACCATGCTGCCTTTTCTCGTCTCCCTCCAGATCGACGTCGCCCTCCCCCACGACCGGCTGCCTCCACCCTCGACCCCCCTCTCGCTTCCCTCTCTCCTCCTCTATTTGAAACCACCGGTTTAAACCCCCTCCCAAAACTCGATCTAAAACCGCGGCTACTCTCCCCCGCCTTGACCGCCACCGCCAGTTCAAGCTCCGACCACCGTGTGCCGCTCCCTTGAGCCTTTCTTCCAACCACCAAGACCAAGAACAGTAAGTTTTTTAATTTACATTGAATTTATTTTCAATTTTAATGTGTAATAGCATTGTAAAAAATCGTGTTTTAAAATATACCTAGCATTAAAAAAAGATTTGATTTTTAATATGAAAAAGATTTGATTTTTAATATGAAAAGATTTGATTTTTTATATGAAAACGATTTGATTTTTAATACGAAAAAGATTTGATTTTTGATATAGGAAAGTTATGATTTTTAATTATATAAAATTATAATTTTTATATATATAGAAGTATGATAAAAATATGATTTTTATATAGGTAAGGCATTATAAAAATAGGATTTTTATATATGTTGTAACGAAATAAAAATTCGATTTTTATATATATGATAGCTAGATAAAAATGTGATTTTTATTCTATATATAGCTTTAGTTAAAAATATAAAGATGAGATTTTTAAAAATGTAACAATGAGATTTCTATCGTATGAATCATAATGTTTTTAGTTATATAAAAATTTGATTTTTAGTTAGATAAAAATTCGATTTTTAGTTATATAAAATTATGATTTTTATTATATATATATGTAGCGATATAAAAATGTAATCTTTTATATATACATAGCGATATAAAAATGCAATTTTTAAATATATAAACATCATATTAAAAATGTGATTTTTACTATGAACAGCGTGGAAATGATTACGTTGAAATTTCGGGCAAATCCAAACGGTTCAGAAATTCAAAAATAAAACCGGTGGAGCGGAAACCAAAGTTAAGAACTTATCACTCTAATTTTATTTACAGTTAAATATATATTAGGATGCAGACGGTGCAAAGTAGCACCTGACACCTTTGTTTGAAACCATGGATGTTTGGTTGTTTGTTTTGATGGATTCATTTGTTTGAATTGGTTTGGGGATGTGAATAGAACAGATTGAATTTGGTTTGTGTACGGCGCGAGCTAGTATTAGGCGAGGGATAAGGCTAGACCTTATTCCGGTTCTAGTATCGCGCCATTATGCTACCGAAATTTTCTAAAAAAATTATAATAATAAAAATATCATTTTTATTGTATAAATGAACGTATAAAATATTCATATGTTGAAATAAATATTTTATCATTAAAAATATAATTTTTAACATGTATATGAATGAAAATAAATATTCATTTACAAATCGGACGATTTGTTTATGTACATTCATTTGACTGATATTGATTGGGACGATATATTTTACACATTGCCCAATTGCACGAATCAAATCGGTGTGTGTTGATTGAAACCCCACACGAGTATTGGGATGATATTTGACATACACTAGTCCCAATTAATCGATTGGTTGACAGACTGTTGTAAGCGTCAATTATTTATGTTAATGCTTATGCAGTTGTGTAATGCAATCTGGATGATGGTTGACTATGTTTGATTATTGTTGTGTACATGTGTGTATTAAATCCATATAAATAAAATTATATGGTAATTGATTGTGTCTATTTCCAATTCGGAAAGTACGAATATTTTAAATTAACGAACATTTTAAAATGGTGAATAATGAATATTTTGAAATAACTAATATTTTAAAATAATATTCAGTAATGGATCAAAATATTATTTTGATGTCCGATTTGGGATGGACACGAAAATATTGAAATATATGAAGTCGTGTTGATTAGATATGTGTCACTTTGACGCGAACAGTATTTATATCGATTTTATTCATTTTTATAATGAATATTGAAAAGGAAATTATTTCAAAATCGGATATTTTGAAAATATTATCATTTAAATAATATAATCAATTTTATTCATATTTATAACTCTTTTTATTAAGATTTAATGGAAATTTTCCAAAGTAAAGTTTTCTAATTTAATAAAATAAATTGGAATTGAATGGAACTCGACTTGGTAATAATCGAAGTGAGCTTCTGTGGAGGAATAATGTCAATATATATGGAATTTAGAAGCCTTTTTCGTTATTCCATTTATATTATTAGTCGGATACGGAAATTGATATCGATTATATATTGATCTGTTTTCCGTGAAGATTCCATAATTAATGGAATGTGATTTGGGTTTATCGTGAACTGTGTTTTAAATGATATTAGTTCTTTAACCTAGTTAAAGACAGGATTACATGTCTAACATTGTATTTCGAACTGTATGGTTGATCTCTGCTAAATATATATCTGTTTGGTGGCGGAGAATTTATTCTCTTTCTTAACACCCTTCTCTAAGATGTACGAGCTTAGAGGTTATATATAGGCAGAAATCAATAGTACGGTGTAGATTGTTGAAGCGGCATGTTTGATTTTCCAAAGTTAAATAATCATTAATATTGATTTTTGGGAAGATTAAATCCAAGTGGAGTTTTAATGGATTTTTAATTATATTGGAATACGAATGTGATAATTTAAATTATCAAATTTGGGAAATGATCGAGAGTGGAGTATCACCAGTTTTGCTCCAAGCGATAGTTAAATCTTCCATTAGATTTGAATGGTTAAATGGTAATTAATTTTACTGATAACACCGTGGTGTTAGATATGGAGTATTACCATTTTTTCTCCATGGGATGAATAGGTTGAGATTAAGAAATTAAACAAATGATTACTTCGGTAAGATGCGCTAATCCCGACTAGTTTCGATAAACCTTAATTTGGTTTGAATTCCAAAGGAAGATTAACAAATAAATTTAAAGAATTTATCTTTGATAAAATTAATGGGAACCTTTCCCAAGGTATAAGAATATTTGGATAAAAGAATATTCGGGATTGGAATGAGGTGTATGTTGTGTTTTTATAGCACTTGTTTATTATATATGCGAGTTATTCAGAAAGGCCATGTTTATACCCATTCTGAATAATTGATTCGACGATAAGTCGACGATGAAGATGGTGGTTGAAGACTGGAGGTCTTCACATCGTTTGGATGATCACTGATGTCTTGATTGGGCTGTACACCCAAGACAAGGTAATAAGTGGTGATCGTCCATACATACTTGGAGATTGACCATATATGCGAGGTCCTCTCTCTTGTATTGGACACGGGACGAGGAATAAGGTGCCTCCGGTTTCTTTCAGACCCAGAACGAACTATTAAATGGACGTGTGTCTGACAATGGATTTTTTTCTGTGTTGATTGATCTCTATTATATATATGTTTGGTGGCGGAGAATTTATTCTCTTGCTTAACACCTTTCTTTGAGACGTACGAGCTCAGAGGTTATATATCGATGGACATCAGTTGCATGGCGTGAATTGTCAGTGTGGCATGCTAAGATGCAAATGATCAAGGCTTCTGTTGAAAAGCAGAGCCTTGTGGTTGATGATCAAAGTGCATCTTTAAAGGGCATAGCTTTATGTATAGCATTAATTCGCGAGCCTCACACCTCGATATGAGTCAAAAACGGGATAAGGGACCCAAGGAGGACATGACGTTTCTTCCTATCTATGGGTGGTGTCATGGTATGGAGCCTAGACATTTATTATATTTTATCTATGTGGATGATAGATAGCGAGGCGCCTCGGATATATCGGTTACTACGGAGCCGATGGATATAGGTCATATATGACTGGGAAACGTGTGTTCAGGAATTGTCAATCCTCAAACGTTAGGGAAGACCGGCCTTGGAGGATCCAAGGGTCTTCTACGGGAGATCCTGAGGCATTTGCTAGAGTGTCTCGAAGACGGCGAGGAGTACATCCCTTGCCTCGACTCATGACGAAAATCCAATTTCCAATACGTGACATTTTGGTTTTAGTTGTAAACCTATATGGCGAAATAGTAGCATGGGATACTATGCCGTCTATGATTGATACATTCATATTTGAAGTTGTTTGATACGCTATGCACTTATAGTAATATCAAAATGATTTGATTTAAAATGTACCAAGCATGTTTGGCTATTATAAGGTAAAACTCTATCCTCCGGCTGGCGTTGCATTGTGTGATGGGACCTGAGTCTTATAATAGCTTCATTTTTCGAAAAGCATTACGTTGTTTACAAACTGTTTATGCACTGGTATTCTTGGGTGTAAACCTGTTCCATGTTATACAGCGTGGTCCCTTGATATAACTGATTTTAAAATAAATGATTAAATAACTGTTTTAGTTCTCACACCAGTCACATGACTGACCTGGAGTTTATTGTTTTAACCTAAACGCTGGGTGCCCCTATTTTCCATATGGGCTGCTAGTAGTTGGGTTTTTGTAGATATTATATTCATAGGATCCTGGTTTACAACTGGAGCTATATTCGGAATGCTCTGTATCCATGTATTTCTTACAGTTGTGTTATGTATTATTTTTCTGCTATTATGTATTTAAATGTAATTTAAACCTCTGATATTTTTCTGATGTATATTATTTATTCATACTATGTTATATTCTTGTACTCTGATATAAGTTGTTGTAATAACAATGAAATGTTCTTCTGTTTGCGTTCTGATTTGTCGTGTTCTCAACTCAATCCGGGTTTTTCAGTAAAGGCGAGTTTGGGTCATTTCAATTGGTATCAGAGCTTTGGTTTACAGAGCACAAGAATAAGACTCATTAGAACCGAATGAAAGAATTCATTAGAGATTGGATTAGCAATATCCAATAAGAATGACTCGTTAGAGATAGGATCAGTAGTATCCTAAAATGAGTTAGAAGATTATGATTTATTAAAAACAAATTTAGTTTTGAAAATTTAAACTAATTATATGTATTTGAGTATACTATTTTATATTGAATTTGGACTATCTAGTATATGAAGATTTTTCATATACGCGTCATGAACGTATTTTCGAAGTCTCAAATATACAAGATGGATGTAGAATCACACTCTAGTAGCTCAAAGGTGATTCTGATGATAGCAGCTGCATCATCATCATTTATGTTCCAGTTTCGAAAGTGGGATATCTATATATTTCCAATTGACTGGTGTGAGAACCAAAACAAGATAAGGTTTATTGTTGTGATTTGATACTAAAAATATGATTATTTACTATGTATTAAAGTTATGTGTTTGGAAAGTTATTCAACTAATTGATTGATGGTTTCGTTGTATGATAATTAGTTTGAATAATTAAAATGTTGAACCAACATGTAAATGAAAGGTAAATTTAGCCAAAATTGTGTCAAATATTGAACTAACTTGAAAATTGATTGCAATTGCATATATGTACATGTGTATAGAATGAACAGGTCATAGCAAGGAGGCTAAGAAGAGGAATAAAATTATATGCCCTACAAATAGGTACATGTTTACTATATTTCTTGGGTTTGGATGATTTTATAAGCCGATTAGCTAGCCGCTTGGCCTTTTCTTTTTGGATGATGAGGGCCCTGCGTGGCAAGTCCCGGTTTTAAATGTCTCCCCGTATCAAGGAGTTTATGGCGAAATTTTTCAAAAATTTAGGGTGTTAGCCAAATTTTTAAAAAATTGGAAATTCTTAGAAACTGAAAAGTGGAAGAATGAAAGCCAGAATGAAAGTTGAGTTGGTTAGTTAAACAACTTTTAGCTTCGTTCCTTTTCAAGGACGAAAAGATTTTAAGTGGGGGAGATTGTAACAACCCGGAAATTCGGAACCAATTTAAAATTTTTATTTTAGCAATTTTAATGGATTTTGAATATTTAAAATGATTTATTTTAAATAATAACGACTAAAATTTATTTAAATTGAAATTAGAACGAATATATTTTTTGAATTATATAATGAGCCTGAAATGGCGCGATAGTATGAAAATTCGATTTCAAATGAATGTACGGGATTCAAAATAAACCGGATTTCAGTAAAACCAGAAACATTTGAATCTATTTGAAAATATCTTTCCAACGAATGTGAAAGATCTAGATTTCATAACGGGAACAAAAATTTATATCCAGTTGAAAATTCAGAATAGTCGCTATGGAATTTTATATAATATATGGCCCTTAAATATAGCCATTTTGCAAACGACCTCCGTTTTCAATAAAAATATTTTTGTTGGATCCGGAATGACAAATTATTGCTATATTCTAGTTTTCATAATTTTTGGTAGTAATATGTGAGCGTGGTGAATATAAACGTGTTTGGTCAATTCAATTTGAATTTAATCGACTGGAAAATGACCGTTTTTCAAACGGTCTCCAAATTCGACGAAATTAGTTTTGATAGGACCGTATCGTCAAAACATAGCCAGATTTATTTTTCGGGAATTTTTGGAGTCAGTAAGTGGCCCCAGTAAATTAAAATGTACGTTGAATTCAATATTGAACGTTATATTAATTAATATTTTAATTTTGATGAAAACTGATCGTAATAGCCGAACTGCCTTGCGAAACATATCCCATTGTATTCGTAGTGGGGATAATTAGCTAGGGGCGATGGTCGTTGGGTCTCATTTGGAGTTCGAATAAAAAGTCAACCTTTTTGGAGAATTAAATTAAATAAATAATTAAATATATAAATCCCCCCTTAACTTCTCTGTCCCATTCCCGTTCAGAAAGAGAAATAAAAAAACAAAAAGAAAATCGCGCTGCCTTTTCTCGTCACCCCCAAGATCGACGTCGCCCTCCCGCCATGATCGGCCGCCTCCACCCTCGACCCCTCCCCTCTCGCTTCCCTCTCTCCTCCTCTATTTGAAACCGCCGCTTCAAACCCCCTCCCAAAACTCGATCTGAAACCACCGCTACCCTCCCCCTCCCTGACCGCGACCGCCACAGCCAGTTCAAGCTCCGACCATCGTGCGTCGCTCCCTTGAGCCTCTCCTCCAACCACCAAGAGCGAAAACAGTAAGTTTTTTTTAATTTACATTGAATTTATTTTCAATTTTAATGTGTAATAGCATTGTAAAAAAATCGTGTTTTTAAATATACCTGCCATTATAAAAAGATTTGATTTTTAATATGTAAAAGATTTGATTTTTAATATAGGAAAGTTATGATTTTTAATTTTATAAAATTATGTTTTATATATATATATAGAAGTATTATAAAAATATAATTTTTATATAAGTAAAGCATTATAAAAATATGATTTTTATATATGTTGTAACGAAATAAAAATTCAATTTTTATATATATGATAGCTAGATAAAAATGTGATTTTTGTTCTATATATAGATTTAGTTAAAAATATAAAGATGAGATTTTTAAAAATATAAAAATGAGATTTTTTATCGTATGAATCATAATGTTTTTAGATATATAAAAATTCGATTTTTAGTTAGATAAAAATTCGATTTTTAGTTATATAAAAATATGATTTTTGTTATATATATAGCGATATAAAAATGTGATCTTTTATATATACATAGCGATATAAAAATGTGATTTTTAGATATATAAACATCATATTAAAAATGTGATTTTTACAATGAACAGCGTGGAAAAGATTATGTTGAAATTTTGAGCAAATCCAAACGGTTCAAAAATTCAGAAATAAAACTGGCGGAGTGGAAACCAAAGGTGAGAACTTCTCACTCAAATTTTATTTGTAGTTAAATATATATTAGGATGTAGACGGTGCTTAGTAGCACCCGACACTTTGTTTGAAACCATGGATGTTTGGTTGTATGTCTAGATGGATTCATTTGTCTGAATTGGTTAGGGAATGTGAATAGAAATGATCGAATTTGGTTTGTGTATGGCGCTAGCCAGTATTAGATGAGGGGTAAGGCTAGACCTTATTCCGGTTCTAGTATCGCGCCGTTATGCTGCCGAAATTTTCTAAAAAAGTTAGAATAATAAAAATATCATTTTTATTATATAAATGAACAGTATAAAATATCCATATATTGAAATAAATATTTTATCCTTAAAAATATAATTTTTAACGTGTATATGAATGAAAATAAATATTCATTTACAAATCGGACGATTTGTTTATGTACATTCATTTGACTGATATTGATTGGGACGATATATTTTACACATCGTCCAATTGCACGAATTAAATCGGTGTGTGTTGATTGAAATCCCACACGAGTATTGGGATGATATTTGACATACACTAGTCCCAATTGTTTAGTTGTATGTCAATCGATTGGTTGACAGGATGTTGTAAGCGTTGATTATCTATGTTTAATGCTTATGCAGTTGTGTAATGCACTCTGGATGATGGTTGACTGTGTTTGATTATTGTTGTGTACATGTGTATATGAAATCCTTATAAATAAAATTATATGGTAATTGACTGTGTCTGATTCTAATTCGGAAAGAACGAATATTTTATAATGGCGAATAGTGAATATTTTAAAATAACTAATATTTTAAAATAATATTCAATAATGGATCAAAATATGATTTTGATGTCTGATTTAGGATGGACACGAAAATATTGAAATATATGAAGTCGTGTTAATTAGATATGCTCCATTTTGACGTGAACGGTATTTATATCGATTTTATTCATTTTTATAATGAATATCGAAAAGGAAATTATTTCAAAATCGGATATTTTGAAAATATTATCATTTAAATAATATAATGACAAGGAGTATTCAATATTGATTTAGAATTGAAAATGAAGTTATAATCGTTTTAAAACAAATTATAAAATACGTTTTAAATGGAAATCGACGAAGTATATATATATATATATATATATATATATATATATATATATAATATAAGGGCCTGAATAGAACGCGCCACGGCCGTTCGTGAATTTCAGCTATTGACTTCGAATTGATATTACGGGAGATCCGACCGTCGGATTCTCCTAAAACCGGAACTGTTAGGTTCATATCGAAAAGATCTTTCCAATGAATATAAGAGATTTGAAATCTAACGGTTGGATTTGGAATTATGTCTAAACCAAATTTGGAAAAGGTCGTTGTAAGTGCAGTTCGATGGCCAGTTTATGGAAATTGACTGAAAGGGCCTTAATAAAATTATTAAAAATATTGATAATTTGTGTAAAATCATAATAAATGATTTGGAAAGAATTGGGATGAAAAATTCCATGTTTGTAAAGATAAAAATATATTTTTATCAAAATGAACTAGTTATTAACTAGATTTGAAATCCAATAATTTTTAAATAAAATAAATTGGATATGTGAATGGTTTTAATATAACCAAAAATTTCCCACGAACAAATTGGAATGAAATTGTAATGGATTTGGAATGGAAATAATCTTCGGAATATTTCGATATTAGATTCTGTGATTATACAGATATTGTTATGGAAATTTGAAAGATATATTTTATATCGTTATTTCCAATACGATATTGTTGGTTTCATAATTTGATATTGAATATAAGCCAATGTAATTTCTATTTAGAGCCTTGTATTTAATATCAAATTGGATTTTGGGTTTGTCGTGAGTGGTGCCTTCATTAACAATGTTCTTAAACCCGGTTGAGAAAAGAATAAATCTTTTAATTAAGATTTAGAGAATTTACCAATTAATTAATAATTAATTGGAATGGAATGAAAGAATTGGAATTTTGGGTTTATCATGAACGGCGTTTTAAATAACACTTGTTCTTTAACCCGATTAACAGTGAAATGTGATTTGGAATTTATAAAACTATTTATTAAGATTTAATGGAAATTTTCCAAAGTAAAGTTTTCCAATTTAATAAAATAAATTGGAATTGAATGGAACTCGATTTGATAATATTCGAAGTGAGCTTCTGTGGAGGAAGACTGTTAATGTATATGGAATTTAAAAGGATTTGTCGTTATTCCATTTATATTATTAGTCAGATACGGTAATTGATATCAATTATATATTGATTGGTTTTCCGTGAAGATTCCGTAATTAATGGAATGTGATTTGAGTTTATCATGAACTGTGTTTTAAATGACATTACTTCTTTAACCCAGATAAAGACAGGATTACATGTTTAACATTGTATATCGAACTGTGTGGTGGATCTCTACTAAATATATATTTGTTTGGTGGCGGAGAATTTATTCTCTTGCTTAACACCCTTCTCTAAGATGTACAAGCTTAGAGGTTATATATAGGCAGTAATCAATAGTACGGTGTAGATTGTCGATGCGGTATGTTTGATTTTCCAAAGTTAAATAATCATTAATATTGAATCTTTAATTAGATTGAAATACGAATGTGATAATTTAAATTATCAAATTTGGGAAATGATCGAGAGTGGAGTATCACCAGTTTTGCTCCAAGCGATAGTTAAATCTTTAATTAGATTTGAACGGGTAAATGGTAATTAATTTTACCAATAACACCGTGGTGTTAAATATGGAGTATTACCAGTTTTACTATATAGTATGAATAGGTTGGGATTGGGAAATTAAACAAATGATTACTTCGGTATGGTGCGCTAATCCCGACTTGTTTGGATAAGCCTTAATTTGGTTTGAATTGATATCCAAAGGAAGTTTAAAGAATAAATTAAAATTAATCTTTGATAAAATTAATGGGAACCTTTTCCAAAGTATAAAAATATTTGGATAAAAGAATATTCGGGATTGAAATGAGGCGTATGTTGTGTTTTTATAGCACTTGTTTATTATATATGCAAGTTATTCGGAAAGGCCGGGTTTATACCCATTCTGAATAACTGATTCGACGATGAAGACGGTGGTTGAAGACCGGATGTATTCACATCATTTGGATGATTACTGATGTCTTGATTGGACTGTACACCCAAGACAAGGTAATAAGTGGTGATTGTCCAAACGTACTTGGAGATCGACCGGATATGCGAGGACCTCTCTTGTATTAAACATGGGACGAGGAATAAGGTGCCTCCGATTTCGTTCAGACCCAGAACGAACTATTAAATAGATGTGTTCTAACATTGGATTTTATTCTGTGTTGGTTGATGTTTATTAAATATATATCTGTTTGGTAGCAGAGAATTTATTCTCTTTCTTAACACCCTTCTCTGAGACGTATGAGCTCAGAGGTTATATATCGATGGACATCAGTTGCATGGCGTGAATTGTCATTGTGGCATGCTGAGATGTAATGATTAAGGATTCTGTTGAAGAGCAGAGCCTTGTGGTTAATGATCAAAGTGCGGCCTTAAAGGGCATAGCTTTGTGTACAACGTTAATTCACAAGCCTTACACCTTGGTATGCGTCAAAAACGGGATAAGGGACCCAAGGAGGACATGACATTTCTTTCTAGCTATGGGCGGTGTCATGGTATGGAGCCTAGACAATTATTATATTTTACCTACGTGGATGATGGATAGCGAGGCACCTCGGATACATCAGTTACTATGGAGCCGATGGATGTTGGTCCTATAGGACCAGGAAACGTGTGTTCAGGAATTGCCAATCCTCAAACATAAGGGAGGACCGGCCTTGGAGGATCCAAGGGTCTTCTGCGGGAGATCTTGAGGCATTTGCTAGAGTGTCTCGAAGCCGGCGAGGAGTGCCTCCCTTGCCTCGACTCATGACGGAAATCCAATTTCCAATACGTGACATTTCGGTTTTAGTTGTAAACCTATATGGGGATGTAGTAGCATGGGATACTATGCCATCTATGATTGATACATTTATATTGTAAGTTGTTTGATACACTATGCACTTATAGTAATATCAAAATGATTTGTTTTAAAATGTACCAACCATGTTTGGCTATTATAAGGTAAAACTCTATCCTCCGGCTTGCGTTGCATTGTGTGATGGGACCCGAGTCTTATAATAGCTTCATTTTCCGAAAAGCATTGCGTTGTTTACAAACTATTTATGCAATGGTATTCTTGGGGGTAAACCCGTTCCGTGTTATATGACGTAGCCCCTTGATATATCTGATTTTAAAATAAAAGATTGAATAACTGTTTTAGTTTTCACACCAGTCACATGACTGACCTGGAGTTTATTGTTTTAACCTAAACTCTCGGTGCCCCTATTTTCCACACGGGCAGCTAGTAGTTGGGTTTTTGCAGATATTACATTCATAGGATTTTGGTTTACAATTAGAGCTATATTCAGAATGCTCTGTATTCGTGTATTTCTTATAGTTGTGTTATGCATTATTTTTCCGCTGCTATGTTTTTAAATGTAATTTAAACCTATGACATTTTTCTGATGTATATTATTTATTCATACTCTGTTATATTCTTGTACTCTGATGTAAGTTGTTGTAATAACAATGAAATGTTCTTCTATTTGCGTTCTGATTTGTCGTGTTGTCAACTCAATCCGGGCTTTCCCGTAAGGGCAAGTTTGGGTCGTTCAATTGCCTTTTATTATATGAATATCAGATAAAAAATAATATCAGCTAGTTCAGAGAATAAGAAGGATTATGATAAAAACTTGCAAAACAAAATAATCACATATGTTCATAATGGTGCAAAAATGCAATACTAACTTCTTTCTCCCTGTCTCTTGGCTTGGTGCCATATGTTTATTTGATATATGATAATCATTTCAAACCGGCAAGAAAACTGGAAGAAGAAAAAAGCAAGGAAGAAGCTTTATCAATGCATAATTTGTGTACCGCAAGCACGTCACTAGAAAAGTTTCCGAATTACTAAGTCCTACTTACCCACATTTAAAATGAAGAATACAAGAGGCTATCTTGAATTTTATTGAATCATACAAGCAAGACAAGACTAGTCTAATGAGAGCTGCTTAATTGCTAAACATTACCGGTCTTCTTGTTTTAAATAAGTGTGTATTACATCTTGTAACGCCACTTAAATCAAATTTATATACCTTGTGCTGTTTTCGTTCAGTTCATAAATGAACGTTAGACAAAGATGCCTTGCTCCTTTAGAAGCAGAGAGCGAAGATGCTGCAATCATGAACGAAGGAATACCACCGTTTATTATTTGTGGTGACAGATCGCTATCTCTTTCCAATCCCGCACCCAGTTTGGCAACAAATTAAAACCAAGCATGGCTAAGCGCCCATTTATTCTCTCTGCTGTAGGGTCACTTAATGCTAGTACATCTCCAAAAAAATTCTCTCTTGTTTCATTTTCATTTACCATAGTTATAAAAACATAGTTGATAACAAAAGATTTTTTTAATATGAATGTATACATAGCACTTATCACTTAAATCTATACCTTGGGTTCCTTGGGTTGAACTGGGGTTGGAGTTAGCCATATGCTTGATGTAAAAAAATTCTCTTTCAAGCTTTTTTCTCCTGCAAATTATTTCGATCAAACAATATGTACAATTGTGTGTGTGTGTGTATATATATGCGCGCGCATGTGTGTGTGTATATATATGCGCGCGCATGTGTGTGTGTAGAGACACACACTTAGGCCTGACCTGTCATGCTAGGTTTTTAGGGCCTATCACCTGTTTCATTTTCATTTACCATAGTTATAATAACATAGTTGATAACAAAATATATTTTTAATATGAATGTGTACATAGCACTTATCACATAAATCTATACCTTGGGTGCCTTGGGTTGAACTGGGGCTGGAAATGGAGTTAGCCGTGTGCTTGATGTAGAATTTTTCTCTTTCAGGCTTTTTTTCTCTTGTAAATTATTTCGATCAAACACTATGTACGATTGTGTGTATATGTGTGTGTATTTATATATCTGTGTGTGTGTAGAGACACACACTTAGGCCTGACCCGTCATGGTGGGTTTTTAAGGCCTATCAGTTGGCTGGAGGGGCAAAATGCTGAAAGGGGAAAAAAATTACCCTTTAAGTGACAACTCCAAGGATCGAACTTGCCCCATTTGAAATAAGATGCAATCACTCTACCGCCCAGCCCATTACATCATTCATTTGAAGTAGCACTTCGAATCTTATTTCTAAATAACCAGTCATCTTCTTACTCGGCCATCTTCTTCCTCAGCTTGCCCCTTCCGGGTGGGTTGCCCAATTTGGTCGCCTCAGGTGTCTTGCCCTGGGGTCAGGCCTGCACACACTTTGTCCACTATAACAACATTTATAAATTCATGATGCATACCTCATCTTGGAATCAAACTCTCATAACATGCTTGCATGGAAAAGAAACAAACGTGTTGTGGTTCTTGCTCAAGCAATGGGAATGGCTATGCGAGATTGCATTGTTGTTGATGCTACAGCCATTGCTATGTGTGTATTATTATCTGATGTCAAGCTTTGATTCGAAGATAAATCTTGTTAGGGACGACTGATCTATGGCTGTGTTAAGATAATGAATGCTTACAGGGCAATAATATATAAAGAATATAAGTGGCTGGCAAGTGAACAGGCAGACCAATTAACTTTTTTGATACATTGTCCAAAGCAACACCATTAATCTAGTGCTTGTGTCGTAGTAGAACTTTCTGAACGTTTCATTTGTTACTTAGTGATATTTTCTCGTGATTAGTTAGGTTTAAATGTAGCCGTATGAACTAGAGGCGTAAGCTTTGTTAACGTGGACCGCTATTCCTAACCAGAAATTAGTAGGAAAAATCTCATCATCTTTGGCATCTTATTCACCCACCAAGTGTACCTATGCTACTGTTAGAAATTTTATAGCTCTGATACCACTGTTAGAAATTTTAGAAGAAGGTGGAGTTTGAGACATAGTATTGTATGAGGAGGAAATAAACTTGTTCTATTATTATTTTCTTCAAACACAATTGCTTGCTTTAGCTTGATACATTGCTTGATACAAATGAGAGATCACATCCCAATTTATATCATAATAGAACTTTTAGGCTTTTCTTTCTCTAGATTTTTCTCTTTCATCCTCTAATTTCTAGACATCCCTTAACAAATCGTTCTTTAGAATTCTCTATTACATATTTGACAACTCTAAAATTTGTTACCATTTATTATGTCCTTTCCTAAATTCAAGAATTAAATTTATCACATAATCAATGTTTCCTAATAAAACCAAATTTATTTCCAACATCCCCCCATAAACTTGGTTTTTGAACTCAAACCAAATTTTCTAGTTTTTGTATTTTACGTGCTTTGGAGGGAACAAAGTAATCATGTAATATTTCTTTATTCTTTTCTTCTTCCTTGTCATTGTCACGGTCTTCAATGCGATTACAAAAATCTTTGTTGGGGTTCTTTCACTTTGTCTTTCTTTACTGCCGTAGAACACTCCAAAAAGTATATGCTTTATCTTCCATCTTGTTCTCGTGCAATGAACTTTGAATGAGTCAGATATTACATCTTTTACTTCTTTTAAGAATTCTCTTTTGCAAACTTTAACCCATTCAATTTCTTTATTTATTTGCCAAATTTCTTCCTAAATATGCTTATGCTTCAAATCTCCACCAAGCTCTTTAGTTTCTCCTTGTTTCATGTGTTCTTCATTTTCGTCACCTTTCCATTCACATTTTTCATCGATCATCTTCATTTACTTTATTTTCTTTTAAATTTAATTCCCTGACAAAAATCGTTTTCTTATCATTGATTTTTGTCTTCAAATTTTATATTTTTAAACTTCTCTTTGGTTTCTTCTTCGATTACAAGTGACTTTTTGCTTTTAATTTCTTTAATCACGATTTCAACACTCTCTTGTCCAGCTTTGAAGTCTTCTTCATGGTTTGCCTCCCTATTGATAGCCTTAACCTATTATTCTCTTTTGTTTTCTGCTAGTGTCACATCAATATGGTCGACAGTATTCTCCACTACAACTTCTTGCTTTTCTTCAGCAATCATGTCTTTAGATACACCTTTTTCTTCTATTCTCTTCATATTTTCCTCACCGGATGCTTTATCAACACCAACATCATTGCAAATTTTTCCGTGAATTTCTTCCTCAATGTTATTTTTCTTATCTTCGTCATCAACGATCTTCTTTTCTTCCACTTCTTGATTTTCTTTGTGAGCTAGTAGCAATGTATCATCTTCTATACATCTTTATCAACATAATTGGTCTTCTCTTCAACTTTTCTGTTTAATATTTTTTCAAAGACTTGAAGAATCTCCAAAAGTTGACCGATGTTCATGGATTTTACGTCTTTAGAATTTTCAATTTCTACAACTATGTTGTCAAATTTGGAATCTAAAGATTGTAAAATTTTCACAATAACTCTAGGATCTTCAAATTTTCCTCCTATTTTTTCATTGATTTACAATAGAAAAAATTCAAGAAAAATATTCCTCAATTAATTTTGACGATTTCACATGTAAAGCTTTAAAATTACATTGCATAATTTGCAATCGAATTTTCTTCATTTTATAAATTCCAATGAAGGCATTCTCCAAGATCTCCCATGTTTCCTTAGTTGTAGATACATCCATTATTTTTACGAATATATCATCATCCAAGCCTTGATGAATGATGACTAATGCTTGTAAGTCTGTTTTCTTTAAACTCTTCAATTTATCTCTTTTAAATTGGGATAAAGTGGTGACATCAACGGGTTCTTAATACTCATTTTCTACGATATCCTATAAGCCTTGCGATTCAAACAGCTTCTTTATGCAGATGCTCCAAGCATCATAATTATCTTTCTTCAATAATGGAATTTTAAGAAACAACATTCCATTTGCCATCTTCCTTGATCATCCAACCAGCTCTGATACCACTATTAGAAATTTTACAGCTCTTATACCACTACTAGAAATTTTAGAAGGAGTTTGAGAGATAATATTGCATGAGGAGGTAATAAACTTTTTTTTCCTTTAAACTCAATTGCTTGCTTTAGCTTGATACATTTCTTGATACAAATGAGAGAGCACATCCCTATTTATAACATAATAGAGCTTCTAGCTTTTCTTTCTCTAGATTTTTCTCTTTCATCCTCTAATTTCTAGACATTCTTTAACAGATCATTCTCTAGAATTCTCTATTACATATTCAATAACTCTAAAATTTATCACCATTTATTTTGGCTTTCCTAAAAATAAGAATTAAATTTATCACATAATCAATGTTTCCTAATAAAACCAAGTTTATTTCCAATAGCTACGGCATCCAGTTTCTATTCTGATTTAAATATAACTAACATGAACTGCATATTTTCAGTAGATTTTACACCAAGCGTGGCCTACTGATGGAAACATTCATGATTTGCACATCCAATGATCAAATAAGAATTCATAAAACTAGACAAACAAATGGGCATGCAATGTGATAACTATGGAAGATTAAATGAATGATCCTTGAATGCCATGTCTACTTGTATAGAAAAAAAAGGAAAAATGAATCGAATTTGGTGAGATCAAATGGTTGTTTGTGGTGGCTAAGAAGTTGAACATGTCATGGGAAATCCAGTGGACAGTCAACATTTATGATAAGTTCAATTTTCATTACATGTGTGTCTTGTGTTTATGATATGGGAATACCTACAAGAGATATTTGTGGCAATTGTAGGCATGCTTAAATTGGACACCGCTCAGTTTTCATGCTTTAAACCCAGGTGATGCAAATAGAATTAACAAATTATGTAACTCATTCTACAAACTTGAATCATAAGAATTTTCACATGTGCCTCTTAACTAACTTGACGACTATTGCATGAAAAATCTATAGCCAACTTTTGGCTTGACGACGAAGCATGTGTTATTGCTAGACAAGCGAGTTATGAAGTCTGGTTTAGGTAAAGCCCATGACTCTTATTGTGTGGACAGGCTATCGATGATAATGTCTGATTACCCCGAAAAGTCTGATTACTATACTGAAACTATGAATAAGCTTGCTATGTTCATAGATCACTATGGGAGGAAACATTTGATTACAGTAAACTAATACTTTGACGTAAAATATTAACTTGCCTTACCTTTGACAGTTATTCAACCATCGTTCCAAAGTAGTGGTGAGAAACCACTTCCGCTGTTACCATAATGTAAAAGAAACAATAAATCATGTAATTGCAAAGTATGACGAAAATCAAAATTCACAACTGAAAAAAGAAACTTACACAAATAAGTCTCCGAAACATCATGAGATTATGATAATATATCCTTTTTAAATCTCCCTGATGTAGAATGATAAATATCAACAATTTTCAATTAAAAATATTTAAGAAAAATTCAACGAAAATTTATTTAAAATAAATGCCAGTTCTTTAAAAAGATTATAAGATCTTGATATTAGTGGAATTTCAACACATATACAAAAAGATTTCTAGTTACGAAAAAACAAAAACAAAAAAGATCCAAGTAGACGGCAGTTTTAGCAAACTAGAGTGCCAATAACATAGTTTTCTACATTGGGCAAGCACAAATGAAGCATTGCTTCATTTTGGGGATTGTTACTAACACTCCAACTACTGGTAAGCGGGGTCATTTTTTAAAACCACTCCACTATTTATAAAAATGTTAAGAGGCGTACAGACTTATTATTCTATACTCTTCTGTCTTCCAATATTACCCCGTCCCAATAAAAAAAATATGCAAAAGGCTAAACCAATTAAAAAAAATTTAGTGCTAACACTTTGAGAAAACTCAACTTCGCACGTGATTACATTTCTTCATCATGAACAAGAGAAAATTAATGGCCAGAACGAAGAACGTGGAATGCTCCTCACAGCCAGATCCTAAATTAGTGGAGAAGGTGTTGCAAAGGTACGTTAAATAAATTTCAGGGTAAATCGGTTGATTGAATTAGAGTATTGGTTAGGGTTTTCTTTTTCCATGACTAATGGTTTTTATTAAAAATTTGAAATGAACAGAACATATAAATTAAGCTTAAAAGGGTATTTTGGTAAAATTATTTTATTTGTTAAGGCGCTTCTCTCTTCATTGGTACTCCCCTTAACAATTAATAACTTTTTAAAAAACTGACTCTCCTTAACAATAATTGAAGTGTCAATAACAATCCCCTTCATTTTCAATCAAGTAACCATGTATTGATGCATAGAAACAAAATACATACTAAAATTTAGTTCGTACAAATTTTGAGATAAAACATGGATAAATCAAAACCTTGACAAGCGATTACAACTTGCTCTTGTTTACTTGTTAAAAAAAATACCCATATTCTTTATTTGTATACACACTAATTTATGATACTATTGACTACTATTATTATATGGTTTTATTTGTATGCACACTAATTTATGATACTATTGACTACTATTATTATATAGTTTTAAAATATTACCCAAAATACCACATTGCTCGTTTGCATGCATTTTTCATTATGTTCAATGGGAATCGTACGTTAATATAATCTTTTCGATACTATTATATCCATTTTTGCAGTGACAAATTTCGAAATTATCCATGTGATCATACTGCATAATAGTTTAGAAAATTATTGGATAAATTACTCGATATAAATTTAAACGAATATTTTTTTTTTGGAAAAAATACTGCTTTCAAAGGGGAATTGTTCTAGGGTATGCCAAAACATATTGGGGGGGGGGGGGGGGAGGGGGGAGGTATATAGCACTAAGTCTTAATTAATGAATGATATGCCAAAACAGTAACTAGAGATGATTTGAAAGGCTTGTAAATCTTGTGATTCAAGCATGCAAGGCTTTTATGCTAATTTTACCAAGTAGAATGATGAACATTGAATACACTTGATAAAGAGGATAGCTATGTGCCTTTGTAGAAAAAATATATATTAGATATACTAGTTTCAAAATTACAAGATCAAGTGTATTTGAATACATATCGCACGTAATCCCTTGTTTCAAATAGAAGGGATACAAATAAAGATGGAAACCAAAAAACCTGCAATTTATGCACATAAGACTTACTCAAGGGTCAACAAAATAATTTGTCGTACCTAATTTGGGATACGGTCGAAGACCAGGTTCCTTGTTCTGCAATGCCCTATTAATCCTTAATATAATAGCTCAAACTGACCTGTAATGTATCATACATGTATGAGTTTTTTTAGAGGAAGATGTGTGTGTAGCGTGAAGCTACACAGCCGATTACGCGTAGATATACTAGATAATAAAATAAGCTGGTTGACAGGCCCAACAAGTGGCAATAAAAGTCTAGACCCAGCAGGTCAATAGCATAGTACAAACAGAGAGAAAAATATGTACATCAAAAGGGAGTAAACATATCATATAGATAAAACCAAAGCCAAAATAAAACATCAGCAAAATAAGCCAGCCATTACTGATTCAACGAGGGAGGAGCGTGCTGCTTTCTTGCGATCCAAGAGATTCTGGCATAGGAAGGGCAAGCCTGAAGCGAGCATGTCTCGCTAATCCTGTCCATAAGTGGAAGAGGTGCAAGATATGATAACAGGTACCCATAAGAAGTTTTGGGAGTATGCCAAAGATGATTGCATTACGCTCTAACCAAATTCTCCATGAGAAGAAAGTCACAAGGGAATCCAGAAGGGGGTCAGGGGGGTTATGTTGCCAATAATCGAAAAAAGAATTGATGGAGGGGATGTAGCCGAGGATGAAGGAACTGATTGCAGCCCACACTGCGTAGGAGAAGTCACATTCAAAGAAAAGGTGTGAAAGGGATTCATTGCTAAGGTTACAGAGAACACAAATGGGATCGATGTTGTTGTTAAAGCAATGGAGTCTGACTCTTGTGTTGATGCGATTATGTATAAGGAGCCATTGAAAGAAAATTAAGCGAGGAGGTAAGTTAAATTTCCAAATGCGGGAGAAAGGGAAGCTTCTGCCAGGATGAATCAGAAACTTATAACAAGATGCAACTGTGTAAGAGTTGGATGGGCCTAAAGCACAAAAAAATGAGTCTGGTTCAAATGAAAAGTGAGTTGTGTAACTGTATAGAACATAATGAAAAATGCACTAGGTGGTAAATTATATTATATTCAGATCAAACAGAATTACTAAACAAAATTTAAATTTTCTTTATAAAGCAATAAAACTTACTTTGACATATAATCAAAATTTTCATTATGTTCAATGAGTTTTCAAGCAATACAACACTTTGGTTTTGTAACTATAAAGCATCCCAACTAGATTCCAACTTGTTAGAAAATAAATTTATCAACACATAGGTTAAGTGTAGAGAATGCCTGATTTCTACAGTTCGCATGTGCAGTAATTGTTTTGAAAAGGAAGAGACTTCTCTAAACTTACTGGCATGTGAAATAATAGTTTAATAAGTGAAACACAAGGTTTCACTGCATCATAAACTGCTTGAAATATGTATGATGATGTAGTTATTAAAACCGCATAGCTTATTCATTGTAGATCAACCATATATGCCCCCACCACATATTGCTTTGCAAATGCACCAAAATGTCAACAAATCGTAGTGCGTACAAAAATTGGTTCAATATACCAAGTAAATACAAATGCCCGTGCAACTTAAATTTCTCCTCCGTCGCTATTTTCATCAACAAGTTCAATTTCAAAGTTAAAAAATTAGATTTCCATCTGGTGCACTTACTATTGACTCACTTTCCAATACACATGACAAGTTATTAAGATTAAAATAGGTGGAGTCTCTTGAGATATGAAAACGCATCTCCTGAAACTATAATGTAATTCAAACAGTTATTATAATTACTAAACAAAATTTGATTGCCATCTTATTATAATACTTATAAATTGGGAATAACCAAACATAAGTTCAAAAGAATTAATTGAATAAGTGAATAACTATCTAGAACAACATTATGATGCCTCAAAACTAATATAATATCACATACAAAGATGTAATAGTTTCAGTGACCTGCACTGAAATAAACTCTAACCTTTAGATGGACAATGTTAAAATATACAAATAAGACATTGATCATAAAGTTTATGGAGTTTAAATATTGCATGTACAAATGACAATAGTCATGTAGTCTGTTCTTTCAAGCCTTCGTATGAATTAAAAAATGACCAGCTAAAATGAAACAGTAAACTATAATGTACAGGCCAAGTCATCCAAGTGAAATTAGCCTAAAAATGATATCAATATCTAACCTTTATACTTCCACATAAATTTAAAGTAGTGGCTAAGAAGTTCATCAATAATTTTCCACAATGATACATGGATGGCTTCTCCATCGAGCAGTAGCTTTAATGACTAGAAAATATGATTCCAACGTTGTATTTCTAAATAGATAAGAGTCCAACTTGAATTGAAATCAACCTAGAGATATCAAATAACTGAAATGTCAAAAGGCCTAGTACAATCAAGCAAGACAACAGTAAGAAAAGAAAGATGCATGGTAATGCACCATCAATAATGTAAGTATCATATCAAAGTAGAATGCAAGTATAAAATAAAGAAAATGACACACTTAACCACAAAATAAAAAGAAAGTTAGTACCCATTAAGATACCCGTGCATTTCAATGCCATTGAGTTTCTAGTCAAGAAACCCAATGTAAAAGTTTATCAAATAATTTAGATGTCTCTTCGAATAGCATGTTTAGTTGTTGAATTGTAATATTACAATGAAGGTTGTGTTGCCATGCAAAATTATAACATTTTTACATAAGAACTCAAATGTATTTGAATTTACCTTAAATCTTTCCTAGTGCTACATCAATTTGCTGAAATATTTTGAATTTGTGTTGGGGTTCTAGTTTAATCAGAAATTATTTAATGGGAGTAAAGGCTTCTGTATCATTAGTAAGCTAAAGAAATTTTATGGTGAAAAGTTCAAGTTATAGATGTCTTGGCGGATGAGACTATAAATATGAGATTTCATTTGACAAGGTGAAAAGGACAGTGTTTCCAGTTCTATGAAGATGATATACACGTAAATGTGTATATTTTATCCGCTTATTTATCTTATTTTATATTTAAAATAATTGATACTGTGTATTTATAGTTGTGTTTTCAGATTATTTATGATGAATGGATTAATGCACGTAATTGTTGAAAAGCTTGAAGAATTGGTGTATGAAGAGTGTTGATTTTGAGAGTTAGATTAAAGCTTGAAGAAATGTTGTTGTTTAACCACCTTCTGCCACATATTTTAATGATCCAATGCCTTTTCAGAAATATAGCTTGTTGCAGATGTTACGGAGTTCCTACTCAAGCTTAAAACAATTGAATTTAATGTCATTTGATGCCCGCAAGCTATGCCAATGGCAAATCCATTCACATTTCGTTCACATTAGCTCATTTGTAAGGCCTCTCATTCATGTTGCGTTCACACTGGTTTATGTGTTATTTTAGAAAAGGGATTTTGTCCCACATTGTGTAATTGAGCCTCTTAGTCTTGGCCTATGCAACTATAAATACATTGTATCTCGTTCATGTAAGAACACACTTAGTTTTATTCTGTAATTCTATTCTTGGAATAAAACTCTTCTTCTCCCTTTCTCTTAGTTGTTATTTTATTTTATTTATGTTCATGTTATTTAGTTTATGTTTCTCTTCTTCTTTAGCTATGTTTAGCTAATTCCCTTTGATTAGGGGGAGATGACGCTAATAGATATGATTCAACATGAATCACATAGCCAATAGATGAGGACTTTATACATGTAGATCTGAATCTGAATCAAGGGATAGATCTGAACCTTCATATTCTATGTCATTTAAGAGCTATGCTCCTTCACTGGGTATATTTGTGTTCGATCTAACAATTATCAGATTTAGATCTAATTTTGGGGTTTTAGAAATTAATTAGTGAATCTGTCCTGATAGTCTATGGTTGTTTAAGAGCTCAGCTCTTGCATAGGCTATGCTTGTCGTTATTTACTTATTTGTTTCTAAGAACCTAATAATCGTTGATTCATGTTTGTGACAGAAACATGAATTAGATCTATATTTCTTTGTTGGCTATTGATGAGTATGAATCCAATCTATGTCATTATCCCCTAATTGCTTTCTCTTATTATATAAATCTATCTTTTTATTTAATTGCTGTTATTTTCTGTGTTTTCAATCAATCAAAATCCTGGAATAACTTGATTGGATTTACTAATTAATATATTTTTGGTCCCAGAGTTCGACACCCTCTATAACAATCCTTGTTGTTTAGGAAAGCCGAACAGATTTTACAGTTGTTTACAATTGTAAAATTTGTTCGCAAACAAATTTTGGCGCCGTTGCCGGGGACCAAAATTATTTTTATTAATAATCCTTCGGGTTATAGTTTTTTTTGTTATTCTTTCTTTAGTTTTCCTTCATAAAAAAACACAAAAACATTTTTATTTTATTTTGTTCCCTTTTGTTTTCTAGCATAGATTAAAAAAAAATCTTGTTAGTGGATTTAGTATTTGATCTGTGATACCGTAATCAACTACACAAGAAAAAAAGGACTTGCTAAATTTTCTTTCCAATTTTTCATCTTTCTTCTTTTACAAAAAAGTGCAAATTTTGTTTGATTTCTTTCCCTGTACAAGTTCTTCCTCTTTTCTATATTTTCTTAAAAAAAAAATTAGAAAAAATCTTTCCACTTTTTCTTAGATTCTTTCCACTTTCTAAACCCCTTTCCAAATTTCTTTCTTGCTACTCCTTCCGAATTATTTCAAAAAAAGAACAAATAAATAAATATCTTTGCAATTTTTGTCATTGTTGGGTCTTTCCTTTTTTGTGTGTTTACTAGTTGTTCCGTTTCCAATTTCTTTCCTATACTCTTTTTTACAATTTCTTTTCTAAATAATAAAAAAAATCTTTTCTGATTCCTTCTCGTTTTGTATTCTGTCACTCCTCTCTTGCAACTTTTCCTCTTTTACACATTTCTCTGCTTATAACAAAAAAAAAATCCTTTTTGCCAATTTTCTCTTCTGCTTTTTACTGATTCTCTCAATAGCAGGCCTTCCCTTAAACCTGCTCCAGTAACAAACTCATTTTCGTCCATACCTCCATTTCGCATTCACCTACAGCAAGTTGCGACTCCGCAGTGGAACCTACTCACCCAATTGAACCACCTCACTTCCATCTGCATGATCATTCAAACCACCTTCACTTTTCCACTTCTACTCCATAATATCGGCACCATCACGGCTACACAAGCCACCACAACAACACAAGCACCATCCTACACCACTTCATTCACCAAGCATTGACAAGTACATTCACACCATCGCCAGTCCACACCCGAATCACACAGAAAATTCGCACCACTTCCTGACTCTAACTCGAAGAACAACGGACACCTTCAAACAGCAGCAACCTCTGGCTCCTATCCCTTAGCACCAATCCGCAACAAACTATCACCTCTCTAATCAGTCCACGTCCTTTCACATTCAAAGACCATCCCTTTCATTGCCTCCTGACCAACCTTCACCATCCCGAACCCACCTTCAAACTCCTTTCACTTCGACAAAATCAAAACCCAACCGCAACCTACCCTATCCAAACACCTCCGCAACTTCCCATTCGCAGCTACCACCATGTTCCCCAAATCGCAACCAAATACCGAACCCAAATTCAACACTAACAAACTCCTGTCTTCGCAACACCACCGAAGGCGCAAGCCTCCTGCAATTCGACTCCCACCCAATTCGAAGTAATAGAGCTTAGAGCATTTAACAAGCCAACCCCTCAATCTCGATTTCGAAACCCTGTATCGAGAACCAAGCTCGAAGACCGAAAACCGATTAACAGCTGTTTGATTTGTTTCTGATTTATTTTGTTTGGTTGTATAATTGGCTGGGATTGTTTTTGGTGTGGTTTTTTTTTTGAAAATAGGAAAGGGCATGTAAATAAGAGGGAAAGAGATTTTTTTCCTTTTGACTATTCCTTGTGAGAGTCGCGGCTTGTATTTCTTTGTGTGTGGGCCTGCGTGGGTTATTTGGCATATTGGTTTGAATTGATTTAGAAAAAAAATATTGAGCGAATATAAAAGGTCATAAAAAAAATTTCGGGCTCCTAGCCCAAACCCGTGCCATAGCGCAGTCAAGTAATTAATAGGAGGCGACAACAACAAAAAAGCAGCAGACTATTCAGTGTTCGAGCGGTTGCACACCAAGTGGGTGTGAACGCGCTAGCGCTTCTCAATTACACTGGACGGACTGCCGATCTAGGTGAGATTTTTTTTAAACTCTACAGGGACTGCTTCTGCAAATAAAAATATATAGACATTGCTTGTAAAAATATTCTGCAGGGGCAGCGGCTTGCTTGTAAAATCTTTTAATTTCTATGATTATTATTTCTGCATCTGTATTCATTTTGTTAAGGGAAATACCCTAATTCACATAAGGTGAGGGATTTCATCACCCTTTCCTTAGCCCACAAATTTCATTTCATCGTAGAATCTGACTAATAATAACGGTTAGACGTTGGACTTAAGGAAGTCGTGGGTCCATCTAGGGCTTAATTGTATTTTGATAGTTGATTCATTTAGAACGAATTATTTCTTGGTGTCTAGACTATGGCAGAGAAATAACCATTTATAAATATTAAGGTGATTCGTAAATATTATATCGGTTGTTACTTTGAAGGTACTTAAACCTTCGGCTGCATTGCTAGGGTGATTCCTGGTGCACCGATAACTCCTGTCCGTTAACTGGTTGAGAAATCTTTTTTTCTAAAGAATCTAACGTGTGACTATATAATTTTGGGTTAGGAGCTATTAAGGACAGAAAATCTCATTGTAGCTAATTTCTGCGTGTGATTGTTTTGTTAAAAAAAAAATTCATTCAAAATTCCTCAAAAACAAATAAAAATTTGGAAAACAAAAAGCAAATAATTTTTTTTCTTTAAAACCTTGCTAGTTCTGTAGATCGTACTTTTCCAAAAAAAAAAGGGTCCCATTTTCAAAACTCTTTTCTGGCAAACTCTCTTCTTCTTCTTTCTGGTGCATGCAAACTTGGACCCGTGACCAAGAATCTTGTCGTTTAGTTAGAATCAAACCACCTTCTCTTTCCTCAAAACCCAGTTCACTCGACCAACCTTTAGAAATGGCTAACGAGCCTGCACCTCGCACCCTGATGGACAGAATTCTTCCCGATAGAGTTTCTGTCCCTTCTTGCATTCAGTTACCCAATCCTGTGGGTAATCACTTTGAAATCCGATCGAGTCAGATAAACATCCTTCCCAAATTCGGAAATTTTTCTCATAATGAACCATATAGTTTCGTAACGAAATTTGAATATGCTTGTGCAACCTTTAAATTACAACAGTTATGTGAGGATGGTATTAAACTTCGTTTGATTCCATTCGCACTAACTGACTCCGTAGAAAAATGGTTTCGCAGCTTGCCCCCAAATTCAATTAAAAAATGTAGCAGTTTTCCTAAAAAAACTTCTACCCCCTAGAAAAAACAGCTAGAGTCAGAAATGAAATCACCAATTTCCACCAAAAAGGGGGTGAATCTTTTTGGCAATATTTTGAAAGATTTAAAGAGCTGTTGTTAAGTTGTCCCCATCATGGTTATGAAACATGGTCGTTATGTCAAACTGTATACGATGGACTCGATAATAGTCCTAGACAAATGTTAGAATCCATGTGTCAGGGCAATTTTCTAAAACAGACTGATGTAGAAGCTTGGGAATTTCTGGATGAGTTAGCAGAAAAATCGAAACAATGGGAACGAACCAATGAAAAATCTCTCTATTCGCGATCCAGTAGTAATTCTGTCGAGTCCTCTTCTTCTTCTAATACTCTTGTTGATGCCATCCTGATTGTTGTTAGAACACACACTCAGTCTAATAACATTTCCCAAGCTATGTGTCACATATGTCTTGACACTAATCACATGGATGATGACTATCCCCAGTCCTTTGAGCAAGTGAACGCTTTCAACTGACCCAACAACCACCCAAATCTTTCTTATGGTCCGAATAACCCTCTGATGAACAGACCTTCGAATCGAGCATTTCCGAACAATGCTGTGAACCCTCCTCTTAGGAAAAATCAGTACACTTCGAACCAGGCGCCTTTCCACAATCAAACGGTTGCACCCCAATATGAAAAACGCCTTTCTACGATTGAGGGGAATTTATCTGAGGTGAACAACTTATTAGCGCAGATGACTAAGCAAAGTGTTGAAAGTCAAAACAAGTTAGACAACTCCTTGCAATCATATATGCAAGACACGAATCAACAAATGGGTGAACTTCAAAAACAAATGTCTCAACTCAATGCTAGATTAAGTGAAAGGGAAAAGGGTACGTTTCCAAGTCAGCCCATTCAAAACCCTAGCGGACAAAATTCAAACCCCAACGAAATTCACATCATTCAAGATTCAAATATTAGTCACTTGAATGCGATCACGACTCTTAGATCCGGCAAAAAGATTGACAACCATGTGGTCAACCCAAATGCTTTACTGGACGATCTTCCAAACCCTATCGAAAATTCGACCAACTAGATCAAAACATTGAGCCAATTTCAGAAAGGACCATCCTCAAACTCAAGTAGCCCAACCTACTGAGTTGTCCGCTCCATTTCCTCATAGACTCCGAGCTAGGAAAAAGACGGATCAACTAGAAAAGATCCTTGAAATTTTTATGCAAGTTAAAGTGAACATTCCTCTTTTAGATATTATACAACAAGTATCACAATACGCTAAATTTCTAAAAGATTTGTGCACTCAAAAACGTCATACACATGTACCTAAGAAAGTGTTTCTAGTGGCAACTCTAAGCGAAGTCTTGTCCCGATCAATGCCAGTGAAATACAAAGATTCTGGTTGCCCCACAATATCATGTACTATCGGGGACAAGAAAATCGATAGATGCCTGCTAGACTTAGGTGCTAGTGTTAACTTGCTTCCATATTCCGTCTATCGCCAATTAGGGCTAGGAGAACTGAAACCCACCAAGGTTACCCTTCAGCTTGCTGATCGTTCAATTAAGAAACCTGTGGGCGAAATCGAGGATGTATTGATCAAAATAGGCGAATTCATCTTTCCTGTTGATTTCATTGTCCTAGAAACTCAACAGGTAAGAAATCCTGCAAACCAGATCCCTTTGATTCTAGGACGACCCTTCTTAGCAACCTCTAATGCGCTTATAAACTGTAGAAATGGGTCTATGAAACTTTCTTTTGGTAACATGACCGTCGAGCTAAACATCTTTAGAACTGAAAATTCTCCTAACTCTTATGTGGATCAGTTTTCTGAAATTCATTCAGTCCATGACAATGAACCCGAGCTCGATCATCTGAATAATGAAATTGAATCGAATTACGAAACCTTGTTTCAATATATTCCCGAAAATGCCTCTGATTCGATTCCTGTCGAGCCACTCACAATTGAGTCTGTCCGTCAACCAGTTTCTTCAATTGAGTCATCCCTAAAATTTGAACTCAAAGTGCTGCCCAGTCATCTTAAGTATGCTTACTTAGGAGACAATGAAACTTTTCCTGTCATTATCGCTTCTGACCTTACTTAAGAGAAAGAACAATTGCTCCTTCCCATCCTTACGAAAAATAAGGAAGCAATTGGTTGGTCCATGGCTGATATTAAGGGGATTAGTCCTTCGATAGTCCAACATCAAATCCAACTTATAGATGATTCCAAACCTACTCGTGATCCCCAGCGTCGACTAAACCCTATCATGAAAGAAGCAGTTCGTGCTGAAATCCTTAAATGTCTTGACAACGGAATCATCTACCTAATTTCCGATAGTCAGTGGGTTAGTCCGATTCATGTCGTACCTAAGAAATCAGGGATTACCGTGATCCAAAATGAAGCTAACGAGCTTATCCCAACCCGCACCCAGACCGATTGGCGTGTCTGCATTGACTATAGGAAACTTAACGCTGCAACACGTAAGGATCATTTCCCTCTGCCATTTATCGATCAAATGTTAGAACGACTAGCCGGTCACGAGTACTACTGTTTCCTTGACGGATACTCGGGCTATAATCAAATCCCTATCGCTCTTGAGGACCAAGAGAAGACCAATTTCACTTGTCCCTTCGGTACATTTACATACCGTCGTATGCCTTTTGGTCTCTGTAATGCACCTGCAACCTTCCATAGGTGCATGATTAGCATTTTTTCTGATATGGTCGAGCGATTTTTGGAAGTTTTCATGGATGACTTTTCCATCTTTGGGGACTCATACAGTGAGTGTTTACATCATCTTGATCTTGTCCTTAATCGTTGCAAGGATAAACACTTAACGCTTAATTGGGAAAAGTGTCACTTCATGGTTAAACATGGCATTGTTTTAGGACATGTCATCTCTAATAAAGGAATTGAAGTAGACAAAGCCAAAATTGAGGTTATCTCGAATCTTCCCATTCCCAAATCCGTTAGGGACATCCGGTCTTTTTTAGGTCATGCTGGCTTCTATCGTCGCTTTATAAAGGATTTTAGAAAAATCACTCGACCTTTGACCAGTCTTCTTGGTAAGGATGTTCCTTTCGACTTCAATTCTGATTGCATTTCATCTTTTGAGCATCTTAAAAATGAACTTGTCTCTGCCCCGATCATCTGCTTTCCCAACTGGAAGCTGCCTTTTGAAATCATGTGTGATGCCTCGAATTTCGCTGTAGGCGCTGTCTTAGGACAACATATCAATAAAATTCTTCATGTCATTTACTACGCGAGTAAGACTTTGAACGATGCCCAAATCAATTATACGACCATTGAAAAAGAACTTTTGGCAGTTGTTTTTGCTCTAGAAAAATTCAGGCCTTATCTAGTTGGCTCACACATCACCGTTTTTACCGACCATTCCGCACTTAGGTACCTTTTCTCTAAAAAGGATGCTAAGGCTCGTCTTATTCGTTGGATCCTTCTACTTCAAGAATTTGACATTACCATTAAGGATAAAAAAGGATCTGACAACGTTATTGCGGACCACTTGTCTCTTCTTCTCTTCTGATCAACGAGAATTTACCCGATGAACCGCTGTTTTCTCTATCCACTGATCCTTGGTTTGCTGACATTGTCAAGTACTCAGTCACCAAGTAGACCCCTTCTTTTTGGTCTAAGCAGGATAAACACAAATTCTTTTCCTATGTGAATTTTTTTTATTGGGATGACCCCTATCTTTTCAAGTATTGTCCCGACCAAATCATTCGAAGGTGTGTTCCCGACACTAAAACTCACAATGTCCTCTCTTTCTGTCATGACCAAGCCTGTGGTGGTCACTTCGGTCCCAAAAGGACAACCGAAAAGGTACTCCAATCAGGTTTCTACTGGCCCAACCTTTTCAAAGACGCGTACGAATTTTGCAAAACTTGTGATCAATGTCAATTCTTAGGGAAAATTTCTAAACGGAATATGATGCCCCTAAAACCCATTCTAGAGGTCGAAATTTTTGATGTTTGGGGTATAGACTTCATGGGACCCTTCCCTAATTCTTTTGGGAACTTGTACATCTACTTAGCTATCGATTATGTTTCTAAATGGGTCGAAGCTGTTCCATGCAAAACAAACGATAACAAGGTTGTTGTGCGCTTCTTGAAAGAAAATATCTTTTCTAGGTTTGGCACACCTCGCACAATAATCAGCGACAACGGGACACACTTATGTAATCATTCTTTCGAAGCCCTCATGAGAAAGTATTCGATAACCCACAAGTTATCCACTCCTTACCATCCTCAAACTTGTAGACAGGTTGAAGTATCGAATAGGCAGATTAAGCAAATACTTGAGAAAACAGTGAATCGAAATCGCAAAGATTGATCCCAAAAGTTAACCGACGCTCTTTGGGCTTACCGTACCTCTTTCAAAACAAACTTAGGTATGTCCCCTTATCAGTTGATTTTTGGTAAGCCATGTCACTTGCCAGTTGAACTAGAACATAGGGCGTTATGGGCAATAAAAACTTTGAATCTTGATTTAGAGCAAATAGGTGAACATAGGAAGCTTCAACTTAATGAGCTTGACAAAATTCGGAATGATGCCTATGAAAATGAACGAATTTACAAGGGAAAAACGAAAGTTTTTCATGATAAATCCATTTTACGTAAAACTTTCATTCCAGGTCAAAAAGTTTTGTTATATGACTCAAGGTTGCATTTATTTCCGGGTAAGTTAAAATCTAGATGGACAGGACCTTGCACTGTACGGATTGTTTTTTCGTATGGTACGGTAGAAATTGAGAATCCAACTGACGGATCATCCTATAAGGTCAATGGTCAATGCCTTAAACCTTACTTGGAACCAATATCAAACCAAGAGGAAGTGCTCATGGTCCTCCATAAGCCACATTACATTCAGTAGGACGCACTTACCCTCTTTTGTACATATGTAAACAGTCTCTTATTTTTTTTCCCTTTCACTAAGATATGTCTGATTAACGACTGTGAGGACACAGTCACACTCAAGTGTGGGGGGAAATTTACATTACATCAGCAATCAAATGTTATGAACTAGGTCATTCATTGAACAAGGATTAACTTAAATTTATAAATAACACCTTGGTTCTTGTTTGATAAGTTGAATTGTTGGGTGATAGGAATGAACATTATTTATTCATTGAGTCGTAATGTGTCTTTTTAAGATGCTAGCTTTAGACTGTGCAGACGTTAGTCGTGTTCTGGAGTAAGCGTGTCAACCCTTGTTATACATGTTAGAATGTGCAAGTAAAAAAAATCAAAAAAAAATCAAATAATAATGATTTTGCACTTACATTTGTCGGATTTTCTGAGTTCGTTTTCATGCATAATATTTTTCTCACTCAAATTTTCAAAATCGTAAGTTCTAAAATCCACTTGGCCCAATTAAGGAGAAATGACTCATTGTAGCGTTCTTCTTTGATACCCCACATTATTCAAACCCAAGTTTTAGTCGAATTACATCCATGTTTCGACAAGTTTTTCTTATATTGGTATTCTAAAGAACCTTGTACTGATTTGTTTTCAAAGGTTCAGAAACGTCACTTTTTATACCAATATTACACTACCCACTCCGTACTTGTTTTAAGGTCGGATAACCATATACCACATCTTATTTTATATGGGTTATCTATCTTACGAAACTTTTCTTATCATTCCTTTCATCCTTTTGTATAACATCAATCGAGACTTGTGTGTTGAATTAAGGTTATAGAAGTAGAGTAACTAGGGCACAAAACTTTCCTTTCATGAAGTGTTGATTCGCTTAGTAGAGGAGGAATCAAATGAAATAATGTACGGTATCATTCGATTCCATCTCCATTCATCATTCATCATGCAAAAGAACAAAAGAAAGAAAAAAAAAAAGAAAAAAAATGAAAAGAAATAAAGAGAGAGTCTCTCAGAATAAAATAGTCATTCATCATTCTTGACTATAAAGCATTCAGTTCCATTCCATCCAAATCCATTATACCATACTTGGAAGTGAGGATTATAGTAGAGGAGATGAAAGGAAATAAAAATGTTCATATGTGCCTCAGTAGTACTTTATCTTTTGTAGCCTGAAGTTTAACTAATACGCTTGCCCTCTTATCTGGAATACTTTTAGAACTTGCAAAATTTTTCCTTCATCTATGCATAACTCACATACAATCCATTACAGTTACACTAGTGCAAAATTTATTCAAAAAAAAATGAATAAATGATTGGGTGCACATTGTCGATGTGTAGAACTTTGTTTGACACCACGCTCTTAACCTTCAAGACAATTACAGTGTTATCAAGGAATTACGATTCAGCTTGAAATTTTTTATTCATTTTTGCACCAACAATGGGATGGACAATTTGGGATTGAACCGTTATTATTAGAGTTAGGTAAAGTCCTTGGAATGTGAAATACCTTAAATATATTGTTTGATTAATTCGCGTACATAAGACGCTTTGGATTTCATGGGTAGTATCCGCTGAAAACCCTCACGAGACAACATTCGTCCTATTGGGGACACCCAGAGGTTTAACGGCTTGTTGCATATGCTAAATGCAATCGTGTTTCCTACGAAAGTGTGACATATCTTAGTTTAGTTTATTCGAGGATGAATAAAAAGATAAGTGTGGGTGTGTTTGATATACACGTAAATGTGTATATTTTATCCACTTATTTATCTTATTTTATATTTAAAATAATTGATACTGTGTATTTATAGTTGTGTTTTAGGATTATTTATGATGAATGGATTAATGCACGTAACTGTTGAAAAGCTTGAAGAATTGGTGTATGGGGAGGATTGGATCAACTACTGAAATTGGAGCATTCCGGTAATTGCTACGCACCTCGGGTTAAGAATGGGAAAGAACCTATGTTTCCATCATAGTCAGAACCGGAGTGTTTATTTTGAGAGTTAGATTAAAGCTTGAAGAAATGTTGCTGTTCAACCACCTTCTGCCACATATTTTAATGATCCAATGCCTTTTCAAAAATATAGATTGTTGCAGATGTTACGGAGTTCCTACTCATGCTCAAAACAATTGAATTTGATGTCATTTGATGCCCGCAAGCTATGCCAATGGCAAATCCATTCAATTTCGTTCACATTAGCTCATTTGCAAGGCCTCTCATTCATGTTGCGTTCACACTGGTTTATGTGTTATTTTAGAAAAGGGATTTTGTCCCACATTGTGTAGTGAGCCTCTTAGTCTTGGCCTATGCAACTATAAATACATTGTATCTCATTCATGTAAGAACAAACTTAGTTTTATTCTGTAATTCTCTTCTTGGAATAAAACTCTTCTTCTCCCTTTCTCTTAGTTGGTATTTTATTTTATTTATGTTCAAGTTATTTAGTTTATGTTTCTCTTCTTCATAAGCTATGTCTAGCTAATTCCCTTTGATTTGGGGGTGACGCTAATAGATATGATTCAACATGAATCACATAGCCAATAGATGTGGACTTTATACATGTAGATCTGGATATGAATCAAGGGTTAGATCTGAACCTTCATATTCTGTGTCATCTAAGAGCTATGCTCCTTCACAGGGTATATTCGTGTTCGATCTAACAATTATCAGATTTAGATCTAATGTTATGGTTTTAGAAATTAATTAGTGAATCTGTCCTGATAGCCTATGGTTGTTTAAGAGCTCAGCTCTTGCATAGGCTATGCTTGTCATTATTTACTTATTTGTTTCTAAGAACCTAATTATCGTTGATTCATGTTTGTGACAGAAACATGAATTAGATCTATATTTCTTTGTTGGCTATTGAGGAGTATGAATCCAATCTATGTCATTATCCCCTTATTGCTTTCTCTTATTATATAAATCTCTCTTTTCATTTAATTGCTGTTATTTTCTGTGTTTTCAATCAATCAAAATCCTAGAATAACTTGATTGGATTTATTAATTAAAATATTTTTGGTCCCAGAGTTCGACACCCTCTACAACAATCCTTGTTGTTTAGGAAAGCCAAACGGATTTTATAGTTGTTTACAATTGTAAAATTTGTTCGCAAACAGAAGATAAAGTGTATTGGGGTACTAAAATAAAACATAATTAAGGTAGAATGGGGTTAAATCAAGGTTTAAAATTTTGGGAATTTTTCTTTGGTCATTTCAAATTTCTGTTCCATTTTAAAACTTCTAGAATTTTTGTTTTAATCAGAACTCCATGTTTCTTTATGTTTTAAGGGATTTCTTACTATACATGCATACATACATACATATATATATATATATATATATATATATATATATATAAGCATTCAATGATGCCCCCAAACAGTAGACAGTGGTGTGCCATATTATTTGAGCGATGAGCAAGTAAAGTGTTCATCATGAGTTGTCCAATTATATTAAGCTTTATTGTAAAAAAATACTTCAAACAAAGTTTCATTACTTAATTTATACTATAATATTTCTACGCACTACGATTGCATATACTCATGACAATAACAAAAATTCACAAACTAGAACCCCTGAACTAAGACTGAATAAGATTATGCAAGAAAATAAGCTTTAGAATATTAACCTATTTGAATTAACACTCATCAATCTAAGTTGAAATTATGTGTTTACCTTAAGCCATTTTGTATTTCAATAATGTCGAAAGTTGTATTACAATGACAAAACAATACATAAAAGATCTACCAAATCAAGTTGTTACATTTGTCCAGAACTAACTGCATTTCAACCTTCCATAACATTAAATAAAAATGGATTAATTGTGAAAGAATAAAAAAACAACAAATCCTAATTAAACATTCTCAAACCAAGAGCAAAATAATAGTGTGTGGAAATGTAACGAACATGGAGATTGAAAATGAAAAAAAAATTCACAAAAACTTGCATACATGATTTAAATGCACTGAATGGTAAAATCTGGAGTAGTTGGACATGAATTTTATCTGTTTCTCTAGGTATTTCAAAGATAATCCACTTGTTTTGAGAAGATTCAAGCTAGATTACCTATCTTCAAAAAAAAGCTCGTGCTTACTCAAAGAGAAAAATGATAGGTCACTGAACATCCTCTTAACGATAAAATCTTTTGACCGAGGACAAAATACAGGGTTTTAGAAGCTAGTTATCATTATTAGGAAACTTTAACATTTTCTAGAAATGTCAACCTCTTATATAATCTCAAACATCATATCTATCCAATGTTCAAAATATGTATACTTTTCATATTAAAAGGACTGAAGAAAACAATACATTAATATCTTTCAGCAATGTGGCAATGAGGCAAAGTAAGATAATTAAACTAAGATCCCTTTGGATATATCTCAGTGTAACCTTGAATGGAAGTAACAGTAACACAAATATATGTCATTATCTCAAGAATTGTGTTCGCTGTGGTAATTTTTAGGTTTGTACCCCTAATATCCAGCCTGTACTAATATATTCGTACAAACTGCAACATTTATCCTAGTTTTCATATAGCTATCCTTTATTTTTCTCCATTGGAACCGTTTTTAGGATATTCGTAACAGCCAAGGCAAGAAACATATCTACAATACTCAAAATTTGTATTTGTTTACAATATTTAAATGGGCACGTTGCATGCTCCGAAATTAGCTCAACTTGTTAGGCAGGCATAATCAGTTCTAATTCTATCCCATCACAATTCATTCCATTTCAGAACATCATCAAGCCAAACAAAGTGAATTGCTCATACATCAAATCAGGTTGTCCAAAATTTTTCCATATAATAAAAATGCCTAATCACAAAAAATCAGCTGTGTATGCACAGTTCCTGACTACAGTTTTATATATCAATAACACAAGCTTTCATTTCTAATTGGAAAAGAATATGATAGTTATTAACAATAGAAAGAGTTAAACTATCAAGCGAATTTAAAATCAACAAAAATTTCAAATTTAATGATCTTAAATTTCAAATATAAATAAAAAATAGAACATTAACCTGAAAACATGATGCCGACGATTCCTATTATAACAGCGAGGAATTCTAAGTATTCAACGGGAAATCCTGAGGAGACACAATGGGAGGTACAAAGGCTCTGTGCGCCTATGACAACTCACGTGGAGCAGAGTTAAGAGTGAGCGTATTCGTCGCTGTGGTGATAGCAACGACAAGATGAAGGCTTCGTAAGTGGCGAAGAGGGAGATGATAAACTCTATCCGTAAGTAAAGGGATGGCAGGTTGAGTGGAAAAGAAGTGAAGTAAAAAGAAGTGGTTGTCTAACGCATGTTTTTCTAAGCTGGTTTGGCGAAAAACTAAATAGTGGCGGTAATCCTAAAAAATTTATGCCTCCAGCAAACGATTCTCAAGTGACCGCTGCCAACACGTGCATCTGAAACGAGGTTTTCTTGTAGTGATCTTTTCCTCTTCATCAACCTTGTCATAATTGGCATCTTTTTCCCAACTAGGACATTCATAATGGAGGTGCCCTAGTTTGTGGCATCTGAAGCATTCCACGTGTTTCCCAACTAGGGCATTCATGATTATTATTTCGAGACTCCCGAATTTGATCTCCTTAATCTTTGTTGTTGGAGTTATTATTTCAAGACTCCCGAATTCTTGGAATGATTATAAGAAAAAACTAAAACATGTAGAAATAGATTATGATTTAGATGGTTTACAGTGTTATTTTGTATTAAAGAGGATTCTCGTAAACGCGAACTAGATGATAATACGCAAACTGAGTCACAATCTAAGGTAAATGATGTTGAAATTACTGATAAATTGAAGCCTAAGAATGAGACACAGTTTAAGAAGAAAAATAATTCCAAGAACAACAAAAAGAAGGGTGCCTATTACTATTGTAACAAACCAAGCCACTATGCCCGAGACTGTGGTTGTTGTATAAGAGGCGAACTCCATTAGTGGCATTGATAATGATTGGTGGCTCGATACTGGAGCAACCGTTCATATCTGCAAAGATCGTAATCTGTTCAGGATTTACAAAGAAAATAATGGAGAATCCAGTGAAGTTACTGGCGCAAACATGGTTACAAGCAAAGTTCTGGGAAAAGGCACAATTGAACTTACATTCACCTCTAGGAAAGTTCTTACATTATCAATGTATTTTATGTACCGATATGTGTAAGAATTTGGTTCCTGGATACGTTCTTAACAAAGGAGGATTCAAGATGGTGTATGAATCTGATAAGTTAGTGTTGTCCAAGAACAACAAATTTATTGGACAAGAATATTCTTGTAACAACATGATTAAGTTGAATCTAATAAAGAAATCTTCCTTTTATATTGTTGATTATGTTAATTTATGACATGGTAGATTAGGACATGTTATTATAAGTCTCTTAAAAATATGCATAAATTAGGATTAATTCTTGATTGTGATTTTGACACTATATCTAAATGTGAAATATGTGTTCAAGCAAAAATACACCGGAAATCCTTTAAATCTGTAGAAAAGGAAAACTGGTTTGCTTGATCTGGTATATAGTGATGAGGGCGACTTAAAAAGTCATATCATCTATGATGGAAACCAATACAAAATAACATTCATTGATGATTATACCAGATATGCATATGTATATATAATGAAATCTAATGAGGCTTTTGATAAACTCAAAATTTACAAAGCAGAAGTCAAAACACAATTAGGAGTTAAAATTAAAGTGTTACATTCAGATCGTGGTGTTGAATATTTTTTAAATGAATTTACTTTGTTTTGCAAAACAACATGGTATAGTTCACCAATGTACGTATACCAATGTACCGCCCCCTATACACCACAACAAAATGGCGTTGCTAGAAAGAAAAATAGAACTTTAGTAGAAATGGTTAATACCATGCTCATAAGTTCAAATTTACCTTGTAACCTATGGGGTGATGCTATGCTGTATGCATGTTACATTTTAAATAGAGTACCACTTAAAAAGAATAATATTTCCCCTTATGAATTATGGTTTAATACAAATTCTAACCTTACTAGACTCAAAGTTTGGGGTTGTTTAGCATATGTCAGAAAACCAAACCGTAAACGACCAAAATTAGGTAATAGGTCATTTACGTGTGTTTTTATTGGATATTCTCTTAATAGTATAACTTATAGGTTTCTTATTCTTGACATCTTAGAAGTTATAGAATCCATAGATGTAGAATTCTTTGAAAATCAAACTATTGAGTATTCGTTGAGATCATCTAGTCCAGAACCAACCGTGACTAATGATATTAATGACGATGAATATGCTACTGCATAAAACAGGAAGGAAGTGTCAATACCAAATAATAGTACTGAACACATGAGAAGTAAAAGAGCGAGAATACAGAAGGACTATGATCCTACAACTTATTATAAAGTTATGAGTCCCAGAGATTATAATTTCTGGAAATGATGAAATGAACTCCATAATGTTAAACCAAACTTGGATTTTAACTGATTTACCTCCTAGTGTTAAACCTATTGGATGTAAATAGATATTCAAGAAGAAGAAGTTGAATACAAATGGATCCATTAATAAGTTTAAAGCTAGATTAGTTGCTAGGGGATATAAACAAAGATAATGAGTAAACTATTTTGATACATATGCCGCGATTGCTCATATATCTTCTATACGTTGTTTAATAACACTTGCATCAACTCATAATTTGATCGTACATCAAATGGATATAAAGACATATTTCTAAATGGAAATTTGGAAGAAGATATATATATATATATATATATATATATATATATATATATGGAACAACTTGAAGGTTTCATAACCCCTAGCCAAGAAAAGAAAGTTTGTAAATTAATGAAATCTCTTTATGGCATGAAGCACTTACGAAAGGTCTTCCAAAGGCTATGGTTTCTATAAAGTCAACAGAAATGGGACTAAGGTCTGTGAATGAAGATTGATCATCCTTAACAGAAACCCAACTTATGTCTTGAAAAGGATAAACAAAGTTCAGTGGGTACCAACAAGTTAAGAGAATGGTTATGGAACACTAAATCAATAATCCCATAATATTTAGTGTTGGATTCTGCAAGAACAAAGGATGGATAAATATCCTTAATAAGTCTAGAAACCTTAAAAGGTGTATCATAGAAATACCTTAAGAGACGTACTTATATGAGTACAGAAATCAAGCCATTTCCTAGGAAAGTAAGACTGCTTTCTAAAGAAGACTCACGAACCAGGATTAAAGCACACGACCATTAACGTGCTGAGAAATACAGAACATTCTAACTAAGGGAATCAACATGTATGAATGTTCCGGTTTTATCATCAAGGGATACTTGATTCAAGATTCGTTCACATAGAATCCCGATAGAGCTTTGAATGGTTTGGACTAAGTAAAGGTTCAAATCCAAAAGATACCTTTTATTTATGTGTTGTTTCCACGATGATGCAAAACTTGATCTTAGAACTACATAGGCTTGAACCCACTTGGATATGTAGGAAGTCACATTAGTGATTCAGCCGTCCACTTTATTTATTTTATTATTTTGAAAATTGGGGTAGATTGTTTTAAATTTTCAAAACAAATTTTGGGGTTTGGATTTGTTTTTAAAGAGGGGTGAAAGAAAAGAAAAAGGAGGGTGTGGGGATTAGCCCCACATTGTAGAAGATTAAAAGGTAAGCTAGTATATGAGTAGCATTCTCAAGTGGATATTGGAGCCTTGGGGCACACAAATGCTTACTTTGTTGTGAAGAGGAAGACCACACATCTCCAACAAATGCGTACGCGCCTCCACCGTCGTCCGACCGACCGAACCAAACCGGGCCAGGTGCGAGTTGCGGGTCTCGGGTCCGATAGCAATATTTTTGGATAGAATTTGTAAACTGGAACGGGCGAAATTTTGGCTCGTTATGGACCCGAATGAAGTTAAAACCTGGGAGCGAAATAGTGACGTTTTAAACTGTTTCAAATGAACAGACGTGACAGTTTAACTTGCAACGTTTTTTTAACGTTGCAAACAAAGAGGCATAGCATTTCGAATTCAAATGAAGAGATCCTAACGGTCCCGACACTTGGTCGATCGTCACGTCATGATCCAAAAGCCATGCCTATAAGTGTTTCAAAAATAACTCTCTTCCTCCTCTAATCTGCAACGCCAAAAAAGCGTTTCAGACGCTGTTAATTTGTAATGCCTCTACACTATTGCAAAATCGAAATACGTTGTAGATATAATATTCTTCTTCTCTTCATTATAATCATATTATTGCATCATCGGAGATAAATTTCAAAGCATTCTTGGTTGGATCAAAGTCGTGCAAACTTTGAATTCAATTTCGTTGTTCCAAGGATTTATTGAATCCTGAAAGTCGATAGTTCGATAACCCATTTTACGTGGTCGATTGAAAAGAATCTATTATATAGATACTTAAAAGTTTGAAGTACGACAACCATCTTTCTCAAATAGTCTCAAAACGCAAAATCCCCAGTAGCAACTCATCGATAATTAACATTTTTAGGTTATTGGACTCTTCTATTGAACAAAACAAATAGTCAAATCTTTTGATCAACAACCAAAGTATTTTCTCAATAATCACCAATTCTTCCATCCTCTCTACATAAATCTTCATCTTATTTGCAAGTGAAAGAGTTCGCCAAAAAATATTCATCCATCTTCTCTCCTTCTTTCATTCCAAAATTTTCAAATTCCCTTTCAAAGTACCTGCAATTGAGCACATTTCACTATTGTTGTTCCCTGGTACTTCTGCTTCGTTGAATCCCAAATGGCTTTTGATATCTCTTTATTGATTATAGTTTTCGTTATATTCCTATTAATAACATGCAAAAGATAATTCTTTACCTTGAGATCATTTAGATGTTGCCCCTCAATAGTCTTTCTATGTGTTTTAGTTGGTACACTCCATCTGCAAATTGAAGGATCCCAATTCCCACTAATGGCCAATATTCTTTTAATCGGAGAAAGTTCTGCATGAGCATGGACCAATAGTCATAATTGCCAATGGACCTTGGTATTGCAGCCTGGACAAAGCTTACTTCCATCGCCAGCTTTGATACCAGTATAACATAACTTCAGAGACTTAAAATAACTCAGATTTAAAGGAACTACTTTTCAATTAATTTTCATAGAAACAGCTGGCTTATAAAGCATTGCAAATGTTTCCGATCGATACTAGAAATAGGCCATGTGAAGAAAAACCAAAAACATCACTAATTGCTAGATCAGCTTGTTTCCGTCTTGAAACGTTTAGATCTATCTCTAAGTGACTTGTCTTTTGCCACTTCTGGGAGGATGAACGATAAACTCTTATGCTTTTCTATTCGATTAACTTGTCCTAATATTTCGTGAACTAATATTTGGAACATGATTTGTATAGGTTAGGAGGAGGACACCATATTTGTGACGACATTAACCACCGTAGTTGGTAGTTGGAAAACTTTATTATCACTCCTTACAAATTTCTTCATAACCCTGATTGATGAGCCACATTTAGATTTCCTTGCTCGAATTTTGACATGCTCTGTTAATTGTTTTGCATATACCTAGTTTTGTGCTAGATCTTTCCACCAAATAGCCTTCCATATAGACCATATGTGTAACAATCCGGAAAATACGAGCCAATTTAAAATTTTTAAATTGGTTATTTCAAAGGAATTTGAACAATTGAAATAGAATATTTCAATAAAATGGTGAATTAGAAATAGTGAGTCAGTTTGAAAATTTGAATTCAAACATTGACTAACCGTGCAGGGTGGAAAATATAACGGATTTCAGTGAAACCAAAATTATTTAAATCTATTTATCAATACCTTTCTAACGAATCTGAAAAATCGAAGTTTCATAGCGGGAATCAAAAGTTATGGCCGAACGAATTATCAGAAAGGTCGCTATATAGAATATATAGCCCTGGAAAATAGATATTTTGCAAACGACCTCGGAATTCGACGAAACCTCTTTTGTTGGGTCCGGGATGTCAAACTATTGCTAGGTTTCAAATTTCATAATTTTTGAAGCTAGTATGTGAGCGTGGCAAAAGAAAATGTGTTTGGTCAATTTCTGTTAAATTGGATCGACCAGAAAATGGCCATTTTTCAAACGATCTCAGAATTTGACAAAACTAGTTTTGTTGGGACCGTAGCGTCAAAACATAGCTAAATTTATTTTTCTGTAATTTTTCGAATCAGTTTGTGGCCCTGGCAAATTGAAATGTACGTTCAAAGTTAAAAATTAAATGTTTTATACTTTAATTTGAAGAATAACTGACTGTAACAATCGAATTGGCTAATGAAACATATCCCATTGTGTCCGGGATGGGGGTATTTAGCTAGGGACAACAATCGTTGGGTTTGAATTGGTGTCCGTGTGAGAAACACTATTTAAAAATTTAATAAAACCTTTGGCCAATCAAAATTTTTCTTTCATTATTTTAAAAATAAAAAAACTCCAGAAAACCTCGTTTTCTCTCTCTCCCACCGACGACTCGCAACCTCCGTCCTTTCCAGCCAAATCGCCGCTGCCACAGGCGACTGCAGCCACCGACACCACCACAAATCGACGCGCCTCCCTCCCCTCTTCAAATCCGACCCTGCCTCGACCCCCATTGTCGCCCATATCGCCTGAATCGTCGACCCAAAGCCGACGACTTCCCAGCGCCACCCCGATCGCCAGAGACCACCGAACCACCTCCGACCACCACCGATCGACTCCCCTTTCCTCCCTCTTCCACGCTGTACCTTCCGATCATAGTATCGTGCCTCGGTTCTCGCGAAAACTGCAACCCTAGTTTTGAACCATCGTGAAAGGTGAGTCCTTTTTGATGTTTGAACTTTGAAAAATCATATCTTTATAGTGTGTTGACGAAATTCGATGAAACAGGAAACATCGGGACCGCAAGGAGGCTCTCTACCACATAGAAGAAACAGCGGATTTTTCTGAGTCATCTACGATTTTTAGCACTCCGAAAACCAATGTGAGAAATCTAAATTAAATGAATTTGAATGGAAAATGTCGTGTATAAATTATATAAGCGAAATATAAATTACACACGTGTTGTATACCTCATGTACGTGCGTTGTGTAAGCTATATAAGCGAAGTATGAATTATACATGCATAGTATAATTGATATATGTGTTGAAATGCAAGGGAAATATAGAAATTATATATATATATACTCCCCTCGTCCATAAACCATGGACGATATTTATTGTTGTGTATTGGTGTGAAATATTGGATTAAAAATGCGAATGGTTGAATAATTGTTTGTGGTTGATATTGTTTGGTTGTGGTTGAAAAATACCCATTGGTGATTGAAATGAATTGGAAATAATTATGGAAATAAAAATAAAACATGCCGCCTGCGTGCTAATTAGATGCATGAATCCCCATTGTCAAAAACCGCGAGGTTTTAAGGTAGAGCGAGGAGCCGTACTAGGGACGGTGCCGGTTTTAACTACCCTGCCATTATGCTGCCGAAATTTTGAACAATATTCATATGTTAGAATTATTTTCATATGTTGAAATTATCTTCATGCGTTGAAATTAAAGTCATGTGTGGAAACTATATCCATGTGTGGAAATGCTCATGTGTTGAGAAGTGATGTGTGAAAAGTAAATTCATGTGTGAATGAATGAAGTGTTTAAACAATAAAAATCACATTTTTATAATATATATGAAGTATGTAAAATATTCGCCTTATATATAAATAGTTTCAACAATAAAAATTTCATCTTTCTTATCTGAACAACATTCATAAAATATCCATGTGTGGAGATGCTCATGTGTTGGGAAGTGTGTGTATTGGAGAAGTTCATGTGTTGAATAAAAAGATCGAACAATAAAAACTATATTTTTATTGAAATTATGAAGTGTTAAAAACATTCATGTGTTGAATAAATATTTTAAATGATAAAAATATCATTTTTATCATATATGTGATATGCTAAAGATATGCGAGCGTTGAAATAAATATTTGTGAAAGAAATATTATTTTTAACATGCATAGGAACTAAATAAAATAGTCATGTGTTGAAATATATTTTAGTTCGCCAAAATTATCATCTTTGAAATGTGAAGTGTTAAAAATGACCACTTGTTCAAATAAATATGCATGAGTTGAAATATTCACTAATTAGCTAATGATATGATTTTTGCCTATGCATGCAACATTAGAATGAATGGTGTTTTTAAACCAAAGTGAATCAAATATGATGTTGAATGGAAAATGAGAAGTGATAAGAATCGTATATATGTACATGCATATTTATTGAACAGGTTATAGCAGAGAGGCTAGAGAAGAGGAATAAAATTTTGTGCCCGACAAATAGGTACACGTTTACTGTTTTGTTTGGGTGATGATTTTATGAGCCTGTTGGCTAGCCGCTTGGCTTTTTCTTTTTCTTTTTGAGATGAGACGCCCGTGTGGCTATTTGGGAATTTTCCCAGCCCCTCCCATACAAAGGAGGTTATGGCGAAATTTTCCAAAATTTAAAGGCGTTAGTAAAATATTTGAAGTGAAAACGATATAGGAATTTTTGAATGAACTATATTTATATAAATATATAAATATAAATAAAATTTAAACGAATCGTGGCCGTGCAGTTTGCGTTTTGAAACCGTGATTTCAAACGACTAGTGCGGGAAATCCGACCATTGGATTTTCCCGAAACCGCAACCGTTGGGTTCGTCTTGAAAATATCTTTCCAACGACACCAACTTTGTGAAGATCCGACGGTTGGATTGTCTGGAATGTTTAATTCAAATCTGAAGAAAAACAGCGCCGGAAACGATTATATTTATATATAAATATAAATATAATTAAATTAAATCGAATAACGACGCTGTAGTTCGTAATTTGAAATCTTAACTTCAAACAACTAGTGTGGAAGATCTGACCGTCGGATTTTCCCGAAACTGAAACCGTTGGATTCGTTTTGAAATGATCTTTCTAATGATATAAAATTTGTGAAGATCCAACGGTTAGATTTTCAGATATGTGTAAAACAAATTTAGTGAAAAACATCGCCAGTGCCTCGGCACGACCTGAAACGTCGTTTAATTAAATATGGCCGTTTTAAATAAATAAAAATGGCGATATATCGTTATAAAATACTATAAACAATATAGAGTGGAAATAAACCAATTTTGTTGTGTTTGCTTGATATGTGATGGTTGAATGTATTTAACATGAAAATTATAACTAAAGAACTGAAATGTGAATGTTGAATAGTCTAACCATGTGATAAATTGATTTGAAAATCTAAATCTACGTGGGTTATTTGAAAAGGCGGAGTTCATTTTCATTTCAAATAATCGATCGACGTTGAGAAGTCGAAGAGTCGAAGACGGTTGAAGACCGACGATCTTCACATTGGATGGATGGGCGCTACTGATGCTCATGATTGGAGTAGCTACCTTGAAGGAGCTGAAGTAGTAGTCGTCCAGACATACTGTTGATTGTACGGATATGCAAGGAAATTGGTGCCTCCGGTTTCGTTCAAACCCAGAATGGAATTGTAAATGGACTGTGTGTCTGACATTGGATTTTGTTCTGTGCTGATTGATCTCTGTTAAATATATATCTGTTTGGCAGCGGAGAATTTATTCTCTTGCTTAACGCCCTTCTCTGAGACGTACGACCTCAGAGGTTATGTATTGATAGAAATCAGTCGCATGGAGTAGATTGTCTGTGTGGCACGCCTAAGTGGCATAGGATCAAGGCTTCTATTGCAAAGCAAAGTCTTGTGGTTGATGTTCAAAGCATGGTCCGTGTGACGTAGCTTTGTGTATAACGTGGATTCGCGAGCCTCACACCTCGGTATGAGTCAAAAACGGGATAGTGACTGCAGGGAGAGCACGGCGTTTCTTTCTAGCTAAGGTGGTGTCAGTGACCTACCAGCCCTGACATTATATATACTTTTCACCTGTGTGGTTGTTGGAATGTGAGGCGCCTCATTTATAGGTCTGTAAGGACCGGGAAACGTGTGTTTAGGAATAACTAATCCTCAAAAGTAAGAGAGGACCGACCCTAAAGATCCAAGGATCATAGTGGGGTCCTGAGACATTTGCTAGAGTGTCTCGAATCGGAGAGGAGCTTGCCCCTTGCCTCAACTCATGAAGGAATCCAATTTCCAATACGAAATATGCGGATGTGATTGTATTACTAGTATGGCGACATAGTAGAGGGTAGTTATGCCGCCTAGGATTGATATTTATGATTGAATTTGCTTTCGAAAACATATATGCACTAGTAATAATATCAAACACTTTTGTTTTATATGTGTGAAGCATATTCGGCCATTATAAAGTAAAACTCTATCCTCCGGCTTGCGTTGCATTATGTGATGGGACCTGAGTCTTATAATGGCTTCATTTTATAAAAAGCATTGCGATGATTTAATCATTTACTTTATTTCATGCACTAGCACTCATTGGAGTAAACCTGTTCCGCGAAAGTGGCGTGGTCCTTTGATTTGCCTTATTATTGTTGTTAATAAGTTAAGTAGATTTCTCATACCAGTCCCATGACTGACTCGTAGTTTGTTTCACCTTGCAAACTCGGGTGCCCTCATTTTCACACGGGCAGCCTAGTTACAGGTATTTGGTGCACTTTTGGCTCATGGCGAGGCTTGAATACACCGTGCTGACTATGACTTTTTCCGCCATTATTGTATATGTATTATGATTCCGCCATTGGCGATGTAGACTGATATTTATTTTGTGTACTCTTTATGTATGATTCCGCCTCTGGCGATGGTGACTGATTATGTATTATTATGCACTAAGTTGTTTCCTGCACTGTGCTCTCTGATGTGGTGATATCTGTGATCTACTAATGATGATTAATGTGTTATATTCCAATGATTATCCTTAACACCGTGTTATGGGGTTTTGGGATCGTCACAACTGGTATCAGAGCTTTGGTTAACCTTAGTTTTGGAGTCTAACACATTAAACACTTCGCCAAAATAGAATCAGTAGTATTCTAAGGCGAGTAGCTCATTAGAGATAGGACTAGTAAAGTCCTAGAATGAGCCAAGTAGAATAGCAAAAACAATTTGATCAGTCCATCGTTATCTTTCCTTAAGTTTTCTGCTTAACCATGCAATAAAATTATCATTTCTGTTTGCTGACTCTTTTCTTGCTTATACAGAATTTGAAAAATGGCTACCCGAGCAGCCCTGCTATAAGTGGCCGTGCTGGCCGTGGCAGAGGACGAGGAGAAGTCCCAGTTGAAGAAGGACCCTTGATACAACCCCCAGCCGCTCAACACTTCGAGCTGGACCGTGTAGCTAAGAGATACAAGAACCTAGGAGGCAAGACCTTCTCATGAACTGGCACAGTAATAGAGGCCCTTGCATGGCTGAAAACATGCGAGAAGGTACTAGAAGGCCTAAGGTTGGGAGATCAAGATAAAGCTTTTATGGGCGCTTGGCTACTACAAGAAGAAGCTGAACTATGGTGGGAAGCTCTCACCGCCAGGAATAGAGAAGCTGGTAGAACCTGGGACGGATTCAAAGAACTCTTCAAAGAGAAATATGTCCCAGAACAAGCCCTAGAGCGCATGCACGATGACTTCGCCAACCTCCAGCAGGGGGATCTTTCGGTGCAGGATTATCTGAATAAATTTACACAGTTGTCCCGCTATGCTCCGGAGCTCGTCGCCACTACAAAGTCCAAGAATAAGAGGTTCATCCTCGGGCTAAAGCGACAGTACCATGATAGAGCAATGACCCACATCAAGCTGGGATTTAATGAATTGGTGGAAATGACGTGCAACTACGTAGACCTGGACCAAAGGCACCTGGAGCAGGATCGCGTTAAAAGCCAAGCCGGAAACAAACGCAAGCCTGCTGTGAATCAAGCTGAGTCAAGCCAAGCAGCATCCTCGAAACCACAGACTGGCAGGCCGCCAAAAGGAAGCTGCTATAATTGTGGCAAGATGGGGCACTTCTCTAATGTTTGCACAGCCCCGAAGAGGCAGAAGACAAATTCTCAAGGTTCAAGCCAGGGCTCTCAGAACCCTCGCTCCTACTTTAATTGCCGCAAGACGGATCATCTTGTCAAAGACTGCCCTTTGCTTAAAAAGGCCGTAGTAGCTCACGTGTATGACGGGACGAACCCGCCAGCTGCTTCCGAAGGAGCAGGTAAACCCGATGTTTTGGGAGGTACCCTTACAATTAAAAATACTCCTGTTCCTGTATTATTTGACACGGGTGCGTCGCATAGTTTTATTGCTAGTAACAAGTGCACAAATTAATGTTAAAACAGAGAAAGCTTAAAGAATCGGTTGAAGTACATAACCCGATAGAAGGATCTCTCATTCTCAGTGCATGTTGTAGAGTGCTATCTCTTATTCTTCCTACAAATTTTCTTTTAATTTAATCACCATGGATTTTCCCGAATTCGATATCATTCTCGGGCTTGATTGGTTAACGAAATAAGAAGCTGAGGTAAAGTGTGCAGAACGAATAGTAAAAATTCGAACGAAGCTTGGATATATTATTGTACCACGCCATGGTTCGAATCCAGATAGAGAGGAATTTTGGTTTGCATTAGAAGTTATCCCCACTTCCATAGAAAAGATTCCTATTGTTAGAAACTATGCAGATGTGTTTGAAGAAGTCGAAAACTTACCTCCGCAAAGAGAAATAGAATTCAGAATCGATCTAATTCCCAATGCCAGACCAGTTGTGCATCCAATTCGTAGAATGACTCCAAAGGAAAAAGAAGAATTAGGCGATTAAACTCATCAACTGTTGTGGAAGGATCTAATTAGACCTAGCTTTTCTAATTGGGGTGCAGCTGCAGTGTTTGTCCCAAAGTTAGACGGTACTCTTCGATTGTGCGTTGATTACCGAGACCTCAACAAACAGACGCTCAAAAACAAATACCCATTACCCCGCATCGATGATCTACTAGACCAATTAAATGGGGCGAAAGTATTTTCCAGAATGGACCTAGCTACAGGTTTTCATCAATTGAGAATAGCAGAGGAGTGTGTTCCTTTGACAGCTTTCAGAGGTCCAGACATATTTTATGAATGGTTAGTAATGCCATTCGGCCTGTGCAACGCTCCAGCATACTTTGTCGATCTAATGAATAGAGTGTTCAGGGGAGTTCTGAATAAATTTGTCCTCGTATTCATCGATGATATTTTAATCTACTCCAAATCAAAACCCGAGCATGAAAAACACTTAGAACAAGTATTGGAGATTCTAAGAAAGAACGTCTTCAAAGCCAAATTCTCTAAATGTGTCTTCTGGCAAGAAGAAGTGAAGTTCCTTGGCCATGTTGTGTCAAAGAAAGGGATTTATGTAGATCCGAGCAAAATAACAGCGATTCAAGACTGGAAACAACCCACTACACCCACAGAGGTTAGAAGTTTTATGGGGTTGGCTAGTTATTATCGAAAGTTCATTGAGGATTTTTCGAAGATATCCGGTCTGTTAACGAAGCTCACGAAAAAGCATGAGAAATTTAAGTGGACTTCCAACTGTGAAGAAGCTTTCCAGGAATTGAAATCGAAACTGACAACTGCTCCAGTGTTAACCATTATTGATGGCAATCAGGATTTGACAGTTTGGACAGATGCTTCTATTAGAGGTCATGGTGTAGTGTTAATGCAAAGGGGCCAAGTAGTCGCTTATGCAAGCCGCCAACTGAAACCGCATGAGAAGAATTATGTAACTCGTGATATTGAGTTGCTAGCTATCGTTTTTGCATTGAAAATCTGGAGGCATTATTTATTGGGTGAGAAATTTGTATTGTACACAGATCATCAATCATTGAAGTATTTATACACCCAGAAAGATCTGAATTTGAGACAGCAGCGTTGGCTAGAATTTGTTGCAGCGTATGATCTTGATATCCTGTATACGCCGGGAAAGGCTAACGTTGTAGCGGATGCGCTTAGTAGAAAAACCGCAATCATTGCCAATCTTATAATTACGCCTGGATTGATTGATAAAATTTCATCCCTTCAAAAAGAAGATGAATTCATTCAGAGAATCAGTCAGAGGGTCAAGGAAGGTGAAACCACAAGTTTCTGTATTGACGATAAGGGGGTTCTCAGGTTAAATGATAGGATTTGCATCCCAAATATTCCAGGCCTTCGAAGAGAGGTGCTAGATGAATGCCATAAATCCAAACTTTGCATTCATCCTGGTGTGAGTAAAATGTACAACGATATCAAACGCACTTTCTGGTGGAAGGCAATGAAGAGGGATATTTCTTTGTATGTTAGCAGATGCCCTACTTGTCAATTAGTCAAGAGCGACCAACAGAAGCTAGCTGGAATGTTGCAACCGTTGGAAGTCCCAGGTTGGAAATGGGAACAGATTTCCATGGATTTCATAGATGGTTTGCCGCGAACCAGGAAAGGTAATGACAGCATTTGGGTAATCGTAGATCGCTTCATGAAGACTGCCCATTTCATACCTATCAGATCCAATAGAACCGCTCAAAGTCTAGCACAAATATATTTCAAAGAAATCGTTATGCTGCATGGAATTCCCATCAGCATAGTCAGTGATAGAGACTCAATATTTGCTAGCAAATTCTGGGAGGCATTCCAGACCGAATTAGGAACGAAACTGAATATGAGCAGCGCTTACCACCCTCAAACAGATGGCCAAACTGAGCGGGTGAATAGAATTCTATAAGATTTATTGCGGGCTTGTATAATTGATTTTGGTGGGTCATGGGAAGATCACTTGGATTTGGCAAAATTCTCATATAACAATAGCTATCAAGCAAGTTTGGGAATGTCGCCATTTGAAGCATTATATGGCAGACCGTGCAGATCTCCAGCATGTTGGGTAGAACCTGGCAATAAACTTGTGTTAGGACCCGATATGATTAGAGAAGCATCTAATAAAGTCGACTTCATCAAAAAGCGATTGAGAACCGCACAAAGCCGACAGAAAAGTTATGCAAATTCTAGAAGAAGAGATTTGACATTTGCTGTTGGTGACCATGTTTATTTGAAAGTTTCTCCGATGAGAGGAGTAATCAGATTTGGCAAAACTGGGAAGTTGGCACCGAGATTTATTTGTCCCTTTCCTATACTTGAACGAATTAGAACTCTTGCTTATAGGGTTCAATTACCAGATTGGTTGCCTGGAGTGCATGATGTATTTCACGTATCTCAACTTAGAAGACATGTGCATGATCCGGATCTTGTTGTAGAAGAAGCAGCGCAACAGGACTTGGAAATAACTCCAGAATTAGCAGTCAGAAGAGAGCCATTAAAGATTGTTGGCAAAGAAACTAAAGAGCTAAGAAGCAAAAAGATTCATTTAGTTAAAGTGCAGTGGAGTAGTGATCCTAGAGACTGTACTTGGGAGACTGAGGAAAGCATTAAGCAAGCTTACCCCAAATGCAGAGTGGACATCTCTGACTAACTCCGGTGCAAGGTACCTTTACAATACTTTGCATTTACACTTTGTTTCCTACTTTACTGTTGTTTCCTTTTCGAGGACGAAAAGTTTTAAGTAGGGGAGATTGTAACAACCTGGAAAATACGAGCCAATTTAAAATTTTAAATTGGTTATTTCAAAGGAATTTTAACAATTGAAATAGAATATTTCAATAAAATGGTGAATTAGAAATAGTGAGTCAGTTTGAAAATTTGAATTCAGACTTTGACTAACTGTGCAGGGTGGAAAATATAACGGATTTTAGTGAAACCAAAAATATTTAAATCTATTTATCAATACCTTTCTAACGAATCTGAAAAATCGAAGTTTCATAGCCGGAATCAAAAGTTATGGCCGAATGAATTTTCAGAAAGGTCGCTATATAGAATATATAGCCCTGGAAAATAGATATTTTGCAAACGACCTCGGATTTCGACGAAACCACTTTTGTTGGGTCCGGGATGTCAAACTATTGCTAGATTTCAAATTTCATAATTTTTGAAGCTAGTATGTGAGCGTGGCAAAAGAAAATGTTTGGTCAATTTCTGTTAAATTGGATCGACCAGAAAATGGCCATTTTTCAAACGATCTCAGAATTCGACGAAACTAGTTTTGTTGGGACCGTAGCGTCAAAACATAGCTAGATTTATTTTTCTGGAATTTTTCGAATCAGTTTGTGGCCCTGGCAATTTGAAATGTACGTTCAAAGTTAAAAATTAAATGTTTTATACTTTAATTTGAAGAATAACTGACTGTAACAGTCGAATTGGCTAACGAAACATATCCCATTGTGTCCGGGATGGGGTATTTAGCTAGGGACGATAGTTGTTGGGTTTGAATTGGTGTCCGTGTGGAGAAACACTATTTAAAAATTTAATAAAACCTTTGGCCAATCAAAATTTTTCTTTCATTATTTTAAAAATAAAAAAACTCCAGAAAACCTCGTTTTCTCTCTCTCCCACCGACGACTCGCAACCTCCGTCCTTTCCAGCCAAATCGCCGCCGCCACAGGCGACTGCAGCCACCGACACCACCAGAAATCGTCGCGCCTCCCTCCCCTCTTCAAATCCGACCCTGCCTCGACCCCTCTCGTCGCCCCTATCGCCTGAATCGTCGACCCAAAGCCGACGACTTCCCAGCGCCACCCCGATCGCCAGAGACCATCGAACCACCTCCGACCACCACCGATCGACTCCCCTTTCCTCCCTCTTCCACGCTGTTCCTTCCGATCATAGTATCGTGCCTCGGTTCTCGCGAAAACTGCAACCCTAGTTTTGAACCATCGTGAAAGGTGAGTCCTTTTTGATGTTTGAACTTTGAAAAATCATATCTTTATGGTGTGTTGACGAAATTCGATGAAACAGGAAACATCGGGACCGCAAGGAGGCTCTCTACCACATAGAAGAAACCGCGGATTTTTCTGAGTCATCTACGATTTTTAGCACTCCGAAAACCAATGTGAGAAATCTAAATTAAATAAATTTGAATGGAAAACGTCGTGTATAAATTATATAAGCGAAATATAAATTACACACGTGTTGTACACCTCATGTACGTGCGTTGTGTAAGCTATATAAGCGAAGTATGAATTATACATGCATAGTATAATTGATATATGTGTTGAAATGCAAGTGAAATATAGAAATTATATATATATATATATATATATATATATATATATATATATATATATATATACTCCCCTCGTCCACAAACCATGGACGATATTTATTGTTGTGTATTGGTGTGAAATATTGGATGAAAAATATGAATGGTTGAATAATTGTTTGTGGTTGATATTGATTGGTTGTGGTTGAAAAATACCCATTGGTGATTGAAATGAATAGAAAATAATTGTGGAAATAAAAATAAAACATGCCGCCTGCGTGCGAATTAGATGCATGAATCCCCATTGTCAAAAACCGCGAGGTTTTAAGGTAGAGCGAGGAGCCGTACTAGGGACGGTGCCGGTTTTAACTACCCTGCCATTATGCTGCCGAAATTTTGAATAATATTCATATGTTAGAATTATTTTCATATGTTGAAATTATCTTCATGCGTTGAAATTAAAGTCATGTGTGGAAACTATATCCATGTGTGGAAATGCTCATGTGTTGAGAAGTGATGTGTGAAAAGTAAATTCATGTGTGAATGAATGAAGTGTTTAAACAATAAAAATCACATTTTTATAATATATATGAAGTATGTAAAATATTCGCCTTATATATAAATAGTTTCAACAATAAAAATTTCATCTTTCTTATCTGAACAACATTCATAAAATATCCATGTGTGGAGATGCTCATGTGTTGAGAAGTGTGTGTATTGGAGAAGTTCATGTGTTGAATAAAAAGATCGAACAATAAAAACTATATTTTTATTGAAATTATGAAGTGTTAAAAATATTCATGTGTTGAATAAATATTTTAAATGATAAAAATATCATTTTTATCATATATGTGATATGCTAAAGATATGCGAGTGTTGAAATAAATATTTGTGAAAGAAATATTATTTTTAACATGCATAGGAACTAAATAAAATAGTCATGTGTTGAAATATATTTTAGTTCGCCAAAATTATCATCTTTGAAATGTGAAGTGTTAAAAATGACCACTTGTTCAAATAGATATGCATGATTTGAAATATTCACTAATTAGCTAATGATATGATTTTTGCCTATGCATGCAACATTAGAATGAATGTCGTTTTTAAACCAAAGTGAATCAAATATGATGTTGAATGGAAAATGAGAAGTGATAAGAATCGTATATATGTACATGCATATTTATTGAACAGGTTATAGCAGAGAGGCTAGAGAAGAGGAATAAAATTTTGTGTCCGACAAATAGGTACACGTTTACTGTTTTGTTTGGGTGATGATTTTATGAGCCTGTTGGCTAGCCGCTTGGCTTTTTCTTTTTCTTTTTGAGATAAGACGCGCGTGTGGCTATTTGGGAATTTTCCCAGCCCCTCCCGTACAAAGGAGGTTATGGCGAAATTTTCCAAAATTTAAAGGCGTTAATTTTTGAATGAACTATATTTATATTAATATATAAATATAAATAAAATTTAAACAAATCGTGGCCGTGCAGTTCGCGTTTTGAAACCGTGATTTCAAACAACTAGTGCGGGAAATCCGACCATTGGATTTTCCCGAAACCGCAACCGTTGGGTTCGCCTTGGAAATATCTTTCCAACGGCACCAACTTTGTGAAGAACCGACAGTTGGATTGTCTGGAATGTTTAATTCAAATCTGAAGAAAAACAGCGCCAGAAACGATTATATTTATATATAAATATAAATATAATTAAATTAAATCGAATAACGACGCTGTAGTTCGTAATTTGAAATCGTAACTTCAAACAACTAGTGTGGAAGATCCGACCATCGGATTTTCCCGAAACTGAAACCGTTGGATTCGTTTTGAAATGATCTTTCTAATGATATAAAATTTGTGAAGATCCAACGGTTAGATTTTCAAATATGTGTAAAACAAATTTAGTGAAAAACAGCGCCAGTGCCTCGGCACGACCTGAAACGTCGTTTAATTAAATATGGCCGTTTTAAATAAATAAAAATGGCGATATATCGTTATAAAATACTATAGACGATATAGAGTGGAAATAAACCAATTTTGTTGTGTTTGCTTGATATGTGATGGTTGAATGTATTTAACATGAAAATTATAACTAAAGAACTGAAATGTGAATGTTGAAAAGTCTAACCATGTGATAAATTGATTTGAAAATCTAAATTTACGTGGGTTATTTGAAAAGGCCGAGTTCATTCTCATTTCAAATAATTGATCGACGTTGAGAAGTCGAAGAGTCGAAGACGGTTGAAGACCGACGATCTTCACATTGGATGGATGGGCGCTACTGATGCTCGTGATTGGAGTAGCTACCTTGAAGGAGCTGAAGTAGTAGCCGTCTAGACATACTGTTGATTGTACGGATATGCGAGGAAATTGGTGCCTCCGGTTTCGTTCAAACCCAGAACGGGCTTGTAAATGGACTGTGTGTCTGACATTGGATTTTGTTCTGTGTTGATTGATCTCTGTTAAATATATATCTGTTTGGTGGCAGAGAATTTATTCTCTTGCTTAACGCCCTTCTCTAAGACGTACGACCTCAGAGGTTATGTATTGATAGAAATCAGTCGCATGGAGTAGATTGCCTGTGTGGCACGCCTAAGTGGCATAGGATAAAGGCTTCTGTTGCAAAGCAAAGTCTTGTGGTTGATGATCAAAGTATGGTCCGTGTGACGTAGCTTTGTGTATAACGTGGATTCGCGAGCCTCACACCTCGGTATGAGTCAAAAACGGGATAGTGACCGCAGGGAGAGCACGACGTTTCTTTCTAGCTAAGGTGGTGTCAGTGACCTACCAGCCCTAACATTATATATACTTTTCACCTGTGTGGTTATTGGCATGCGAGGCGCCTCGATTATAGGTTTGTAAGGACCGGGAAACGTGTGTTCAGGAATAAATAATCCTCAAAAGTAAGAGAGGACCAGCCCTGAAGATCCAAGGATCATAGTGGGGTCCTGAGACATTTGCTAGAGTGTCTCGAATCGGAGAGGAGCTTGCCCCTTGCCTCGACTCACGAAGGAATCCAATTTCCAATACAAAATATGCAGATGTGATTGTATTACTAGTATGGCGACATAGTAGATGGTAGCTATGCCACCTAGGATTGATATTTATGATTGAATTTGCTTTCGAAAACATATATGCACTAGTAATAATATCAAACACTTTTGTTTTATACGTATGAAGCATTTTTGGCCATTATAAGGTAAATTTCTATCCTCCGGCTTGCGTTGCATTGTGTGATGGTACCTGAGTCTTATAATGGCTTCATTTTATAAAAAGCATTGCGACGATTTAATCATTTACTTTATTTCATGCATTAGCACTCATTGGAGTAAACCTGTTCCGCGAAAGTGGCGTGGTCCTTTGATTTGCCTTATTATTGTTGTTAATAAGTTAAGTAGATTTCTCATACCAGTCCCATGACTGACTCGTAGTTTGTTTCACCTTGCAAACTCGGGTGCCCTCATTTTCACACGGGCAGCCTAGTTACAGGTATCTGGTGCACTTTTGGCTTATGGCAAGGCTTGACTACACCGTGCTGACTCTGACTTTTTCCGCCATTATTGTATATGTATTATGATTCCGCCATTGGCGATGTAGACTGATATTTATTTTGTGTACTCTTTATGTATGATTCCGCCTCTGGCGATGGTGACTGATTATGTATTATTATGCACTAAGTTGTATCTTGCACTGTGCTCTCTGATGTGGTGATATCTATATGATTCCGCTGTCATATGTGTGTAAATTATTCTATTTTATGTTTATGCTATTATCTGTGATCTGCTAATGATGATTAATGTGTTATATTCCAATGATTATCCTTAACACCGTGTTACGGGGTTTTGGGATCGTCACAATATGCAAGTCGAAAAGGCGTGAGCAATACTTGGTTAGAACTGAATTAACCGCCCGAATTGATTTATTTTGATCGGTTCGGTTTTGAAACTAAATCGGTTTTAATTTGGTTTGTAATTTTTTTTGTTATCGGTTTAACTGAATTTTTATCTTACTATGCAATTTTATGGTATTTTTGTACTGTAAATAATAGGTTTGGTGATAAAATACAAAAGCATATGTTAAAGATTAATCAAATTCTTTTGTAAACATTAAATTTAATGAACAAAATTTCTTCAAACATAAATTCATATTTTACCTTGAGTGAATTAATCATTTGAACAATAACATATCTTTCAACTTCGGTTAAATCGGTTATCGACCGAATTAACTAAAATGATTTCGGCTCGATTTTGAAAAGTTTCCGTTTTAAATAAATATTTATACATACCTATACCGCCATAAGACATATGCATACAATGGGAAACAATTCTTTCTTTTTCAATGCTATAAATGATATCTTGGAAATTTCTAGTTCCACATATAGATAATTGATACGGGTGAAAATCAACCACCTCCTGAACAAGGGAATCTGAATCAAGGAAGACTGAACATTCGTTATATATCTAAATGGTTCAAGTAGTATCTTAGGGCTGTAGAATAAGTCCCTGACCCTCTTATTGCATCAGTGGAGCCCATTGCCCTACTTGCAAATGCAGTTCCTTACCTTTGTAACTTCCCTCGAATTTGTAAGGACTTCTTCAGTTCTGGTGGTAAAATCTTCAGAAGGATTTTTAGAGGAAATAACTTGGCTAATTGAATGTGATAGAAAATCCAAGGTAATTGGTTGGGAAGATCATTTTAATAAAAGGATAACAGCTTGGCATTTGTAGCAAGAAGCATGGGAATGGTGTAGTATACTAATGAAGGAGAACAAAGGGAGGATATTTTCATGTGATGAATTTAGGAGAAGTTTGAAGTTAGTTTTTGACTAATGCTAAATTGAGTCTACAAATGGAGAAATGTGCTAAGCTTAAGCAAGGAGACTCCACCCACAAGGAGTAATTAGCTAAACTTGGGTGAAGTTTGATTGATACACCCATGAATAAAGCTTTAAAGTTTATTAAAGGTCTAAATTCTCCATCGAGGAAGATGACGCTGACACAAGTATCTTTAGGAGCAACTTTTGATATGTTAGTGGAGATGGCAATTTTATACACTATTGATGCTAAGAGTAAGAAAACAAAATAGGAGAAGAGTGAACCTAATCCAAAACAAGTGAAACTAAGAATGTAAATTCGTGGCCTAAGATGAGAAAATGAAAGAAAAGTTCAACAAGGAAAATAGGGCTTACCACCAACATTATAAGAAGGGTCGTGATACTAAGGATTAAAGAGTCAACTTGTTGATGGATACTTTAAGAGGAATATTCAACAATTATCATACAGAAGGACGTCACTAAAATAAGTGCCCTAAACTAAACAAAGAGGAACTGGTGGACAAATTTATGATTTAGAAGCAACTCCTCTTGCTTGCAAATTACCTAGAGACCAACAGAAGGCATCATTAGAAGTTACTATTCTTATTCTTAGCTTATAATTTGTATTTTATATGATTATGGGGCATTACATTCCTTTATAGCAAGGAATGTGGTTAATCTAACCTTCCAACTATAGTTATCGATAATCTGATTGTGGTTTCCAACCATATTGGTGGTTTGATACAGCCTTTGCAAATCTGTAAAAACCTAGTGTTATAAGTCCATGGTGTTGATTTCTTGTGCAAAGCATGTTTTTTTTTATTTTGAGGAGTACAGACTCATCTTGGGTATGGATTGGCTGTCCTATAACGGAGTTGTTAACCGACATTTTAGTCCGGTTCCCAAAAGTGCACATACCCCCTCGAGTCAACACATCGCGTGGTACCAAAGCTCGAAATGTCGTCAAGATGTTGAAGATCTGAGCCGAGGAGAGATCAAGCGAGTAGTAGCTTCACAACATTTTAAAACAAACGTATCGCATCATGCAAAACCCCATCGCAACCACTACCCTCGCATCATACACATTGCATCTACTTGGCGCTGCATCCCTCTAATCGCATCCCCGTGGGATGTGATGTTGTCACATCCATCACATGCAATGACATCGTATACAAAGGATGCGATGCACGCATTCGTATAGGGTGCGGAGCACCCGCCTGCTGGGGCCATATTGCATCCCACGCGAGAGATGCAATTTTCCATCAAACACAACGATTTGATGCGATTTTCTCCCTACCAATAGTGTGTGATGCGATTTTTTGGTGTTCACAACCCTATGATGCGATTTTCTGCTATGTGGTCCCCAAATCCTACATACTCCCACCTAACCCTTCCACTATAAATACCATATGCTCATTCATTACAAGGGTTGGATTTTTGCTTATTTGACATCTTTTAGAGCTCCAAGAAATCATTAATGGCAGCTTAGTTTTTAGGAAGAAGAATCATAAGAATTACTTTTCCCAAGACTCATATATGACAACTATGACTCCAAAATACATGGAAACACTTGTAATCAAATGCCAAGATGATGTTCAAAGCTTGTAGTCTATTATTGTGAATGAAACATCAACAAACCTCTTAAAAATGGATGTAGGTTCCTTGCGGACCGAACCACTATAAATTCTCGTGTTATTTACTGCATTCTGCACTCACTTTCCCACGGGAAACATTATTCTTAAGTAATTAAGTATTCTTGGGTGTTACGACATTTTTTGCTATCAACATTTGGGTGCTTTCATTGAGAGGCTTAGACTCAACCCTTTGTCACACATTTCCATCTCGACTTCGACGCACTACTCAGGTTTCTTTCTAACCTAATGCTTGAGTCTACTTACGAAGGTAAAACGAGAAAAGAACTTGATGGTTAGAACTTTGGCGGCTGCTGAAGCTGCCGCTACTCAACTAATTCAATTGGTGGGAAACCTGGCCAAAGCTGACGTCCTTCTTCCTATTGGTCTCGATGCTCCGACAACTCAAGCACAGATTTACGCTCTTAATAAAAGACTAGAGACAGATCTCTTGAGCTCAATGATGCATTGAAGAATAACATCGACCTTATGCGTCAAATCCAAGAGAGTCAACGCCTCATCGCTCGACCCCAGCTTGTTCAGAACCATGCTCGCCCACGACACAACTCTTAAGAAAGTGCCTCTTCCAAAACTCAGGGTCGAAGCCAAAGAAGGAGGTTCACTACCAACACCAATGCCGCTGCTCACACTAACTCCCATACCATTGGCAACGAAAATGGAACCACCATAACCATCAGCGAGGGAATGCGTCAACGCGACCGTTCCCGGTTAATTATTAATGACGAACCAGGTCCGAGTAACCAACATCTTCCTCGATAGAACCCAGCTGTCGTAGCTCTAAACTTAGGGCCTACGCATCCGTAGCTCAAAAGGCCCAAGTCCTATCTGATTAGAATCTGCATCAACCCGCTCAACCTCATCAACAATATCAGGACCGTCTCGACAATGACGATGACATGGATGAGGACGAGCCCAATGTCCATTCTAGGTGACGTCCATGACCAAGAACTTTTGAGGTGAACAATAATCATTGGATCCCGCCAGAGAATGTTCATCTGACATATTTCCCCGACGTGGTCCGAATGATCATGAGGAATATGTGAGGGAACCTTAATGACATGTGGGAAACCCACTTGAGACTTAACCCCTTCACTAGGGTTGTGCCTGAAGCCGAGTGGCTTTGACGCTTCAACATGCCACAGCTGAGGATCTACGAAGAAACAAATGACCCTTGCGCTTTCCTAAACCGTTACGAGTGGCACATGGATTCTAGCAGGGCCATAGATGTTGTCAAGTGTAAATTCTTTCCCGTCTTCCTAGAAGGCACGACCTTGCTTTGGTCCACCCGCCTTCCCCTCCAGTCCATCAAAAAATTTGACCAGTTGGCAACCGAGATGGTCAAACAATTCAGGATGCATGTCCCTACATCGAAGAGCTCTTTCACCCTCTCCAACCTCTATCAAGTTCCAGATGAGGATCTCAAAAGCTATCTTGAGCGTTTCAATATTGCACTCGCTGAGATCGATGACCAGGAACCTCACACTGTCCCCATCTAGTTTGCCAAAGGCATCCTCGCTGATTATAAATTTGAGACATGGATAGACCGAAGGTAACCGAAGACTATAGAAGCCTTCTACGAGAAAGTCGGGCAATTCCTATGTCAAGAAGAAGCTCGGCACAACAAGGCCACTCAAGGCAACCACCATAAAAACCCATACACTGGCATCGTCGAAGACCGTGTCAAAGGAAAACAAGTTGGGGAATCTTCCGGCAAGGGTAAGGGGTAGTCTCGTACAAGCCTAAGCTGAACAGCGGTAAATCTGGCGGTTGGAAAACAACCAAGCTTCTGCATATCCCAAGAAGCACGATCACTACCAAAATTACAAGAAATATACGTCGCTCAATCAAGATATGGAGTTAATCTATCTAGAAACCTGTAAGACTCACCAGTTCAAGAGTCCCAACACTTGGGAATCCACCAACAAAGAGAAAAATTTCGGCAAGTATTGCAGATTCCATGATATTATGGACACAACACTAATGACTGTCGCCATATCAAGGATGCAATTGAAAAACTCATCCACGAGAAACGTATGGAACAGTACGTTCAGGACCCTGCTCCCTCTGAATTAGCCATGGGCCTTTCAAGGCCATCTCCTCCTCTAGCTAACGCGATCCCAGGGCCATCCAATCAAAGACGTGGCATCGTGATCAATACAATATGCAGTGGACCTCACCCTATACATGAGAGATTCCAAAAGATGGAAGAATATGCCAAATCCATCAAGCATGCTAACCACGAAGCATGCTCCACTATGGACAAATCTGCCCCCGCCAAGCTCCAGAAGATAATGCTGGACGATATCGTCTTCTACGAGTGGGAGTCTACGGGAATTGAGATCCCAACTATGGACTCCCTCGTCATCTCTGCTTAGATTGGCTCTGCCCTCGTTCGAAGGATCCTAATTGACTCAGGAAGCCCAGTCAACATAATCTTCAAGGCGACCTACAATCAAATGAAACTAAAGGCCAAATACATGAAGCCCTATCGTGCCACGATTCACGGCTTCAACGGTTCTTCCAACCAACCCGTGGGCATGGTCGACCACTCAGTAGAACTCGAAGAAGGGGATTGAAGCCAGGTCTGAATCCTCACCTTTATGGTCATCGATGTCATCTCTCCATATACGTCTTCTTTGGGCATCCTTTCCTTGCAGAGTTCAGAGCCTATATGTCATCATGGTCCCTTCTCATGAAATTCCTTATAGAGAATGGGATCGACATAATCAAAGGCGACCAAGCAACCGCAAGAGCCTACTACTCTATAAAGTGAAAGAACGCGCGCAATAAGGACAATGGCAAGACAATGCCTCCACCCTCTTGCACAAGACTATCTCAGCATAACAATCAAAGGTGTCTGACTCATGGCTTAGGTGTCACTATCGTCCTTATGATGATCTGGATCCAAGGGAAGACGAAGGATCCGATTTTGAGAGCGCTACCCCGGTTGAACTGACGATGGATTTTCGAGTAAGCCTCGACGACCTGGCAATGGTCTTGAAAGTTGGATTGCAACTCCACCTCGCAATAAAGAAAGAGCTTATGGAATTCTTAAGGGCCAACCTAGACATATTCGCTTGGACCCACTCTGAAATGTGTCGCATCGACCTAGGAATCCTTGACACATGCTCGGTATGAATCCTAGACAACTTCCAGTCAAACAGAAGCGTCGAATCTTAGGAATCGAGAGATCGACTGCACTTAAAGAAGAAATGGACAGGCTACTTGATAACGGCTTTATCCGCGATGCATACTACCCAGAATGGGTCTCCAACCCGGTCTTGGTTATGAAAGAAAATGACATGTGGCAAACATGTGTTGACTACTCCGATTTGAACAAAGCCTGCACAAAGGACAACTTCCTACTCCTGAAGATCGATCAGCTTGTTGATTCAACTGCCGGCTATCAGCTTCTTTCCTTTATGGATGCGTCCTCAGGCTACAATAAGATTCCAATGTACCTTCCAAAACAGGACCATACTTCTTTCATCACCGACCTTGGGCTCTACTGTTAGGTCGTCTTGCCCTTCGGTCTCAAGAATACTGGAGCCAAAATCAACGTCTGGTCAACCGCATGTTCAAGGACCAGATCGGAAGATCCATGGAGGTTTACGATATTCTCGTGAAAACGAGGGTATCGAATGATCATATCAACGACCTCGCCGAAATGTTCGTTGTCCTCCACAAATATGACATGAAGCTTAATCCCTTGAAATGCTCTTTGGCGTTGTGTCGGTAAAATTCTTGGGCTTCATTACCAATTCTCAGGACACCAAAGCCAATCCAAATAAGATTAAAGCTATCCGAGATATCTAAGCTCCTAGGAGCATCAGAGATGTTCAAAGTATGAACGAAAAGGTCTCCACCCTAATTCGATTCATCTCTAATGTTACTGACATAGCATTCCCTTTTTCGACTTGCTCAGAAATAGGAAGCACAATTTCACATGGACCTCGGAGTGCGTTGACGCATTTTAGGACCTACTGAATCACTTAGAGAGACCACCTATCCTCTCGAAACCCATGGATCATGAGAACTTATATGTCTACTTGGTTGTTTATGGTCAGGCAATCAGCTCAGCGCTTGTGCACATCGAAGATCGTTTCCAACAGTCAATTTATTTTACAATATCAGCAAGAGACTGACAGAGGAAGAAAAGAACTATCCAAAGCTCAAGAAGCTAGCTTACTGCCTGTTGATCTCCTTTTGGAAGCTGAGACCCTACTTTTGATCCCATCCAATCAAAGTCTTCACTGACCAACCACTGCGACAGGTCTTGCAACGACCTGAGGCGTCTGAGCGACTTCTAAAATGGAACATAGAACTGAGCAAATTCGAGATCACTTTCATTCCCCGTCGAGCCATCCTCAGACAAGCCCTCGCAGATTTCATAGTGGATTTCACCATTCCCAAAGACTTCCTTCGGAAGACATCGAAACTTTAGACATTCAGTGGAAGCTATTCATGGATGGATCCCCTTCTCTGCCACCAACAATGATGCTGAATATGAAGCCTTGATCGATGGACACCGTATTATGATCGAACTTAACATCAAGGCTATTTAGATCTACTCTGACTTATAGCTCATCGTAAGCCAGGTGCAGGGAGAGTACCAACAAAGGAGGCACATCTTGCTCCCTACCTTCTCGGGTCCGCGAGCTGCTCACCAACTTCGACCACTACATCATTACACACATCCCCCGAGGACATAATGAAAAACCCGAATCATTAGCCAAACTGGCAAGCTCCGGAGATGCGCAGCTTATGGGACTAGCCCCAGTCGAAGTGCTCGATTCTCCGAGCATCAATCATATGTAGACTGATTCGGTAGCAACGACGGAGACTGAGCATGAGTCTTGGATGATGTCGATCAAGAACTACTTATAGCACGGAATCTTGCAAGAACATTACAAGGAAAGACGAGCACTCACTCGAAAATCAGCTCGATATATCATTCAGAATGGGGTGCTCTACCTAAAAGGATTTTTGGTTCCACTACTCCGGTGTGTAGCCCACAATGACAAAAATCGTGTGTAGTCGGATGTGAACGAAGCCGTGTGCGGTGATTACACCGGAGGGCAAATCCTGGCAAGGAAGATTCTCAGATATTGTTACTTCTAGCCTACACTTGATCAAGATGCCACGAACTATGCCCGCAGGTGCGAAAAGTGCTAGAGGTTTTCCAAGATTCCAAGAGCCCCGCCAACCGTGTGTAGTGATTACACCGGAGGGCAAATCCTGGCAAGGAAGATTCTCAGATATTGTTACTTCTAGCCTACACTTGATCAAGATGCCACGAACTATGCCCGCAGGTGCGAAAAGTTCTAGAGGTTTTCCAAGATTCCAAGAGCCCCGCCAACCGAGCTAACGTAGATGGTCAGTCCTCGGCCATCCTCCATGTGAGGAATAGATATCATCGGATCTCTTCCAGTGGCCAGAGGTGGGGTACGTTATGCCATCGTCATAGTTGATTACTTCACCAAATGGGCCAAAGCCGAGTCTCTCACTACAATCACTACCAATAAGTGATCAACTTCATTGTCCACAACATCACCAATCGATACAGGGTCCCTCAAGCCATCATCTCTGACAATGGGACCCAATTCGAGAGCGCTACGTTCAAGGCTTTCTGCTAGTGGCACAACATCGAAAAAACCCTATGCCATAGATGGCCTACTGCAATGAAAACACATGGTGTTGCTAGCTACAATGTTGTCATTGCTATGCTGATTTTTGTCTATTGCAACGCACCCTTTAATATATTACCGTAGATATCAAATTGTGTTGCAGTAGCTATAGAAATATTCAAATTAAAAATTAATAAAATTAGTAATCCGGGTGAATAGGATCCAACGGCCTATATTACCAATCCGTGTCAATAGATTTTCCTTCACCACCTCACCTCTTTTGCCTCCAAATTTTCATTTTCCCGCTAGAAGTCTATGTTTCTTTTTTGCTTATAGAGAAAAATACAGTTCGCTTAATTTCTTTTTTGCCTAATCAAAAGTTAGGGTTTTCACCATCGGACTTTAGCTTTAATTCGAGACGATTGGTTTATACAGGATACTGAAACCCTACAATTTCTTCTCCTTCTCTCCTACAATTTCAAATCCACAGAGCAAATTCGTCCACCAATCGATGTGAAATTCGTGATTTTGAAGTTTGGGAATTACGAATTGGAAACAATGGATTTCTTTCTATTTTTGAGGTACATTATTTTCTCTTTACTGTTCTTTTTTCCTCTAGCTGCCGAATCTAGCTTCAAAAACCTGTCTTTTTCCTTTTTATTTGAGAAATTCGAGCAAAATCCCTAATTCGATAATAAATCCCTAAGTCTATTCTATCTCATGTTTAGAGAGGAACTTGTTGGAAATGATGCTGTGGATCAAGTAACAAAATTAAATATTGGAGAGGCACTTGTTGGAAACGATGCTCATCCCTAAGTCTATTCTCGCTCATGCTTGGAGAGGCACTTGTTGGCGTCATGGGCGGTGGAATATCCGGATGGAAGGAGAAGTTTGGAAACGATGCAAGGTCATGACTGTTGTCAGCTTATGGGAAGCACAAGGCCTTGTTGTCGAATGGATAGAGAAGTTTGGAATTTTTGATCAATCTACTTCTAGGTTTTCAGATTATGAGAAGGTTATCTTTAAAACCATGCTTGTAGTTTTAATAATTGCATTTGTGTTAGTACATTTTATCATTCATTATCTGGTTTTCATATTCCTCATGAGTCATGAATAAGTATGGCATGTTGGAGAACCTTATCATACTTACTGCACTTGGACTCATAGAACATCTTCACTTAGTTTCACATCTCTTCGTTTTGTGTGGATAAATAGATTGATAATGACTGACACGTATTTGGATGAGAGAAGCAGGAAATATATTAGGTGTTTGACTGAATTATGTTATTTGTAAATGAGTTCTTCAATATTGCTTTCATCTAGTCCATTGAGATGACGTCAGAAGCATTTTTAATGTTACTCCTCTCTTTGTACGATGCTACGATTATAAATAAGAACTTTTCATGACGAAACAAGGAATCCCGCATGTCATTTGATCTATACATGTGTACCAGTTTAGGTTCATATCATGATTAAGCTCTATTGCATAGTTGGCAATCTCAGGATGTACTGACCAAGAACTTTGTGGGTGTTCCTGGAATGAATCGGATATGCAAAGCTTTGTGTCGAGAATCTGGTTAGACTCTCAGTTTGTTTTCTTTTAATTTGTTGGTTGCCATTGCATTTAAGTACACTTTTGTGCATCTTTGTCTCCTTTCCTTTAGGAGTTGATGCTAAATTTAGGGTTACTGTTGCAAAAATGGATTGGTTGCATGACAAGAACTTATTGGGAGACCACCACCCCTTGGTATGCCATTTCCTTAATCTTGTTTTGTACTACAGGATTCCTCCAAAAATGTATATTAATAAGATGGCCTTTTAAATTTGAGGGGCTTGCTCCTTATTTCTTTCCAATTGAATACGATTTAAAGTTATATTTTTGTTCTGTTTTTATTTATTTAAATGCATATACGTATAGCATAAGTAAATGGAATTAATATAAATTAGCCTTAGGACTTGCTGGCTTTAGGACTTAGGACTTGCTGGCTACTGCAGAAGAAGTATCTCAAAAATGCACCCTCTGCTGTCAAAAAAAAAAAGCAGCAAACTGTCTTCAAAGATGGGGAACACCAGACTGTACAATTTGAGGAAAACTGCGATGGCATTCTACTTGTTCATATCATGTGCGATCGTGCACTACTTGTATAGGTATGTTGATGTGATGTAGCTATAGAGGATGCTATACTACTTGTTCATATTATGTGTATATATGAATATGCATGCAAACTAGTAGCAGTAGTAGATGATATGGCAATGTTCTAATTTTTTTCTCACTTGATATATATCTACAATAAAATGATTAACTACTTATTTCATATTACGATTTCAGTGAATTTGGTATAGCTGTTGTGGTAGTGTATGTGGGAGAGGCATATACATTTGGTGCTAAAAAAACAATGGATAACCTAAAGTGAAAATGTATGTTTAACGACTTTACGATTCACGAGCAATGATGTTTGTTAACAGTTCACTTTATTTATTCTTTGCAAATGATAACCTAAAGTGAAAATGTATGTGATGCAGATCAATGATGAAGTAATGTCGATGTATCAGAGCCCATTCATGATTGAACTACAGAAGTTGCGGTTGCGAGCGAATCATCGGAAGGGAAAAAACAAAGGTAGTAGTTTATATAATCATTTTTATGTACTTTTTTGCTTATGGTTGTATGTGTGATTCTGCATATATGAATGAATCGAGTGAAATGTAGTGAGGAATGTATGTAAATATGAATGATTGTGTAAGATACGAGTGAATGTACAATAGTGGAGTCAAAAAATTTGTACCATTTGAAATGTTGAAATAAAATAATTATTTGAATAAAATACTGTGTTATAATAATATTTATTATAATATTATGAAATATTTGATTAATAGCAGTTGAGGTGTAATTACTTTTAGCAGTTGTAAAACAAATTTTAACGACTGCTATAAACAGTTGTAAAAAGGGTTGATTTTATTACAATTGCCAGCTGTACTAGATATATCACAACTGTTTTGGCAGTTGTGAAAGGGTGTTGTAGGGGTACATGCAGCAACACTTGTACTGATGTTACCATAGAGTCGCAAAGGTGTTGCCTTTGACTCTAAGGCAACGCGGCAACCCCAAAAAAATGTTGCCACAGATCAGTTTTTGCCTACAACAACACTTTTTGACACCTACTGCGTCATTTCTCTAGGGTTGCCGTAGGCCATCTAGGGCGTAGTGAAATATTCTCCGTAGTAGCTCATCCGCAAGCCAATGGGCAAGTCGAGGCTATCAATAAAGTGATCAAGTCCGTCATCTAGAATCGTGTAGAAAAGGCCAGAGACTTATGGGTAGATGAGCTCCCTCGGCCCTATGGGCCTACTGGACTACCCATAAGTTAGCGATTGGCCATACTTCCTTCGCTCTCGCCTATGGATCCGAAGCCATCATTCTCGTTAAGCTCAAACTCCAATCTCACCGAGTCACTTACTACGATCCAAAGAACAAATAATATCTCCTCTTTGAGTCACTTGGCTTACTCGAAGAGAAAAGGGATGAAGCTGAACTTCGAGCTGCTGCCCAACGCCAAAGAGTCACCAGAAACCTCAATTACATAGTCCATCCAAAGGACCTCAACATCGGCGATCTCATCTTGAAACGGATCTTTCCCACAACGACTAGTTTCAGTCCCCACTAGGAAGGCCCGTATGTTATACAACGGAGGCTTGGAGATGGAACTTTCAACCTAAAGATCGTTGATGGTTCTGAACTCCAAAGGGAATAGAACAACGAACATCTCTGTCATTACTTCATATAACTTAGTGTATAAAAAAAATTCTTTCCAACAATGTTTTGTTTTTTTTAAATTCAAGGCATTGTAAAAGACATAAATAGTTATTAGTAAAGATAGTTTTCAATTCTCTGTGCTCTTAATGTGCTTACTCTCTTCGTAGTATGATCAAGCAACTATCACAACCGACTTGCATACGTAAAGCGCACAACACTAGATCGGCGCCCCGGAATGTGGAGTCGATCCTACATGGCTCAAGTCTCGCGTCAATGAAGAGACCGAATATAAACAACTCGGGGCGTTCATTTACTCGAACATCTAACCTCATTCCCAAGTCCTCGGACTTGGGGGCAACCAATCAACCAAACAGGCATGACACCAACCACATGTTTGGTTCCATCTAACCCAAAGGGTCTGGATCCGGGAAATTATGGGCGAACCAATGACGCCCTTAAACTCTAACGCAAAAAAAATGACGGGAGAGTCTAAAGGAATAACCAATGATTCCCATGCCTTCTCATTACTCGAGACCAATGACCTTAGGAAGGTCCAGAGAGAGAGGGCACTGGGCTAGACCTTCGCATGACTTGGAACTCCCGACCAAGGGAGATCCCGAGAGCGAAGTCCGCTCTTACATCCTTCGCACGACTCGGAGCTCCCGACCAAGGTAGAATCCGAGAGCAAAGTCCACGCTTACATCCTTCACATGACTCGGAACTCCCGACCAAGGGAGAACTCAGAAGCGAAGTTCGTGCTTACATACTTCACATGACTCGAAACTCCCTACCAAGGGAGAAACCGAGAGCAACATCCGCGCTTACATCCTTCGCAGGACTTGGAGTTCCTGACCAAAGGAAGCACTGAGAGCGAGGACCTCACTTATAATCTTCATACGACTCGAGAGACCCGAGAGCGAAGCCTCGAACAAACGTTTCCCAAGTGTAATGACAAGCATATTTGTGAAAGTACCAGAAATGGAAAGCATAAACAAACGTTTGAACACTTAGTATGAGTTATGACATAAGAAAATCCAACTAACGCTTTCATTCATGCCAAAAGAAAACTAGATAAGCCTATATATATGTCTTTCTAACAACATGGCATACATGAAACCATACCATGCCTCCAAAAGCGAGGGACATATTGCGTATACTATCAGCCTATATAATCAAAATATCTATAATATCTATAACAATCATTAGCTCGTCCTTCTTCTTCTTTATTCTTAACAGATTTAGCACTGGGTGGGTCATCACTAGTCTCTGTCCTCTTCCTCTTGATGCTACCTCCGCCTCTTCCTCCTTTACCCTTAATCGGGGATAAGGACTCCTGAGACAACGAATTTCGCTTCCCATCATCATGTTCATCGCTTGTGATCACTATGATCTACCCAGGTGGGATACATTGCAACGATCTAGGAGGAATGTCGATGGCAAAGGCCAACACAACCTTAGTGCCTCCCTGATCTTTCTTGGCCTCTAGCTCCCCTCTCTTCTTAGCCTCCCACGCATCCTTTTGGTTAGCTAGCTTTTTGGCTTTAAGTTGTGCCTCTGCAACTGCCTTGAGCTTCTTGTATGCCTCCTCGCCTCTCTTGTTGGAATCCACGTCAACCTTCTTTTTCCTGGCCTCTTCGTCGGCCCTCTTCTTCTCGGCCTCAACGGTATCTTTCTTTCTCGCTATCTCGGCGTCGACTTTCTCCTCAGCATCCTGCCTAGCCTTCATTTGGGCCTCGTATAGGGCAGCCTCATCGGCCTTCCTTTTCTCTTCCTGCTCCTTCGATTTTTCCACCGTCTAGGCTTTTTGCGATTACACTAAGTCATGCATCATCGGTACACTCGCATCGACCGAGCCCGTCACATGAATACTCTGACCATCCATCACCTCTCCTTCCATAAGAAGATCCTTGAAAACACTATATGATAAGTCCACATCTGGGAACGTATCCATGTGTCCCCCTCCCTCTCCAAACTATAGTCCCTGCAATCCCAATCCAAATTCAGGCATTTGGGGAAATATCGGGGCAAAGCCCGCGGTCTTTTCTGCTCCGAAGGGGGATGCACAACAAATAAGAAGGCGACTTAGTCTCTTTTAATTTAATTCTTATATCCTTTTCGAGCATTTGTGATAATGTGATTTTACCTCTAGGAACTTGTGGAATGGGGGCAATAGGCAGAGTGCCCGCAGTTGTAGTCAGAGAGGAACCTTATAATCCCAACTCTAAAAAATAGGGTTATACTCGGTTGTAACGGAGTTGGGACCGTAGAACCGCTGACTGTGGCGGAAATCATGGCTTGTGGCTGATACAAACTCCCCTCTACAAACTCATGGGTGACAGTCACACTCTCAGTAGGAAAGAACTTCCTTTTTTTGGTAGTAAGCTCCGCCATCTCGCCTTCTCGGCATCCTCCTACAATAATGTCCTTCCTTCCTCCAACATCTGGCTCTCCCTCTCAGTCAAGAGATCCACTGTAAGCTGGTTCTCATTCATTGCCTCAACCTCTCTCAATCAGGACTCAAACCGCAACAGCCTTTCCTATGTCTAAACCATCGCTGGGTGATAATCCCTAACCCCAGTAGGTTCCGTGAAAACTCTGTGCCTTGACATACATACCCTAGATAGGCTCCTCCAAAGATGCCTCTACCCTGACTTTTGCATCCTCAATCTCCTCCCTGAGCCTGTCCAATTCCCTCTGATGCTCAGCCTTTATTCCATCCAGCGAACTTAGTACGTCTTTATTATTGACTTTGGCATCCTCTTACTCCTTCCTATTCATCTCCAACTGCTTCCTTAACTCATCATTCTATCTGTACAAACTCTGAACCTCCTCATTCTCAGCTCTTAGCCTCTTGTTCTTCTTCACCAAGGCCTCACTGTCTTTTTGGAGCTGGAATACCTTCTCATTCTCCTCTATTAAAGGAGCATTTTCCTTTACCAGATCATAGTTCTCTTTCTTAAGACTTGCATTTTCGATCGATCGAGGCCACAATGTCTTTAAAGGTCAAAGCAGCATGCTTTGACTCCCTATCCATCTTCCCGTACTTCTCCTTCAGCTTACCTTTTTTTTGTAGCAAGACTTAGCCTATAAACATGTTGCTCGAATATGCAGAAATAGGCGCAACTCGAGAAATTAACTTACGCAGAGACTCTTCTCGATTCCGGATAGTCAGCAGCTCATCTTTGGCTTCCTGCTTTAGACTGGCAGTCTCCACGATCTTGTTGTTGATGAGCTCCGAGAGGTGCCCTGAATACTTGTAATAATCATTAGATTGGTAGTAAGCAGCGTACACCTGATGCCACACCATTTCTCTATCCTCTTGAGGAATAGGATTGATGTCCGTAAGCCACTGTATTTCATCAAAATAATATTTCAGAAACCACTCTTTCATTAAGGTCTTCCTTTGGTCTACGGTAAGCTCTAGAACTTTGGGTGCTTCTGGCAGCTTCCCTTTCTTCTTCGATAGTGTCTTTTTTCTTTTGTCGGTATGGGCCACCTCTTCTCCCTGGAAGAGATGATTGGCACTGCGAGCAGAATGTAATGAGCAATCATCCAAGAGGGATAACCATCATCATGGTGACATGTCGTGTGTCTGTCCCAGATGACCAAGTGTATAGAGAAGGAGATTCAAAACATTAAGATCGTTATCTGTGACAATGCTTACTGCCACGATCGCGAGGGTGTAGAGATTCATCGAACAAACTAGCATCTCTTCTAAAATCCCTAGGGAAAGCGCTCCTCGAAGGTCAATGACTTTTGTACCCTTGGCCACGACCTTTACCTCTTTTAGCCATCTCATCTGCAAAAGGAACAGATTCAAGATTAGACTCGAACACTCCATACACACGAAAATATTCTATGTCAAGCAATGTTTACGAGTGTGTGCCTGTGTGTTCTCTCAACAGACTAGATCGAGGCCTGCTTGAAGGATTGATCTCCCCGGCGGTTAACGTCAAGCTCCTAGAGCTTGTGCCGCTGGGCCAAGTCCGAGGAACATCAATGGCAATAATATCAAGGCCCTTAAATTGGTCTGCTTTCTCTAGCAACGCGATGGTTTCAGAGGTAGTAACTGGGGAAACCGGCCTGCCCAACACTACCGTCCCTATCTCAATAGTTGCAAATGTAATGGGGGTAAGAGGTAAACCCTCTTCCCTAGTCACTATCTCCTCATCACCAACGCCGCCTGTGCTAGTTCCCTCATGAGTCTTCACGGCCTTAGGTTGTATGGACACGACAGGGGCACTTTCCTCTGGCGGCCCGGAGAGCTCGCTTCCCACTCAATCTTTGCCTTCCCTGTTCTAGCAACCACCGGCCGAAGTATGGTATGACCAACGGGAAGTAAGCCCGTCTAGTGAAGAGCCACCTTGTCCAAGATATTCTCTATAGTGGAAGCTTTCCTCGGAATGGCTCTCAATTGATCAAGACGCCCTTGATACTCTACACTTTTCACTAGAGGAGGAGTCCCTGTTACATGAATTCAAGATCAAAACCATAGCCCGTGACTTCACTCACCTCAAACTGAGGACAGTTGAAGATACTTGTTCCATCCAACCAGCGCCTTGCAAAGCCTGGAGGACAGCGCATGAAGAACCATTTGTGCTTAAACAAGCCAAGTCTAGGCCATGACCCTTCGATGAAGCGAGTGTTGCGTATCACTTCCAAATAGTAAAGGGATGGCACGCTGGAAACCCTCCCCTTGACCTAAAACAAGAATATAATGTCCTCCTTGGTGGGTTCTACTTGCAGGTACTCCCAGAACAAACGACAAATACCAAGGAGGAAGGCATACCCGTTTGGGTGAAGTTACATTGGCGCTAAACGAAAATAGCGCAGCATGTCTCGGATGAACCCGCAAGATGGGGGCATGCTCCCAAAGATTCACATATGCCTATTACATGCAGTGAAATTAACGATACTTCTTTATCTTTTGAGTTGTTCTGCCGGATTGGTCGCTCAAGATCTTTGGTCTTCACCCAGACCCGGATCCGATGAAAAAAATAGGATCACTTCTTATGGATTCGTTGAGAATGCTTCTGATCTAGTTCGTAGCCTATTAGAAGTAGAAGGAGCTCTGGCGGGATCCTCACGGATAGAAAAGGATTGCAGCCAGTTTGATATCCCTCCGGAGGAGCATGCGCCCTGTCCTCCGATAAAGGGGTGCAAACCTCAGTCCAAGGGATGTTAAACCTCGCGTAGATGTGCCTGAACGCACCTCCATCCAAACTCGACAGACCCAAATTTGGTGGATTATCAATTGCGACGACATCGGCCATTGTATCCGGAGCCTTGAGGGCCTCATTCCCCCTAATATCTACGTTCTCTTCCTCCTCAGGATTCTCTTCAACTACAGGATCCCCTCCCGGCACCGACGGTTCAGTCGAGTGCTTGACCATCCATTGTCGACCTTTCGGTTGCATACCATGAACGGGCGCTTTCGGCGATCCTACATTCTGGGGAGGGGCAGACTCTGGAGAATTCTCAATCTTGCTGTCCCCGGAACAAGTACTATTAGTTGAACCAGACAGGACGATGAGTGTGGTAAAGCTTCAGCTTCCAAATTCTGCTGTGTTTTGGATCTTATCTCCATTTCTAGCTATACTTTAATATAGTTATATTAGACATCATATTGAAAACCTGTACCTCTTGTGTTGGTGCAAGATAGCATGTACATGCAGTGAAGTGCGGTGATGATGCAATTATAGTAAACAGATTCGGGACACGGCGATGAACACAGTTCCCTGAAACCGTAACCATCATCGCCACTAACCGATATCACCAAGCCCATGTTTAACCGTGATCATGTTGTTATTGGAATTGGGAAACAAACTAAATCCCAATAGACCATGTGTTTTCTCGTAGTTCGAGTTATATATGCTTTAAGCCACTTTTGGCCACCAATATGAATGGGCTATCTCACCGCTACGATCATCGCTACGATCATCGACGGACTATGGTCCATCGAAATGCTCTCTAACTCGCTCAAATCCACTTTTGGCCACCAATATGAATGGGCTATCTGGCATACATCTGACAGCTCATTCCTTATCTGCTGCCTTAATTCCACTATCAAAAACCATGCTCTACACCTGAAAAATTTGTCGAACGGGGATGGGTCTGTCCTTCTTCAACAAGCATCCACCCTCGAGGACTATCCTGAACCAACACTGGAAAATGAGTCATGGGCTAAAATCAGTGGTTTCCTTGAGTTCTTTAAACATGACCCAGAAACAATTCGCGAAGCCTTGAAACCTATGGGCAAATTCATCTGCACTGACTCTTGTGACTGGTCATATGTGGATCACCGTTTTTTCTACGTCAAGATGCAATTTTTTGAAGATATAATCACTCCATGCACTTTTGTCTCTTACATTAATGACCATGTAGTGAAACTCAAGATAGATCGTTGGACCCACGCTCACCCTTGTCAGCGACCTGAGACCCTTCTTCTGGGTATGGACTATGAGTATGATGACTTTATCTTTCAACCACTAACCCAGCAACCAAGCTTCATGGAGGAGGACAGGTTTGACGTGATGTCTGACGAAGCTACTAGACAAGTTTGTGGAGACACTGAAGGGCTGGACGGTCATCAGCAGGAACTAGCGCTGCTTGCTCACCAAGAGGAAGATTTGGTTGTGCCCAGGTGGGACCCAATGGATGACTTTGACCTTTCAGTTCCGTTGCATCAACAAGTTCAAATTCATCAGGAGCAACAGCTAGATGAGCAATAGGAAAGTCATGGCTCCAATGTCTCTGCATCTCCCCACATTTCATCAGCGATAATTAGGAGAAGTGCTAGAATCAACAGGACTCGTTCGTTGCCTCCTGGATCTTCGGGTAGTTACTTTGAACCAATTATTTTTTCCTCTGCTAATAAAGTTTTAAATAAGAAACTGGCTAATTGCATGGGAGTGAATTTGCATGATAAACACTATTCTGCCATGCAAACCCTAGAACAACAGCGTATCAACCTTTCTCAATGAAAATTGTCACTTGGAATATTAGAGGGTTGGGGGACCCCACAAAAACTCATGCTGTCAACCTCATAATATCCCCACTTCAAATTGATATTTTATTCCTGCAAGAAACCAAAATCTCTAATCCTCACAGTTCTCTTATTCGTAGACTTTGTGGACCCTTCTTATCTGGTTGGACACACGTGGACGCTGTTGATACTCGTGGCGGCTTATTGACAGCGTGGAATGATCACGTGTGGTCTTTTGAACATTCTATTACTCACCCATCTATCCTACACGTGTCCCTTCGTCACATTTCTTCTAACACCGTTTATCATTTCACTAATATATATGCTCCAAATAATCACCATTCCAGAACTGAAACTTGGCAACATTGTTGCATTCTGTCTCAGAGTATTTCAGGTCCTTGGATTATTGGAGGAGATTTCAACACAACATGTTCATCTGATGATCGTAATTCTGGAAATTTATCATCTGATTCCCCACATTTCAATGCATTCATCCAATCTTGTGCTTTAATTGATCCTCCAATCAATAATCGTCGATATACTTGGTCCAATAGAAGAGAAAACCCCTCACTGGCTAAATTAGATCGTTTTTTCTTTAACATTATTTGGGATGATCTCTTCCCACTCTCACTGGTTAATGGACTTGCCACCACTATCTCAGACCACTGCCCAGTTCTCCTCGATACATGCACAAATACTCTTGCTAAAAGACCATTTAAATTTGAACGTTTATGGTTGCTTGAACCTTCATTTTATAACTTCATCATAAAAAATTGGAGTCAATTGACATCCCATTCATCTGCTATAGACAATATTGTTTGTAAGCTACGGTCACTTCGCAAACTGCTACGTCCATGGGCTAAAAATGTCTGGAATTCTTTGAAAACTCGCATATCTTCCGTGCAAGATTCCATCCTTAACCTTAACATCATTGAGGAAATTCGTCCACTTACTGAGGCTGAATGTCAGAATTTAAAACTGTATGAACTTGAGCTTGAGAGGCTGATTAAACAAGAGGAGATATGTAACACCCCGTATGTTGAATAACTTATTATAATATAAATCAGGGCAGAATTAAATTTTAAGATCTGAATCAGGGGAAACGGGCTATGCCATTGCGTTCGTCTCGGAAAAATACACGAAATAGAGTCCGAGTTTTTGTAAATTGGAGTCCGTATGACCCAGTTACGGCCCATGTAAGTTTTCAGAAAATTCTAAGTTCAAAACAGATTTAAATTTCAGGTTCAAAATTCGAAAATCAGGCCAGGCGGGCTGGGCGGGAAAATTCCCGCCAGCCACCCCAAGTCGACTGGGGAGTCGACTTGGGAGTCGACACAGCAGGACCCAAGTCGACTGCCCAGTCGACTTGGGAGTCGACACAGGTGGCCAGGCAGTTTTGCCTGGTGCACCATTTGAGTGAGTTGGTCAGGTTTTGGGCTGTGTTTGGTGGCTGGTGACGAAATCTGATGGCTCTAAACTAATCTAGGGTTAATCTAAGGGCCTAAACTACATCCTAAATCTATAAATACACCCTAAGACTACCCTAATCCATACTAAAAATAGATACAACGTCGTCATGCCGTCAAAATGCAATTAGAAGGAGCCTCCATCAAATTTTAGAAGAAGATAGCTTCTCAAATCAACTTCTAATCAACTCTAGCAACTAAATCTTCTTCATAGGAGTGCTAATCAACAAGTTGTGAGTTTCTATTCCTTTAGCAAGCAATTGCTAAACTAATTATGATAGGATATAATGAGGTTATGGTTATGAATGTGGATCAATGCAAGTTATGTTATCATATGCTATGTGCTCATGATGTTAGTTATGCAAGTTTTATGCTATATGTCCATGACGCTAGTTATGCAAGTTTTATGCAATATGTTCATGATGCTAGTTATGCAAATCACTATGATAAACATTGATCCATTATGACACCATGTTATGCAAGTTTGGTGTTTGATTATATGCAAGTTCATATATGACATGTTATGCAAGTTTGGTGTTTGATTATAAGCAAGTTCATATATGACATGTTATGCAAGTTTGGTGTTTGATTATATGCAAGTTCATATATGACATGTTATGCAAGTTTGGTGTTTGATTATATGCAAGTAACATGTGCAAGTTTACACCTTTGTATGATATGCATACATATGCAAGTTTACCCCTTTGTATGATATGCATACATATGCATGTTTACCCCTTTTTATGATATGAGTAACATATGCAAGTTCATCCCTTTTTAGACCTATGACATGTATGCAAGTTTATCCCTTTATGATAGGTCTATGAAATGAACATCTATGCAAAGTTACCCTCTTTATGACATATGTGATTCATGCAAGTTTGGGTTGATTATTTATGCTAGTTGGGTTTGATGCTATGGTCATATATGCAAGTTGACACCTTTAAAACCATGTTGATGCTAATGTTATGCTAAGTTGAACCCATTGTATTTGTGATGAATCTTCCCTTTTAAGTATGTCATGTTAGCGTATTACGTGGGGAACAATGGGGTTAATATTCATGTTAACAAAATTGTGGTGAAATTGGTATGATGTTGCATACCATAAGTGGATGGACATAATTGAGTCAATTATGTACATCATTAAATTGGAATTAATTAGGGAAAATTAATTCAAAATATGGGGGTGATTAATTAGGTGTAATTAATCGACTAAGACACGAGGTTGGACCCTTTTGTAGCATAAGACTGCCCGGACTCGACCGGCAAATCCAGCGGCTACAAATGATTGGCCTAATGTGAGAGGTCTTAGGCATAAACAAAATACGTGACAAGTGTAAAGACACGAGGTTAGACTCTGTTATGGCGTAAGGCTGCCCGGACCCGACCGACAAATCCAGCTGCCATAAAAGACAGTCTAATGCGAGAGGTCTTTACAAAGGTTACGTTCTTAATCAATTAAGAAACACTTAACCAGATAAGCATGTAGTGGGGCATGAGGGGTTATGTGGGTGCCTTGGGTGGCATGTGGAAATCAAGTAAGTGCCTTGGGTGGCATGTGGAAATCTAGTGGGTTGCCTTGGGTGGCAATAGAAAATACGATTAGAACACTTAACCAAGTGGAAACATGTAATTGAACATGATTAAAGGGTTAAGTGGGATGCACTAGAAAAGGGAAAAGCTTAGGTGGGTAGCTTGTGGGGGCCCATTTCAACCAGTAACCCATATGTATCTTTGTGGGCTCGACCCATGTCGAGGACGGGACACGCGTACTGGGTTTGACTATAAGAGGCCAAAACGGGTTAGCGGTGGCAACGCAAGTCCAACGGGTTTCATATGCGTGTGTGGACCCGGGCTGGTAGGTAAGACGTTGTTGCATCGTGTAGGTATAAGCCGTGCACCATTGATAGTATCGGGTTGCCACTTTGGGGAGTGATACACCCCACTGTGGGGCCAGCACGGGTATCTACGTTAGGGAGCCGATCACATGGGGAGTAGTGGGTACACCTAGTGGAGATAGGGGCAGACGGCACCTATGTGGTCAGCTAGGGGTACACGAAACTACTAGTTAAATTTTCTAAGTCCTTGGGTGGGATCAACCTTTAAGTTAGGAATGACTGATGTGGTGCAGTGTAGTAATTATCCTTGGGTGGGTAGATGCGTCTTTACCGTTATCTTGGTTCTTCCTATGTCTAGTTGGCTGCTTAGTGTAGCCATTTATCCCCAGTCGTTACCGTACCAAGTTTATATCATACCCTAATTACTTTAATGATTGTATTGTTAAAGTTATAGGACTCGCTCAGACTTATGTCTGACCCCGTTGTTTTTATCTTCCCCCCCCCTCAGGTCCTCAGGTTGGGCCTAGCACTAGTGGGCTTTGATCAGATTGCTTTATCTATCTTTTGGAGCTTGGACCGTTGATGTAAAGCCCAACTTATCTTTTCAATTATGGCTATTAGTATGTAGTGGGATTATGTACTTATGTTTTTATCGAGATGGATATTTTGTACTTGACTCTTGTTGGTTTTTGATATGTAACCAAACCTGTTTACCTTCTGCTGCAATGAAATGATGTTTTTCAAGTATTGCTTATATATGTCTTGTTGTAATTTTTCTGTTCTATATTCACTTAAAATACTCCACCGAAGTTAAGGCATTCCCTTAGTGAGTGACCTTAGCGGGTGTGGGGTGTGACACGTGGTATCAGAGCTAAAGGTTACCAGAACAGATAATTTTTTTAGAAAAACTATTTTTCTAAAAACATTTTTGGAAGAAGTATTTTCAAAAACATGTCTTTTAAGAGAAAAGTTTTTGAAAGAAAAGCATAATCCCCAATAGCCATATCTTTATCGTTCGAATTCTCTGTTTTGAATCTTTCCTTTTTCGTTTCAGCATGGCTGAAGATCTTAACTTTCCGGAGGGTGTGACGATACCAGTATGGTATAGGAGATTGATGGAGGCTAGGGCCGCCGCTGTGGGTCCAGTAAATGTTCCTCCACCACCAATTGCACCCGATCTTCCTCCCCCTCCTCCTCCTCGCGCGGATACTTTTGCTAAGACTTGCAAGGAATTTAAGGCTATGGGAGGGAAACCTTTTCAAGGATCAGAAACTTTTGTGGAAGCTAGGGATTGGCTTAAGGAAATGGAAGAGTTGATAGACATCTTTGAGATGGAAGAAGTAAAGAAAGTCAAGTTAGCTGCTTGGTTAATGAAGGGAGATGCCTCGTTCTGGTGGGAGGTCAATAATGGAGAGCGCCCTGTTGACTCTTGGGCAGATTTCAAACAAAGGTTTGTGGCAAATTTTCTCTCAAGGGCGGAAGAAAATCTGTATATGGAAAGGTTCTTAACTCTAAAGCAAGGAAACCTATCAGTGAAGGAATATGTCAACAAGTTTAATCAGTTAGCAAGGTTTGGCACAGACATGGTGAATACACCGGAGAAGAAGGCTTTGAGGTTCGTTAAGGGCTTGAATGAACCGATGCATGGATTGGCTATGACTCACATCCCTATGGGGGCCACCTTTGAGAAGCTAGTAGATATGGCACTCATGCATGAGGAAGAGAAGGGTCCCAATGCTAATAAGGCACCCGAGAAGAAAGGAGATCAGAAGAGATCTCAACAGCAAAACAAGGGTGGGAAAGGCAACGGTGGCAAGGGAAAGAAGAAGTGCTTCAATTGTGGGACACCAGACCACTTAAGCAAAGATTGTCGGAAGAAGAAGAAGACTGGCTGCTTCCACTGTGGCGAAGCAGGGCATCTAGTGAAGGACTGCCCTAAGAAGGGGCAGAGGACGGGATCTACCTCAGGAGGACAGGTGCAGGCTCTTATGGCACCGGGTCAGGCAAGGGGGCAAGTTCAGGCTCTCGCGGTTCCACCGATTTAGGAAAGAGGTAGAACTATTTCCGTTGAAAGTCTGGTTTTTCTGTTTGATCATCCTGTCAGTACTTTGTTTGACTCTGGCGCATCGCATTCGTTTATCTCATCATCATTAGTTGAGTCACTGCACTTAGACACCAGTCTAGTAGATGATCCCTTGGTTGTTTCAAACCCAATTGGGGGCTCCACTTATTTGTCCATGATATGTTTGGGTTTGAAGATTTCTATACTTAGCGTTGAGTTTTGATGTGATGCTTTTGTTTTGGGCTTCACGGGCTATGGGTTAATTTTGGGCATGGACTGGTTATCCAGTAATGGTGCTGTTCTTGATTGTGAAAGGAGAGTTGTTAGGCTCATGACCCGCTTGGGGAACACTCTCAAGATCTCTTGTAATCCCATGAATTCTGTTATGCTAAGTTATCTTGAATCGCTTGACGCTTCGGTCGAGAGTTTGCGATCTGTTAGAGTGGTCCGGGAATACTCGGATGTGTTTGAGGAGGTGAAGGGCTTACCTCCGAAGCGGGAGATAGACTTCCGAATATATCTGGTGGACAATGCTAAGCCAGTATCTTTGCCAGTGCGCCACATGGCTCCTCGTGAGAGGAGGGAACTCCATAAGCAAGTAGGGGAGTTACTTGAGAAAGGGTTCATAAGACGAAGTATATCGGAGTGGGGTGCTCCAATAGTTTTTGCCACGAAGGCGGATGGGTCTCTCAGACTTTGTGTAGACTACAGAGAACTCAACAAGCTTACAAAGAAGAATAGACACCCATTGCCGAGGATTGATGATCTCTTTGATCAGTTGGTTGGCGCCTCAGTGTTTTCGCAGTTGGACTTAGCCACGGGGTTTCATCAGTTGAGAGTGGCTGAGGATAGCATAGACAAGACTGCCTTTAGGACTCCGGATGGTTTTTATGAGTGGCTGGTGATGCCCTTTGGTTTGACGAACGCCCCTGCATACTTTGTTGATTTGATGAGTAGGGTGTTCAGGGAGTACCTTAATAAGTTCGTGGTGGTCTTTGTGGATGACATCTTAGTCTTTTCTAAGAGTGAAGAAGAGCATGCCCTACATCTTAGGGAAGTGTTGGAGACTCTTCGAGCGCATAGCCTTAAGGCAAAATTCTCTAAATGTCACTTTTGGAGGAAGGAAGTGCGGTTCTTAGGGCACGTGGTCTCCAAGGAAGGGATAGCTGTGGATCCCGTGAAGGTAGTGTCCATCCAAGATTGGAAGGTTCCGAAGAATGCTACCGAGGTGAGGAGTTTCTTGGGGTTGGCTGGCTACTATAGGAAGTTTATCAAGGACTTCGCGAAGATATCAACCCCATGAACTCGCTTGACGAAGAAGAATCTAGTTTTCACATGGGACGTAGATTGTGATGATGCGTTCCAACGGTTAAAGAGAGCTTTAACCACAGCTCCAGTCTTAGTGCTGCCGGATGGGAGTAAGCCATTTGTTGTTTATACCGATGCTTGTGGGATAGGACTAGGCGCAGTCTTAATGCAAGAGGGAAGGGTAATAGCCTATGGGGGAAGGCAGTTGAGAGCGCATGAGAAAAATTACCCTACGCATGATCTAGAGTTGGACGCTATTGTTTTTGCGCTTAAGACTTGGCGCCATTATCTTCTTGGCGAGAGGTTCGAATTGTTCACTGACCACAAATCATTGAAGTACTTGTTTTCTCAAAAGGATTTGAACTTAAGACAGCAAAGGTGGATGGAGTTCTTAGCATCCTATGATTTCGAGATAGCGTATACCCCTGGCAAGGGTAACGTGGTGGCGGACGCCTTAAGCAGAAAAAGGTTGTCCTTGAGCCCATTTTTCGTGGAACGACGAAGCTTGGAATTTATCTCGATGTTTGACTTCAAACCTTCCGTTGACTTTGTACCCGGTTTGCTAGCATCCTTAGAGGTCAGACCTACTCTTTTGGGACGGATTGGCGAGGCACAGCGGGACGACCCACAGTTGGTTGAGTTGGTAGAGAGGCTCATAAGGGGGGAGTCGTCCAGCCATTTGAGTATGTACACCCTAGATGGTAAGGGGTGGTTGCGTAGAGACGGTAGACTTTGTGTACCGCAAGATGAGGGTTTGAGGAAGGCTATACTTGATGATGCACATCGTTCGAAGATGACCATTCATCCCGGTGGGGACAAGATGTACCAAGACATGAAGCGAGTTTTCTTTTGGGCCGATATGGTTAGAGAGACTTCGAAAAAGATTGATTTGATTCGAAGAAGGATGAAAGCAGCGCAAGATAGGCAAAAATCTTACGCGGATAAGAGGAGGACGGATCTTGAGTTTGATGTTGGGGACATGGTCTTTGTTAAAGTATCTCCATTATGGAATGTTGTTTGCTTTGGGTCCGTTGGGAAGTTAGAACCAAGGTTTGTAGGACCGTTTCCTATTAAGGAAAGGATTGGACAGATGGCATATAGAGTGGATTTACCCGAGAGACTTAGTGGTGTACATGACGTATTCCATGTGTCACATTTGAGGAAGTGCCTACATGAGACCGCAGAGGTGGTAGAGCCGAGCTTGCTTAGAGAAGTGGAGGTAGAGCGTGATGCGACGATTCGATGAGCTCCTACTCGCATCCTTGGGTCAGAGATTAGGAAGTTGAGAAACAGAGAGGTTCAACTAGTCAAAGTGCAATGGGGAGATGATGAGAGCAACGCTACTTGGGAGACAGAAGCGAAGATGCGTTCACTGTACCCATTTCTTTTTTAGGGTATGTCTTTTAACTTCTCCTTTATCGTTTGTCTAGTACTTATCTTATCTTTAGTATGTCCTCTCGTTAGTACCTTTGACCTTTAGATAGGGTAAACCTATGGTTGAAACATGTGTTTGAGACATGTTATGATTGATGGATGCATGTGGATGCAAGTATTTGCTAGTGGTTGCTCGTGGATGCATATACACACACTTTAGACACTAGATCGGCTCAGTCACTTCATGTTGCATATTGCATATAACTGTGTGTAGGTAGCTATATTAATGGATGTATAATGGTTGTGTTATCATATGGATGATGCATTTTGGTGTATGGTTGTGCACACATGTAGAGATAGTATGTGTCGATAGGGTTCTTTCGCATACATATTGGATGCATGGAACTATCATGGTTTGCATTAAGGAGGTCAACTGAATCAGTAGACCGCCTGATTTTGCATTAGACAGGGAACATATACACACACTTTTTGCATATGTTCATACAGCATTAGAAACTTTAAGGACAATGGATGCCAGTATTTGATGGTTTAGTAGATGGTTGTTTGGTTGGTAGGATACGTTCTTCTTGACTTAGAGATTTCGGGGATGAAATCCTTTAAGTAGGGAAGAATGTAACACCCCGTATGTTGAATAACTTGTTATAATATAAATCAGGGCAGAATTAAATTTTAAGATCTGAATCAGGGGAAATGGGCTATGCCATTGCGTTCGTCTCGGAAAAATACGCGAAATAGAGTCCGAGTTTTTGTAAATCGGAGTCTGTATGACCCAGTTATGGCCCATATAAGTTTTCAGAAAATTCTAAGTTCAAAACAGATTTAAATTTCAGGTTCAAAATTCGAAAATCAGGCCAGGCGGGCTGGGCGGGAAAATTCCCGCCAGCCACCCCAAGTCGACTGGGGAGTCGACTTGGGAGTCGACACAGCAGGACCCAAGTCGACTGCCCAGTCGACTTGGGAGTCGACACAGGTGGCCGGGCAGTTTTGCCTGGTGCACCATTTGAGTGAGTTGGTCAGGTTTTGGGCTGTGTTTGGTGGCTGGTGACGAAATCTGATGGCTCTAAACTAATCTAGGGTTAATCTAAGGGCCTAAACTACATCCTAAATCTATAAATACACCCTAAGACTACCCTAATCCATACTAAAAATAGATACAACGTCGTCATGCCATCAAAATGCAATTAGAAGGAGCCTCCATCAAATTTTAGAAGAAGATAGCTTCTCAAATCAACTTCTAATCAACTCTAGCAACTAAATCTTCTTCATAGGAGTGCTAATCAACAAGTTGTGAGTTTCTATGCCTTTAGCAAGCAATTTCTAAACTAATTATGATAGGATATAATGAGGTTATGGTTATGAATGTGGATCAATGCAAGTTATGTTATCATATGCTATGTGCTCATGATGTTAGTTATGCAAGTTTTATGCTATATGTCCATGATGCTAGTTATGCAAGTTTTATGCTATATGTTCATGATGCTAGTTATGCAAATCACTATGATAAACATTGATCCATTATGACACCATGTTATGCAAGTTTGGTGTTTGATTATATGCAAGTTCATATATGACATGTTATGCAAGTTTGGTGTTTGATTATATGCAAGTTCATATATGACATGTTATGCAAGTTTGGTGTTTGATTATATGCAAGTAACATGTGCAAGTTTACACCTTTGTATGATATGCATACATATGCAAGTTTACCCCTTTGTATGATATGCATACATATGCATGTTTACCCCTTTTTATGATATGAGTAACATATGCAAGTTCATCCCTTTTTAGACCTATGACATGTATGCAAGTTTATCCCTTTATGATAGGTCTATGACATGAACATCTATGCAAGTTACCCTCTTTATGACATATGTGATTCATGCAAGTTTGGGTTGATTATTTATGCTAGTTGGGTTTGATGCTATGGTCATATATGCAAGTTGACACCTTCAAAACCCATGTTGATGCTAATGCTATGCTAAGTTGAACCCATTGTATTTGTGATGAATCTTCCCTTTTAAGTATGTCATGTTAGCGTATTACGTGGGGAACGATGGGGTTAATATTCATGTTAACAAAATTATGGTGAAATTGGTATGATGTTGCATACCATAAGTGGATGGACATAATTGAGTCAATTATGTACATCATTAAATTGGAATTAATTAGGGAAAATTAATTCAAAATATGGGGGTGATTAATTAGGTGTAATTAATCGACTAAGACACGAGGTTGGACCCTTTTGTAGCATAAAATTGCCCGGACCCGACCGGCAAATCCAGCGGCTACAAATGATTGGCCCAATGTGAGAGGTCTTAGGCATAAACTAAATACGTGAAAAGTGTAAAGACACGAGGTTAGACTCTGTTATGGCGTAAGGCTGCCCGGACCCGACCGACAAATCCAGCTGCCATAAAAGACAGTCTAATGTGAGAGGTCTTTACAAAGGTTACGTTCTTAATCAATTAAGAAACACTTAACCAGATAAGCATGTAGTGGGGCATGAGAGGTTAAGTGGGTGCCTTGGGTGGCATGTGGAAATCAAGTAAGTGCCTTGGGTGGCATGTGGAAATCTAGTGGGTTGCCTTGGGTGGCAATAGAAAATACGATTAGAATACTTAACCAAGTGGAAACATGTAATTGAACATGATTAAAGGGTTAAGTGGGATGCACTAGAAAAGGGACAAGCTTAAGTGGGTAGCTTGTGGGGGCCCATTTCAACCAGTAACCCATATGTATCTTTGTGGGCTCGACCCATGTCGAGGACGGGACACGCGTACTGGGTTTGACTATAAGAGGCCAAAACGGGTTAGCGGTGGCAACGCAAGTCCAACGGGTTTCATATGCGTGTGTGGACCCGGGCTGGTAGGTAAGACGTTGTTGCATCGTGTAGGTATAAGCCGTGCACCGTTGATAGTATCGGGTTGCCACTTTGGGGAGTGATACACCCCACTGTGGGGCCAGCACGGGTATCTACGTTAGGGAGCCGGTCACATGGGGAGTAGTGGGTACACCTAGTGGAGATAGGGGCAGACGGCACCTATGTGGTCAGCTAGGGGTACACGAAACTACTAGTTAAATTTTCTAAGTCCTTGGGTGGGATCAACCTTTAAGTTAGGAATGACTGGTGTGGTGCAGTGTAGTAATTATCCTTGGGTGGGTAGATGCGTCTTTACCGTTATCTTGGTTCTTCCTATGTCTAGTTGGCTGCTTAGTATAGTCATTTATCCCTAGTCGTTACCGTACCAAGTTTATATCATACCCTAATTACTTTAATGATTGTATTGTTAATGTTATAGGACTCGCTCAGACTTATTTCTGACCCCGTTGTTTTTATCTTTCCCTGTAACAACCCGTATTTTTGAATAACATGTTATAACATAAATCAAGGCAGAATTAAACTGTAAAATCTGAATCAAGGGAAACGGGTTGTGCCATTGCGTTCATCTCGGAAAAATACGCGAAATAGAGTCCGAGTTTTCGAAAAACGGAGTCCGTATGACCCAGATAAGGCCCGAAGAAGTTTTAGAAAAATTCAAAACAGATTTAAATACAAAAATTTCGATTTTCAGAAGTGGCGGGAAAAATTCCCGCCAGACCCAGGGGTTCGACCTGGGGGTCGACTGGGGAGTCGACCTGCCTACCAGGTCGACTGGGGAGTCGACCCTAGGGTCGACCTGGGGGTCGACCTCCCTGGTCGGCCAGGTCGGCCTGGTGCACCTATTTTGGCTGTTTGGACCTGCTTTGGAGGCTAGTGACGTGATTTGATGGCTCAGATTTGATTTAGGGTTAATCCTAGGGCAAAAACTAATCCTAAACTCTATAAAAAGGCCCTAATACCTAGCCTAAATCATCATTATTCATTCCTACAACTAAACTATGCCAAAATGATTCTTGATCATGGCCTCCATCTTCATATCATGGCCTCCATCCTCTTCATGAAAGTTTGAGTGTTCAAATCAAGTAAAAGAGCCCTCTTTCTTCCTTAAAGAATTCATCTTTCTTCATAGCAAATCAAAGAAGCATCTTATTTTCTCAAAGCTTGGATTGGATCTTATTTTATTTGCGGATTTGCTAGTGGCTTCGTCTCAATCTTTATATATATTAATTCTAGTCTTCATAGCATTGTAAGCCCTATACTACTCTTAGATTCTAACTATGAAGTTAAATGTGATATGTTGCAAGTTGAGTTTGGGCCTAAGTATGATATATGCTTTGATCTTATCATGTTATGCATGAATATATTCTATGCATATTCGAAAACCTATCACCTTGACCTTGTGGGCTAAAAGCTTCAAGCTTTATATTAAAGGTTGCATTTTGGCAACATGGAAGTTATCATATCCCTTATGATAACTTGCATGTGAGGCTAAATGCGAACTTCTAGCAACTTCTACATGTCATTTATCACCATGTATCACTTATATGCTAAGTTTGGTTTTATGCATACTTTTGAAGCCTAATAATGCTATATGCGAACTTTTAGCCATCATCCTATGTCCTTCATAATCATGTTTCACCTATTTGCTTAAGTTGATATTATGCATGTTTTGAGGCCTATGATGTAATATGCAAGCTTATGAACCTATTTATGCCTCATATGCCACCATGTTTAACTTGTGGCCAAAGCATCCTTATACTAACTTGTGGCCAAATCACCCTTATGCTATTTGATATGTATGAGGCCAAGTCACCTTTTATGCTATCATACATGTTGAGGCCATATGCTAGTATGTTGAACCCCTTTTGGCCTCAAATATCACCATGTTTAATTTGTGATAGATTTTCCCATCTTATGCCCACCTTATCATATAGTTATGTTCCCTCTTTTGGTCTATGTTATGCGAAACGTACATGCGAGGGGAATGTGTTGGGTTTGGGTAATATTAATGACATGAAACATGATTTTGAAATATGATATGAACGTTGACTTGTGATTATGTTGTAAACATAATAATGGACATGACATGTAGAAAACATGAGAATGGCCAACTCGAGGTTGGGTTGAGTTTGTAGCATAAATCTACCCGGACCCGCCCGGCTTAACTAGTGGCTACAAACAATAGGACCCAATGTGAGAAGTTGGTCATGTTGTGCTCGAACCCGAGGTTAGACCTAGTTGTGGTGTAAAGCTACCCGGACCCGCCCGGCTTAACTAGTAACCACAACAAAGTCTAATGTGAGAGGTTAAAGCGCATTAAGTTAATCAATGCCTCCTGATTAAGCTTTAGTCATGGTCCACATAATACTTAACCAATTTGGTCTTGATGGATTAATCGAGGTTAAGTCAGGAGCCTTGGGTACTCTTAACCGATTTAATCCACGTTTGGATCGGGTTAACCACATTTAACCCGTTAAGAAACCCTAGTTGCGTGGTCCTTTTCAGCAGTAACCTTCTAGACCCTAGGACTAGGCTAGGGTGGGGCACGATTACTGGGCTGATTGTAAGAGACCAAAAGAGACGGCTGAATGATGCCCCGGTTGTTCAGGCGGACCATGGTCGTGCACATCAAGTCCGGAGTTGAACACGGGCAACGGTAGGTTTGGACTGTGCATCATGGAATGGTGTCTGAGGGTTACACCGTAGGGCCAGATACACCCTAGGGTGGACCCTGCACAGTCAACTACATTACATGATTAAGCCGTATGGCACCGACACTTGACGAGTTAGGCTTATAGGGAGCCGATCGACTAGACCGAGTAGTTGGACCTTGATTTAGGTCATCTCATGATGTTGGGCCAAGCTTGGGCCAAGGGATCAATTCTTGTTTTTACTTGACATGTTGGAATGCTAGTACACCCGTGGTGCAAAACTTAACCTTGATTATGCGATGACACCTTTATCTATCTTGTTAGTTAATCATCATGCCAGTATGTTGTTATCCTTATGTTCATCTCAGCTTCTCATGCCAGTTAACTTTACTAGTTCATAGACAGATAGTAGTAGGGCTTACCAGTCTTTTTGACTGACATGTTTTCTTTCGCCTCTTGTCTTTCGTTTCCCCCCCCCCTCCCCCAGGTCCTCAGGGTGGGAACATTGGAGCTTAGCTTGGATCTTTCTAGCTTGCTTACTGGATTTGCTCATGTACGCTTTTGGACATTGAGCTAGCTATGGTTTATCACTTCACTTTGGGGATAGTACTTTATGTATTTCAGTTTTTTAGTTTATGCTTTTGTCTAGACTTTGTTTGTTGGAAAATAATGCTCGAGTACTTTGTTGTAATATGTCTATGGTTTTGAAATGCTAGTTTAATCCGCTGCTTTATTTACTCTGTTTTACTTATATGTTCTGTCTTGTGATATCTGCATGCATGTTTACCTTGTCTAAACGCCCCTCCAAAGACAGTGTGCTTGCAAGAGTGGCACTGGCGGAGGTGGGGTGTTACATTTGGTATCAGAGCCAGGTTTACAAGATTTGGACTAAAGTTTCTATCATCGACAGAAGAGAACCTTCAGATGGAGAGGTTCTTATCTCTAAAGCAAGGGGACATGACCGTTAGGGAATACGTGGATAAGTTTAATCAACTTGCTCAGTTCGGTCTAGAATTGGTAAACACAGCTCGGAAGAAGGCCCTACACTTTGATCTAGGATTGAATGAGCCATTGCGCGGTTTGGCCATGTCTCATATACCCCTGGGGGCGACCTTCGAGAGTTTGGTGAATATGGACCTACTTCAAGAGGAAGATAAGAGTGGCAAGAAGGAGGTCAAGGCAAAGGAGTCCCAGGGCAAGAAGGAAGATTCCGGAAAAGGAGGCAAGAACAACAACAGCAAGGACAACAAGTCAAGAAAGAAGAGGAAGTGCAACTTCTGTAGGATCACTGGGCACATAGCCAAGGATTGCAGGAAGAAGAAGAGGAAGTTAGGCGGGTGTTTTCATTGCGGAGAGTCTGGACATTTTAGCAAGGATTGCCCCAAGAAGCAAGGACAAGGGCAAGGACAAACTCAGCAAGTAGGACCCTGTGGAGGGCAGTTGAAGGCTCTCCTCACTCTTCCAGCTTTTGATCGAGGTAGAGTTTCTGTAAAAAGTCAGGTTTACATTTCTGATTTCCCTGTTCATACCTTATTTGATTCTGGCGCATCGCATAGTTTTATTTCTGATCTTGTTGAAAGTTTGCACCTAAGTACTAGTCTAGTTGAGGTCCCGTTAGTGTTTCAAATCCAATTGGGGGTTCCGCCCATCTACCTGTGATTTGTATGGATTTGAAAAATCGCTATCTTGAGCATAGAATTCATGTGTAATGCTTAGGTTCTCGGGTTTATGGGATACGGGTTGATTTGGGCATGGATTGGTTGTCCAGTTATGGAGCCATCCTCAATTGTGAGCATAGGGTGGGGAGGCTCATGACTCGCCTCGGTAATACCCTAGAAATTTCTTGTAATCCTAGAGGTCCCGTCATGTTATGTTATCTTGAATCTCTTGACTCATCCATCGATGATCTGCAACTTGTAAGGGTGGTCCGAGACTATCCTGATGTCTTTGAAGAAGTAAGGGGGTTACCCCCTAAGCGGGAGATAGATTTCCGCATTTATCTGGTTGATAATGCCAAGCCAGTTACATTGCCCGTTAGGTACATGGCCCCGCGAGAAAGAAGAGAGCTTGGTAAGCAAATCAAGGAGTAGCTTGAGAAAAATTTCATTAGGCGAAGCATTTCAGAATGGGGTGCTTCGGTGGTATTCGCTACTAAGGTGGATAGTCCATTTTACTTAAGCATGGGTTAGAGAAATCACCCTAGTAAGTACATTTGGCAACGTGGATTGGCACTTGTTTTCAAGAGATAGTTTTCTGCGTGGGATACCGTATAGTATGTAAACGAGATCCAAGATTCACTAACGAATCTTGGAAAGCTTGCATGAAACCTTGAGCACGCAGTTATGTTTAAGCCAAGTATTTTAGGCAAAGAACAAGTGGAAATGGAACGAGAGGCAACGGTTAAATGAGTTCTAACTCATATTTTTGAAATAAGAATTAAGAACTACGGAATTGTGAAGTTAAAAGACGGTCAAGGCACGATGGGATTAAGCACAAGAAAATGCGGCTTAGAAGATGGAAGACTAGATACGCGCATTAAATCTCTTTCTGAGAGTATATCCTTGATCCCTATTATTCCGTAGAGCTTACTCGCATGCTATCTTTTAAGTATATCCTCTCGGTTCTATCCTTAATCTTAGTTCTGTTGCAAACCCCATAAGGAGTACGACTCACCTATTTGTGATATATGGTTGGGGTGAAGATGTTCGTCACCAAACTATTTGGGCTTTCTGGGATATGGGTAATAATTGATAGATTTACAAAGAGAGCCCATTTTATCCCGGTGAAAAGCAAGAGGACCGTATCATGGCTAGCATCTGTTTATCTTCAAGAGATAGTGCGGTTGCATGGAGTTCCTTCTAGCATAGTTAGCAATCGTGACCCAATTTTCACTAGCCAGTTCTGGAATAGTTTGCAAGAAGCGATGGGTACGCGATTGAATCTGAGTACAGCCCATCACCCCCAGACGGATGGCCAAATCGAAAGGGGTGAATAGAGTGCTAGAAGATCTTTTTGAGACTTTGTGTTCTTGACTTTGGTGGTACTAGGGAAGACCACCTTCCTCTTGTAGAGTTTGTATATAATAACAGCTACCAAGCAAGCATAGGAATGACACCATTCGAAGCTTCGTATGGGAGGCCGTGCAAGCCACCAACATGTTGGTGGGAAAACGACGGATAGGCTTGTAATTGAGCCCGACATGATAAGGGACACATCCGAGAGGGTTGAATTGATTAGAAGATGGATGAAAACAGTCCAAGACAGGCAGAAATCCTATGCAGACAAGCGAAGGACAGACTTAGAATTTAAAGTTGGAGATATGGTCTTTCTGAAGATTTCTCCTTTGCAAAATATGGTTCATTTTGGGCGGTTGACACCAAGGATCGTAGGACCCTTCCCTACTATAGAAAGAGTTGGGAAGATGACTTATAAGGCGGAATTGCCCGAGAAGTCGGCCGGAGTGCATAATGTCTTTCATGTCTCGCATCTCCAGAAGTGTTTGCACAGATCCGCCGAAGTGGTTGAACCAAGTATTCTTGAAGACATGGAGGTAGAGAAAGAAGCAACCTTGAGAAAAGCTCCGATCCGTATCTTGGGAACAGAGATCAAGAAACTAAGGAATCGAGAAGTCAAATTGGTGAAAGTTCGGTGGGGTGAAGCCGACGAAGATGCAACTTGGGAAACCGAGGAGAAGATGCGTGTGCTTTATCCATTTCTTTTTGAGGATACATTTTCAATCTCTTTTCCTAATTAATACATCTTTCTTTTGCTATCCATGTTTATCTTGTTATCTCGCTAATCATGTCATGAGAACCTTAGGTAGAAACCCTTGGATGAAACATGTATTTGAAACATGTTATGCTTGATGGTTGCAAATGGTTGCAAGTGTTTGCAAGTGGATACTCGTGGATGCCTGATACACATTAGGCACTAAGATCGGCTCACACACTTTCATGTTGCATATGCATGAGTGTTTATGCTTATTCATGGATGGAAACTTGTATGCTATCACGTGGATGTTGCATATGGATGAATGTTATGTGCACTCATGTAGAGATTATAAGTTATGTTAGGAATTTGCATACATATGGACTCATTTCACTAACATACTTTGCATTAAGGAGGTTTACTGTATCAGTAACCGCCTGATTTTCGCATTAGATAAGTACATACACACACACCTTTGCATATGATCATACAACATTTAGAATCCTTTAAGGACAATGAATACACGTGGATGATGTTTTGAGTAGATGGATGATGGATGGTAGGATACCTTCTTCCTAACTCGGAGATTTCGGGGACGAAATCCTTTAAGGAGGGGAGAATGTAACAACCCGTATTTTTGAATTACATGTTATAACATAAATCAAGGCAGAATTAAACTTTAAAATATGAATCAAGGGAAACGGGCTGTGCCATTGCGTTCGTCTCGGAAAAATACGCGAAATAGAGTCCGAGTTTTTGAAAAACGGAGTCCGTATGACCCAGATAAGGCCCGAAGAAGTTTTAGAAAAATTCAAAACAGATTTAAATACAAAAATTTCGATTTTCAGAAGTGGCGGGAAAAATTCCCGCCAGACCCAGGGGGTCGACCTGGGGGTCGACTGGGGAATCGACCTACCCACCAGGTCGACTGGGGAGTCGACCCTAGGGTCGACCTGGGGGTCGACCTCCCTGGTCGGCCAGGTCGGCCTGGTGCACCTATTTTGGCTGTTTGGACCTGCTTTGGAGGCTAGTGACGTGATTTGATGGCTCAGATTTGATTTAGGGTTAATCCTAGGGCTAAAACTAATCCTAAACTCTATAAAAAGGCCCTAATACCTAGCCTAAATCATCATTATTCATTCCTACAACTAAACTATGCCAAAATGATTCTTGATCATGGCCTCCATCTTCATATCATGGCCTCCATCCTCTTCATGAAAGTTTGAGTGTTCAAATCAAGTAAAAGAGCCCTCTTTCTTCCTTAAAGAATTCATCTTTCTTCATAGCAAATCAAAGAAGCATCTTATTTTCTCAAAGCTTGGATTGGATCTTATTTTATTTGCGGATTTGCTAGTGGCTTCGTCTCAATCTTTATATATATTAATTCTAGTCTTCATAGCATTGTAAGCCCTATACTACTCTTAGATTCTAACTATGAAGTTAAATGTGATATGTTGCAAGTTGAGTTTGGGCCTAAGTATGATATATGCTTTGATCTTATCATGTTATGCATGAATATATTCTATGCATATTCGAAAACCTATCACCTTGACCTTGTGGGCTAAAAGCTTCAAGCTTTATATTAAAGGTTGCATTTTGGCAACATGGAAGTTATCATATCCCTTATGATAACTTGCATGTGAGGCTAAATGCGAACTTCTAGCAACTTCTACATGTCATTTATCACCATGTATCACTTATATGCTAAGTTTTGTTTTATGCATACTTTTGAAGCCTAATAATGCTATATGCGAACTTTTAGCCATCATCCTATGTCCTTCATAATCATGTTTCACCTATTTGCTTAAGTTGATATTATGCATGTTTTGAGGCCTATGATGTAATATGCAAGCTTATGAACCTATTTATGCCTCATATGCCACCATGTTTAACTTGTGGCCAAAGCATCCTTATACTAACTTGTGGCCAAATCACCCTTATGCTATTTGATATGTATGAGGCCAAGTCACCTTTTATGCTATCATACATGTTGAGGCCATATGCTAGTATGTTGAACCCCTTTTGGCCTCAAATATCACCATGTTTAATTTGTGATAGATTTTCCCATCTTATGCCCACCTTATCATATAGTTATGTTCCCTCTTTTGGTCTATGTTATGCGAAACGTACATGCGAGGGGAATGTGTTGGGTTTGGGTAATATTAATGACATGAAACATGATTTTGAAATATGATATGAACGTTGACTTGTGATTATGTTGTAAACATAATAATGGACATGACATGTAGAAAACATGAGAATGGCCAACTCGAGGTTGGGTTGAGTTTGTAGCATAAATCTACCCGGACCCGCCCGGCTTAACTAGTGGCTACAAACAATAGGACCCAATGTGAGAAGTTGGTCATGTTGTGCTCGAACCCGAGGTTAGACCTAGTTGTGGTGTAAAGCTACCCGGACCCGCCCGGCTTAACTAGTAACCACAACAAAGTCTAATGTGAGAGGTTAAAGCGCATTAAGTTAATCAATGCCTCCTGATTAAGCTTTAGTCATGGTCCACTTAATACTTAACCAATTTGGGCTTGATGGATTAATCGAGGTTAAGTCAGGAGCCTTGGGTACTCTTAACCGATTTAATCCACGTTTGGATCAGGTTAACCACATTTAACCCGTTAAGAAACCCTAGTTGCGTGGTCCTTTTCAGCAGTAACCTTCTAGACCCTAGGACTAGGCTAGGGTGGGGCACGATTACTGGGCTGATTGTAAGAGACCAAAAGAGACGGCTGAATGATGCCCCGGTTGTTCAGGCGGACCATGGTCGTGCACATCAAGTCCGGAGTTGAACACGGGCAACGGTAGGTTTGGACTGTGCATCATGGAATGGTGTCTGAGGGTTACACCGTAGGGCCAGATACACCCTAGGGTGGACCCTGCACAGTCAACTACATTACATGATTAAGCCGTATGGCACCGACACTTGACGAGTTAGGCTTATAGGGAGCTGATCGACTAGACCGAGTAGTTGGACCTTGATTTAGGTCATCTCATGATGTTGGGCCAAGCTTGGGCCAAGGGATCAATTCTTGTTTTTACTTGACATGTTGGAATGCTAGTACACCCGTGGTGCAAAACTTAACCTTGATTATGCGATGACACCTTTATCTATCTTGTTAGTTAATCATCATGCCAGTATGTTGTTATCCTTATGTTCATCTCAGCTTCTCATGCCAGTTAACTTTACTAGTTCATAGACAGATAGTAGTAGGGCTTACCAGTCTTTTTGACTGACCTGTTTTCTTTCGCCTCTTGTCTTCCGATTCCCCCCCCCCCCCCAGGTCCTCAGGGTGGGAACATTGGAGCTTAGCTTGGATCTTTCTAGCTTGCTTACTGGATTTGCTCATGTACGCTTTTGGACATTGAGCTAGCTATGGTTTATCACTTCACTTTAGGGATAGTACTTTATGTATTTCAGTTTTTCAGTTTATGCTTTTGTCTAGACTTTGTTTGTTGGAAAATAATGCTCGAGTACTTTGTTGTAATATGTCTATGGTTTTGAAATGCTAGTTTAATCCGCTGCTTTATTTACTCTGTTTTACTTATATGTTCTGTCTTGTGATATCTGCATGCATGTTTACCTTGTCTAAACGCCCCTCCAAAGCCAGTGTGCTTGCAAGAGTGGCACTGGCGGAGGTGGGGTGTTACATTTGGTATCAGAGCCAGGTTTACAAGATTTGGACTAAAGTTTCTATCATCGACAGAAGAGAACCTTCAGATGGAGAGGTTCTTATCTCTAAAGCAAGGGGACATGACCGTTAGGGAATACGTGGATAAGTTTAATCAACATGCTCAGTTCGGTCTAGAATTGGTAAACACAGCTCGGAAGAAGGCCCTACACTTTGCTCTAGGATTGAATGAGCCATTGCGCGGTTTGGCCATGTCTCATATACCCCTGGGGGCGACCTTCGAGAGTTTGGTGAATATGGCCCTACTTCAAGAGGAAGATAAGAGTGGCAAGAAGGAGGTCAAGGCAAAGGAGTCCCAGGGCAAGAAGGAAGATTCCGGAAAAGGAGGCAAGAACAACAACAGCAAGGACATCAAGTCAAGAAAGAAGAGGTAGTGCAACTTCTGTAGGATCACTGGGCACATAGCCAAGGATTGCAGGAAGAAGAAGAGGAAGTTAGGCGGGTGTTTTCATTGCGGAGAGTCTGGACATTTTAGCAAGGATTGCCCCAAGAAGCAAGGACAAGGGCAAGGACAAACTCAGCAAGTAGGACCCTCTGGAGGGCAGTTGCAGGCTCTCCTCACTCTTCCAGCTTTTGATCGAGGTAGTGTTTCTGTAAAAAGTCAGGTTTACATTTCTGATTTCCCTGTTCATACCTTATTTGATTCTGGCGCATCGCATAGTTTTATTTCTGATCTTGTTGAAAGTTTGCACCTAAGTACTAGTCTAGTTGAGGTCCCGTTAGTGTTTCAAATCCAATTGGGGGTTCCGCCCATCTACCTGTGATTTGTATGGATTTGAAAAATCGCTATCTTGAGCATAGAATTCATGTGTAATGCTTAGGTTCTCGGGTTTATGGGATACAGGTTGATTTGGGCATGGATTGGTTGTCCAGTTATGGAGCCATCCTCGATTGTGAGCATAGGGTGGGGAGGCTCATGACTCGCCTCGGTAATACCCTAGAAATTTCTTGTAATCCTAGAGGTCCCGTCATGTTATGTTATCTTGAATCTCTTGACTCGTCCATCGATGATCTGCAACTTGTAAGGGTGGTCCGAGACTATCCTGATGTCTTTGAAGAAGTAAGGGGGTTACCCCCTAAGCGGGAGATAGATTTCCGCATTTATCTGGTTGATAATGCCAAGCCAGTTACATTGCCCGTTAGGCACATGGCCCCGCGAGAAAGAAGAGAGCTTGGTAAGCAAATCAAGGAGTAGCTTGAGAAAAATTTCATTAGGCGAAGCATTTCAGAATGGGGTGCTTCGGTGGTATTCGCTACTAAGGAGGATAGTCCATTTTACTTAAGCATGGGTTAGAGAAATCACCCTAGTAAGTACATTTGGCAACGTGGATTGGCACTTGTTTTCAAGAGATAGTTTTCTGCGTGGGATACCGTATAGTATGTAAACGAGATCCAAGATTCACTAACGAATCTTGGAAAGCTTGCATGAAACCTTGAGCACGCAGTTATGTTTAAGCCAAGTATTTTAGTCAAAGAACAAGTGGAAATGGAACGAGAGGCAACGGTGAAATGAGTTCTAACTCATATTTTTGAAATAAGAATTAAGAACTACGGAATTGTGAAGTTAAAAGACGGTCAAGGCACGATGGGATTAAGCACAAGAAAATGCGGCTTAGAAGATGGAAGACTAGATACGCGCATTAAATCTCTTTCTGAGAGTATATCCTTGATCCCTATTATTCCGTAGAGCTTACTCGCATGCTATCTTTTAAGTATATCCTCTCGGTTCTATCCTCAATCTTAGTTCTGTTGCAAACCCCATAAGGAGTATGACTCGCCTATTTGTGATATATGGTTGGGGTGAAGATGTTCGTCACCAAACTATCTGGGCTTTATGGGATATGGGTAATAATTGATAGATTTACAAAGAGATCCCATTTTATCCCGGTGAAAAGCAAGAGGACCGTATCATGGCTAGCATCTGTTTATCTTCAAGAGATAGTGCGGTTGCATGGAGTTCCTTCTAGCATAGTTAGCAATCGTGACCCAATTTTCACTAGCCAGTTCTGGAATAGTTTGCAAGAAGCGATGGGTACGCGATTGAATCTGAGTACAGCCCATCACCCCCAGACGGATGGCCAAATCGAAAGGGGTGAATAGAGTGCTAGAAGATCTTTTTGAGACTTTGTGTTCTTGACTTTGGTGGTACTAGGGAAGACCACCTTCCTCTTGTAGAGTTTGCTTATAATAACAGCTACCAAGCAAGCATAGGAATGACACCATTCGAAGCTTCGTATGGGAGGCCGTGCAAGCCACCAACATGTTGGTGGGAAAACGACGGATAGGCTTGTAATTGAGCCCGACATGATAAGGGACACATCCGAGAGGGTTGAATTGATTAGAAGATGGATGAAAACGGCCCAAGACAGGCAGAAATCCTATGCAGACAAGCGAAGGACAGACTTAGAATTTAAAGTTGGAGATATGGTCTTTGTGAAGATTTCTCCTTTGCGAAATATGGTTCATTTTGGGCGGTTGACACCAAGGATCGTAGGACCCTTCCCTACTATAGAAAGAGTTGGGAAGATGACTTATAAGGCGGAATTGCCCGAGAAGTCGGCCGGAGTGCATAATGTCTTTCATGTCTCGCATCTCCGGAAGTGTTTGCACAGATCCGCCGAAGTGGTTGAACCAAGTATTCTAGAAGACATGGAGGTAGAGAAAGAAGCAACCTTGAGAAAAGCTCCGATCCGTATCTTGGGAACAGGGATCAAGAAACTAAGGAATCGAGAAGTCAAATTGGTGAAAGTTCGGTGGGGTGAAGCCGACGAAGATGCAACTTGGGAAACCGAGGAGAAGATGCGTGTGCTTTATCCATTTCTTTTTGAGGATACATTTTCAATCTCTTTTCCTAATTAATACATCTTTCTTTTGCTATCCATGTTTATCTTGTTATCTCGCTAATCATGTCATGAGAACCTTAGGTAGAAACCCTTGGATGAAACATGTATTTGAAACATGTTATGCTTGATGGTTGCAAATGGTTGCAAGTGTTTGCAAGTGGATACTCGTGGATGCAAGATACACATTAGGCACTAAGATCGGCTCACACACTTTCATGTTGCATATGCATGAGTGTTTATGCTTATTCATGGATGGAAACTTGTATGCTATCACGTGGATGTTGTATATGGATGAATGTTATGTGCACTCATGTAGAGATTATAAGTTATGTTAGGAATTTGCATACATATGGACTCATTTCACTAACATACTTTGCATTAAGGAGGTTTACTGTATCAGTAACCACCTGATTTTCGCATTAGATAAGTACATATACACACACCTTTGCATATGATCATACAGCATTTAGAATCCTTTAAGGACAATTACTGCACGTGGATGATGTTTTGAGTAGATGGATGATGGATGGTAGGATACGTTCTTCCTAACTTGGAGATTTCGGGGACGAAATCCTTTAAGGAGGGGAGAATGTAACAACCCGTATTTTTGAATTACATGTTATAACATAAATCAAGGCAGAATTAAACTGTAAAATATGAATCAAGGGAAACGGGCTGTGCCATTGCGTTCGTCTCGGAAAAATACGCGAAATAGAGTCCGAGTTTTCGAAAAACGGAGTCCGTATGACCCAGATAAGGCCCGAAGAAGTTTTAGAAAAATTCAAAACAGATTTAAATATAAAAATTTCGATTTTCAGAAGTGGCGGGAAAAATTCCCGCCAGACCCAGGGGGTCGACTGGGGAGTCGACCTACCCACCAGGTCGACTGGGGAGTCGACCTGGGGGTCGACCTCCCAGGTCGGCCTGGTGCACCTATTTTGGCTGTTTGGACCTGCTTTGGAGGCTAGTGATGTGATTTGATGGCTCAGATTTGATTTAGGGTTAATCCTAGGGCTAAAACTAATCCTAAACTCTATAAAAAGGCCCTAATACCTAGCCTAAATCATCATTATTCATTCCTACAACTAAACTATGCCAAAATGATTCTTGATCATGACCTCCATCTTCATATCATGGCCTCCATCCTCTTCATGAAAGTTTGAGTGTTCAAATCAAGTAAAAGAGCCCTCTTTCTTCCTTAAAGAATTCATCTTTCTTCATAGCAAATCAAAGAAGCATCTTATTTTCTCAAAGCTTGGATTGGATCTTATTTTATTTGCGGATTTGCTAGTGGCTTCGTCTCAATCTTTATATATATTAATTCTAGTCTTCATAGCATTGTAAGCCCTATACTACTCTTAGATTCTAACTATGAAGTTAAATGTGATATGTTACAAGTTGAGTTTGGGCCTAAGTATGATATATGCTTTGATCTTATCATGTTATGCATGAATATATTCTATGCATATTCGAAAACCTATCACCTTGACCTTGTGGGCTAAAAGCTTCAAGCTTCATATTAAAGGTTGCATTTTGGCAACATGGAAGTTATCATATCCCTTATGATAACTTGCATGTGAGGCTAAATGCGAACTTATAGCAACTTCTACATGTCATTTATCACCATGTATCACTTATATGCTAAGTTTGGTTTTATGCATACTTTTGAAGCCTAATAATGCTATATGCGAACTTTTAGCCATCATCCTATGTCCTATATAATCATGTTTCACCTATTTGCTTAAGTTGATATTATGCATGTTTTGAGGCCTATGATGTAATATGCAAGCTTATGAACCTATTTATGCCTCATATGCCACCATGTTTAACTTGTGGCCAAAGCATCCTTATACTAACTTGTGGCCAAATCACCCTTATGCTATTTGATATGTATGAGGCCAAGTCACCTTTTATGCTATCATACATGTTGAGGCCATATGCTAGTATGTTGAACCCCTTTTGGCCTCAAATATCACCATGTTTAATTTGTGATAGATTTTCCCATCTTATGCCCACCTTATCATATAGTTATGTTCCCTCTTTTGGTCTATGTTATGCGAAACGTACATGCGAGGGGAATGTGTTGGGTTTGGGTAATATTAATGACATGAAACATGATTTTGAAATATGATATGAACGTTGACTTGTGATTATGTTGTAAACATAATAATGGACATGACATGTAGAAAACATGAGAATGGCCAACTCGAGGTTGGGTTGAGTTTGTAGCATAAATCTACCCGGACCCGCCCGGCTTAACTAGTGGCTACAAACAATAGGACCCAATGTGAGAAGTTGGTCATGTTGTGCTCGAACCCGAGGTTAGACCTAGTTGTGGTGTAAAGCTACCCGGACCCGCCCGGCTTAACTAGTAACCACAACAAAGTCTAATGTGAGAGGTTAAAGCGCATTAAGTTAATCAATGCCTCCTGATTAAGCTTTAGTCATGGTCCACTTAATACTTAACCAATTTGGGCTTGATGGATTAATCGAGGTTAAGTCAGGAGCCTTGGGTACTCTTAACCGATTTAATCCACGTTTGGATCAGGTTAACCACATTTAACCCGTTAAGAAACCCTAGTTGCGTGGTCCTTTTCAGCAGTAACCTTCTAGACCCTAGGACTAGGCTAGGGTGGGGCACGATTACTGGGCTGATTGTAAGAGACCAAAAGAGACGGCTGAATGATGCCCCGGTTGTTCAGGCGGACCATGGTCGTGCACATCAAGTCCGGAGTTGAACACGGGCAACGGTAGGTTTGGACTGTGCATCATGGAATGGTGTCTGAGGGTTACACCGTAGGGCCAGATACACCCTAGGGTGGACCCTGCACAGTCAACTACATTACATGATTAAGCCGTATGGCACCGACACTTGACGAGTTAGGCTTATAGGGAGCTGATCGACTAGACCGAGTAGTTGGACCTTGATTTAGGTCATCTCATGATGTTGGGCCAAGCTTGGGCCAAGGGATCAATTCTTGTTTTTACTTGACATGTTGGAATGCTAGTACACCCGTGGTGCAAAACTTAACCTTGATTATGCGATGACACCTTTATCTATCTTGTTAGTTAATCATCATGCCAGTATGTTGTTATCCTTATGTTCATCTCAGCTTCTCATGCCAGTTAACTTTACTAGTTCATAGACAGATAGTAGTAGGGCTTACCAGTCTTTTTGACTGACCTGTTTTCTTTCGCCTCTTGTCTTCCGATTCCCCCCCCAGGTCCTCAGGGTGGGAACATTGGAGCTTAGCTTGGATCTTTCTAGCTTGCTTACTGGATTTGCTCATGTACGCTTTTGGACATTGAGCTAGCTATGGTTTATCACTTCACTTTGGGGATAGTACTTTATGTATTTCAGTTTTTCAGTTTATGCTTTTGTCTAGACTTTGTTTGTTGGAAAATAATGCTCGAGTACTTTGTTGTAATATGTCTATGGTTTTGAAATGCTAGTTTAATCCGCTGCTTTATTTACTCTGTTTTACTTATATGTTCTGTCTTGTGATATCTGCATGCATGTTTACCTTGTCTAAACGCCCCTCCAAAGCCAGTGTGCTTGCAAGAGTGGCACTGGCGGAGGTGGGGTGTTACATCCCCCCCTCAGGTCCTCAGGTTGGGCCTAGCACTAGTGGGCTTTGATCAGATTGCTTTATCTATCTTTTGGAGCTTGGACCGTTGATGTAAAGCCCAGCTTATCTTTTCTATTATGGCTATTAGTATGTAGTGGGATTATGTACTTATGTTTTTATCGAGATGGATATTTTGTACTTGACTCTTGTTGGTTTTTGATATGTAACCAAACATGTTTACCTTCTGCTGCAATGAAATGATGTTTTTCAAGTATTACTTATATCTGTCTTGTTGTAATTTTTCTGTTCTATATTCACTTAAAATACTCCACCGAAGTTAAGGCATTCCCTTAGTGAGTGACCTTAGCGGGTGTGGGGTGTTACAAGATAGGCTGGAAACAAAGATCGAAATCTTTTTGGATTAAGGAAGGAGACAAAAACACTGCCTATTTTCATAGAATTGCAAATTACCACTGACGCTCTTCTTTCATTTCTGAAATCATGCATGACAATATCTCATTCACAGACCCCAAAGATATTTGCAGTCAGTTTACTTCATTTTCCCGTAACCTCCTTGGTACATCTCCCCCTCCTTCCCCAGAAATTGACTGGCATTGTCTCTACCCAAATCCTACTTCCATTGATATTGATTATCCTTTCTCAGAGGAAGAAATCTGGAATGCACTTAAGGATATGCCAGATGACAAGGCTCCTGAGCCTGATGGCTTTGGCCCAACATTCTTTAAACATTTTTGGCCCATCTTAAAATCCGACATCATAGCAACGTGTGAAGAATTCCACTCTAATCCCTCATCAATTGCTAAATTAAATTACGCCAATATTATTCTAATTCCAAAATCACCTGGTGCTAACACAATCCCTTCTTTCAGACCCATCAGCCTCCTTAATACAACCTTCAAAATCATCACTAAAATCCTCTCCTCTAGGCTTCAACATCATATCAACTCCCTAATAAGCTTTGAGCAATCTGCATTCATTAAAGGTAGAAGCATCCTTGATTGCGTAGCAGCCACTCAAGAAGTTATATCTTTCTGCCACTTTTCAAACACCCCTGGTGTCCTTCTTAAATTGGATTTCTCGATGGCATTTGACTCGGTTAATTGGGATTTTATCCTCTCTCTTTTGGCACATAGGGGATTCCCGATAAAATGGTACAATTGGATTAAGGCAATTTTGCATTCCAGCATCTCTACAATATACATTAATGGTGAATTTGGAGGAAAAATAAAATCTAAGGGAGGATTAAGACAAGGGGACCCTCTCTCACCTCTCATCTTTGTCCTAATTGCTGACGTATTCAATCAGATGCTGAGACAATCCCTCTATCATAACATTTTTGCAGGCATCCCTCTCCCAAACTCTGGATTTTGCACTTCTAATCTACAGTTCGCTGACGACACAATCCTCTTCACTACCCCATCTCCCAAAAACATTCACTGCCTTAAGGTCCTTCTCTACTCTTTTGAAATAATCTCTGGACTATCTATTAACTTAAAAAAGAGTTCTATCATAATGCTAGGGAATAGTGATCACCTAGGCCCTGTCATTGCCAACTTCCTCAATTGTAGACTGGATTCTTTCCCAATCAACTATCTTGGCATCCCCCTTTGACCTACCAAACTTCACAAAACTGACTGGCAACCCCGCATCTCTAAGATCGAACACAGACTGTCATGCTGGAAAGCAAACTCTCTATCATCTGTTGGTCGCCTTATACTCGTAAAACATGTTCTCTCATCAGTGCCAACATACTGGACGTCAATCCACAAACTCCCAATTTGGGTTATCGACAAAATTGATTCAATCCGACGTTCTTTTCTCTGGAATGGTAATAAGCTGAAAAATCTCATCAATTGGAAAACTGCCTGTCTCCCAACTATTCATGGTGGCCTTGGTATTCTTGATCTTTTCTCCTTTAATCAGGCGTTGTTAGCCAAATGGCTTTGGAGAGCTCTCTCGCCTGGACAATTTATCTGGAAAAAATGGATCTTATCTCGCTTATACAATTCTAATCCCTCTCTCGTCCTTCATTTCAGACCAAATGATAAGCCCTCACCATTTTGGAAAGGAGTACTCTCCTCAATAACAAGAATCAAATCGCTTTTCCATGCGGAGGTAGGTAATGGTGAATCCTGCCTCTTTTGGCTCGATATTTGGAATGGTCAGATCCCCTTCTGCTCTCGTTACCCAAACCTGGCATCAATCAATCACCTTAGTCCTCTAAGTGTTGCTATGGCCCATGAGCTAGGCCCATTGGGCTTATTTCCATCATCGTTCTTGGGCCTTGAGTCCCTTCATGAGATTTTTTCTATTGATCAAATTCTTAGCTCCACACATCTTTCTAACGAGCAAGATACAATTTATTGGGCTTTAGGTCAATCCAAATCCTTCTCTGTTGCATCATGTTATAGATTCCTTGTTCATCCTGGGAGATTCTTCTCCTTCCCTCGTATCTGGAAATGCCGCTTGCCTCCGAGAGTTATCTTCTTTCAATGGCTCCTTATTCATAATCGCATAAACACCAAAGACAGACTGCGTCGTTTCAATATCAATGCCGATCCCTGTTGTGTGCTCTGTAATCAATGTAATGAAACAATTTCTCATTTATTTTTCGAATGTGATTTCTCTTATGCAGTTTGGGCTGCAATCTGTTCCTTTATCCTGGGCTCAATCCCCTCCATCAGCTCCTTCTTTGATTACTGGAAATATAATCCCCCCGATCCTCTTTTAGACTCCATGTTGGCTATTTTTTCATGGTGTGTTTGGTTAGAACGCAACGCTATTACCTTTGGCAGACCGGCTAAGCGATTGATGGGAACTTGTTATCATATTCTCCATCTTTTGGATTCATGGACAGGATTGGCGAGGCGTGCTCGTTTCAGACTTTCTCTCCCAATGCCGCAATCTCCAGGGTCCCAAGGTAGCAGCACCCTCTTCCCACGTTAAGCTCAATGGTGTTCACTCCTGCTCTATATTAGTTCTATCTTGACTGTAGTATTTTAGTTGTGTACTGTTTTATATTTGGCTAGCTATTGTATATGTAGTTGTGTATGCTTTGGTACTTATCTATAGACCTGCTTGGTCTGAACTTATGTCTCTTTTGGCTACTGGTCAGGCTTTGTTGACCAGCTTATATCTTCTACTACTATATTAACACGTAATCGGCTGTGTAGTTTCACGCTACACACCCGTCTTCCTCAAAAAAATGCTCTAAGCCCTATGTGCAAAATCCAAAATCCCATCCGATTACGGAACGTCACGAGAACAACACGAGGCGGGGCATTTCGCATCAAACAAACATGAGAAACTGCATCATCTAAGTGATGAGAAATATTACAAAGCTCAAATGCAAAATGTTGCATCACCCGAGTGATGTGATATCACATCATCAAAATGCAGGACCTCGCAACGCTCAGATGCGAAATCTCTCATCTATTTTGATGTGAAATCTTGCATCACTAGGTGATGTTATATCGCATCACCAGGATGCAAGATCTTGCATCACCCAGGTGACGCGAAATTGCATTACCAGATGCGGCACTTCGCATCACTCACGATGTGAGGATTCACACCAACCTGATGCAAAACACCGCGTTACTACGATGCGAGCCATTGCCACGCAGCGATGCGTTGTGCCTCCGCCTTTTTTCTCCATCTCCACTCTGCCTTCTCCCCTCCTCTTCCTCCATTGATGCGAGATAGAGCTACCCGGGCACCGAAGCTCAAGCTCAACGAGCTCGAGTCCATGGACCTCGGATCAAAATTCACATTCGCATCACAACTATCAAAACCCACCTGCTCGTTTGTGAATTCAGGTATTCTGGGATCAATTATCAAGGTTTGGTTGTGAAAATTTAGGATAAGAAAAAGTGTAGACGAGGGGAGGGTCTTTAGGTTTTATATGAGGAGAAGGGGAATGGGTCTCGGCCCACTCCAGTAACATGCAACCCTTCGTGGATGCAAGAAAATCACATCCCTTCATGGATGCAAAATCCCGCATACCACTTGGATGTGAAGTATCGCATCCCACTAGGATGCAAAATTTCTCATCCCCTATAGGGATGCGATGCGGCAAATATATATATATATATATGAGTCATGTATACGTGTGCACAAATATGCTTGCATATATACGTTGCTGCATTCGTGTTTTTCAAGAATTTGGACGTTCATACATACATATCGACATCAAAATAACCTATGCGTTCATGAAAAAGAAAAATCGATGAGGACAAAATTCCCGAGCCTCGAGGGATTTTTGACTCGTAGTTTTAGCCATGATCATGCACTCGAGTTTTCAACGTCACAATAGTCGATGTGGAATTTGTTCTCTAGTCGACCATATGCTCACAAGTCTGAACGGATCGAAGACATAAGATATGCGATCAAATCTACTGTTCGGTATCATTTCTCGAAACCCCACATGCATGGTCGTGAGCCCATAAAACATTCATTATCCATACTTTATTTTCAGATCCCGACCGTGTCAAATAAAACCACGTGAAGGCGTGAGAGCATACACGCGATACTGTACCGACAAAAAACTCATTTACCTTACCACGTAAACGAGGGTCGACGACTAATATTTATATTCACGAGTAAACATGAATTAGATAATCAAAGAGCCACCGAGGATATGGAATTCTTAATGCGCTCAATGGGATAATCACAACTGAATATTCAACAAACTAGAAGTCTTCCCACTTCCCAAAAACATCTTCTCAACACAAAGAACGTCCTGTCAAGACAATACAAATTTTGTAGGGATAATGTTAACTGGCATTTTAGTCTGGTTCCCAAAAGTACACAAGACCCACTTGACTCAACACTTCGCATGGTACCAAAGCTCGAAGTGTCGCCAAGATGTTGAAGATTCGAGCCGACACTTCAAAACAAACATATCGTGTCACATAACCCCTATCGCATGCACCACCTTCTCATCATACACATCTCATCTGCCTAGCGCTGCATCCCTCCAATCTCATCTCCTTGGGATGCGATATTGACGCATCCATCGGATGCGACGACATCACATCCACCGGATGCGATATCATCGCATCCAATGGATGTGATGCACGCACTCGTATAGGGTGTGGGACACTGTCTTTCTCGGGCCATATCGCATCCCTTCCATCAAACACAACGGTTTGATGCGATTTTCTCCCTACCGACAGTATGTGATGTGATATTCCCGCGTGCATAACCTTGTGATGCGAATTTCTACTGTGTGGTTCCCAAATCCTACCTACTCCCACCTATCCCTTCCACTATAAATACCCTCATGCTCATTCATTACAAGGGTTGGTTTTTTTTTTCTGATTTGACATCTTTTAGAGCTCCAAGAGCTCATTAACAGTGTAATGAACCAGTTTTTCAACATTTTAAATATATGAAAGTTATTTGAATTTATATTTATGAAATTTGATGTTTGGTTGAAATTTGTAATTTAGTCTATTATATTTTTTTTTAAACTAATTTTATAAGGGTAAATTTAATTATTATTTTATTTGATTTAAATATTAGTGATGTTTTAAAATTTCGTTAGAGAATTCTAAATTTTATTGTTCCAATGTAGCTTGGGAATTTAAAATTTAAGTTTTGAAATTGAATTATTTGTTAAAGTTAAGCGATGTTAATGTTTTAAACATATTGATATGTATCATTAGAGTATTATAAATATGATTTTTCTTTTAACTTGAGATTTTTATTTTAGTTTGAAATTTGTAAGATTTAAAAGAAATAAACATTTTGATAGTTAAATGAAAAGTATACATGCAGATTATATTACTTAAAAAAATACATGCATGTTTGCCATACTAAAATGGATTATGTTGCACCAGAAACCGTGGATGTATATATTTGTTGTATCATAAATTTTGGCACTTCTTAGCCATGTTATCCGACCTGTTTATAGGCTACAAGCCTAATTATTTTTGTTTTCAAACTTACTATTTCAAAACCTATTTATTTATTTCAAACCATTTGCAAAACATATATAATCATTTAACTTATTTTCCAAAGCTATTTATTTATTAAGTCTATTGTACACCAAGAGTTATTTTACAAAGCATATCTATTTATTTCAAACCCATTTAAAAATCTATCTATTTATTCAAGTTAATTTTACTGAAGTTGATTTACTTGAATAAAGATTAATCCTGACTTGAGTATTTTATGTTTTGCATGGAACATTCTTGTCAGATACGAGTGTTGCAGATATCAAGATTTCAGCTCGCAAACGGGAGAGATGCGAAGATGCATACGCGTGCAAAGCCGACAACGAAACTATAAAACTTTTTTTTTTAAATTCATGTATATATTTATTCTTCCGCTGTATAGCAATATTTTGTTAAACTCTAATACTTTGTATATAAAATTTTGTTTGTGAGATATACTATTGTAAATTTTCTGTCTCTGACTCTGTGTAATATTCTGATTAAACATGTAGGCTAAATAACGATTCACGTTTGGAGCGTCTTGAGTCCCTTTAATTATGGATTCGAGTCGTTACAGTTGGTATCAGAGCCAGGTTTGACTAAAGCATAGCTTATCGGGTTTAAAACCTCATTAGAGGGGTAGCAATACCTTAGAATGAGTAGAATTATCACCGGAATTACTTTAGAGAGAGCACATTTTGAAAAATAAAGTTTTGAAAATATATATTATTTTGAAATGTATGGTATTTTGAAATTTAAAATCCTTTGGAAATCCCCCTTCTTCGAATCTGTTCTCTTAGATAACTTTCTTTGTTAAACCTTCTTGGACTCGAATCTTGAACCCATTTATTATCCATCTACGAGTTGTCATTGCTTGTCGAGAAATTGAGTCAAATTTAAGTGAATTAATAAAATTAATCATCCACGAATTGAATTTGAATCAAGTATCTTAGGTAGAAGAACAAATGATTGTTAAAAATAGGCAAGTCGTTACAAATAGCAGCCTAGTTTTGAGGAAGAAGAAGCATAAAAATCACACTTTCCTAAGACTCATATATGACAATTGTGACTCCAAAATACATGGAAACACTTGTAATCAAATGCCAAGATGATATTCAAAACTTGTAATCTATTGTTGTGAATAAAATATCAGCAAACCTCTTCAAAGTGGATGTGGGTTCCGGACCGAACTACTATAAGTTCTCATGTTATTTACTTCTTTCTGCACTTACTTTCCCATGCGAAACATTATTCTTAAGTCATTAAAAATCGTTGGGTGATACAACATTTTTTGCTGTCAACAGGAGTCATACTAAATTATAATAAGATTTTTTATCTAAGGATATGTAAAGGCCATGATCTTGAAGTTTCATGTATAATCAAAAATCTAGGCAAAGCTGGCCAATACACTTGATGAATTCATTAGGAAACAAAGGAGCAATCTCCATAACCATAAATTTGTTAACTTCTTAATATTTGTAAGGAAATTTCGTGTCTTTTGCCTTATAAGGAGATAGAATCCTAAATAGTTCTAGAGATAGAACCTTGGCCAGTTGCTCCAACATTAAGGCATATGGTCCCTAAAGAGAGATAAGGGTTAGATAAGTAGATCTCAGAGCTGTGTAGTTAAAGCGCTTAGTGGTTCTATAGCGGTGGAGGTGTAAAAAGGTGCAGCAGATATAACGCGGAGAAATAGCTAGGATATAGCGGAGGCATAAAAAGGTTCATTAAATGTAAAACCAAATACTTGAAAATTAAGTAATCGTCTTTCTCACACTATATGTGTACAAGAAACTAATATTAATCAAATCAAGGAATGTCACAGTAATGCATGCTGAATTTGATGAGTGTAATTGATTGCTACCATATATTAGGCACTTATGCCTTAAATTTATCCATTTACGCTAAACTTATTGAATTTTTTGAAAAAAGAACTAGTCAAATCAAGCTTTATATATTAATACTGCTAAAGCGGATGCTAAAAAGCCTTCATTTTGTGGGTGCAATGGAAAATAGCGGGGCTAAAAGAGGATATACTATTCATCAGTGCCAAACTGAAATAGCGTAGAGGTTGAAGAGCGCTATGGACTATAGCGGGGATATTGCGAGGCTTTAGCGGGGATTTAACTGCATATTCTCAGAATTGTTGCAAAAGAGGTTTATTCGTAGAAGTACCCCTGAATGGGGACTACCTTTTGTATTTGCTTCAAAAGAAAATGGATCTAGAATCTACTATCTAGAGTTAAACAAGTTGACAAGGAAGAATAGGCACCCTTTGCCGAAGATTGATGACCTAATTGATCATCTTGGAGGAGCCAAAGTCGTTTCCCACTTGGACTTGGCAGCAGTCGAGCATTAGTGAAGAAAATAAGTCTAAAACAACATTTAGAACACTTGATGGAATCTTTGAATGGGAAGAGATGCCATATAGATTGACAATTTCCCCATCCTTCTTTTTTGATTTGATAAATACAGTATTCAGAGGGCTACTTAATAAGATAGCGGTGGCGTTTGAAGATGATATCATGGTTTTCTCATAGAACTGTAAGGAGCATGAGGATCATCTTAGAGAAGTTATATGAAACTTAAGGAAACAAATACTTAAGGATAAATTTTCCAAATGCCTTTTTTTGAAATAAGAGGTCAGATTTCTTAGACCTGTAATTTCAGGAGAAAAATTGACAATTGATCTTGAAAAAGTTGAAGTTGTGTATGAAAAGAGGATTCCTAAAGACGTGAATAAGATGAGAAGCTTTTAAGGGTTAATGGGCTATTACAGGAAATTTATCAAGGACTTCGGAGGAATAGTGGCCCCTCTAACCTGATTGATGAAGAAGAACCATGTGTTCGCATGGAGCAATGGTTGCGGGATTGCTTTTGATAGACTCAAAGGATCTTTAGCGAGTGCAACAGTGCTTACCACTCTCGATGGAGCTAAGCCATTTACTATGTATATGGATACTTTGTTGTATGGGATTAGGAGCCATACTAATGCAACAAGAAAGAGTGGTCTTATATACTAACATACAACTAAAAGATCATGAAAAGAGGTATCATGTGCATGACTTGGAGTTAGTGCCAATTTTTGCACTTAAGATGTGGTGGCATTATCTCTTGGAGGAAAGGTTTGATTTATTCATGGAATGTAAGTCACTTAAGTATCTATTTTTCTAAAGAGATCCAAATCTTAGGGAGCAAAGATGGTGCTGTAATACCTCAAAATCCCTTAGAACAACCCAAACGTGTCATGCTAAGGATGGTGGAGCGTTTAGGTATAACTAATTTTTTTACAAAGACTAAGATTCACAAAACGTAAAATAAATTACAGTCAAAACATAACATCTTATTTACACTTTTTAGAAATTGTTTTATTACCGAACAAAATTTCATTACATTAAAGTCTCAAAACCACTTAATTATCAGAATACATTATTTATATCAAAACATCTCTCTCTCAAATATAATTATCACAAATACAATAATGAGTAAAAATAGAAAAGACAATACATAAGGATGTAGCGCCCTAGCCATGCTACAAAGCTGTCAAAAAATCTACCACTATTCCTAGAAGCCTACAGAGGAGGAAAAAAAAGAATGGAGAGTAGTTCAGACATGAAGTTTTGTGAATGGAAGTGATTACTAGAGTTTTAAGCAAATTAATGGTGATAGACTTGATAATAATTCCAGTGTTATAATGTGTCTGTGCACAGCCAACGGTGATTTAAAGATAATTAGATTTTGTACAAATAGATTGGTTGGTAAGCTCAACTGATTATTTAATTAGTTCAAGTTATTTATTTGATTAGTCCAGCTGAATGTTTAATTAGTTCAAGCTGTCTGGACCTACTTAAATAATCAAAGTAGGTTCATGGACTAATTAAACAATCGAAATACTGGTTGATTAGTTCAGCTGATTCAACTGATTGTTTAATTAGTTCAAGCTGTTTATAAGATCGCTTTGTAAAGTAGGATCATGAAGCCAGGATTTAAAGTACTGGTCGTTAATGTGATAAGTAATACAGAACACTTTACCTAAAAAAATCAACACGTGTTATTGTTTCTATGGATACTTGTTTCAAAATTCGCTCACTATAGAATCTCAATAACACTTTGAATGGTTTACATTAAGTAAAAGTTCAAATTCGAAAGATACTATAATGGACCGAGAATTTCCAACCTCGGAAATCAACATAAATACATTTGTCGTATAACACGTTGACTTTCAAGTACCGAAATGTTAATAGAAAGAAATTAGAGGGTGAGAAATAGAAAGAAAGAAAAGTTAGATTAGAAGAAAACAAAAAACATAACATAACGTAACAGAATCTCTCAGTGGAATGAATAAATTATATTATATATCAACTCTTGAAACACAAAACCATATTTGTACGTACGTACATCATCAAAGTACAACTCGTATACAACATGACAGAAATAAACTCTATATATATCTAATGTTGAAGCCTCCTAATCCAAGATCCTCTAAGTGTATCTGTAAATTCCTGAACTACTTGACTGCCCTATAAATTTAGGCACCTAAGAGTTTAGGGAAAACATAGAAAAATAAACCATGGGTCAATCATGGAGTGGTGTGAGTAAACAATTGTAAAACAACTTGAGAAATAAAGGGTATCTCATAAGACCACGCTGTATAAACATGGAACGTTTTTTCTCTTATGAGAACCCAAAATACTTGGTTTAACTTTTAAAATCTTTTTAAAAGAAAAGATAGTTGTAAGACCGATCCATACATAAATACAAATGGTTTTTACCTTACGATAACCCAATATTTTTTATACTAAAACTATTCTGATATTATAATAGCGTCTATATCAAATAAATAGCTATCTAGCAGAATGCTTACATCTCACGCTCCACATACATAGTATACAATCAAAACCGCAGGCGCTTATTGGGTAATGGATTTCCAACTATGAAAAGGTATGGAACCACCTTCCGATAGTGTATCTCTAGAGAGGAATACACTAGGTTCAACAAGAACATCTTACAACTCGACCACACATGACCGACCACTCATTTTGCTTGAGTGTACCGAATATATTGTCACCAACTGTTGGGCTTAAACCACCGTTTTCGAAGAATACAACAACAATACAATAAAGAAGCAAGTGAAATTTATCTAGATATGTGACAATACACCTTAATAGGAGAGACTCACATAGCCATGCTGCATGCCCGGTTTTTGTCATTTCCTGGTTGATGAGGCTTGAGGTTACTATTACCTTTTCGAGAGATCACATCATCAGTCACTATGAATGTCACATTGTCAACTCCATCAAATCGCTAATTAATGTCCACAAATATTATATAGTTGTTATGCTGAAAGAAGTTGTCTTCTTTGCCACCAACTTGGTATATGTGTAAAAATTAATGTACATGGTTTTTTAGAAATACTCTGTCATACATTCGTCCATACAAGTCATCCAAGAACAGGATGAACTGAAGACACTCTCCTACTGCATCCAATATAGGTATCACCCCATGAATCAATAGCGAATAGTCCTTGCAATCCAAAGATTTCAATTATGATAGAATCACAAGTCATAATAACTCCAGTGGCCAACCAGAGAAATTTAACAAGTATTTCTTCCGCTCATGAAGATTTATGGTCTTCAATTTTACTATTTATATAAGTATCCCTGCAAGTTAATTTAAGAACGTAAAGTTGGTTCAAAGTGGTTTTGAGTCCAGTTCCCATCCTGGTCTCTTCGAACTAACACATCAAGGAATATTTGTTTAATAGTCGGTTCTTTAACTATCAAATTTAAGCAGTGAAATCAAGTAACATAATCTATTCAAACTATTTCATATGATATATAATTTTCACAACATGTCCATTTAATTTAATTAACTTATATAATCTTATTTCTAATTTCAGAAGAGTTAATTAGCACAAGACGATTAAAACACATTAAAACGTGTCAATGTTTATTTTAACTAATATAGACCCGGTTTATTACTCCATAGCATAATAGATAGTTAACAACAACCATTCATCATGATATTAACAATCAACATTGATTAACATTTAATTTCAAACTTAGTAACAGTTTTGAAATATGTGGTATTGGGTAACAATAAATTATTCATCATATTTATTACAAATTCTTTGGAAATAAATACATTGATTTTATTAAACATTTATTTCATTTTCAGTAGACTAAATATACATACACACACACACACACTTAAATATTGGAGATTTGAACTCAACTTACACGACGACGTCAAATTCTGTAGTAACGAAATAATTCAACAGCTTTGCGATACTTTCTTTTGTTTATTTTCTTATATATTTATTTACATATTTATTTTTAACTCATATTTTAATCAGATTTATCAAATTTGAATAAAATAACTTAATAGGCTCCAAAAACCACATGATTTCCTGTCGACTTCCTTAAACACGTCCCTTCCTTTCCTTCTTCTTCATATATATATATGTATGTATGTATGTATATATATATTAAAATGTTTTAATTTAAAACTTAAAAATTTAAAACAAACATCCTTTTGTTACTAAACTTCGGGCCTATTTAACCCGTTAGCACAGAAAGCCCATCTCCTCAAATTCCTTCCTAGGCCGACATGGGTTTACTTCGGTCAAAACAGTGTTTTGATCAACACATCCTACCTTCCCAACTTTCTTCATTCGTTTTCCATGCTAACCGATCAAAAATCCAAGGGAAAATACAGTCTTGGCAACATAAAAACGTGGATCGAATGATGCCAAACTCTTCTTCCCTGATCCGTCCTAATTTCCCCATCTTCTTCTTCTGTCACCTGCTGTTCTTCTTCCCCGTGCACAACCTGGCCACCGTACACATGCACCACTATGCTACTGATCCCGCCTCCTCGTAAATCGCCCCAGACTCCTTCTACTCCTCCTAATCCATTCCCTACCCCAAAAACCTGATTCACCAATCAAAACAAAATCTGCCGCTTCAACCCATATTTCACCAAAAACAGCACCAACCAAATCGCCTCGTACCACCACTACCCAAGTCTAGATGCTTCCAGATTCTAGTCAGAGATCGGTGACGACCCTCTAATCCTATTCCCCTCCGTGCAATTGCCAAAAACATCACCCTCTTGGCGTAGTTTGTCCATGAACATAGCTATACAAACAATAGTGAAATTCCAATTTTTGATCTTGTTCACTCAACTTAGGCCCTTAAATATTCAGATAGCATTTTTCCCATGATCTCCACCTTCACACGTTACTCCTGCCCGACATCATGATTCCATACCATCATGATTGCCGTAATTTGTTCAAAAATCACTTTCTAATTAACAAAGAAATTCTCACTCTCTAAGCTACTAAAAATTGCGATTTTGTTACAAAAATTCAGGATTTTCTATTATAAATCCACTTCTATACCTGAATTAGAGTATAATGATGTTTCAAAATTTTAGAATTTTTAACCTTTTTACCGTAATTTAACCATTTTAGGTGATATAAATATCGTTTGAATTGAAACCAATTTTAAAGCATATCCAAGTCATAAACAAACAACTTTTATGTTAAATTCAATCTCTATATCAAACTGTAATTCATGTTGTCGATTTTTGAATCAACAAGAGGGTTGTTTTGTGCCTAGTTAAAACATACAGAACACTTCCAAGTGAATTTACCCTACCATTCAATCCATACAAAATGAAAACACAAAGCAGATTTATATATCTACAAATATATGTTTGAATCATTGTTGGAGTATTCATAAATTATGATAGAAAAGGGAGTTAGGGATGTTTACTGACTGTGTATATATTACTGTGTTTTTGATTCCCAACCTTTGCTTTTGTTTCCAGATTTTCTTTCTCTGTCTTTGTTTAAATTCCAAGCTTTTTTGTGTGTTTTCTTTTCTCTTCAGGCTTTGATTATAGTTTATTACACTTCATTTTCTTGTCATTGTTTTTCTCAGGCTTTGAGGTATACAGGTACATTATGCTGCAGCATTGAAATGGAAGTGATGTGTGATTGAACAATTCTATAAATGTCTTCAAATTCGCTCCTAAGTAAACATAACCCATGCATGTTCTTCTTGCGCGATCAACACATGTATACGTCCTATACATGTGTGTGTGTGTGTGTGTATCCTTAGTCCCCAAGCAAGAATCAACCTATATTAATGGCTTAGATAGGGTAGATAATAGGTTGATAAAGGCTGTCATTTTCCTTTGAAATCTAATGCTAGGCTGTATATTCACTTCTTCCTACAGTGTTTGCACATGCCAAGATTTTCTTTTGATCTCTTTTTCTTCTACTCGGATGTGCTTATTGTTTGCTCCAAATTTGGGATCAAACACCAATGGTGTAAAAGTTACACTTCACCTATTCGGTAAGAATATGGAACCACAAAATCGCAATATAAACGAATAAAAGCAAGTAAGAACACAAAAGAATTTTTATAGTGGTTCGATTCTCTATGAATCTACGTCCACTTTCAGTCAATTCTCATTATAATATTCAAGCTTACAACATATGAATTTTCCCTCGTTACAATCTTTTCTCTCTTTTCTCCCTCCTTATGATACAATTTCTCTTGGATTTGGTGAAGAAGGTGAAGAGATCTTTTAGCTTTGTGATGAATCTTCAACCACTTGTGTGCTTTGATCCTCTTTCATGAACTTCATAGATCTCATAGTGAATTAACATTCGATTTAGGCTTTGGAGAGGATTAGAGAAGATATAAAATTGCTTGAGAGATTTATTATATAGCTTGAATGAGATTGAAGGTCCTTAGATCCAATTGTAGAAAGCTCTAATGATCATTGATTTGGATTTGATCTTCATGAAGTTAGAAAAGTGTTGATGAATTCATAGAAGCCATTAGAGAAGTTGTAGATGAGCTTTGAATTTGATGGAGTCTCCTCCTAGGAATGAATTTTCCGTCCCCCCTCCCAAATGAATTATGAGGGGGTATTTATAGGTGATTTTAGCCTGGGTGGCAATTCTGTAATTAAGCATGTACAATTGGAAATTTGTCTTTACAGCTGTCCGCAGGCTGTCTTGTGCGCAATGGAAAGATACGACATGCTCCTCCCGTCATTAAGATTTGAAATCCATGCATATACTAGCTCATGGCATGATTGAGCTATGGCTAGAGAGAGGAATGCCTTTATGCGGCATGGAGCGGATTATCTATATATGTCGAGCTCTCTCAGAAAGAAGTGGTCCACCTCCTCACATATCAAGCCACCTGTCCTCCTTTTATATGGCTTGACCCACGTTATTCCATGCGCCATGACCCCTTTGAGAGTTGGCTTTTAATTTGTGATCTCTGCCCTACATCTGGCAATGAATTAGAACGTGACATGGCAAGATGCGCCTTTGTTCCTGGGAATATAATGATTCAAATAGTTTTTCCAACACATCCCGTGTATTCAGCTTATACGATATGAACTAGACGCCATACGACATGTCTTCTTTGTGACATAATTTGGTGAAGCGGCTTAACTGCTTGTGCCATGGATGGGATTCACGACATGAGGAGGTGGATGACATGAATACAAATGTCTTGCAGCATGGTCTTTATAGCGGGGAACGATATAAGCAAGTGCGGCATGACTTGCCCGAACGTTATGAATATAATTTTTGGCATGAGTTAGATTATACGACATGAATATGAGTTGTTTCCGTGCCTTGTCCATTTCTTCTGTCTGGACAACATGATGTAGTCCACCAATTCACAAGTAGATGAATACATGCTCTCCATGTGTCCACACATTTGCAAGTTTTATCCCACATATGCTTTGTTGTATTGCTGATATGGACTTGCCTTGCTTTGCGGACGACATGGTGAGCATGACTTATGGCATGAACATTCCAACGACATGCGACACTCTTGAACACGACATGCTTCATTCTTCTGAATTGCGATATGATTTGTTCAACGCCATGAAAATGCTAATGCACAGATATACAGTGTGAGAGAAATGAACATGGCTTGACCTAATCTCACGACATGATTTATGCATACGAAATGGACCAGTGAACGCCATGAAGTGTTAGCGGACAACTTAATATCTTGCAGCTTGTTTTTTGCAGCTGTCACGTATTTTCTCATCCGAGATTGATGGTCCAGTGGTATCATGCAGATGTATCAAGTGCACGTGATAAAGCATGTCATACACTACTTTGTTAATCATGTCGCGCTCTCTACTCTACGACTTGGTATGAAATAACGACCTGTGATGAGAAGAACGTCGTGCCATTGTGACATGGTAAAGCCCGCGTTATGAGTCCCAACGACATGACTTAGGTTGTGGCACAAATGGCTTGTACGATGGGTTAAGTTATGACATAAATTTGGGAGGCAGGGCCAGCTTGCTACACAAGTCGCAAGACGTCACGAGTAGTATTCGCAATTTGACTTATGTTGTTATGAAAGCGGGCAGATGACATGGATTATGTTGCGCCAACGATCTGAGTCAGTTGTGTTATGTGTTACTGTGAATACTTCTTAGTTCTGAACCGCGTTCTAAGAACGGGGTTAACATTTGCCCCTCGAAGCTTGTATTTTTCGCTTGCGAGGAATGTAGGCTTCGAAATGACTACTGTTACTGGTGAGCTTTTCCTTGATTGGACCTGGACCATAATCTGGATTTGCTCGTATCATCATGTTATTTGATCCGGTATCATAAATTCGGGTGTATTTTTGCACTGCTGATGATTTGCCAGAGTTTCGTCTTAATTTGTCGTCTTTTGACGAGGCGTTGGATCGTAAATTGCTTTATTCCACCTGTTCGGTAATAAAAACAAGTGTTTGCATGATTTGTGTGCTTATACTTTGTCACTGATCGCCCGCGTCAATAACAGGATTAGTTTAATCATTAGAAAATGGATTATAACGAACTTTTACTTTGAATTGAATAACGTGTCTGCATAGAATTATTTTATCCAACGGTTTATAACTCGTCGAATACTATCTGCACAAATGCGATACTCTAATTCGGATTCACGTTAACGCTTGGAATCAACTAATCAACTGTACCGACTGTGGACTTCAAACGTTATCGCTTTGATGACTTATATGACGGTGTACGGTATTTCACATTTGAGAGATACGTATATGTGATTATTTTCTGTTTCTCTCTGGAGAATCTTTGATTATCTATGCCCCAGCCCTGGAGGTCATCACTAGTCTTCATTATGAGAAGAATTTCTTTCCTATAGCTAAATTTTTGTTTGTCATGCTAACCAGTTTTGGCATTGAAGATTCTGTTGGATGCCCCATGTTTTAGTGAGGTCCTTTCAATCCAACGTCTTGTCTGTTTCTAGCGATTGAATCAACATGATGAATTTCATTGAACGTTGTTGATATCTCCTGTGGAGAAGTCGCTTTCTCTATGGAAAGGTATTTTTGTTTGTTGCATCATTTCGCAGTGCGAATTCCCGCGAGGTTTGGGTTAAGGCTGCATCGCTCCGCGCTTACGAACTCCCACGCTTCGTCTTGCTTTAGCAAGCTCCCGCGCTTCGTTTCGCGCCTACGGATTCCCGCGAACCATTGGGTTAAGGCTGCATTGCTCTGCACTTACGAACTCCCATGCTTTGTCTTGCTTTATCAAGTTCCCGCGCTTCGTTTCGCGCCTACGGATTCCCGCGAACCATTGGGTTAAGGCTGCATCGCTCTGCTCTTACGAACTTCCATGCTTCGCCTTGCTTTAGCAAGCTCCCGCGCTTCGTTTCGCTCGGCGCTTACGAACTCCCACGCTTCGTCTTGCTTTAGCAAGCTCCCGCGCTTCGTTTCGCGCCTACGGATTCCCGCAAACCATTGGGTTAAGGCTGCATCGCTCTGCGCTTACGAACTCCCACGCTTCGTCTTGCTTTAGCAAGCTCACGCGCTTCGTTTCGCGCCTACGGATTCACGCAAACCATTGGGTTAAGGCTGCATTGCTCCGCGCTTACGAACTCCCATGCTTCATCTTGCTTTAGCAAGCTCCCACACTTCGTTTCGCGCGTACGGTTTCCCGCAAACCATTGGGTTAAGGCTGCATCGCTCCGTGCTTACGAACTCCCATGCTTCGTCTTGCTTTAGCAAGCTCTCGCGCTTCGTTTCGCGCCTATGGATTCCCGCAAACCATTAGGTTAAGGCTGCATCGCTCAGCTCTTACGAACTCCCACGCTTCGTCTTGCTTTAGCAAGCTCCCGCGCTTCGTTTCACGCCTATGTATTCCCGCAACCTTTGGGGGATGAGGTTTTGAATCCATGACAGCTTGTTGCTCTATTTGCTGTTTGATTCATTGGGACTTCCTCGATCAACCGTTGAGTTGGTATTATCGGAGTTGCCTCATTTCATCGAATCTTGAGGAAGCTAAGAATAGCCTGCAATCAAAAAATCGACTTTTAGCAAATTCTTCATATATATATTTTGCAAGTCAGAGATTTACACAAGCAAGCAACATTTCATTCGTAGTACTTTTGTTTTGTACAATGCATGTAAACCATTATAGACTTTTTACAAGAAAGTAAAATATGGTAAAGAGTAAAGTAACGCAAAGAGGCGATAGTGATCGCTTATTCTGAGTTTCAGATATTAGATCATCATCAACGGTCATCAGTTGATAATTAGCCTTGGAGTGATCTGAGTAGAAGCTATGTTGTTTGGACCAGACTGATCATTTGATGCCCCTTGCCCCTATGGAGCTGTAGAAGGATTTGCATCTTGGGAGTTCTTCACAAATTGTTGCTGACGGTTCTTCCTAATCAATTCTTCAATTAATGATTTCAGGTGCCTGCACTAGTTGGTGTTGTGCCCCGGCTGATTATGATACCGACAGAACTTCCCGGATTTAGTCAGATGGTCGTTCATTTTTATTGGTCGAGGCTCTGGATAATCTTCTGTGTCCTTTGTGGACAGGTAGATGTTCTCGGGAGTGTCATTCAGAGGTGTTAGATTAGACGAGTCAAGAAGTTGAAATTTTTTATTACCTTTATTGTCGTTTCCATCATTAGCTCGCTTATGCCCCTGAGTACTCTTTGGATTGGATTGAATGGTTGCACTTCTAGGAGCTTCAAGAAGTTGGTTAGCACCAATGATCTGAAGAGGTATAGGATTATCGTCTATTCTCATGTACTCCTCCGCCTTTTTATAGAACTTGTCAAGCATAGTCGGTTCCTTCATCTTTATCCATCTTCCGAATTCGTTTGTTTTGTCTATAGCGTCAAGTAAAGCCATGAGAATTATGCGTGGCTCTGGATTCCTCACTTCAGACAAGGCAACATTGAATCGGCTGAGGAAGGTTTTGACAGTTTCCCCTGGATTCGGTTTCATCGCTGAAAGTGTTAAAGCATCCTTGACTTTGGTAGCGTACAAGCGGAACTGTTTCTTAAACTTTTTGGTGAGGTCATAAAATCGATCGATAGACTTGGGTGGCAGCTTTGTGAACCATAGTGATGCGGCACCTTCTAAGTAGAGAGGAAAATTAGTGCATCTCATCTCATCGGTCGCCTTAGCTGCACTCATATGCCATTTATATTTGAATAGGAAGTAGTTCAGATCAACGAGACCGTTGTATGGAGGCAGAGTCGGAGAATTGAACTTCTTCGGACATTCTGTTCCAAGGATTCTTTCGGTGAATGGAGTCCTATCGGGAGAGAAATCCCATTCTCTTTTGTTGTCCTTGCTAGCTTGATTCTTCTTCATGGCTTGTTTTATCAAGTCCGAAATGTATTCTTTGGTGCTATGGCGCTCTATGAAGCTGAGCTCTTTACCAAATGTTCGTCTGGGCATATGATCTCGATTAGAGAGCCTAGGCCCTTTGCCTTCTCGACGAAGAGGTGCCCCCATGATAGGATTGGCGGCTTTTTAAGCTTTCACTTCGGAGTGGTTCTTAGCTTTTGATTTCAATCCTTCGATATAAGCTTCATCCCCGTCACATGTCCCATCATAATCGTCCTCCATATTATCATTGCGGTTATGATCGAAAGCGGGCGATTTATCATTCTCCTCGAGATCCACATGCACTTTTGGAGGGGCGTGAATTGGTTGAGCATTTAGAAGAGCGTTCATTTTCTCCATTAGAGCATTATTAGCATCCATCAAAGTTTTATTTGAAGTTTCGATGCGGCGGTTCACGTTGGCAATAACGACATTTAGTTCATTTCTAGTCACGCCAGCTCCACTTATCGAATTTTCACCAACATCGAAACGGTTAGTAAGTGGTGTCTCTTCATTAGCAACATCATCGGCTTCTATCACGGTTTTGCTAACGGTCTTCTTAGACTTTGCCATGATTTCGGAGAAGGATGCAACTTAGAGCTTTAATGTAAGGATCTCAACTTTGGGAGAGTGCGAGAAGAGGTAGGAGATGCGAACGCGGCTCCACGGTGGGCGCCAAAATATTTGCTCCAAATTTGGGATCAAACACCAAAGGTGTAAAAGTTACACTTCACTTATCCGGTAAGAATATGGAACCGCAAAATCGCAAAATAAACGAATAAAAGCAAGTAAGAACACAAAGGAATTTTTATAGTGGTTCGATTCTCTATGAATCTACATCCACTTTCAATCAATTCTAATTATAATATTCAAGCTTACAACATATGAATTTTCCTTCGTTACAATCTTTTCTCTCTTTTCTCCCTCCTTATGATCTAATTTCTCTTGGATTTGGTGAAGAAAATGAAGAGATCTTTTAGCTTTGTGATGAATCTTCAACCACTTGTGTGCTTTGATCCTCTTTCATGAACTTCATATATCTCATAGTGAATTAACATTCGATTTAGGCTTTGGAGAGAATTAGAGAAGATATGAAATTTCTTGAGAGATTTATTATATAGCTTGAATGAGATTGAAGGTCCTTAGATCTAATTGTAGAAAGCTCTAATGATCATTGATTTGGATTTGATCTTCATGAAGTTAGAAAAGTGTTGATGAATTCATAGAAGCCATTAGAGAAGTTGTAGATGAGCTTTGAATCTGATGGAGTCTCCTCCTAGGAATGAATTTTCCGCCCCCCCTCCCAAATGAATTATGAGGGGTATTTATAGGTGATTTTAGCCCGGGTGGCAATTATGTAATTAAGCGTGTACAATTGGAAATTTGTCTTTACAGCTGTCCGCAGACTGTCTTGTGCGCCATGGAAAGATACGGCATGCTCCACCCGTCACTACGATTTGAACGCCATGCATATACTAGTTCATGGCATGATTGAGCTATGGCTAGAGAGAGGAATGCCTTTATGCGACATGGAGCGGATTAGCTATATATGTCGAGCTCTCTCAGAAAGAAGTGGTCCACCTCCTCACATACCAAGCCACCTGTCCTCCTTTTATATGGCTTGACCCACGTTATTCCATGCGCCATGACCCCTTTGAGAGTTGGCTTTTAATTTGTGATATCTGCCCTACATCTGGCAATGAATTAGAATGTGACATGGCAAGATGCGCCTTTGTTCCTGGGAATATAATGATTCAAATAGTTTTTCCAACACATCCCGTGTATTCAGCTTATACGATATGAACTAGACGCCATACGACATGGCTTCTTTGTGACATAATATGGTGAAGCGGCTTAACTGCTTGTGCCATGGATGGGATTCACGACATGAGGAGGTGGACGACATGAATACAAATGTCTTGCGGCATGGTCTTTATAGCAGGGAACGATGTAAGCAAGTGCGGCATGACTTGCCCGAACGTTATGAATATAATTTTTGGCATGAGTTAGATTATACGACATGAATATGAGTTGTTTCCATGCCTTGTCCATTTCTTCTGTCTGGACCACATGATGTAGTGCACTAATTCACAAGTAGATGAATACATGCTCTCCACGTGTCCCCACATTTGCAAGATTTATCCCACATATGCTTTGTTGTATTGCTGATATGTACTAGCCTTGCTTTGCGGATGACATGGTGAGCGTGACTTGTGGCATGAACATTCCAACGACATGCGACACTCTTGAACATGACATGCTTCATTCTTCTGAATTGCGATATGATTTGTTCAACGCCATGAAAATGCTAATGCACAGATATATAGTGTGAGAGCAATGAACATGGCATGACCTAATCTCACGACATGATTTATGCATACAAAATGGACCAGTGAACGCCATGAAGTGTTAGCGGACAACTTAATATCTTACGGCTTGTTCTTTGTAGCTGTCACGTATTTTCTCAACTGAGATTGATGGTCCAGTGGTATCATGCAGATGTATCAAGTGCACGTGATAAAGCATGTCGTACACTACTATGTTAATCATGTCGCGCTCTCTACTCTACGACTTGGTATGAAATAACGACCAGTGATGAGAAGATCGTCATGCCATTGTGACACGGTAAATCCCGCGTTATAAGTCCCAACGACATGACTTAGGTTGTGGCACAAAGGGCTTGTACGATGGGTTAAGTTACGACATGGATTTAGGAGGCAGGGCCGGCTTGCTACACAAGTCGCTAGACGTCACGAGTAGTATTCGTAATTTGACTTATGTTGTAATGAAAGCGGGCAGACAACATGGTTTATGTTGCGCCAACGATTTGAGTCAGTTGTGTTATGTGTTACTGTGAATACTTATTAGTTCTGAACCGCGTTCTAAGCACCGGGTTAACATATCTTATTACAAGGGTGTGCACATGTGTTTTCACATGGCTAAGCTTTGCCTTATCTATAGGATATCAACTTGCAAGCCTACCCTCTCTTTTGAGTTGTTTGCATCCCCTTTCAATGCTAATAGTCTATGTTGTTAGATCTTTCTTTCCCATTTTAAATGTCTGTGCTCCCTTGTCACTTTTGTACACTTGCAAGCTATTGTTTCTGTAACACCCCGTAATTCTGTTAATATTAATATTTACAAATTAAATAATAAATAATCTCAGACGTGAGAATTGTGGGAAACGGGTTGCGCCATTGTGTTCATCTCGGAATTCTAGTGGAGATAGAGTCCGAGTTTGTGGGAAACGAGTACCGGATGAAAAAGTTATGGACGAACGAAGTTTGGTGGAAAAGAGAAAAAAAATGCACTGGCGCACTTGGGAAGTGCGCCAGTACATATTTACACTGGCGCACCTGCCAAGTGCGCCCAGGCCGAGGCTGGAGCCTGCACAGCTTTCTGGTTCAGGCTGACCCGTGTTGTTGAGTCCATTCTGACTCCTTGCTAAGTCATTAGGGCTGACTCATCACCCTATCATAATTAAATGGTTTTGATTAACCCTAAGAACATCCGAAGGCTTAAATTAATTTATAACTCTATAAAAAGACCCCTATTCACAAACCCTAAATCAAAAAATAAACAAAGACCATGGCCGTCATGCTGATATTTTGAGACCTAGAGCAGCCGCCATCAAATTAAAGATAAAGAACAGCAACCAAATCAGAACTACCCAACCCTAACAGCGATTCTTCATCAAAAGAGCGCTAATTCGACTCTCTTTCTTCTATAATTGTGAGTATGATAGTCTTAACAAGATTATTATTATTTTAATTAGGTTAAGTCATGAATGGATTGTGAGTAGATGATGTGAATTGTCATATGCTATCATGTATGTTATTAATCCTATGCTATGTGGTGATGATATACTATATGTTGTAAATCATGCTATGTATGTTGAAAGTTTCTATGCTAAGTTGTGATGAATCATACATGTTAGAAAGCCATCTATGCTAGTTAGTTCATATTAATTAAATCATCATGTTTGGGCTATGTTGATCTATATGACAAGTTACATATGCAAGTTAAATTGATTAGAAAAGTTATGAACATATGCCATGACATCTATTATGACTTCTAGAATAATGCTATGACATATGTGATATCCTATGCTAGTTCACACCATCATTATGTTGCCTATAAACCCCATATACAAGTTTATGTATAGATTTGGGCTATGATCGTATCATGTAAATTGTGCCATTTAACAAGTTGACACCTTTAGATCCTTAACATGTGTAGTTTATGCAAGTTTCACCCCTATTATGATTAGATTTATTTTAATTGTCTATATGTTGTGATGATTTATCTTTGTGCTATGCGTTAGACTATTCAAGTCTAGCGTATATTATGCGTTGAATAAGCGAACGTATAAACGTGGGGTAGGGGTAATATTAAGGATTTAATAATAAGATGTTGGGTGCAATTGATATGATTTTGCATACCATGAGTGGATGACCATAATTGAATCAATTATGGACATCAATAAAAGTGGACTTAATTAATAATTTGGATTGGGAATTATTAAAACTGGGGTAAAAGATTGAAAGTTGTCAATTAATGCTTAGGACACGAGGTTGGACTCGTTTGTGACGTAAACCTGCCCGGAACCGCCCGGCAAATCCAGTGGTCACAAATGTCAGCCCAATGTGAGAGGTCCTAGGCCTAAACTAAAGCATAACAGTTGTAAAGACACGAGGTTAGACTCTTTTATGGTGTAAGACTGCCCGGACCCGCCCGGCAAATCCAGCTGCCATAAATGTCAGTCTAATGTGAGAGGTCTTTATGAGGTTATGGCCTGAATGAATTAAGAAATACTTAACCAGATAAACATGTAAAGTGGGACATGGGGGTTAAGTAGGTTCCTTGGGTGGCATGGGGAATATAGTGGGTGCCCTTAGCGGCATGTGAAATACGACTAGTAAGACTTAACCAAACACACATGTAAATGAACATGACCAAGAGGGTTAAGTGGGATATATTAATGACAAACTTAGGTGGGTAGCTTGTGGGGGCCCATTTCAACCAGTATCCCAAACGTATCTTTGTGGGCTCGACCCAAGTCGAGGACAGGACACGCATACTGGGCTTGACTATAAGAGGCCAAAACGGGGAGCGGTGGCAACGCAAGTCCAACGGGTTTCATATGCTTGTGTGGACCCGGGCTGGTAGGTAAGACGTTGTTGCATCGTGTAGGTATAAGTCGTGCATTCTCAGTTGTATCGGGTTGCCACTTTAGGGGAGTGCTACACCCCACTGTGGGGCCAGCACGGGTATCTACGAGTAGGGAGCCGATCGAAAGAGGGTAGTGGGGTACACCTAGTGGAGATAGGGGCAGACGACACCTATGTAGTCAGCTAGGAGTACACGAAGTTACTTATAAAATTTCTAAATGGGTAGTGGGGTACACCTAGTGGAGATAGGGGCAGACGGCACCTACGTAGTCAGCTAGGGGTACGCAAGGCTATTTATATAGTTTCTGTGTGAAGCATGCGGGATCAACCTTAGGGTGACTGGTGCGGTGCAGTGTAGTAATGTGCGGTGCAGTGTAGTAATGTGCGGTGCAGTATAGTAATTATTCGTTAGTAATTAGGTATGCCTTTACCGTTATCTTAAACGTTATCCTTATCTGTTCATTCCATACCTATAGTTCATAGACATTTACTTGTCTTCCAGCTTATGCCTTAGTCTAGTTATTTTGATAATAGTATTGTTAGAATTGTCATACTCGCCAGACTTTATGTCTGACCCCCTCCATTTCTATCCTTTTCCCCCTCCAGGTCCTCAGGTTGGACCCAGCTCTAGTAGAGTTTGATTGGATTGCTTATTCTCTCTTTTGGAAAGCTTGGACCCTTGAAGTAAAGTCCAGCTTGTTATCTTCTTTAATGGCTATTTGTGTAATGGGATTATGTATTTTGTTTTATGAAGATGGATAATGTACTTGACTCTGATTAATGATTTTGTGATGTAATAAACATGTTTCCGCTGCAATAAAATGAAGCTTTAGTTTTCAAGTACTACTTATTATCTGTCTTGTTGTAATTTTTCTGTTCTATATTCACTTATAACCTCCATGGAAGTTAATGCATTCCCTTTGTGAGTGACATTAATAGACGTGGGGTGCTACAGTTTCTTTTCAGATTTTTGTTTAGATTTCCCTTTTAATTTCATTCTTATTTTAATAACTACATGCATACATTTTGATGCATATATAATGTACATAGTTTCTAAATTCATGCTTGTTTCATGTATCTTTTGTGTGTGTGTGTGTATGTGTGTGTGTGTGTGTGTATATATATATATATATATAGCATTTTTGAATTTTATACAATGTGCAACATTCTCTTGAACCAATATGCATTATACAAACATTTCAAATTCTAAGCTTTTGCTTATGTTAACTTGCATACATATATAATTCACATATATATACTTTCATTAAAGTAAATATTATAAATCACTTGCTTTATTTGATTCGAAACTTAGTTTTATTTGATTTGATTTTTTTTTACTTTGATTTGATTCCTTGTAAAATTATAAATTCTCAAATAAACATTACTACAAGAGTATTATTTAAGAAATTTTATTTTGATTTGTTAACAGAATCCTACAATAAACACTATTACAAGGAAGGAAATTCAAGAAATATTAAATTCTTTTTATGTACTCATTTCTATCGATTTAATTAACAAGAGTTAGAATTTATCTGGTTTATTTTGCATGTGAAGTAACTCCCAAGTTTACTTGCTTACATTTACATATATTGATGAATACAATAAATTTAAATATACTCTTAGAAATTTATAATAATTGCTTATTCAGAATTTTCTGTAATACTTAAATCCAATATTATTTATTTAAATTCAATTACTAGTATAATCTATAAATTATACATTATAGAATTAGTCCAAAAACTGGATCGCTACAGATAACTTTTATTTACGTGTTGTTTTTTTTACGATGATGCAATTCTTGATTTTTGAACTACGTTTGGCTTGATCCCACTTAGGTACATAGGCAATCACTCAAGTGATGCTGCTATTTCGTTTTTTAAACTTAAAATGTTTTTTTAAATTATCCAGTTATGAAAATAGAGGAGAATTTTGGGTATTTCCAGGACGTCACAATGGATTTTTTTTTTTTTGAAGATGGTGGAAGAGTGGAGAGGGAAGAAAGGAAAAAGTAAAGACCCACATCATGGAGAATGAAGACTTATGCTTGTTTAAGTATAGGAATTTCATGGGCATCCAAATGTTTGCTTTGTTATGAGGAAGGACGTCATGCCTAACTACCATATCACTCGTGTCGCCGCCGCTGGCCAATTGATTGACCTGAACTTGGACAGGCACGAGTTTTGGATTGGGATCCAATAACTATATTTCTGTATTATATCTGAAAGCAATAGCAGCACGATATCAGTCTGTTATGGATCCAACCTAGATTCAAATTTCAAACTTAAACAAGATGGGAAATTAGCAATGGTTTTTTTACCGTTGGAAATCTGAATGGATGCGACTGTTGGTGATGAATGGACACGATCGTTTGTAAGAGCAATCCCAACCCGAGGGTTGTGATTGGTCGATTCATGGCGAATCAACCAAGACCAACCACCAACGGAGGGAAGTCAAGATGAGTTGTTAGTTGGCTTATTTTAGACCGGCTAACATCCCTCACATGGATTGCAATCCATGTGGAAATGTGGATTGAAATCCAACATTCCCTTAGCTGGCTAAGGAAAATTAATTTTTAAATAATAATGTCCTTTAGCCGGATTTAAATAAGCCGACTAAGGGTTAATTTCAAAGCAACCCGCAATGGACGTGCTGACCCCTGTTGGCGGCCAGTTGGCTCCCAATCCACCCTGGGTTTTTTTTTGAACAAGGTAAAAAGTATTTTGGCCCAAAGCCCAATCGGGTAATCACATACAAAACCCGACACAAAAACATAATACCCCATCGTCTCTCATTCACCTAACCCTAGCCGCCACTCTACAAATCTCTACTTCAACAATGGCAGACGGCAAGGGAGAAACATCTCAAATCGTCGCACACCGAGCTTTATGGTGGCTTCCTTACTTCCTCCTCCCTCTTGTTGTTCTCCGCTGTAATGCTAGGATCCAGAAAATCGTCTCTAGTCCTATTATCAGCTTCGCTCATCTTCCTATCAACAGATCTGGAGTCTCTGGTACTGATAATGCTATCATTCATCCTTCTTTGACTCTTTGTGCTTCTAGCTTCCTTTCCGTCTCTAGATCTACTGCTTTCCCCATTACTCCAGCAAGATAAGTGATAAATCTGACCGTTAAGTTCACTTTTGTAATGATTTCTGTCTATTCTAGTTAGGAACTGATATGATTGATTCCCGTCTTTCTTGTGAAGAAGATTTGATCGATCTGGATCACTACTGGTTTGGATTTGTATCCCCTTCCCTGTAGCATGTAAGAAATTAACATCATAATCCATTTTATTAAAAAAACACGCACTGTTATTATTGCTATCCTGTTTACTTCCCTTTGCATTCAGATTGTTACAGGTATTGGGAAAGCAACCACAAGGAAGGACGTCAGAAAGATCTTCTGTCTCAATATAGTCTGGATTTGTGTTAATATAGCCATGAGAACTAACTGTGAGACTACTATCTCTACTGTTCTTGTTAATAGGATCATTGCTATTTGAAGCTTGATCCCTATTCTCTGCAATGGGTAAGTGGCCCAAATTACTATTCAGATTGCAATTAAAAAAACTAGAATTGAAGCAGTAATTCTGTTTACTCCCCTTGCAGTTTTTCTCTTTGTAGAGAAGAGTGGATCTGTCTTCATGAGGAAAGTCATTAGTTCCAGCTTGCATGTTTCTTCCATCTTCATGTATGAAGTGTCTTTTATTGCTGAGCTTACAATTGAGTATGAAATCCTCAACTTGATTATCTAAGCTAGCATCTTTATTAAGCTGATTATGATTACTATCCTGCTTGTGCAAGTTAACTTTTTTCAAAATAATCTGGCAATCAGTTAGTATACAATTCAAAAGCTGAGTACCACTAGAAACTTTGTTAGTGTGAATTCTCTGATTCCTTTCTTTCCATATATAAAATACAACAGATGATAACATTATGCATGCTTTTCTAAAACTATAAGACTTAGGTTTAAAGAACTTTAAAATGTAATCTATACTACTCCTAATGTCTAGAGTAGGAATAGAATTATTAAAACCTAAAGAACTTTTAATATTAAACCATATGAATTGAGAGAATGGGCATTCAAAAAATAGATGATTAGCACTTTCAGTGTCAAATTTGCAAAATAAACAATGTTTGTCAGAGTTACGGTTCCATTTGCAACACCTATCTCTGGTTGGAAGTTTGTTTTGCAAAGCAAAGTAGGTACAATGAGCCATTTTAGGGCAATTAAATTTGCACCACACCACCTTGTGACAATCCACTTCTGTTTCCTCACCTCTAAGGAATTCCCATGTTTTTTTGAAAGAAAAATTGCCTTTTGAGCAGAATTTCCACTCCCAGACATCCCTATGGCCATCCTGATCAATCCTAATATCTTGAATAGCATTTTTAAATATAGCAGCAGCAGAATAGTTATGTAATTTCCATCTATTATTAAGGATAATATTTTGCATTTTATCAGTAACACCTCCTAATAAATATAAATTATTCCAGCCAAGTAGGTCAACAAGCGAGTTACCATGAATCCAGGGGTCAAACCACATACTTGTTTGACTACCATCAGTCAATGTTCTCTTAATAAAATATTTACCTCTACTTCTGCAATCTAAAATATTCTTCCAAACTAGTGAATGATGATTTTCCTTCCTAGATATCCAGAAATTTTTATTCTGAAGATATCTAGCTTTCATCCACCTAGCCCAAAGAGACTTACCCTCTAAAAATTTCCAGAAAAGTTTAAATTTACAAGTATCTGTCAGGTCTTTAATATTTCTGAGCCCTAACCCATCATAAATTTTGGGTTTGCACACCTTATCCCATGCAATTTTATGATGTTTACCTCTCTAAATGAAGTTAGCACATAACTTTTCAATTTTATGGATAACACTAATGGGAATATTGTGTGTCTGGACCCAGTACATTATGACTGTAGTGATGACAGTATGAGTAAGCTCCACTCTTCCAGCTAAAGAGAGGAATTTACTAGACCAACCTTCTAATCTATTATGTATAATGTCTATCAGTCTAGTACAGTCCCTGTCTTTAACTTGATTTATACTAAGTGGGAGGCCAAGGTATTTAACAGGAAGAGAACCTTCTTTAAAATTTAAAATTTTAAGAATTTCATTCTTATGCTTAGCCTCTTTGCTAAAATAAATCTTGCTTTTATCTATATTAACAGAGAGGCCAGCAAAGTTCTCCATATTATTTAGGATTCTCTTAATAGTAATTGCATTAATTCCGTCAGCTTTTAAAAAAAGAAGCATATCATCTGCATATAGAAGATGAGTAATGTGTGGTAAATTTCTGTTAATAGGCTTAATGTTTCCCCTAATCTGTTCAGTTTCCATTTGTAATGAAAAATACTCCATAACTATTGAGAAAAGATAAGGGGACAATGGGTCCCCTTGTCTAATGCCTCTATTGCTATGTATAAAGCCTTTTGGGGAGCCATTGATCATAACAGAAAATGTAACACTAGTGATACACTCTTTAATTAAATTACAGAATTTCTCATTAAAACCCATTTGCATGAGCATGTATATAATAAAATCTCTATTAATTTTATCGAAAGCCTTATGTAGATCAATTTTTATACACATCTGGTTTTTGTTTTTCCTATTAAAATCTCTAATAAGCTCATGAGCAAGTAAAGTATTTTCAGAAATGAGTCTCCCTGGTATGAATGCACTCTGATTTTCAGATATTAAAAATTTAAGAAAACACTTTAATCTATTACAAAGAATAGAAGATATAATTTTGTAAATGAAGTTGCAACAGGCAATAGGCCTGTAATCCCCCAGTCCCAGTGGAGAATCCATTTTAGGGATGAGAGTGATAAAGGTGTGGTTAGTGTTTTTCAGTAGAGAACCAGAATTGAAAAATTCAACAATGGAGTCATATAACAACTTGTGCATCTCATTCCAATGGGTTTTATAAAACTTGGCCCCAAATCCATCAGGCCTAGGGCTTTTGTCATTGCAAGCATTAAAAACCACATTTTTAACATCTTCAATTTTGATGGGAGCAAGTAAAATATCTGCACTACAGGGATTAACAATATACTTATGGTCAATACTGGGGAAATTATTGTGATATTGTGAAGTGTTGTATAGAGAATTAAAGTAATTAATAGCCTCCTTTTCAATAAGGTAGGCATCATTAATTACAATACCACAATTATCAATAATTTTCCCAATGTCATTCCTATTTCTCCTATTTGTCATTTTAGCATAAAAAAATTTACTTGCTTCATCCCCATTTGTTAACCAATCAACCTTGGCCTTTTTCTTAAGATTAATTGAGTTTATGTGCAGAGCTTTCACTAGATTGGCCTGAGCATTATAAAATGATTCAGCTAATTGTGAGTCTGAGCAGTTCATGTCAAGGTCATTCTGCAACTTTTCACACTCACTTCTAATATTATTAATATCACTCTTATTTCTATTAATGTTCCAGGATTTAAGCTTGCTTTTAATAATCTGTAATGTTTTATTAAATTTGTATTGAGCAGTCCCATACAAATTGTTAATAAAACAGTTACTGGTAATATCCTTATAGTTGTCATCCTGAACCCATCCATTAATAAATCTAAAAGGTCTATTAATTTTACAACCCAAGGCAGAAGGGAAGGATACAATAATAGGAGTATGGTCACTAGAATTTTGAGGGAGAGTGCTACACTGTACTTTAGGAAAAAGATTAATAAAATACTGGTTAAATAAAACCCTATCCAGCTTGCAATGAATATTCCTGCAAGCCCCCGATTTCCATGTGAATTTATTCCCATGGATTGGGGGTTCTATTAGTCCAGTTTTTAAAATAAAATTATGAACTTTTTCCAGCTTATTAAAAGGAATAGAATTCCCACCTTTTTTTCAGAAAAGTGAAAAACAGAATTGAAATCCCCCATTAAAATCCATGGACTATCTATAACTCTATTGAAATTATCTAAGCAATTCCATAAAGTGTTCCTGTCATCCTCAAAATTAGAAGCATAAATGAAAGTGATTTTGAGGGACAGTCCACCTTTATTTTTAAAGATGCAATGAATGTACTGAAAATCAATATAATAATTAATGAGAGACCAAATAGTAGGATTATGTAAAACCATAATCCTACCATTTCCTTCCATTGAATTATTATTGATAATATTCCAGTTAGAAAGCCTTCTGCTATGTATGTCAGAAAGCTTTTGATCATTGAGCTTGTGCTCAAGTATACCAATAATAGATGGTTTATACTTGAGCAGAAAATTAGTAAGATCTAATTGTCTCTCCGGGGAGTTAAGTCCCCTTATATTCCAAGCTATTATATCCATAATTAATTAAATAAAAAGTTAGGATACGATACCAAGGATACGCTGCAGCTACAATGCACTTCTGTCATTGTTGCGATCCACTTTAATGTCTAATTGTTTGCCACTTCTCTTAAAGCTTTTACTATCTGCAGCCTTTAGCTGCTTTTCCCATTTACTGTTTTTATCAATGTATTTCTTTCTGAATTCCTTATCAGTAAAGTCTTTAGTGTCTTCTACTAAAGATATGTCTGAAAAGCTTCTAGTTCTGGTTTTTCTTCTTTTTTTCACTAATACTGCAGGTTTAGGTGATGCCATCATGTTGCTGATGCCCTTTTGAATATCAGATTCAGTGATAGATGAAGCCCTCTTTGGAGCAAGCCCTTTAGCCACAAGCGAGTCGTCAGTGAAGATAGGATCCGCAGCAAGAAGTTCAGCACAGTTTCCCAATTTTTTGTTTAAGTCATTTGTAAAATCTATGTCTGTAAATTGTCTTGAATCCTCATTGTGGGTGGGGGATTCATGTAATTGTGTACCTGTACCCACCTCTGTTGATGAATTATTGATGGTGCTCGTTACGAGTGTCTCTTTCAGAACTGAGTTTTGGAAGAGACGTTTTTGGTCTGCATAATCTTTGAAAGATCAGCAGACCTCGATTGAGGGAAAGTAGCCTGATTTAATGTTGCATTATCATTTACCGTATGGCTAGCAGCTGGCTCGTCTAAATTCATTAAGTCCTCTGCTGTGCTTGATGGGGGAATATCAGATTCGGGAGTATGAAAAGAATCATCAACGGGAACATTTTCTTGATTGAGAATATTAACATCAGTAGTGTTTTCTTGATCAATAGTATCCGAATTTTGGGGAAAATCTGCAGCATCATTAACCTTTTCTATATTATGAACACAATCTTTGAGTGAATGCCCGAAGCAATTGCAAATCTTACATCGGTCGGGTATTGATTCGTATATGATCTGCTGAGATATATGCTCCCCATCAGGCAGGTAAATAGAGGCCTCGTTAGGTAGTTCAGCATCTGCTTTGATTTCTACTAATATTCTCGCGTAACTCAGTCGTGTTTCCCTGGCCGTTTGGTCATCCATTTTGATAGGAACCCCTACCACACTTGCAATTGCACTAAAAATTTCTTTGTCCCATAATCTCAAATTCAGCTCTGGAAGTTTAATCCATATTGGCATAGTAGACAATAAATCTTTATCAAGAATGATTTTCTTGGTCCATCTTTTTAGTACTATCAGGTTCCCATTAATAAAGAAAGACCCTCCTTTCAATAGCTTTTCACAGTCCTCCCCATTCGTAAAACGAATAATGAAGAATCCATTTTCTCGAGTGAAGATTTTGAAATCACCTGTTGGGTTCCATGTCCGAACCACAAAAGCTTTAAAATAGTGGTAAGCTGGCCTTTTCCCAAACACATATGCTACAATGGATCGTCCCCATTTTACCTCTGTTCTTTCACTTGCTTCTTCCGATACAACAACAATCTTGTCTTCACCCAATGTCTCCTCAGGTTTGATGTATTCTAAATCATAATTCGATTCCAGGCCTCCTTTTTTAACCATTTCTGCCCATGACGATGCCCCTATTTCTTTAACTGAATTAGGCCTCATTGGCTGTAAAAGTTCTTGAGGTTGTTTTTCTTGATTACTGATTTGAAATCGGGCCCCATTTGAGGGTGGAAATGGTTTTTGACGAGGTTTAAGGAGATGATCCCTTGCATTTCCATTCTCTTTATTAACATGAGAAGAGGAATTGAAGCTCATGAATGGTTTAGCCTTCTTTTTGCGATTAACCACTTTAGTAAAACCGATATCATCATTTGGAGGATCAGAAATGAGAATAGTGTTGGAGGAGGAGGTGGGAGGAGGGGCAGAAGAAGAAGATCCCTTTTTAAGGATGGGATTATCCTCGATGTTAGGATTCTTGAGAGGTTTTTTAGCAGCCATGGCTGCGAGGAGTTTCTTGGAGGAGCTCAGAATTTTCTTGTTAAAAAATTATCTTAGTTTCGTTTTTTTAAATGTTTAATGTCCTATTTTTAATCCACCCTGGGTTGGAAATGCTCTAATGGGTTAGAACTATTGGAAAGACGCAACCTTTGACGAATAAACATCTCCTCATACTCTATACAAAGGGGACGGCCAAAACTATTACGAAATTGTTTTTTTCTCAATTTTCTTTCTTCTCACACAATCTTCAACGTCATGACACTATTTCAAAATGGTTTTCATCACAAAACAGATTTGTAGCGCCTGTAAGGTATTGCAGATACATAAACTTTGCAGATTCTCCCAATCTCCTTTTCAATCTATTCTACCTCCAAATTTTGCATCATCAAAAATCAAATTAAGCATTCTTGGCTTGATCAAAAGCGAACAAAATTTAAATCTGATTATGTTGTTTCAATGTTCCATTGAATGTTGAAGTCAATACTTCGATAATCTTTTTGTATCTGATGGTAGAATTTATTGTCCGAAAGAGCATATTCCATACATCCTTGAAGTTACAAGTACTGTCTTTAACTTCATCGAACTGTCTTGATCTGCAAATTTTCCAACTTTTACTAATTAGTAAAATTGATTTATATTTAAACTATCTTAAATATAATATAAAACAATTTTACTGCTACCATGTGTTGAACTCCTGAACACTTAGCTAAACATCTCTTATTTATTTCAGTGCTTGTCTGATACATACATGTAACGTGAATATATTTTTCAGTTGTTGCTCCAACAACTCCTGAGTTTTGACCTTGTTTTTGCTTCATCGTATCATGAAACTTGAGATAAATTGGAGAAACCAAAGAAACAACCGAATTAAATTCTAACATAGTCCATAATGTAAGCCTGATGCACTAAGGCTTTTCGTAAAGACAGGTTCTGAAGATTCCTCGTGTTTCAGTTGTTGTCAAGCCGTCCAAGCTCTGACGAACTACGGCCATACATGCATGCCAGGTTTTGAAGATTGCTCTCCTTTCTTCTTCTTCTTTTAGTCGATGCTACTGAGTGGTCATTACGAGTAACAAATAAGATAAGTCATTGATATCCATGCATTTGGTAATTGGTAACATGCAGATATTGCATTGCGAACGAAATCCAAGTGTTGCGTCATTAATGTATCATTGGTAATGTAGATGTAGTCTATACGTAATGCACAGTTGAGGGATGTTGATTGCAGTCTGGCTTTGTATGCCTTTTCTTTCCAAAGCTTTAGGCCCAAATTAGTATCAACCGTAGGAGTCTACTTCAACGTAAAAGAAAGGAAAACGAAAGAAGCATTTTGGGTCAAAATTGGCGCAAACACGGCCTACTTTTTGGGTCAAAAAAGGAAGAAGCATTTTGACGCTTTAAATGAGGACTCGAACGAAATTCAAACTGAATATAGCACGGTTGTATGTATATGTATACATTTGATTGTGTATGTATAACACTTCTGTTTTGCAAGGTTCTTGTAAGATCCCTGTCACATGGTTAGTTACACAATTGCAGATGTAATAATATTTTCGACATATTCAATGCATCTATAAAGGATATCTATGTAAAATTTTGATTTATTTTGATATTTGTTGTCTTTTCAAATCTTAACTCAATGACTCACTATTCAAACATGTATTTCAGTCGTTAAGATTTTAAACATAAAAACATATTATGTCATAAATTTTGTTGTGCTCAAATATTACATTAATGATCCTCTACATACGAACTGAACATTTACAAAATTTTGTCAGATTTAAAATGATATGATTCAATATAAGATAAGATGTTAAAAGAGATGCTGCAAATAAAAAATGTCATCAAACGCTCATATATACATGTTCAGTCGTGCACATGTGTCTGTAGACAGTTAAAATACATAACGGTTCTATAGTGTTTATGGTGCAAAAAGATAAAGCAGGGATACAACAGAAAAGAAAAAAACTTCATTATATATAAAGCCAAAAATTCATATGTATAGGTCATTTATTATCATTTTCATATCATTAGTGTTGAAGAAAAAACAAAACAAAAGAATATCATCGTTACGCACAATAAATTTGCTGACTACGTAACTTTTGTTGAACACTTGTACTTTAAATCTAACCATTTACATTAATTTTTATTTATTTATCTTAAAAGAGAACTAGTCAAGTTAATGTTTTTACATTAATATTGCTAAAATGGATGCTAAAAATCCTTAATTGCTTGGGCGTAGCTGAAATTAACGAAGTTTAATTAAAATGAATATACTATGTATTAACGTTAAATTGAAATAGCATGGTGATCAAAGAACACAACATGCTATAGCTGGGATTTTGGAGGGTTCTACTAGCGGGGGACGTTTAGCTACACTGGTATTTAGACACATGCACAAGCATGTAAGTAGACACACACACACAAGACGATTCGGTGACACTCTTATTTTGGAGCATCCAATCATATCTTGAGCTGCACTATTCAAACGTCATAGATTTTTGTAGATGTTCAATCCATGGATAGGTGATCATATCTATAGAATTAAGAAATCACTAAACATTTATAAAGGTTCAATTTAAGTATATAATAAGGCTCAATGACGCCCTTGATTGAAGCACCACATTAAAGATACACCATTCAAATGTTATAAAATTTTGCAGATGTCAAGTCCACATATAAAAGATTATATACATATACATATACGTATATATATATATATATATATATATATATATATATATATAAAAGTAAGAAAGCACCAAACTACCGTATAAAGGTTCAGTCTAATATCGAAGCATATGTAAGCACATGCATATGAAATCCCTTTATAAAATTACTAAACTTATAATTTTTATGTAGTTAATTGAAAATTATTTTTAAAAAAAAATGATATTGTTTAGCTGAAATATAATTTGAACTTGTAACCATGTTTATGTTTCAAAATTTTCATTTGAAAGTAATTTTAATATTTGTGAGGAATATGATTCAAACTAGAGAAGCGTTGCGGGGAACCCTTGTTACAAGAACCCCTACTGTATTGTGAGCTTAAGTAATCCAAATTCAATAAAAATTTGTAGATGTTCAATCCACATATATATCATCAATCCAATATTTGAGTTCGTTTCGATCACTATAACAGCAAAAAATCTATTACAACGTCCAATTTACAACGTGCATTTTTTGCCCGTTGTAATAGAGAGCTATTACAACAGTCATTTAGGGACCATTGTAATAGATATCATGTACAACACTCTTTTTACAACAGGCAAGTACTACCCCTTGTAATAGAGTGTTATTACAACGGCTATTTCAGGCCTGCTGTAATAGATGTCAATTTGACAACGTTCATAGAATGCCCATTGTAATAGGTGTCTGTTTTACAATGGTTTCAAAACGCCCGTTATAAGAGTGTCAATTTGACAACCCATAATGCCCGTTGTAATAGGTGCCAATTTGACAATGGTCATACAATGTATGTTTTAACCGATGGAAGTTTTACAATGGTCATAAAATGTCTGTTGTAAAGAAACAATGAGTGATGTAGAAAATGAAAGGTATTTTATTGCTAAAGTGAAATAGGTAAACACATTGAAAATAGAAACAATATGTATTAATAATATATAATAAATAAATAAAAATAATCAATAGATAAATTCATAATTAATAAATAAATGATAAACGAGTAATAATTACTACTAAAGAGTAATTAATAATTAACAATAATTTTATTATATAAATTAATCTGTACTTTGTGTTTGAAAGAGGCACTTTATGAATAAATAAATTATTTGTTGTTATAAATTGATAATTAAGACAAATAACTTTAACTTAATTAAGACGAATATTTCTAATTCATAATTAGCAAACAATATTAATAACTAAGAAGTAATATTTAGTATTTTATAACTAATAATTATTGATATAGTATAATTTATAGTTGATGATTGTTAATAAATAATAATGTATGACAAAGGTTTAAGTTTTATAATTAATATTTTATTATAATTTATGACTTATATGTAAATATTACAAAAAAATCGGTGATATGTCACAATGTTCGTTATTATGCACCTCTTCCCTAACCTGGTCATACAAATATAGGATGATTCTTAAATAATAATTTAGCATCTATAATTGGTAAATTACCTTCATTAATATTAATTAATGTAAGATAATCAAATAGTTATTAACTAACAGCAGTATCTAAAATTTCATTGCCCGCCACGCATCCAAATATCAATCGCACTCAAGCTTACAATTGCCCTAACCCTAAATCCCAAAACCATTTCAACTCCCATGTCGAATCTCTAATATCAAATCCATCCCTACTTAAATTAGCAATTTCGCTTGCCTTTTGCGAATCGCGATTCGGTTCAGGAGTTTGAGCGAGTGTTGCGGGTTGTGTGTAGTTGCAGATCTGATTAGGCTATAAATGGAGGTTGATAAGCGGTGGCGGAGTGATGATTCTTAGATTACATGGGTGGTTCAGAGGGTTTCAGCTAGTTGTGATTTTCTGATCAAAGCTAGGATTTGGGTTTCTATTTTCTGATGTGAATTTGAGTATGGAGTTTGGAATTGTCGCGGTGAAGTTAGGAAGTTGCTGTTATGGTGCTTGTGATATTGGGTGGTGAAAGAGGTTGCGACTACTATTTGGAATCAAGGGTGATGGAGAGTGGTTTTAGGGGAGATGGTCGTTCAAGTTTGTGTAGTGATTTGGCTGAAACAGATGAAGCAGCTGGTTGTGAGGTAGTGGAATTTTGAACTCGGTAGGTGGTGTTGAAGATGCGGGTGCTGATGATGGTGTTGATTGATTGTAACTTGGATTTTTTTTTCAAGGAGTGATGGGGTATACAGGTTGCTGGCTGTATGCACGGGAAAGAGTTGAAGATGGACTACCAAGGAAAATGCTGTGTAAGTTATTATTTGTGTTGAGGTGATTAGTGAGTGATATGTGGATGGTGGCGTTTCAAGGTTGCAGGTGATGCCAAAGGGTACTTGTGGAGGTAGAGTATTTCACGGATGCTTAGAGTCGGAAATACAAGTTCTGTTTTTCGTTACCCATTTGTTAAAGCATGTTTAGATTGGAAATACTCAAGCTTCTCAGGGTACAACATTAGTTAATACTATGTATGCATTTTCTTCCAATTGTCCCGATCTCCGAACTTTGATTGATCAACATTATTTAATACCAACACATTATCAAAATATTCAACAAGGTACGACAATTTCACCTTCCTCCTTCTTTGGTTATGGAAAATCACCGGTTAGGTTTATTTAACTACCAAAGTTAAGCAATGAATAAGTGCATGAATATAGCATAATACGTTTATGCATGATCATGTTGGCGATAGCATGTAATATACAGTTGCACATGTTTTCATGTAAACCTCAATTTCATGGTACTATATTATAACCACATCCTTGCTTAATGATCAACTAAGTAAGTTGTATTCCAAGTTTAACTATGGTGTGTTACTATCAACAAATATATATGATTTTACTGAAACTATAAGAGCACTACAGTTTCAATACACCCTTCTATATGCTTGATTTTCAGTTAAAATAGAAGCATAACATTGTATGTAGATATGCATGATCGTTTGTTTCAACGACTGAGTTTGAATATTATTTCGTTTAATAAATACTATTTCCTTGAATAATGTAACTCCAAAAATTTTGCTTAAAAAATAATAGTGCTATCAAAACATATGATTAAGTCAAAAATTATGTCTTAGGCTACTCCAAGCGAGCAGAGTACAAATGTTGCTAACAGTTTAGCCGTTAACAGTGGGATAATGCATCTGCCTCAGACTGAAACAGAAAGACAGCTATAAGTTTGACTCGAAATTTTCATGATTTTCTATGCCGAGTCATATAATTCGTTAGATAAATCAATCTTAAATCACATGGACAATGAAAATTTTAATGCCTGCTTAGCAAATACTACACTTAAATTGGAAGGAAGAAGAGAATTTTTTACTAGAGTTCAACACCTGTGACCACCAGACATACTCATTGTTTATGCTTATTCTCACGAATTAATTTATATCACTATGTGCATGTCGTTCACAAATGGTTTCTACGACATCAAAAACTGCTTTTAATAACGTAGTCTGTTGATGGTTGTAAAAATACTTTAGAGTGTATTTTGCTTTATTAACAACAGTCTACTTATAAGAGTGCTAACATAAACATATTCTTATGAAGACGACAATTAACAGGAGGATGATAAAGCTGCAACACATTCTAACCTGTTACGCATCAAGAACCAAAAAAAGTGGAGAAAAAAGGAACAAAGACTGAATCAATCCACCTACAACAAAATTATGGATTCGTCTCTCTCATGTTTCTTTGAGGTTTGAATTCGCTCTTGCATTAAAAAAAAGATTTGGAGATATGGTGGTTGCTCAGGTTTAGATCACGAGCCTAAGATAGCAGGGGTGCTATGATTATGATAGTGGAGTGGCGATTGCTTCGATTTTAAGATTAGAAGGCGAATTGAGGCATTTTGGTGGAGATTTGTGGGTTTGCGGCTACTAGTAGTTTGAATGGGTGTGGAGATGCTTTTTAACGGAGGCCGACTAGCATCTGGTTTGCTCGTGTACATTTTTCTTTTCTTTTTGGAATATGATTTGAAGCTTTCCATTGCTCTTGGAAGACTATTAACAACACTCTAGGAAAAAGATTTTGGATGCAAAGTATGAGGTAGAAAGAAAATAATTGAGCTGTTCTCATTTCTCAAATTGAAGGTCAAATTAAAGCAGTTATTTTACATATGATGTTTTTAGAAAATGCAATCAGAGATCGATAGGATCAAAAGAGAGAATGATACTATGCCAATTGAGTTGAGGCTATAATTTCTATATGTCCAACTTAAAGTTTTGTTATCTATTTTATCATTTTAGAAAGAAAAAACAATGCAGTGATTAGTTTATGTTATTGTTTACAATAGGCACTTAAAAGGTGAGGATACCAACTCTTTGCAGCCTAAGGGACTCTTACCTATCGAAGAAGCTTTAGAAGATGGTGTAACTGGTGTTCGTAATAAGCAGGTAGCATTGGTTCATTATACTTGCCATTTTGAATTTATTTTCCGAAGATTAAACATAAAGGGTAGTGCTATTAAATTTATTTTACATTTGCTAGTTTTGCATATTTAAGCATAAAAAGACTAATATTCTGATTTTTATCATAACAAGCAGTTTATTTCATAATAATCCCTTGTCATGTTTTGCTTGGATCGCAGTATTTTGCTTACGTTATAGTATCTGTCCAGTTATTTTAGACTTCTAATATTCTGAATTGCTTTACAAGTAAAAACTGATTTAGTCCAATTTGTTGCTGAGTGGATAGTAACTAAAAAACACAATGCATGGACATTCCTAATTTAGCCTATAGTTTTCCAGCCTCCTAATAATAATAATATTATTAGGCAAGAACTATCATGCAAAATATCTGAAAGAATCTCAAAGTTAGTACCGTTTAGTTTTAAATGATATTAGGTCTTTAACCCAGTCAAAGATAGGATTTCATGTCTAACATTGTATTTCAAACTGTATTGTTGATCTCTGCTAAATATATATCTATTTGGTGGTGGGGAATTTATTCTCTTGCTTAACACCCTTCTCTGAGACGTACGAGCTCAGAGGTTATATATTGGCAGAAATCAATAGTACGGTGTAGATTGTCGATGCGACATGTTTGATTTTCCAAAGTTAAATAATCATTAATATTGATTTTTGGGAAGATTAAAACTAAGTGGAGTTTTAATGAATCTTTAATTAGATTGAAATTTGAATTTTATAATTTAAATGATCAAATTTGGGAAATGATCGAGAATGGAGTTCTGCCAGTTTTGCTCCGGGCGATAGTTAAATATTTAATTAGATTTGAACGTGAAATGGTAATTAAATTTACCGATAACACCGTGGTGTTAGATATGGAGTATTACCAGTTTTGCTCCATGGGATGAATAAGTTGGGATTGAGAAATATAACAAATGATTACTTCGGTAATGTGCGCTAATCCTGACTAGTTTGGATAAACCTTAATTTGGTTTGAATTGAGATCCAAAGGAAGATTAAAGTATAAATTTAAAGGAATTTATGTTTGATAAAATTAAAGGGAACATTTCCCAAAGGATATGAATATTTGAATATAAGAATATTCAGAATTGGAATGAGGTGTATGTTGTGTTTTTATAGTACTTGATTATAAGACACGCGAATCATTCGGAAAGGCCAGGTTTATACCCATTTTGAATAATTAATTCGACGATAAGTTGACGATGAAGACGGTGGTTGAAGACCGGAGTTCTTCACATTGTTTGGATGATTACTGATATCTTGATTGGGATGTACACCCAAGACAAGGTAATAAGTGGTGATCGTCTAGATGTACTTGGAGATCGACCGGATATGCGAGGGTCTCTCTCCTGAATTGGACATATGGGACGAGGAATATGGTGCCTCCGGTTTCGTTCAGACCCAGAACGAACTAGTAAATGGATGTGTGTCTGACATTGGATTTTATTCTATGTTGATTGATTTCTATTAAATATATATCTGTTTAGTGGCAGAGAATTTATTCTCTTGCTTAACACCCTTCTCTGAGACGTACGAGTTTAAAGGTTATACATCGATAGACATCAGTCGCATGGCATGAATTGTCAATGTGGCATGCTAAGATGCAAATGATCAAAGCATATGTTGAAAAGTAAAGTCTTGTGGTTGATGAACAAAGCACGACTCTAAATAGCATAGCTTTGCTTATAGCATGAATTCGCGAGCCTCGACCTCGGTAAGTGTCAAAAAGGGGATAAGGGACCCAAGGAGTGCATGACGTTTCCTTCTGGCTATGGGTGGTGTCATGGTACGGAGCCCAGACATTTATTATATTTTTACCTATGTGGATGATGGAATGCGAGGTGCCTCGGATATATCGGTTACTACGGAGCCGATGGATAGGTCTCATAGGACCGGAAAACATGTGTTCAGGAATAATTGATCCTCAAACATAAGGGAGGAGCAGCCTTGGAGGATCCAAGGGTTCACTGCGGGGAACCCTGAGGCATTTGCTAGAGTGTCTCGAAGCCGGCGAGGAGTACATCCCTTGCCTCAACTCATGACGAAAATCCAATAACCAATTCATGATATTTCGGTTTTGATTGTAGAGCCTAGTATGGCAACATGATATATGGTACCCATGCCTTCTATGATTGATATATTAATATTTAAAGTTGTTTTATACATTACGCACTTATAATACTATCAAATGATTTGTTTTAAATGTACCAAACATATTTGGCTATTATAAGGGAAAACTCTATCCTCTGGCTTGTGTTGCATTGTGTGAGGGGACTTGAGTCTTATAATAGCTTCATTTTTCAAAAAGCATTGCGTTGTTTATTTTTATGCACTGGTATTCGTGGGGGTAAACCCGTTCCATGTTATACGGCGTGGTCCCTTGATATACCTAACTTCAAAGTAAAGTTTTAAATAACTGTTTTAGTTCTCACACTAGTCCCATGACTGACCTGGAGTTTATTGTTTTAACCTAAACTCCGGATGCCCCTATTTTCCACATGGGCAGGTAGTAGTTTTGGTTTTGCAGATATTATTTCCATAGGATCCTGGATTTACAGATGAAGCTATATTCGGAAAGCTCTGTATCCGTGTATTTCATCCAGTTGTGTTATGTATTATTTTTTCGCTGAATTATAATTCAAATCTCTGATATTTATCAAATGTATCTTATTTATTCATACTTTGTTCTATTCTTGTACTCTGATGTAATTGTGTAATAGAAATGAAATGTTCTGTTGTTTGTGTTTCGATTGGTCTTGTTCTCAAAGCAGTCCGCCTTCTAGTTCGGTTTAGGCTGGCCATGAAGTTTGGGTCGCTACAGTTTGGTATCAGAGCTTTGTTTTACAGAGCTCGAGAACAAGACACATTAGAACCGAATGAAAGAATCCATCGGAGATTGGATTAGTAGTATCCAATGAGAATGACTCATTAGAGATGGGATCGGTAGTATCCTAGAATGAGTTTCAGAGAGTGTTATTTTTAAAATAAAAATGAAACCAAATTTTGTTTTGGAAAATTTAAACCTTATAATACGTATTTGAATATTTATTTTATATTGAGACAATCGAGTATATGAAGATTTTAAACATACGCGTAATTAATGTGTATTCGAAGCCTCAAATATACTGGATAAATATAGAATAACACTCTAGTCGCTCGGAGATGATTCTAATGATTGTAGCTACATCATCAGAATTTATGTTCGAGTTTTGAAAGTGGGATGTCTATATATTTCCAATTGACTGGTGTGAGAAGCAAAGCTAGATAGGTTTATTATTGTGTTTTGGCACTAAAAATATGATTTTTGACTATGTATTAAAGTTATGTGTTTGAAAAGCTAATCAACTAACTGATTTCTTGTTGTGATGTTTGATTATTAGTTAACTAATTAAAATATTGGAACGATAAAACCAATATGTGAATGAATGGTAAATTTAGCCAAATAGAATCAAATATTGAACTGAATTGAAAATGATTGCAATTGTATATATGCACATGTGTATATAATGAACAGGCCATAACAATGAAGCTAAGAAGAGGAATAAAATTGTATGCCCGACGAATAGATACATGTTTACTAATTTATTGGTTTTTGATGATTTTGTGAGCCGATTGGCTAGTAGCTTGGCTTTTCATTTTCTTTTGGATTGATGAGGTCCCTGTGAGGCAAGTTGCAGTTTTAATGGTCTCCCCATACAAAGGAGGTTATGGCGAATTTTTTTGAAAATTTAGGGTGTTAGCCAAATTTTTGAAGAATTAGAAAATTCTTAGAAACTGAAAAGTTGAAGAACTCAAGCCAGAATGAAAGTTGATTTGGTTAGTTAAACAACTTTCAGCTCCATTCCTTTTCGAGGACGAAAAGATTTTAAGTGAGGGAGATTTTAACAACCCGGATTTTCAGAACCGATTTAAAATTTTTATTTTAGCTATTTTAATGGATTTTGAATATTTAAAATGATTTAGTTTATATAATAACGACTCAAAATTTATTTAAATCAAAGTTAGAACGAATAAATTTATTTTAATTATAAAACGAGCTTGAAATGGCATGGCAGTTTGAAAATTTGATTTTAAATTTCAAATGAATGTATATGATTCAAAATAAATCGGATTTCAGTAAAACCAGAAATATTTGAATATGTTTAATTATATCTTTCCAACGAATGTGAAAAATCCAGATTTCATAATGGGAACTGAAAATTATGTTCAGTTTAAAATTTAAAATAGTCGCTATGGAATTTATATATATTTTATATAATATATAGCCCTTAAAAATAGCCATTTAGCAAATGACCTCCATTTTTTGATGAAACTACTTTTGTTGGATCCGAAATGTCAAATTATTGCAGGATTCCAATTTTCATAATTTTTGGAATTGATATGTGGGCGTGGTGAATTTAAACGCATTTAGTCATTTTAGTTTGAATTTAATCGACTAGAAAATGATAATTTTTCAAATGGTCTCCAAATTCGATGAAATTAGTTTTGTTAGGTCTGTATCGTCAAAACATAACTAGATTTATTTTCCTGGAATTTTTGGAGTCAGTATGTGGCCCCGGTAAATTAAAATGTACATTGATATCAATTTTGAACGTTGTATTAATTTATATTTTAATTTAAAAGAATACTGATTGAAATAGTCGAATTGGCTTACTGTACATATCCCATTACGTCCGAAATGCAGATATTTGGCTAGGGGCGACAGTCGTTGGGTTGGATTTGGAGTTTAAATGAAAAATCAACTTTTGGAAAATTAAAATAATTAAATATATAACTATATAAAGGGGTCAACCCTAATCTTCCTTACCCCATACCAACCCGTCATTCAAATTAAAAAAAGAAAGCCGCCTCCCCTTTTTTTCTTATCGCCCCCCACTTCCAGGCCCGCCGCGCCGGCAGTCGTCGCCTCCGCCGAGACCCCTCCTCTCTCGACGATGACGCCGCTCTCCCCCTCTTAGCTCCTCCCTCTCTCCCTCTTTCTTCTTCAAAACCTATCATCCCCAAAGACAGCCGCTGCTACCTCCCATAGCACCACCGCCGACCACCAGAAGGCCGTCGTCGCCTCTAGCAACCCCGGTGTCGCCCCTCAGACAACCACAGTCGACCGTGGACCCCCAATTGCCGAAAACCCTAAAATTTTGTGAGTTTTCTAATCTTAATTCTTTGATTTAACATTGTTAGCAAGTTAAAATTGTGATTTTTAACTAGTTCATGATATGCAAATATTTTTAGTAAGTTAAAAATACGTTTTTTAACTAGTATAGGACATGAAAATATTTGAGTAAAGATAAAAATTTGATTTTTATATATATGATAGCATTATAAAAATATGATTTTTATATATATAATGGCGTTATAAAAATATGACTTTATATATGTAATGGTATTATAAAAATATGATTTTTATATATGTAATAGCGTTATAAAAATATGATTTTTATATATGTAATGGCGTTATAAAAATATGAGTTTTATATATGTAATGGAGTTATAAAAATATGATTTTTATATATGTAATGGCATTATAAAAATATGATTTTTATATATGTAATGGTGTTATAAAAATATGATTTTTATATATGTAATGGCGTTACAAAAATATGATTTTTATATATGTAATGACGTTATAAAAATAAGATTTTTATATATAAGGACATCAAATAAAAAATATGATTTTTAATATATATACCGCGTGAAACAGATTGCGATGGAACCAACTGTAAGCAAAACAGAATCCAAACTATCGTCCACTAAAGAATGACGGAGTGGAAACCAAAGTTAAGAACTCCTTCTCACTAAAATTTTGTGCAGCTATTTAATCTATTTTATAACTGTAAATAAATAGAAATTTCCAGTATAGATTTTTATTTGAATTATACGGAGTTCAACACTCGAATTCGCACAATCACAAAAATTGAAAGCAATGTATGGATATTACGGACACATGGAATTCATACTCCGCGAATAGCCATATATGGCGCCATAAATGGCATTGGGGTAGTTGAGTATTTATTTATTTGGATGTTCTACGTGAATTGATTGTGGTTGTGAAATTGACTGTACTATGGTATGATTAATTGGATTGATGGTTTGTGTATGGCGCGAACCAGTATTAGGCGAGGGATAAGTCCAGACCTTATCCCAGTTTTAATATTGCACCGTTACACTGCCGAAATTTTCTAAAATGTGTTAGAAAAATTAATAGCTAGTTAAAAATATTAATTTTAACTTATATATGAGATATATAAAATGGCTATGTTATGGAATAAACACTAGTTCATTAAAAATATTATTTTTAGTTTATAACTGCGACGTATAAAATTATTTAGGCTTGTACAGAATTTTATAAGCAAAGTTATAAAATTCTATATATTTATTGGATAGTAAAATAAATAAATTTACACATCTATTTACAAATCAGACAACTTGTTTATGCTCGCTTATTTTTATGATACCGATTGGGACGATAATTTTTACAAATCGCCCAAGTGCACAAATAAAAATAATTATTTGATGGTTGAAACCCTACACGGGTATTGGGATGATAATATAAGCGTTAATTATTAATATTTAATGCTTTTGCGGTTGTGTAATGCATTCTGGATGATGGTTGACTGTTTATAATTATTGTTGTGTACATATGTGAATGAAATCCATATAAATAACATTATATGGTAACTGATACGTCTGATTCCAATTCAGAAATAATGAATATTTTAAAATAATATTATGTAAAGGATTAAAATATGATTTTGATGTCCAGTTTGGGATGGACACGAAAATATTGAAATGTATGAAGCCGTGTTGATTAGATTTGCGCCATTTTAACGCGAACGATATTTATATCGATTTTATTCATTTTTATAATGAACATCATAAGGGAAATGATTTCAAAATATAATATTTTGAAAATATTATCATTCAAATATTATAATGATAAGGAGTATTCAATTTTGATTTAAAATTGAAATGAAAGTGAGAATCAATTTAAAACGAATTTTAAAACGATTTATAAAATACGTTTTAAATGGAAATCGATGAAATATATATAATATATATTACATATATTTTTAATGGCCTGAATAAAACGTGTCGCGCTACGATCGTTCGCGAATTTCGACCATTGACTTCGAATTGATATTACGGGAGATCCGATCGTCGGATTCTCCTGAAACCGAAACCGTTGGGTTCGTATCGAAAAGAGATTTCCAAATAATATAAGAGATTTGAAATCTAACTGTTCGATTTGGAATTATGTCCAAATCAAATTTGGAAAAGGTCGTTGTAAGTGCAGTTCGATGACCGTTTTTGGAAATCGACTGAAAGGGCCTTAATAAAATTATTTAAAATATTAATAATTTGTGTAAAATCATAATAAATGATTTGGAAAGAATTGGGATGAAAAATTTTATATTTGAAAAGATAAAAATATATTTTTATCGAAATGAACTAGTTATTAACTAGAATTATAATCCAATTATTTTTAAATAAATAAATTGGATTGAGCATGGGTTTTAATATAACCAGAATTTCCAATATATGAATTGGAATGGAAATTTACACGACCTAAACTCGCCCTTATGGGAAAGCCCAGATTGAGTTGAGAACGGGACAAATCAGAACGCAAACAATAGAACATTTCATTGTTATTACAACAATTTCAGTAGAGTACAAGAATATAACAGAGTATGAATGAATAATACACATTTGATAAACATAAGAGAATCACAAATTACAATACAGCGGAAAAATAATACAAAAAACAACTGAAAGAAATACACGGATACAGAGCTTTTCAAATATAGCTCCAGCTGTAAATCTAGGATCCTGGAAAAATAGAAATATGCAAAACCAAAACTACTAGCTGCCCGTGTGGAAAATAGGGGCACCCAGAGTTTAGGTTAAAACAATAAACTCCAGGTCAGTCATGTGACTGGTGTGAGAACTAAAACAGTTATTTAAAACTTTACTTTAAAATAAAGTAAATCAAGGGACCACGCCGTATAACACGGAACGGGTTTTCTTCCAAGAATACCAGTGCATAAAACAATTTATAAACAGCGCAATGCTTTTCGAAAAATGAAGCTATTATAAGACTCAGGTCCCATCACACAATGCAACGTAAGCCGGAGGATAGAGTTTTCCTTTATAATAGCCAAATATGCTTGGTACGTTTAAAACAAATCATTTGACACTATTATAAGTGCATAGTTTATAAAAAACTTCAAATATAAATGTATCAATCATAGACGATATGGGTACCATATATCATGTCGCCATACTAGGCTCTACAATCAAAGCCGAGATGTCACATATAGGAAATTGGATTTCCGTCATGAGTCGAGGCAAGGGATGTACTCCTTGCCGGCTTCGAGACACTCTAGCAAATACCTCAGGGTTACACACTCTAGGCAACCCTTGGATCCACCAAGGTTGGTCCTCTCTTACGTTTAAGGATTAGTTATTCCTGAACACACATTTCCCGGTCCTATAGGACCTGTCCATCGGCTCCGTAGTAACCGATATATCCGAGGTGCCTCGCTATCCATCGTCCACATTGGTAAAAATATAATAAATGTCTGGGCTCCATACCATGACACCACACATAGCTAGAAGAAAACGTCATGCACTCCTTGGGTCCCTTATCCCATTTTTGACTCACACCGAGGTGTGAGGCTCGTGAATTAATGTTATACAAAAAACTATGCTATTTAAAGCCGTGTTTTGATCATCAACCACAAGACTTTGCTTTTCAACAGAAGCCTTGATCATTTGCAACTCAGCATGCCACACTGACAATTCACGCCATGCAACCGATATCTATCAATATATAACCTCTGAGCTCGTACATCTTAGAGAAGGGTGTTAAGCAAGAGAATAAATTCTCCGCCACCAAACAGATATATATTGAGTAGAGATCAATCAACACAAAATAAAATCCAATGTCAAACACACATCCATTTACTAGTCGGTTCTGGGTCTGAACGAAACCGGAGGCACCTTATTCCTCGTCACATATGTCCAATACAGGAGAGCGGTCCTTGCATATATGGTCGATCTCCAAGTACGTCTGGATGATCACCACTTATTACCTTGTCTTGGGTGTACATCCTAATCAAGACATCAGTAATCATCTAAACGATGTAAAGACCTCAGGTCTTCAACCACCGTCTTCATCGTCGACTTATCGTCGAATCAATTATTTAGAATGGGTATAAACCCGGCCTTTCCGAATAACTCATGTATTTTATAATCAAGTGCTATAAAAACACAACATACTCCTCATTCCAATCCAGAATATTCTTTTATTCAAATATTTATATCGTTTGGGAAAGGTTCCCGTTATTTTTATCAAAGATAAATTCTTTAAATTTATTCTTTAATCCTCCTTTGGATATCAATTCTAAACCAATTTAAGTTTTATCAACTGGTCGGGATTAGCAAACCTTTCCGAAGTAATCATTTGTTTAATTTCCCAATCCCAACCTATTCATTCCATGGAGAAAAACTATAACAACCCGGAAAATCAGAACTAATTTAAATTTTTTATTTCGGCTATTTTATTTAATTTTGAATAGTTAAAATAATTTATTTTAAATAATAACGATTAAAAATTTATTTAAATCGAAGTTTGAACGAATATATTTATTTTAATTATAAAAGGAGTTAGAAATAGCGCGGCAGTTTGAAAATTTGAATTTGAACTTTGACTGAATATACAGGATGCAAATTAAATCGAATTTTAGTGAAACCAAAAATATTAGAATCCGTTTAAAAGTGTCTTTCTAACGAATCTAAAAAATTGAAATTTCATAGCAGGAATAAAAATTTATGGTCAGTTGAAAATTCAGAATAGTCGCTATGGAATTCAATATAATATATAGCCCATATAAATAGCCTTTTTGCAAACAACCTCCGTTTTCGATGAAACCACCCTAGTTGTATCCGGAATGTCAAATTATTGTAAGATTTTAATTTTCATAATTTTTGGAATTAATACGTGAGAACCGCAAAAGAAAGTGTGTTTTGTCAATTTCAGCCAATTTGGATTGACTAGAAATTGGCCATTTATCAAACTGTCTCCAAATTTGACGAAATTAATTTTGTTAGGATCGTATCGTCAAAACATAGCTAGATTTATTTTTTGGGAATTTTTAGTGTCAATATGTGGCCCTGGTAAATTAAAATGTACAATCAAAATCAATAATTAAATGTTTTATATTTATATTTAAAGAAAAACCTATCGAAACAATTGAATTCGCTTATGGGACATATCCCATTGTGTCCGAAATGGGGGTATTTAGCTAAGGGCGATAGTCGTTGGGTTTCGTTAGGAGTTCGGATGGTTTAACAAGTTATTTCAGAAATTAAAAATTAAATAATATATAATATACTCTATAAATACATAGTATATACGGTGAAACCCTAGCCCTAAAAGTTAGCCGCCACTTTCAACAACACCAATGGCTAGAAACTTCTCTCGTTCTTCCCTCTTTTTCGTTGAATCCAAACAATAAAATCGTAAACTCCTAGAGAAGTAATTGAAGACCTATGCAAGGCCATTGATTCTATATGGTGATGATCGAGGATAGGGTTTTCTGGTGATCGGAATTTAGCCAGGAAGGGCGTGAGTTTGGTGCGGATTTTGAGGTAGGGAGGGGTGCGAGTTAGGCATTCTTTCCGGTTGTTGTACCTTGTGGTCGGGGTGACGAAGTGTGGTGTTCTGATCGTTGGCAAAGGGTCTCAGGTGGTGTGCGATTTGGAGAGGTAGACTACGGGTTTGGGTTCTCGCTACCTGGTATCGCGAGGAAGAAGAAAGAAGAGAAGTAAACGACGGATTTTCTTTTCTGATTAAATGTAATTAAGTTTTTAATTATAAATTAATTAATTAAATTATCAAATGCATTAACGACCATACCTTTTGCAAACAGAGTTGGAATCGAACGATTCAATGACCGTTGGAATCGTCTTGTCGAGTACTACATTTCAGAACTGACCGCAGCGTTTTTGGAGCTATCTACAATTTTGGAAGAAATAAAAAGCAATGTGAGATTTTTGAATCCAAATTAAATAAATAAAAATTATATTAGGCTGCAGACAGAGTTTAGAAACTCCAGACACCATCGTCCACAAACCATAGACGACTTAATTGTATTGTGATGTGAAATTGGTTGATTTTTGGAGATTGATTGTGGTTGAAACGAAATTGGTTGATACTGTGGCAATAGATTGCCTAGAAAAATGTATTAGAAAATTAAACCTCTTGTAAACGCCACGAGGCCTAAGGTAGGGCGAGGAACAGTACTAGGGACGGTGCCGGTTTTAATTACCCTGCTGTTATGCTGCCGAAATTTCCTGTAATATTCTTATGTAATAAAATATTCATGTTATTATATATTAATTGTTTGAATAATATGAAAATTAGATTTTTAAAATATATATATATATATATATATATATATGAATATGAAAATGATCATTATATGTCAACATAAAATTTATATTTTCGTTGTAAATCAAAAATGGTCATTTGTTTAATAAAAATGTATTTACATTTGAAATTTACATTTCAAATATAAATAAAACATTAAAAATAAACGTTTTGATATAAAATGTATTTACATTTGGAATTTACATTTTTAATGTATATGAAACATTAAAAATAAACATTTTGAAATAAAAATATATTGATATTGCATTTTACATTTTTAATGTAAATGCAACATTAAAAATAAACATTTTGAAGAATGAAATGTATTGCCATTGTAAATTACATTTTTAATGTAGTGAAACATTAAAAAATGTCCATTTTATAAAATATGTTTCCTTTGAAATTTACATTTTTACTGTAAATAAAACATTAAAAATGTCCAATGTTATATAAAATATCTTTTCTTTGAAATTTTCATTTTAATGTAAATGCAACATTAAAAATAAACATTTTTGAAAATAAAATGTATTGCCATTGGAATTTACATTTTTAATGTAAGTGAAACATTAAAAATGTCCATTGCTATATAAAATATTTTTCCTTTGAAATTTACATTTTTAATGTAAATAAAACATTAAAAATGTCCAATGTTATATAAAATATCTTTTCTTTGAAATTTACATTTTTTATTGTAAATGAAACATTAAAAATATCCATTGTTATATAAAATATGTTTTCTTTGAAATATACATTTTTAGTATAAATGGAACTTTGAAAATGATCATTAGTTAAACAAATATGTTTTCTTTAAAATATACATTTTTAATATAAATGGAACTTTGAAAATGATCACTAGTTAAACAAATATGTTTTCTTTGAAATATACATTTTTAATGTAAATGAAACTTTAAAATGATCATTAGTTGAATAAAAATGTGTTACACTGAAATTTGTATTTTTAATGAATCATTAAAAATACTCATTGGTTTGCAATAAAAATATAGTTACAATAAAAATTCACATTTTATTGTATATGAGAAAACATTAAGATTTACATTTTCGATGTAGATGGATCATAGGTAAAGATGCATTGTTTATTAACTGTGTTAACATAAAAAGATTACTTTTTTTATATAAATAAAAGAAATGAACAAAAAGATTACATTTTTAATGTAATAAAAGAATGAATAAGGAGATTACATTTTTAATGTAATAGATGAATGATTAAAAAGATTACATTTTCTTTTCAAATGTAAGATAGAATCATTAAATTATTCAATTTTTGAATAAAACGTATTAACATAAAAAATTACACTTTAATGCTAGTATGATTTCATATAAAAGAAATCAATGCTAAAATGAAATTGTTTATGACATTAAAAATCACATTTTCAATGTAATATAGGATTTCATATAAAGAAATCAATGTTGAAGTGAAAATGGCTTGAAATCGTCGAACGAATTAATTTATATATATAATTAAATATAAATTAAAATAAGACGAATCGCGCTGCTGCAGTTTGCGATTTGAAATCGTAACTTCAAACAATTATAACGAGAGATCCAACCGTTCAATTTTTCCAAAATTGTAATCTTGGGTTTTCTTTGGAAAGATCTTTTCAGCAATATAAAATTTGCTAAGATCCAACGGTTAGATTGTGAGAAATGTGTAAATCAAATTTTGGTGAAAACAGAGCCAGGGCCATGTAATGACCCAAAGCGTCGTTTAATTAAAAATGGTTGTTTTTATATATATAAAAATAGCGATAAATCGTTATAAAATAATATAAATGATTTGGAATGAAAAGAGTTTATTTAAATCATGCATATTCGAGAATTATTCGAAAAGGCTGAGTTAAATCTCATTTCAAATAATTATACGACGACTGGAAGTCGAAGATTTGAAGACGGTGATTGAAGACCGACGATCTTTACATCGAATGGATGACTACTAATGCCTTTAACTGGAGTTGCTACCTTGAAAGGGTTATAGTGGTAGTTGCACGAACGTACTTGTTGATTGTCCGGATATGGGAGAGCCTCTCTTCCGTACTGGACATATGAGACGAGGAATAAGGTGTCTCCGGTTTCGTTCAGACCCAAAACGGACTTGTAAATGGATGTATGTCTGACATTGGATTTTATTCTATGCTGATTTATTTCTATTTAATATATATCTGTTTGGTGGCGGAGAATTTATTCTCTTGCTTAACACCCTTCTCTGAGACGTACGAGCTCAGAGGTTATATATTGGTAGTTATCGATCGTATGGCGTGAATTGTCAGTGTGGCATGCCAAGATGCAGATGATCAAGGCTTATCGTTGAAAACCAGAGCCTTCTGGTTGATGATCAATGCACAGCTCTATTTAGCATAGCTTTGTCTATCGCGTAACTTCACAAGCCTCACATCCCGGTATGAACCAGAAACGGGAGAAGGATCCAGGGAGAACATGCGTTTCTTTCTAGCTAGAAGTGGTGTCATGGTATGGAGCCCAGATATTTTACTTATGTGGATGATGGAAAGCGAGGTACCTCGGATTTGAGTCCCTAGTGGCTCTTTATTTACGCCTCCTAGGGCGGGGGAACGTATTGTTCAGGAGTTATAATCCACTAACATATTTATGGACCGGCCCTGCGGCTCCTATATGCAGTTGCGGCTGTATCCTGAGACATGGGCTAGATTGTCTCGAATTCGGTAAGGACGATCCCTTACCTTGGTTCATGATGGAAATCCAACTTCCAATATAACACCATACAGTTTTGATTGTAAAACTAGTATAGCGACATAGTATGTGGTAGCTATACCGTCTACGATTGATACATTATGATTAAAATGTTTTTGAAACATATATACACTAATAATAATATCAAATCTGTTTTTATCGTATCAAGCATTTTTGACGATTATAAGATAAAACTCTATCCTCCGGTTTGCGTTGCATTGTGTGATGGGACTTGATTCTTATAATGGTTTCATTTTTCTAAAACGCTTTACATTGTTTAACGATCTACTTTATTTATGCACTGGCAATCCAATGGAGTAAACTCGTTCCGCGTTAGTGGCGTGGTCCTGTGATTAGCCTTATTATTAAATAGGTTAAATAAGATTTCTCGGACCGGTCCCATGACTAACTCGTAGTTTGTTTCACTTTGTAAACTCAGGTGCCCTCTTTTCCATACGGACAACCTTGTTAATATGTCTTAGCAGATTCATTCTGGGTAGCTATGGAGCTAAAGATGGATACTATCATTTCTATTATGCTTCTCAGACTTCATTTAGTATATTATGTTTGATTCCACTACAGACATTTTATATTAAGTCAAAACTGTATTATACTATTATGTACTAAATATGATCCTATTATGCTGTGTACCTCTGATGATATATCATTCATTGTTTAATTTGATGTACTTTATTTGTTGTAATTCTATATTTCTGTTCTGCTATTATTGTTTGTATGTTATATTCCAATTGATTATCCTTGCTTTAATGCTATGGGAGTTTGGGATTATCACAGTTGGTACCAGAGCTTTGGTTAAACTTAGCTCGTGATATAACATATTAACAAACTTGGCAGAAATAGAATCAACAGTATTCTAAGGCGAATAACTCATTATAGATAGGATCACTAATGTCCTAGAATGAATATAGAAGAATAAAATACACCCCCATAGATTCATTTACATTTAAATATATGTCTCTATGCTTTAAAATATCTTTACTGTTGGCCTGACTCTTTGTCTGCTCTTTGCAGATATAGTAGAAAATGAGTGGCAGAAACAGAAGAAGCAATTCTATGGTTTGACAATCTAATGAGCCAATCATGCTCCCACAAGCAGAACCAGATCTAGAAGCTCTAGTAATGAAGTATCGAAATCTGGGTGGAGTACAATTCTAGGGCAAAGAATCCGTTATTGAAACACAAGCATGGATGCGTTCTTCTGAGAGAATATTTGAAGGCTTAGCTAAGAGATGATCAGAAAAGATTACTGGCATCTTGGGCACTCAAAGACGAAGCTTTAATCTGGTGGAAAACTGTTACTGAGGAAAATCCAAAAGGTAATATTACCTGGGATAGATTTGAAGAAATGTTCAAAGAAAGATTTATTCCTCCAGAAGCAACTGAGCGACTATATGATGAGTTTTACAATCTGAAACAAGGAGATATGACAATCTAGGAATATCAGAATAAATTCAATGAACTTTCTCGCTTAGCCCCAGAACTAGTTCGAGATCCTACAAGGAAGAATCTGAGATTTATCAAAGGACTACAAAAGAAATACGAAGGTAGAGTACTATCTCATGTGAATCTCCCATTCTCTGAAATTATACAAATGGCTTACCGCTATGAGTATATCGATAAGCAACAGGGTTCGGGAGATAAAGAGGAAAGCAGCTCTAGCAGTAAAAGGAAGTTTGAAATTGATAGCCCTGAGGCAAGTACGAAGCCTGAGGTAAGTAAGAAGCCTAAAATCGGTCAGAAAAAGATAAAGGCAGTCCTATGTCTCAAGTGTAATAAGCAAGGGCATTCGAAATCGTCGAAGAAACAAAGGAAGGATGGACCTAAATCCAATAAGAAGTCCCAAAAGAACAAAGAATGCGATCTTTGCCATCAGGTTGGTCATGTAAAGCAAGATTGCCAATTTTTAAAGGCGACCAAAGAAGCTCAAATCAATAGCAAGGAAGATGGTCCAACATCCTCAACTAGTCAGCAAAGGCCAGATGTTTTGGAAGGCACGCTCACTGTCAACAATATTCCAGTAACAGTATTGTTTGATACATGCGCGTCACAAAGCTTTATCTCAGGCCATATGGTTAAGCAGTTGAAGTTAAAACTAAGGAACCTTAAGGAATAGATTAGAGTTCATAATCCGTTAGGAGGTTCTCTTATTCTTGGTGTATATTGTAAAGTGCATGTCTCTTTTTCCCATTATCGGTTTCCTTGCACTTTGATTGTCATGGATTTTTCTGAATTCGATATCATTCTTGGGCTGGGCTAGTTAACTAAATATGAGGCTGAAGTTAAACGTGCAGAAAGAGTTGTCAGAATTAAAATGAACTTGCCAATGTTGTTATACCCTGCGTAGGCTCAGATTCAGACAGAAAAGAATTTTGGGCTCCTCTTGAGGTTTCTTCTACTGCCAATAAAGATATTCCTGTCGTTAAGAATTATACGAATGTGTTCGAAGAAGTCAATAGCTTACCTCCGTGAAGATAAATTGACTTCAGGATTGATCTAGTTCTGAATGCAAGGTTGGTTGTGCATCCTATTCGAAGAATGACATGGAAAGAGAAAGTATAACTAGGTAGTCAAACTAAACAGCTCTTATGGAAAGGTCTGATCAGACCTAGTTTTTCAAATTGGGGTGCAGCAGTAGTGTTTGTTCCTAAGTTAGACAGTACTCTCAGACTATGTGTGGATTACCGAGATCTCAACAAGCAGACACTCAAGAATAAATATCCATTACCCGGTGTAGATGATTTATTGGATCGTTTGAATGGAGCAAAGGTATTTTCTAAAATGGACCTAGCTATCGGTTTTCATCAACTACGGATTGCCGAAGAATGTGTTCCTTTGACAGCTTTCAAAGGTCCAGACATATTTTATGAATGGTTAGTAATGCCGTTCGGCTTATGCAACGCTCCTGCCTATTTTGTCAATTTAATGAACATAGTATTTCGCGATGTCCTAAATAAATTTGTGCTTGTTTTCATTGACGACATCTTAATCTTCTCCAAGTCAACTACCGAGCATGAAAAGCATTTGTAACAAGTTTTGGAAATTCTGAGAAAGAATGTATTAAAAGCCAAATTTTCTAAATGCATATTCTGGCAAGAAGAAGTGAAATTCCTCGGTCATGTAGTATCGAAGGAATTTAAGTGGATCTCAGTAAAATCACAGCCATTCAAGATTGGAAGTAGCCTAGCACGCCAACAGAAGTCAGAAGTTTTCTAGGATTGGCTGCCTATTATCGGAAATTCGTTAAAGATTTTTCGAACTATCTCGCCCATTATTAAAGTTTACAAAGAAGCATACGAAGTTTAATTGGACAACTGAATGTGAGGTAGCTTTCCAAGAGCTGACATTGTGATTGACTACTCCTCCAGTGTTGACTATGATTGATGGCAACCAAGATTTGGAAGTTTGGACAAATGCTTCTATTGAAGGTATTGGTGCGGTATTAATGCAAAGAAGCGAAGTAGTTGCTTATGCTAGCTGTCAATTGAAGCCGCATGAGAAGAGATACCCCACTCATGATCTTGAGTTGTTAGCCATCGTGTTTGCTTTGAAAATATGGAGGCACTATCTTTTGGGTGAGAAGTTCGAATTATAGACAGCTCATAAATCCTTGAAGTATCTGTTCACCCAAAGGGACTTGAATTTGAGGCAGCAACGTTGGTTAGAATTTCTTGCGGCCTATGATCTGGACATCTTGTATACTCCAGGAAAAAGCCAATGTTGTAGCCAATGCTCTCAGCAGAAAAATTGCGGTCATCGCCAATCTTATCATCGCCAATCTCATCATCACACCTTCATTGATTGACAAAATCTTTGCACTTCAGAAAGATGACGAAGGGGTTCTGAGGTTAAAAGGCCGAATTTGTGTCCCGAATATTCTTGAGCTTGAAAGAGAAGTAATGGATGAATGTCACAAATCCAATCTTTGTATTCATCCAGAGGTGAGTAAGATGTATCACGATCTCAAGTGCACGTTCTGGTGGAAATCTATGAAAAGAGGCATTTCCATTTATGTCAGCAGGTGTTCCACTTGCCAGCAAGTCAAGAGTGATCAGCAAAAACCTGTCGGCCTGTTATAACCACTAGAAGTTCCAAGTTGTAAATGGGATCAAATCTCCATGGATTTTATTGATGACTTTCCCCAAACCAGGAAAGGTAATGACAATATTTGGGTGATCGTAGACTGTTTCATGGAGTCTGCCCATTTTATCCCTGTCATATCAACTAGCATTGTTAGTGGCCGCGATCCGATATTCGCTAGTAAATTCTGGGAAGCATTCCAAGAAGAGCTGGGGACAAAGTTAAACCTCAGCACCGCATATCATCCTCACACAGATGGCCAGACTGAGAAGATGAACCGAGTACTGGAAGACTTGTTGCGGGCATGTATTCTTGATTTTGGCGGATCATGGGAAGACCACTTGCATTTGGTTGAGTTCTCTTATAATAACAGTTACCAAGCAAGCTTGCAAATGTCGCCATTCGAAGCATTGTATGGCAAGCCATGTAGATCTCCCGCATATTGGGTAGAACCAGGCAATAGACTAGTATTGGGTCCCGACATGATTCGTGAAGCTTCAGATAAAGTTGATTTTATTAAGAAGCGATTACTAGGATAGAAAAGTTACATAGATTCAAGAAGATGGGATTTAGAATTTGTTGTTGGCGATATGTGTACTTGGGAGTTTCCCTACTGAGAGGAGTAGTTCATTTTGGGAAGACTGGTAAGTTGGCTCCTAGATTCATTGGTCCATTCTGTATTCTCAAAAGAATTGGAACTATCGCTTACAGGGTTCAGTTGCCTGACTGTTTGCCAGCGGTACATGATGTATTCCATGTGTCTCAACTTTGGAAACATGTACATGATCCAGACTTGATTGTGGAGGAAGCTGGAAAGCAAGATTTGGAGATTACATCGAGCTTAGCAGTAAGAAGGGAGCCGGTAAAGATCATTGGCAAAGAAACCCGAGTTCTGAGAAACAAAAGAATCCATCTAGTCAAAGTTTAGTGGAGCGGAGATCCCAGAGATTGTACATGGGAGACCGAGAATAACATCAAACAGGCTTATCCCAAGTGCAGAGTGGATATCTCTAACTAGCTCTAGTGCAAGGTACATTTACAATATTTTGCATTTTCCGTTTTGCTTCCTACTTTACTATTGTTTCCTTTTCGGGGACGGAAAGTTTTTAAGTGAGGGCGATTGTAACAACAACGAAAAATCAAAACTAATTTAAATTTATTATTTTGGCTATGTTCTTTAATTTTGAATAGTTAAAATAATTTATTTTAAATAATAATGATTAAAAATTTATTTAAATCGAAGTTTGAACGAATATATTTATTTTAATTATAAAAGGAGTTAGAAATAAATAGTGTGGTAGTTTGAAAATTTGAATTTGAACTTTGACTGAATGTACAGGATGCAAATTAAATCGGATTTTAGTGAAACCAAAAATATTAGAATCTGTTTAAAAATATCTTTCCAACGAATCCATAAAATCAAAATTTCATAGCGGGAATAAAAAGTTATGGTCAATTGAATATTCAGAATAGTCACTATGGAATTCAATATAATATATAGCCCGTATAAATAGCCATTTTGCAAACGACCTCCGTTTTCGAAGAAACCACCCTGCTTAGATCCAAAGTGTCAAATTATTGTAAGATTCCAATTTTCATAATTTTTGGAATTAATATGTGAGCGTGGCAAATGAAAGTGTGTTTTATCAATTTCAGTCAATTTGGATCGACTAGAAATTGGACATTTTACAAACGGTCTCCAAATTCGATGAAATTAATTTTGTTAGGACCGTATCATCAAAACATATCTAGATTTATTTTTTGAGAATTTTTAGTATCAGTATGTGGCTCCGGTAAATTAAAATGTACGTTCAAAATAAATAATTAAATGTTTTATATTTAAATTTAAAGAAAAACCTATCAAAACTATTGAATTGGCTTACGAGACATATCCCATTGTGTCCGAAATAGGGGTATTTAGCTGGAGGCGACAGTCATTGGGTTTTGTTTGGAGTTCGGATGGTTTAACAAGTTATTTCAGAATTTAAAAATCAAATAATATATAATATACTCTATAAATACATAGTATATACAGTGAAACCCTAGCCCTAAAAGTTAGCCGCCATTTCAACAACACCAATGGCCAGAAACTTCTCTCGTTCCTCCCTCTTTTTCATTGAATCCAAACAATAAAATCGTAGACTCCTAGACAATTAATTAAAGATCTAAGCGAGGCCATTGATTCTATACGGTGATGATTGAGGATAGGGTTTTCTGGTGATCAGAATTTGGCCAGGAAGGGCGTGAGTTTGGTGCAAATTTCAAGGCATGGGAGGGGTGCGAGTTAGGCATTCTTTCCGGCAGTGGTAGGTTGTGGTCGGGGCGACGAAGTGTGGTGTTCTGATCGTTGGCAAAGGGTCTCAGGTGGTGTGCGATTTGGAGAGGTAGACTATGGGTTTGGGTTCTCGCTACCTGGTATCGCGAGGAAGAAGACAGAAGAGAAGTAAATGACGGATTTTCTTTTCTGATTAAATGTAATTAAGTTTTTAATTATTAATTAATTAATTAATTAAATTATCAAATGCATTAACAACCATATCTTTTACAAACAGAGTCAGAATCGAACGATTCAAGGACCGTTGGAATCCTCTTGTCGAGTACTACGTTTCAGAACTGACCGCAAAATTTTTGGAGCACTCTACAATTTTAGAAGAAATAAAAAGTGATGTGATATTTCTGAATCCAAATTAAATAAATAAAAATTATATTAGGTTGCAAACGGAGTTTAGAAACTCCCGACGCCATCGTCCACAAACCATGGACGACTTGATTGTATTGTGGTGTGAAATTGGTTGATTTTTGGTGATCAATTGTACTTGAAACGAAATTGGTTGATACTATGGTAGTATATTGCCTAGAAAAAAAATGTATTAGGAAACTAAACCCCTTGTAAACGCCGCGAGGCCTAAGGTAGCGCGAGGAGCCGTACTACGGACAGTGCCGGTTTTAATTACCCTACCGTTATACTGCCGAAATTTTCTGAAATATTCCTGTGTTATAAAATATTCATGTTATTATGTATTAATTGTTTGGATAATATGAAAATTAGATTATATATATATATATGAATATGAAAATGATCATTATATGTCAACATAAAATTTATATTTTTGTTGTAAATCAAAAGTGGTCATTTGTTTAATAAAAATGTATTTACATTTGGAATTTACATTTTTAATGTAAATAAAACATTAAAAATAAACGTTGTTATATAAAATGTATTTACATTTTTAATGTATATGAAACATTAAAAATAAACATTTTGAAATAAAAATGTATTAGTATTGCATTTTACATTTTTAGTGTAAGTGCAACATTAAAAATAAACATTTTGAAAAATGAAATGTATTGCCATTGAAATTTACATTTTTAATGTAAGTGAAACATAAAAAATGTCATTGCTATATAAAATATGTTTCCTTTGAAATTTACATTTTTAATGTAAATAAAACTTTAAAAATGTCCAATGTTATATAAAATATATTTTCTTTGAAATTTGCATTTTTAATGTAAATGCAACATTAAAAATAAACATTTTGAAAAATAAAATGTATTGCCATTGGAATTTACATTTTTAATGTAAGTGAAACATTAAAAATGCCCATTGCTATATAAAATATGTTTCCTTTGAAATTTACATTTTTAATGTAAATAAAACATAAAAAATGTCCAATGTTATATAAAATATCTTTTCTTTGAAATTTACATTTTTTATTGTAAATGAAACATTAAAAATGTCCATTGTTATATAAAATATGTTTACTTTGAAATATACATTTTTAGTATAAATGGAACTTTGAAAACGATCATTAGTTAAACAAATATGTTTTCTTTGAAATACCTTTTTAATATAAATGGAACTTTGAAAATGATCATTAGTTAAACAAATATGTTTTCTTTGAAATATACATTTTTAATGTAAATGAAACTTTAAAATGATCAGTAGTTGAATAAAAATGTGTTACACTGAAATTTGTATTTTTAATGAATCATTAAAAATGCTCATTGGTTTGCAATAAAAATATAGTGACAATAAAAATTCACATTTTATTATATATGAGAAAACATTAAGATTTACATTTTCGATGTAAATGGATCATAGGTAAAGATGCATTGTTTATTAAATGTATTAACATAAAAAGATTACATTTTTTATGTAAATAAAATAAATGAATAAAAATATTATGTTTTTAATGTAATAAAAAAATGAATAAGGAGATTACATTTTTAATTTAATAGATGAATGATTAAAAAGATTACATTTTCTTTTTAAATGTAAGATAGAATCATTAAATTATTCAAGTTTTGAATAAAACGTATTAACATAAAAAATTACATTTTTAATGCTAGTATGATTTCATATAAAAGAAATCAATGCTGAAATGAAATTGTTTATGACATTAAAAATCACATTTTCAATGTAATATAGGATTTCATATAAAGAAATCAATGTTGAAATGAAAATGGCTTGAAATCGTCGAACGAATATATATATATATATATATATATATATATATATATTAAAATAAAACTGGAACCGTTAAGTTCGCTTTGGAAAGACATTTCCAACGGTATAAAATTTGCTAAGATCCAATAGTTAGATTGTGAGAAATGTGTAAATCGAATTTTGGTGAAAACAGCGCCAGGGCCATGTAATGACCGAAGCGTCGTTTAATTAAAATTGGCTATTTTTATATATATAAAAAATAGCAATAAATCGTTATAAAATATTATAAATGATCTGGAATGAAAAGAGTTGATTTAAATCATACATATTCGAGAATTATTTAAAAAGGCCGAGTTAAATCTCATTTTAAATAATTATACGACGAATGGAAGTGGAAGATTTGAAGACGGTGATTGAAGACCGGCGATCTTCACATCGAATGGATGACTACTGATGCCTTTGACGGGAGTTGCTGCCTCGAAAGTGTTACAGTGGTAGTTGTTTGGACGTACTTGTTGATTGTTCGGATATGCGCGACCCTCTCTTCCGTATTGGACATATGGGACGAGGAATAAGGTATCTCTGGTTTCGTTCACACCCAGAACGGACTTGTAAATGGATGTATGTCCGACATTGGATTTTATTCTGTGCTGATTGATTTCTATTTAATATATATCTGTTTGGTGGCGGAGAATTTATTCTCTTGCTTAACACCCTTCTCTGAGACGTACGAGCTCATAGGTTATATATTGATTGTTGTCAATCGCATGGCGTGAATTGTCAGTGTGGCATGCCAAGATGCAAATGATCAAGGCTTATCGTTGAAAAGAAGAGCCTTGTGGTTGATGTTCAAAGCACAGCTCTATTTAGCATAGCTTTGTGTATAGCGTAACTTCGCGAGCCTCACACCCCGGTATGAACCAGAAACGGGAGAAGGATCTAGGGAAACATGCGATTCTTTCTAGCTAGAAGTGGTGTCATGGTATGCAGCCTAGACATTTTACTTTTGTGGATGATGGAAAGCGAGGTACCTCGGATTTGAGTCCCTAGTGGCTCTTTATTTACGCCCCATAGGGTGGAGGAACGTATTGTTCAGGAGTTATAATCCACTAACATATTTGTGGACCGTCCCTGTGGCTACTAGGTGTAGTTGCGGCCGTATCCTGATACATGGGCTAGATTGTCTCGAATTCGGTAAGGATGATCCCTTGCCTTGGTTCATGATGGAAATCCAACTTCTAATACGACACCATACAGTTTTAATTGTAAAACTAGTATGGCGACATAGTATATGGTAGCTACACCGTCTATGATTGATTCATTATAATTGAAATGTTTTTGAAACATACATACACTAATATTAATATCAAATCCATTTTTATCGTATCAAGCATTTTTGACCATTATAAGGTAAAACTCTATCCTCCGGCTTGAAATGCATTGTGTGATGGGACTTGAGTCTTATAATGGTTTCATTTTTCTACAAAGCATTGTATTGTTTAACTATTTACTTTATTTATGCACTGGCAATCCAATGGAGTAAACCCGTTCCGCGTTAGTGGCGTGGTCCTGTGATTAGCCTTATTATTAAATAGGTTAAATAATATTTCTCATACTAGTCCCATGATTGACTCGTAGTTTGTTTCACTTTGCAAACCCGGGTTCCCTCTTTTCCACACGGGCAGCCTTGTATACAGGTCTTAGCATATTCATTCTGGATAGCTATGGAGCTGAAGATGGATCCTATCATTTCTATTATGTTGTTCAGACTTCATTTAGTATAAACATTTTATATTAAGTCGAAACTGTATTATGTACTAAGTATGATCCTATTATGCCGTGTAACTCTGATGATATATTATTCCCAGTGTAATTTTATCTACTTTGTCTGCTGTAATTCTATATTTCTGTTCTGCTGTTATTGTTTATGTGATATATTCCAATGAGATTACATAAGAAATGTCACATTTTTAATGTAAGAAAAAATTACATAAGAAAATTTACATTTTTCAATGTAATAAAAGAATGAAATAAAAGTTTACATTTTTCAGTGTAATAAAAGATTGAAGAAAAATATTACATTTTTCAATGTAATAAACGATTGAAGTAAAAGATTACAGTGGTATCGGTGCCAATACCCAGCCGGAATTGTGGCTCCTGTGTGGACCACATCGCCTGGGTAAGGTGTTTGCGAGCCAACGGCGACGTTGGGCTCTGTAGGAGGGGAGAATGTAGCACCCCTAAGTCCCACATCGTGGAACCTGTGTGAAGTGGGTACTTATATGGTAGAGCCCATCTCTTACTAACGCCGCGGCCTTTTGAGAAACAAAACCCCCCACACATATACGGTGGCTAAGCTGGGGACAATATCTTGCATGAATGGAGGTGCAGGTTGTTACAAAAACTGGTAATACTCCATATTTAACACCATGGTGTTATTAGTAAAATTAATTACCATTTCACATTCAAATCTAATTAAAGATTTACTATCAGTTGGGGCAAAACTGGTGATACTCCATTCTCGATCATTTCCCAAATTTGATAAAAATTATCACATTTCAGTCTAATTAAAGATTCATTAAAACTCCACTTAGTTTTAATCTTCCCAAAAATCAGACATGTCGCATCGACAAACTACACTGTACCATTGATTTATGCTGATATATAACCTCTGAGCTGGTACATCTCAAAGAAGGGTATTAAGCAAGAGAAAAAAATTCTCCGCCACCAAACAGGTATATATTTAGCAAAGATCAAAAATACAGTTCGAAATACAATGCTAGACATGAATTCCTGTCTTTAATTGGGTTAGAGAACAATTGCCATTTAAAATACGGTTCACAATAAACCCAAAATCACATTCCATTAATTACGGAATCTTCACGGAAAAACAGATCAATATATAATTGATATCAATTTCTGTATTCGACTAATAACATAAATGGAATAACTACAACGCCTTTTGAATTCCATATATATTAACAGACTTCCTCCACAGAAGCTCACTTCGATTATTATCAAATCTAATTCCATTCAGTTCCAATTTAATATATTAAATTGTAAAACTTTACTTTGGAAAATTCCATTGAATCTTAGAATAAAGATTTACAAATTCCAAATCACATTTCACTGTAAATCGGGTTAAAGAACGAATGTCATTAAAAACACAGTTCATAATAAACACAATTCACATTCCTTTTTATTCAATTACTAAATATAATTGGAAACTCTAATAATCTTAATTAAAATATTTATTCTTTTCACACAGGGTTCAAGAACAGCGTTACTGAAAACATCATTCACTACAAACCCAAAATCCAATTCTTTTATTCAATTCCAATTAAATATTAATTAATTGGAAAACTTAACTAAATCTTAATTAAAAGATTTATTCTTTTCTCAACTGGGTTTAAGAACAATGTTATTTGAGACACCGTTAACGACAAACCCAAAATCCAGTTTGATATCAAATACAAGGTTCTGAATAGAAAATATATTCACTACACCAAAAAGGCCCTTTGGTAGCGTTTGAAAAACCCTACTAAAGCTTTTGGTAGCGTTTTAATGAACGCTACTACAGGTCCCGCAACTAAAAGTCTGAAATTTTTGGTAGCATTTTGATAAACACTACTGAATGCCTGTACGTGAGTCACGTTTTTTTTTCTGTAGCGTTTATTTTATGCAACTAGAATTCAGATGGTATGTTACATTTGTTTCTGTAGCATTTTTAAAACGCTACTAAAATGGATTGATTCTTTTGTAACATATTTTAAATGTTACTATATGATGTTAATGGCTTATATTATTTCCAGCAACTAGTTATATAATAATAATGCTAAACCAGCGACAATCATGTACAAAAATCTGATTTAAAGCAACAATCAATCAATCATATAATTATCATATTCAAATAACTGAGAACACATTAGTTACATAAGCATTTTCCATAATCATTTAGATAATAGTTATTCGACAAAATTAGCAAATTCGCATATCACAAGCATTTTTAAAAAATTACACAATAAGTATTGACAAATACCATAATACATCCAATAATTAAAGTCAAGTCCATTATTGCTGATGGTCTTCGCTCCAGAAAAGCTAATTACCTGTAGACAATATTAATTGGTTATTATTAAAACTAGCACATAAACAATATTAATAAAACTTGACCATGAATAATTTATTCCGTTGCACAATTTAGATTTGCACATAAACAATATTAACTCTATGCTCCTTTCACTTCATACTATACCCATCTTTGCCTAGACCAATAGAAGTAGCAACACAATAACTCTGCACATTACCCTCACCACAACATGACCATCCACATGCATCACAACCCGAAAAAACAACCCATCACAACCAAAAATGACCAAATTCTTTGATGTGTAGCATTGTTGATACTATTTTTTCTTTGTATCACGTCTTGAATCATTCAAATCATACAAAACATTAGAGAGTCGTATACCTTTTGACAAACATGTATATATCAATTAATGTATTATTACACTTGGTTGGACAAGCTTTTTACAGTACAACAAAAGGTGTCATGCACATTTTCTTTTCTTTTTATTTTTACTGACAAACTATAACTTCGTTTATAGTGAGCACAGGATAAAGTCACGCTTATGCAACATGAAAATTAGAGTTGAAATATATTCATGTTTATCAACACGACACAATTAAACCAATGGAAATTCCTTGCACGTCCTTATTTTCAAAGATCATTCACTGCGCATTTTTGTGTAAGTTCCATTGTAAAGCGGGTCCCTATTTCCTATAGCAACGTGTTTTTCTAATTTTTTGCGCTACTATATAAAAAAATTCAAAAAATAGTAAACATTCATGTAAGTATTTTACACATAAAAAAATTTGCTTAAATATCAGCAGTTTTACTGAATAGTTGCAGATATTTCTGCAGTTATTCACATAGTATATAGTTGAAAAGCGGATGAATAATTACTGATATATCAACAACTATTTTACAATTGATGTAACTAAATCAAAAAGTTGATAAATATTAGCAAATATTGCAAATATTTGCAACAATTTACTGAAGATAAAATATTTATGTGCAATTTTTTAAATATTTCTGTTGATTTTCCTACAATACTTGAATGTCTTAATAAGTATAGACTTTGAGTTTTTATTTTTCATGCAGATAAGCAAAAGTTGCATGAAATTCTGTAATTTTTTTATATAATTACTGCAATGTCGACAATTATACGGAAAATTGCATAAAAAAATATGCAGCATGCATATTTTTGTTTTTTGAATCACTTTTTTTTGTAGTTTTAATGCATGAATGCAATGATGATTATGTTTTGAATTAAATTTGAAGTTTGGTAAAAATTTACGTCGGATTTTATTAATTTTTTGATGACATTCGAAAAGCAAAGATCTAATTTACAAAGTTTTTAAATAAGGAGTTTTTTTGTATTTTGAAATTTAACAGGGATCCGAACCAAACTGTCCCATTAAACTAATTATACTATAAGAGCTATTTTGAAATAACATACTAGTTGAGCAAACAAGTAAAAATAAGGGAATATACAGGTATACACAAAAAATTACATTGTTTATATCCAATTCATTTCATCATTTATATTTAATTATATCAATTTTATTTCCTATAAAGTAAGATAAAAAACTAACCAAATTTAAGATTTTGCACAAGCTCCCAAGATAAAAATAACTTGCTGTCTGTTTTTCTATGTTTACTACAGGTGACTTTAGCTAAGACTTTCGCCCATTCTAAAGCATCATGAGAAGATGTAAAAGCACCAGCTTCAATTTTGTGAAATGCCATTAGATATTATATACATTACGTCATACACACGCACTGACACATCAACTCTTACATATATATTTACAAAAACACTTCCTGAGTTACTAACACTTGCCTCTCACACCCAGGTTTCCGTACTTATATTATGAATGAGCAGTCATACAATAAATATATATTAGGGTATATAGAGAACAAAGTACTCACCTGTACACATTCCAGCCTAATACTGTTGTCTTAAACCTTAGTCCTCCATGACAACAGGACGTGATTATCTCCTCCTCATAGATGCGTATAAATCAGTTGATCAGCCAACAAGCACAATTCTGTCAAAACTCACCACTTACAAATAGCAAATACACCTTGAATCTCAGCAAACCCATATAAATACCTGGTTTGGAAATGCCTGGTGAATAGGAAAACTATTTGCAACTTTTACCTTTTTAATTTGTTAGAAACAAAAGTACTTCTCTGCATCAAAGTGTTCCACTCCAAAGATCTTCATCCCATATAAATATGTAATCATAAGCTGCAAATAACGTCTGGATGCAAAAAGCGCTTTGCATACCACCTAGAAAAGTGCAAATGACATGCTCAAATAAACATACTGATGTAAATTTTGAATATAAAAAATTAAAAGATTACATAAGCTACAAGTAACGTTTGGATGCAAAAATCACTTTGCATACCACCTAGAAAAATGCAAATGACATGCTCAAATAAACATACTGATGTAAATTTTGAATATAAAAAGTTAATAGATTTTAGTCGATTACCATTTTGTTTGCCTTTTTACATTGATATGGATAACACGCTTCGACCTGTTTACCTTTTTCCATTGATATGGCTAGCACGCTTTGATCACTCATATTTTTCCCACTCACTTGTTTGACCATCATGGTGAAAAAGCAAGATTGTGAAATCCTCAGAATCTTGTGTATGGGATGGGAAGCACATGTATCAATCATAAGTAACTGACTATTAACACAACTATAGTGCTCTAACTCTAATGAAACAACCTTCTTGACTGCAGCATCCGTATTTGCATACTGATCAAATCTGTCATCGAATGCCACCAAGTATTTTGGTGTGACGATCCCAAAACCCCATGACACGGTGTTAAGGATAATCATTGGAATATAACACATTAATCATCATTAGCAGATCACAGATAATAGCATAAACAGAAAATATAATAATTTACACACATATGACAGCGGAATCATATAGATATCATCACATTAGAGAAGCACAGTACATGATACAACTTAGTGCATAATGATACATAATCAGTCACCATCGCCTGAGGCGGAATCATACATAAAGAGTACACAAAAGGAATATCAGTCTACATCGCCAATGGCGGAATCATAATATAGATACAATAATGGCGGAGAAAATCCAAGTCAGCACGGTGTAGTCAAGCCTCGCCATGAGCCAAAAGGTGCGTCAGAAACCTGTAACTAGGCTGCCCGTGTGAAAATGAGGGCACCCGAGTTTGCAAGGTGAAACAAACTACGAGTCGGTCATGGGACTGGTATGAGAAATCTACTCAACTTATTAACAACAATAATAAGGCAAATCAAAGGACCACGCCACTTTCGCGGAACGGGTTTACTCCAATGAGTGCTAGTGCATGAAATAAAGTAAATGATTAAATCATCGCAATGCTTTTTATAAAATGAAGCCATTATAAGACTCAGGTCCCATCACACAATGCAACGCAAGCCGGAGGATAGAGTTTTTACCTTATAATAGCCAAAAATGCTTTATACGAATAAAACAAAAGTGCTTGATATTATTACTAGTGTATATATGTTTCAAAAGCGATTTCAATCATAAATATCAATCATAGGCGGCATAAATGACCCATACCACTATGTCGCCATACGAGTAATATAATCACATCCGCATATTTTGTATTGGAAATTGGATTCCTTCATGAGTCGAGGCAAGGGGCAAGCTCCTCTCCGATTCGAGACACTCTAGCAAATGTCCCAGGACCCCACTATGATCCTTGGATCTTCAGGACCGGTCCTCTCTTACTTTTGAGGATTAGTTATTCCTGAACACACGTTTCCCGGTCCTTACAGATCTATATCGAGGCGCCTCGCATTCCAACAACCACACAGGTGAAAAGTATATATAATGTCAGGGCTGGTAGGTCACTGACACCACCTTAGCTAGAAAGAAACGTCGTGCTCTCCTTGCAGTCACTCTCCCGTTTTTGACTCATACCGAGGTGTGAGGCTCGCGAATTCACGTTATACACAAAGCCACGTCACACAGACCATGCTTTGATCATCAACCACAAGACTTTGCTTTGCAACAGAAGCCTTGATCATATGCCACTTAGGCGTGCCACACAGGCAATCCACTCCATGCGACTGATTTCTGTCAATACATAACCTCTGAGCTCGTACGTCTCAGAGAAGGGCGTTAAGCAAGAGAATAAATTCTCCGTCGCCAAACAGATATATATTTAACAGAGATCAATCAACACAGAACAAAATCCAATGTCAGACACACAGTCCATTTACAAGTCCGTTCTGGGTCTGAACGAAACCGGAGGCACCAATTCCTCGCATATCCGTACCATCAACAGTATGTTTGGACGGCTACTACTTCAGTTCCTTCATGGTAGCTACTCCAATCACGAGCATCAGTAGTGCCCATCCATCCAATGTGGAGATCGTCGGTCTTCAGCCGTCTTCGACTTCTCAACGTCGATCGATTATTTGAAATGAGATAAACTCGGCCTTTTCAAATAACCCACGTATATTTAGATTTTCAAATCAATTAATCACATGGTTGGACTATTCAACATTCACTTTTCAGTTATTTAGTTATAATTTTCATGTCAAGTACATTCAACCATCACATATCAAGCAAACACAACAAAATTGGTTTATTTCCACTTTATATCGTCTATAGTATTTTCTAACGATATATCGCCATTTTTATTTAATTTAAAATGGCCATATTTAATTAAACGACGTTTCAGGTCGTGTCGATGCACTGGCGCTGCTTTTCACTAATTTTGTTTTACACATATCTGAAAATCTAACCGTTGGATCTTCACAAATTTGGTGCCGTTGGAAAGATATTTCCAAGGCGAACCCAACGGTTTCAGTTTTGGGAAAATCCGACGGTCGGATCTTCCACACTAGCCATTTGAAGTTACGATTTCCATTTACGAACTACAGTGTCGTTATTCGATTTAATTTTAATTATATATATATATATATAAATATAATCGTTTCTGGCGCTGTTTTTCTTCAGATTTGAATTAAACATTCCAGACAATCCAACCGTCGGATCTTCACAAAGTTGGTGCCATTGGAAAGATATTTCCAAGGCGAACCCAACGGTTGTGGTTTCGGGAAAATCCAATGGTCGGATTTCCCGCACTAGTCGTTTGAAATCACGGTTTCAAAACACGAACTGCACGGCCACGTTTCGTTTTAATTTTATTTATATTTATATATTTATATAAATATAGTTCATACAAAAATTCCTATATCGTTTCCACTTCAATTATTTCACTAACGCCTTTAAATTTCGGAAAATTTCGCCATAACCTCCTTTGTACGGGAGGGTCTGGGAAAATTCCCAAATAGCCACACGGGCGTCTTATATCAAAAAGAAAAAGAAAAATCCAAGCGGCTAGCCAACAGGCTCATAAAATCATCACCCAAACAAAGCAGTAAATGTGTACCTATTTGTCGGGCACAAAATTTTATTCCTCTTCTCTAGCCCCTTTTGCTATAACCTGTTCAATAGATATGCATGTACATATATACAATTTCTATCACTTATCATTTTCCATTCAATTCCATATTTGATTTACTTTGGTTTTAAAACACCATTCATTCTAATGTTGCATGCATAGGCTAAAATCATATCATTAACTAATTAATGTATATTTCAACTCATGCACATTTATTTGAACAAGTGGCTATTTTTAACACTTCACATTTTCAAAGATGATAATTTTGGCGAACTAAAATGGATTTCAACACATGACTATTTTATTTAGTTCCTATGCATGTTAAAAATAATATTTCTTTCACAAATATTTATTTCAACGTCCGCATATCTTTAGCATATCATAAATATGATAAAAATGATATTTTTATCGTTCAAAATATTTATTCGACAAATGGATGTTTTCAACACTTCATAGTTTCAATAAAAATGTAATTTTTATTGTTCGATCTTTTTATTCAACACATGAACTTTTCCACTACATACACTTCTCAACAAATGAGCATATCCACACATGGACATTTTATTTATGTTGCTCATATTAGAAAGATGGGATTTTTATTGTTGAAACTATTTATATAAGGCGAATATTTTTCATACTTCATATATACATAAAAATGTGATTTTTATTGTTTAAACACTTCATTCATTCACAAATGAATTTAATTTTCACACAACACTTTTCAACACACAAACTTTTCCACACATGGATATAGTTTCAACATATGACTTTAATTTCAACGCATGAAAATAATTTCAACATATGGAAATAATTCTAACACACAAAGATTATTCAAAATTTCGGCAGCATAACGGCAGGGAAGTTAAAACCGGCACCGTCCCTAGTACGGCTCCTCGCTCTACCTTAAAACCTCGCGGTTTTTGACAATGGGGATTCATGCATCTAATTCGCACGCAGGCGGCATTTTATTTTTATTTCCACAAATATTTCCAATTCATTTCAATCACCAATGGGTATTTTTCAACCACAACCAAACAATATCAACCACAAACAATTATTCAACCATTCGTATTTTTCATCCAATGTTTCACACCAATTCACCACAATAAATATCGTCCATGGTTTGTGGACGAGGGGAGTAGATATATATATATATATATATATATATATATATGCTATATTTCACTTGCATTTCAACACATATATCAATTATTATGTGCATGTAAATTCATACTTTGCTTATATAGCTTACACTACGCATGTACATGAGGTATACGACCCGCATGTAATTTATATTTCGCTAATATAAATTATACACGACATTTTCCATTCAATTTCACGTTAATTTAGATTTCTCACATTGGTTTTCGAAGTGCTAAAAATCGATACGATGTCAGAAAAATCCACGGCTTCTTCTATTGGGTAGAGAGCTTCCTTGCGGTCCCGATGTTTCCTGTTTCATCGAATTTCGTCAACACACCAAAAAGATATGATTTTTCAAAGTGTAAAGATCAAAAAGAACTCACCTTTCACGAAGCTTCAAAGCTAGGTTTACGGTTTCGCGAGAATCGGGGCACGAGGGGATGATCGGCGAGTTGGATGAGGAAGAGGGAAGAGAGGGCTTCCTGTCGGTGGTGGTTTGGTGGCATTCGGTGGTCCAGATCGGCGGCGGCGGCGCTGGGAAGGTCGGAACTTTGGAGCTTCGGTTCGGGCGGCACAGGCGACGAGGGGTGGCGGTGGTGGGTCGAATTTGAAGAGGGGACGGAGGCGCGTCGAGGGGTGGCGGTGGCGAAGTCTGGAAGAGGTTGTAGCGGCGGCGGCGGAGGAGAGAAGGTCTCGAACGGGTTTTGCCGTTGATTTTGGGGATTTTTTTTTTATTTTTAAAATTTATGAATGGAGAATTCTGATTGGCCGAGGACTATATTAAATTTTTAAATAGTGTTTTCTCAAACGAACTCCTTTTTAAACCCAACGACTGTCGCCCCTAGCTAAATACCCCCATTTCGGACACAATGGGATATGTTTCGTAGGCCAATTCGACTGTTACAGTCAGTTATTTTTCAAATTAAAGTATAAACATTTAATTTTTAACTCCGAACGTACATTTCAATTTGCCAGGGCCACGAACTGATTCGAAAAATTCCAGAAAAATAAATCTAGCTTTGTTTTGACGCTACGGTCCCAACAAAACTAGTTTCGTCAAATTCTGAGGTTGTTTGAAAAATGGCCATTTTCTGGTCGATCCAATTTAACAGAAATTGACCAATCACATTTTCTTTTGCCACGCTCACATACTAGCTTCAAAAATTATGAAATTTGAAACCTAGCAATAGTTTGACATCCCGGACCCAACAAAAGTGGTTTCGTCGAATTCCGAGGTCGTATGCAAAATATCAATTTTCCAGGGCTATATATTCTATATACCGACCTGTAACGACCCGCATTCTACGCATCATAGGATCGTAGAATATTTATTTCTGTCACATACGAAGTCGTATGGTCGTGTAACTTTGGGAGACGACTATTGGGGTCATTTCCCATGTTCATGATTTTTCCCGATTTTTAAATGACCATTTTACCCCTAGTTATCACTGTTTTGGCCATAACTTTTGACTGGAAAGGAATTTTGACCTGAAACCACTTCCATTGGCTTCGGATGATGGTTTCTCTTTCCGTAGAGTGGTCACATTAGCCAAACAGACTTACCGTTTGGGAGATATGGTTGAAACAAGTTTCAGATGGTGAAAAACAGCTTAAGTGGGCTTAAGCGGGTGATTAGCAGCTAGGCCCAAGGGGAATTTCGGGTTTAGGGGGATATAGGTGCTGATTAGGGTTAGAAAACATTTCTTTAGACATTTTCCAGCCGCCACTTTCATTCCTCTTAACCTAGCCATGGCCTCCACTCTCTAAATCTCTCTATAACACCCAAAATCGCTTCCTAATCAAGGATTAAGGCATCAAATCAAGGGGGATTAGCACAAGAATCGAGGTGGAGCTGCTGTTATACATTGGAATTCGTGCAAATTAGAGGTTCACTTCAGGTCCGAAAGTTTTATAGTGGCAAAGGTGAGTGATTTGCATAGTTTTCGCACTAATTACGGTGATTAAGGGTAATTAGTGAAGATTAGCGAATTTATACGTAAATAAATTCTGGAAAAATTCTTAAAATTCTAAAATAATGTTTTAAGGCTCTGTTAGAAATTTGGGTTAATTTCGATGTGTTTTGCTAATCGTATGCCTAAACATGATTAAGAGGGATTATAGGAAAATGTGAGGTTTTGGCCACTTTTGATCCATCTTGATTCATTTAAATTGTTGTTTGTTGCTTGTGGTTGCTGTTATATATTTCTATGACTCTTTGGTATGTTTTATGATTGATTAGAATAGTTAGATTGGTCGAAAACGCCGTCGTATGGCGTAAAACACTCACGAGGAAAGCTGTAGGAAATGCTACAGAGATCCGGATCGGATCGGGTAGGGGATCGGATCGGTAAGGATCGGATCGGACATGTCTGAACCGGACCGGGGCGTGGTACTTTCTGGAGCATGACGTGAAGAGGCAACAAGGAAGGCCTGGTCGGATCGGAGGGGCGTAGCGTGGGATCGGAAGGAACAAGGAGGACTGAAGTGGAAGAAAGAGGAGCATGGATACCATATTCCGAACCGAACCGAGAGCAATACCCGAACCGAACTGATGCTGACGAGACGGAGACGAAGACATTCAAGCTATGGGGTATCCGAACCGAACCGCTTCAGAATCACCGAACCGAACCGCATGAGGGAGAAGGACCCGAACCCAGAAGATGGTGGCACTCCGAACCGAACCGGGGAACGTATCCGAACCGAACCGAGCATGGGGAACTGGACGTGTACTTTTACTACTTCGTGATGACTCTTCTGAAGACCAACTCCAATTCGACCAAACCCGAGATGCAAAGGAAGTCCAAATGAGAAGTTAGAGCTCAAGATTCAGATGGGAATCAGCGAGTTCGCTTCATGATTGGGCTTTGCTGCGGGACGCGTGCCAAGGGGTTATCGACGTCTATAGCTTTGGACCACTATGGTAGGAGGTACGAAGGCGGATTCAAGGCCATTATGGCATCGGTAGAACCAAGGGCTACGACCAATGAAGTGGGTCATTGAAATGTTTGGTCATGACTCCAAGTGTTTGGCTTGGTCACAGCAGGGTTTCTACAAGTCGGGATTCGTCGTTACCTCAGTTTGTCTAGTGTTCCAAAGTGGTAGATGTCGTATGCTTTACGCACTGAATGAGAGATGTGAGGATGGTTGTTATGGATGATTCGCTTGCTATCATTGTGACATGCACACCCCACCCCCGTATTCTTACACTATTTATTATGGCACCTTAGAGCATTGTACGGTATGTGGTACTAACTCTTTGGTTGCAGGTCCAGGTTCAGGTATGGTTTAGTATACCTGTTATTATTCTGTTTAGATGCTTATCGCTCATACCAGGCTTTATGTCTGACCCAGAGTTTTATGTCTCCTCTTATTACTCTGGGTGCTCACACGAGCAGACTAGAGACAGGTTAGCTGGTGATGCACGGGTAGATGATCCGAAGACGAGCAGGAGGCTTCCACGCACTATATACATAATATCCTCCCTGTGTTGTTGAAGATCACTGCTTGGGCATTGTTGGTGTATCTTCTACTTCAGCTTTCTTTTGTTTAGAGACAGTAAATTTGGAAAATTGTAATAAGCTGTATTTGGATTTCCGCTGCTCTGATGTTGACATTGATTATTAGTTATCAGCTTATGCACTGTCTCGCCTGTTTTATGTCAAGTATGTTATTATTATATTTTATTCCATGCGCTGTGAGACATTCTACAGGTTCTTTGATTAGTTCATTCCCTTCTTTCCTTTCTTATGACGACCGTCTCGTGCTAGTCGGGCATGTGTACAGCGCACTTTTGGAGGAAATGCAGGCTGGTGCGGGGCGGGCTGACACACTTGGTATCAGAGCTCTAGGTTGCGTAGTTAACCTAGGGAAGTTATCAGGGAGAGATATTATACGTATACGAGAGAGCGTATTTGTGATTACTTTGGTTTTTAAAAGCTATATATATACATATACTATTACTAGTATAAGGATGAAGTCGTACTGCACTAGCACCACTATGGAGTCGTTAATCGTTTCCTTTTTCAGATTGACGATGAGCCGGTATACTAGAGGTGCTGGTAGAGGAGCCAATAATGGGAATGCTGCTGACATGAGAACGATGTTTACTGACCTCATGAGAGAGATGCTTAGAGATGTACAGAGGGCAGCTCCCAATGGTGGGAATGGTGGTGGTCCAATGGTGCAGGCGCCAAGAGTCGACTTCGCCAAGCTGAATAAGGATTATACTAGCCTTGGTGGGAAACCGTTCCACGGAACGGAGTCGGCTACGGATGTTCAGGATTGGGTGGATAGTTGCGAACGTATCTTCGAGGATTTGGGTATCGAGGATGCGATGAAGAGAAAGCTAGCGTCCCGTCAGCTGCAAGGGCGGGCAATGAATTGGTGGAATGCTATAAAGGCAGCTACTCCCGAAGACCAGATTACTTGGGAGCAGTTTAAGGCTCGCTTTAGTGAGAAGTTCATTTCAGCTGCTCAGAAGTCAATACTATTTAAGAAATTCTTGGAGCTCAAGCAGAATGGCAGAGCTGTCTCAGAATATATTGCTGAATTTGACACTTTGTCAAAATATGGGTTATCTCTTATTGATACTACCGAGAAAAAGAATGAGAAATTCATAACTGGTTTGGATCAGTACTTGGGGGAAAAGCTTATTAACCACATCGATGAGACGTTTGAATCGATTGTGGGGAAAGCATTAAGATCAGAAAGTCTCTACCCTAAGTCGAAGACTGAGGTTGCATCTGTGGAAGAGCCAAAGCCACAAGCAAGTGGTGGGGGCAAGGGTGGTTCCCAGAATAAGAGAAAGCAGAGTCAGACTAAGGATGGCCAGAAGAAAAAGAATAAACAAGATGTTGAGTGCTTCAGCTGTGGTAAGAAGGGCCATTATGCTAGTAATTGTCGGGCCAAGCCAGCGGATAGGAAGTGCTTCAACTGTGGCCAAATGGGACATCACAAGGACAAGTGTCCACAGCCCCCTAAAGAAAAGCAAATGGTGAAAGCGTATGCCCTTAATGCTATTCCTTCTTCGTCGAATGCCCCAACTGCGGCGGAGAAGGGAAAGAATGTCGTCATTCAAGGTATGCTTTCTGTTTATGATGTTCCTGTTAGAGTTTTGTTTGATACCGGAGCTTCCAGTTCTTTCATATCTAGTGACCTGGTAGATAGGTTGGGATTGGAGCCCGAGATTGTCGATAGACCTTTAGTGGTGACGAACCCGATTGGTGGCTCGACTAGCCTTAGCATGATTTGTCGCAATGTGGTCTTATCGAGTCATGGATGTATGTTTGTTTGTGATTGCTTTGTTTTGGGCTTTACTGGGTTTGGCATTATTTTGGGAGTAGATTGGCTCCAAAGATACGGGGTGGTGGTAGACTGTGAGGGCTTGTTGGTGACAGCTAGAGCGGATGATGGGCGGAGGATAGTGTTTGGTGGTCTACCCAGTAAGGGGGTATTGGCTAGTTTTCTAAACTCCCTCGACATTCCGCATAGTGAGTTGTCAGGTTTGCCCGTGGTTGGCCAGTATCCGGATGTTTTCGAAGAAGTGACCGGACTTCCACCACACCGAGAGATTGAGTTCCGTATTGATTTGGTAAAAGATGCCAGACCTATAGTGATGCCACTTCGTCGTATGGCACCAAGAGAGCAGCGAGAGCTCGAGGTGCAAGTCAGCGATCTTTTGAAGAAGGGATTTATCAGAAGGAGTGTTTCTGAATGGGGAGCACCAGTTGTGTTTGCTACCAAGGCGGATGGTTCCCTTCGTTTGTGTGTAGACTACCGCGAGTTGAATAAAGTGACGAGGAAGAACAAGTATCCTCTACCGCGGATAGATGATTTGTTCGATCAGTTGAGTGGCGCGAGAGTATTTTCTCAGTTGGATCTCGCGACAGGTTTTCATCAGCTTAGAGTGGAAGCTGAGAGTATAGCTAAAACGGCATTTCGAACGCCGTCTGGATTTTATGAATGGTTGGTTATGCCATTTGGGCTGACTAATGCCCCGGCATATTTTGTGGATCTTATGAATAGGGTATTCAGAGATCAGTTGAACAAGTCTGTTCTTGTGTTCGTGGATGATATTTTGGTCTATTCGAGGACAGAGGAAGAACACAAGGAACATTTAAGAGTAGCGATGGAGGTGTTGAGAAAACACCAATTGAAAGCAAAGTTTTCTAAGTGTCACTTCTGGAAGAGGGAAGTGAGGTTCTTGGGCCATGTTGTATCAGAGAATGGTATTGCCGTGGACCCAGCGAAGGTGGCTACGGTACAAGATTGGCCTACGCCCAAGAATGCAACAGATGTAAGAAGTTTCTTGGGGTTAGCGGGATATTATCGTAAGTTTATCCAAGGTTTCTCCAAGATAGCAGCACCATTGACCCAGTTGACCAAGAAGGATCAAGCTTTTGTCTGGGATGAAAGGTGCGAGAATGCATTCAAATGTCTAAAGGACAAGTTGACAAGTGCACCAGTGTTAGTCATTCCTAAGGGGGATGAAGAGATGACGGTATACACGGATGCCTGTGGTACCGGACTGGGTGCTGTATTGATGAAAGGCGGTAGGGTTGTAGCTTACGCAAGTCGGCAATTGAAACCGCACGAGAGAAGATACCCTACCCATGATTTAGAATTGGCAGCGATCATGTTCGCGTTAAAGATGTGGAGACACTATCTCTTGGGAGAAAGGTTTGAGCTGTTTACAGATCATAAGTCGTTAAAGTATCTCTTCTCTCAGAAAGATCTGAATCTCCATCAGCAGAGATGGTTAGAGTTCTTAGCTTCCTATGATTTTGACATCGCATACACACCAGGAAAGGGCAATGCGGTGGCTGATGCATTGAGTAGAAGACATGCCAGCTTAGGGGCTATGTTCCTTGAATGGAAGCAACTGGAGTTTATCGCGAGGTTTGATTTCAGACCAAAGTGCGAATTGGATCCAGAAATGTTAGCAAGTTTGACGATCAAACCCACTTTAATTGAGCGGATCGGCTCTAGTCAGAGGGACGATCCTAACCTATTGGAAATCATCTCCAATTTAGAGATGGGTATCGATGAGGAGATGAACAAGTATGGGCTTGATCGAGATGGATGGCTTAGAAAGAATGGAAAGCTTGTTGTACCCAATGTCAGTGGATTGAGAGATGAAGTGCTTAGAGAATGTCACCACTCAAAGCTAACTATACACCCCGGTGGTAATAAGATGTATCGAGATATGAAGCAGACTTACTACTGGGAAGGGATGAAAAGAGACGTTGGGAAGTTTATATCCAAGTGCATGAATTGCTAGCTAGTTAAAGCCGAGCAAAAGAAGCCTAGTGGGTTGTTGCAACCATTAGAAATTCCCGAATGGAAATGGGAGCAAGTCTCGATGGATTTCATCGATGGTTTACCAAGGACTAGATCGGGATATGACAACATTTGGGTAATTGTAGATCGACTGACTAAAAGCGCAAGGTTTATACCAGTCAAATCGACCAGAACGGCAGCTAAGTTAGCAGAATTGTATATGAAGTGGGTAGTGAGATTTCATGGAATACCTAAAAGCATTGTGAGCGACCGAGACCCGTTGTTCACTAGTGGGTTTTGGAAGAGCTTACAAGAGGCTCTAGGGTCAGAGTTACATCTCAGTACTGCATATCATCCTCAGACCGACGGTCAGAAGGAGAGGGTGAACCGTATTTTGGAAGATCTCTTGAGAGCATGTATATTGGATTTTGGTGGATCATGGGATGACCATTTGCATCTAGTAGAGTTTGCATATAATAATAGCTACCAATCCAGTATCGGTATGGCTCCGTTTGAAGCTTTGTACGGAAGACCATGCAACTCACCATCATGTTGGATAGAGACTGGCGAGAAGTTTGTGCTTGGACCAGATGTGGTGAGAGAAACGTCAGATAAGATCAAGATCATTCAACAACGAATGAAGGCTGCCCAGGATAGGCAGAAGAGTTATGCTGATAAGAGGAGAAGAGACTTAAAATTCTCCGTTGGCGACTTGGTGTTTGTCAAGATTTCTCCGTTGAAGAGCGTAATACGATTTGGCAGGAGAGGCAAGTTGGCACCAAGGTTTGTTGGCCCATTCCCTGTTCTTGAACTAGTCGGGAATTTGGCATACAGAATTGACTTACCAGAGAAGATGGTGGGAGTTCATAACGTATTTCATGTTTCCCAACTAAGGAAGTTCGTTCACGACTCAAATATGACTATTTCACTTGATCAGTTAGAGGACTTCGAAGTAGAACCCGAGGCGGTTGGGAACCGTAAGCCGGCCCGTATTGTCGAGCACGACATGAAGCAACTTCGAAGGAAGGCGGTGAAGCTAGTCAAGGTACAGTGGAGCGAGGACGAGAGTGATTGTACTTGGGAAACAGAGGAGGACATAAGGAAGAAGTATCCAGAACTCTTTGTCTGGTAAGATTTTGACTTCGATTTAGTTTTTCCGCATGCTAGGATAGACTTGTTTGCTTGTTTTGCATATTTGATTGTTGTATATGGTTGTTAGGCATGCGGGATCCCTTGTATGTTTTGGGTTAAGGAATTTCGGGGGCGAAATTTCTTAAGGGGGGGAGAGTGTAACGACCTGCATTCTACGCATCATAGGATCGTAGAATATTTATTTCTGTCACATACGAAGTCGTATGGTCGTGTAACTTTGGGAGACGACTATTGGGGTCATTTCTCATGTTCATGATTTTTCCCGATTTTTAAATGACCATTTTACCCCTAGTTATCACTGTTTTGGCCATAACTTTTGACTGGAAAGGAATTTTGACCTGAAACCACTTCCATTGGCTTCGGATGATGGTTTCTCTTTCCGTAGAGTGGTCACATTAGCCAAACGGACTTACCGTTTGGGAGATATGGCTGAAACAAGTTTCAGATGGTGAAAAACAGCTTAAGTGGGCTTAAGCGGGTGATTAGCAGCTAGACCCAAGGGGAATTTCGGGTTTAGGGGGATATAGGTGCTGATTAGGGTTAGAAAACATTTCTTTAGACATTTTCCAGCCGCCACTTTCATTCCTCTTAACCTAGCCATGGCCTCCACTCTCTAAATCTCTCTAAAACACCCAAAATCGCTTCCTAATCAAGGATTAAGGCTTAGAGGCATCAAATCAAGGGGGATTAGCACAAGAACCGAGGTGGAGCTGCTGTTATACATTGGAATTCGTGCAAATTAGAGGTTCACTTCAGGTCCGAAAGTTTTATAGTGGCAAAGGTGAGTGATTTGCATAGTTTTCGCACTAATTACGGTGATTAAGGGTAATTAGTGAAGATTAGCGAATTTATACGTAAATAAATTCTGGAAAAATTCTTAAAATTCTAAAATAATGTTTTAAGGCTCTGTTAGAAATTTGGGTTAATTTCGATGTGTTTTGCTAATCGTATGCCTAAACATGATTAAGAGGGATTATAGGAAAATGTGAGGTTTTGGCCACTTTTGATCCATCTTGATTCATTTAAATTGTTGTTTGTTGCTTGTGGTTGCTGTTATATATTGCTATGACTCTTTGGTATGTTTTATGATTGATTAGAATAGTTAGATTGGTCGAAAACGCCGTCGTATGGCGTAAAACACTCGCGAGGAAAGCTACAGGAAATGCTACAGAGATCCGGATCGGATCGGGTAGGGGATCGGATCGGTAAGGATCGGATCGGACATGTCTGAACCGGACCGGGGCGTGGTACTTTCTGGAGCATGACGTGAAGAGGCAACAAGGAAGGCCTGGTCGGATCGGAGGGGCGTAGCGTGGGATCGGAAGGAACAAGGAGGACTGAAGTGGAAGAAAGAGGAGCATGGATACCATATTCCGAACCGAACCGAGAGCAATACCCGAACCGAACTGATGCTGACGAGACGGAGACGAAGACATTCAAGCTATGGGGTATCCGAACCGAACCGCTTCAGAATCACCGAACCGAACCGCATGAGGGAGAAGGACCCGAACCCAGAAGATGGTGGCACTCCGAACCGAACCGGGGAACGTATCCGAACCGAACCGAGCATGGGGAACTGGACGTGTACTTTTACTACTTCGTGATGACTCTTCTGAAGACCAACTCCAATTCGACCAAACCCGAGATGCAAAGGAAGTCCAAATGAGAAGTTAGAGCTCAAGATTCAGATGGGAATCAGGGAGTTCGCTTCATGATTGGGCTTTGCTGCGGGACGCGTGCCAAGGGGTTATCGACGTCTATAGCTTTGGACCACTATGGTAGGAGGTACGAAGGCGGATTCAGGGCCATTATGGCATCGGTAGAACCAAGGGCTACGACCAATGAAGTGGGTCATTGAAATGTTTGGTCATGACTCCAAGTGTTTGGCTTGGTCACAGCAGGGTTTCTACAAGTCGGGATTCGTCGTTACCTCAGTTTGTCTAGTGTTCCAAAGTGGTAGATGTCGTATGCTTTACGCACTGAATGAGAGATGTGAGGATGGTTGTTATGGATGATTCGCTTGCTATCATTGTGACATGCACACCCCACCCCCGTATTCTTACACTATTTATTATGGCACCTTAGAGCATTGTACGGTATGTGGTACTAACTCTTTGGTTGCAGGTCCAGGTTCAGGTATGGTTTAGTATACCTGTTATTATTCTGTTTAGATGCTTATCGCTCATACCAGGCTTTATGTCTGACCCAGAGTTTTATGTCTCCTCTTATTACTCTGGGTGCTCACACGAGCAGACTAGAGACAGGTTAGCTGGTGATGCACGGGTAGATGATCCGAAGACGAGCAGGAGGCTTCCACGCACTATATACATAATATCCTCCCTGTGTTGTTGAAGATCACTGCTTGGGCATTGTTGGTGTATCTTCTACTTCAGCTTTCTTTTGTTTAGAGACAGTAAATTTGGAAAATTGTAATAAGCTGTATTTGGATTTCCGCTGCTCTGATGTTGACATTGATTATTAGTTATCAGCTTATGCACTGTCTCGCCTGTTTTATGTCAAGTATGTTATTATTATATTTTATTCCATGCGCTGTGAGACATTCTACAGGTTCTTTGATTAGTTCATTCCCTTCTTTCCTTTCTTATGACGACCGTCTCGTGCTAGTCGGGCATGTGTACAGCGCACTTTTGGAGGAAATGCAGGCTGGTGCGGGGCGGGCTGACACACCGACCCTTCTGAAAATTCATTCGGCCATAACTTTTGATTCCCGTTATGAAACTTCGATTTTTCAGATTTGTTAGAAAGGTATTGACTAACAGATTTAAATATTTTTGGTTTCTCTAAAATCCGTTATATTTTCCACCCTGCACAGTCAGTCAAAGTTTGAATTCAAATTTTCAAACTGACTCACTATTTCTAATTCCCTATTTTATTGAAATATTCTATTTCAATGGTTCAAATTCCTTTGAAATCACCAATTTAAAATTTTTAAATTGGCTCGTATTTTCCGGGTTATTACATTTGGCTTCCTAGTCTGGTCCTGAAGTGAAAGAATTTTTTTTAGCATACACGCTGAAATAACAACTAATTCTAATATAAAATATTCACCAATGCTGCTAGCAAGTCGTAACTTGAATTGGTTTCAGTAGATATGCCATGATTCAGGAAAAATAAATCTTAACTACTTTGGCAGAAGTTAATAAATATTGAAAGAACACACTTATTTGGGTCTCCCGAAAATCTACGTAAAGATAAATCGGTCTCAGAAACAATCATACTAGGAGGCAATAACTCTACACCGCATGGGTTTGCTTTCACATATATCTGTACAAGGACAAAAGAAACCACATGTTTTAATAAACCAAGTATGAAGTGCACAAAACGTAAACTGTCAAACATATGATGTATGATAGTTGTATACAAGAAAAATTACTTTTGAATTTTTTACAAGATGGCTCCGGATACAAGAATAATAGCGATATAACTATCAAAGAAGAAAAGTATTGGGAGAAGGAAGAAGAACGAGTCCCGCAACAAGCCTCTCTGGTGTCAGTAGCAAATGGAGCTGATAATGAAGTCATAGAGCCGCAAATGCGTCGATCTTTGTCACAGAAATCCAAATCCAAGCAGATGGCTTCTTCTAAGGTTTCAGAAGTCAGCTCGCTTTTAGGGAGAGTTGGCAGTGTTGGACTCGGAAAGGTAGTCGAAGTTTTGGATACTCTTGGCAGCAGTATGACAAGTTTACAGTTTAATGCTGGTTTTGTATCCGGAGCAGCGACAAAAGAAAACAAGATATATATTTTAGCGTTTGAGGTCGCCAATGAAATTGTTAAAGGTGTTAATATTATGCATTCACTTTCTAAAGGGAGCATCAGTCATCTAAAAGAAGTTGTGCTTCCATCAGAAGGTGTGCAACATTTAATATCGGAAGACACGAACGAGTTACGAAAGATGGCTGCTGCTGATATAAGGGAGGAACTGAAAATATTTGCTAGAGAGGTTATCCGATTTGGGAATCGCTGTAAAGATCCTCAATGGAACAACTTAGATCGCTAATTTGAGAAGCTGGGACCAGATTTTACACCTCAAAGTGAATTGAAAGAAAAAGCAGAAATAATGATGTAGAATTTGATGACCATGGTTCAACATACTGCGGAACTATACCATGAATTGCATGCCTTGGATAGATTTGAGCAAGATTATAAGTGGAAACTTCAAGAAGAAGAGTCCATAACTGCAGTTCAGAGAGGGGATAATCTTAAAATTTTAAGGCAAGAGTTGAAATGCCAAAAAAAACATGTAAAAACTTTGAAGAAAAAGTCACTTTGGTCCAAGATTTTGGAAGAGGTAGGCAGGTTATGGAGAAGCTTGTGGATATTGTACATTTCTTGCATTTGGAAATTCATAGTGCGTTTGGATGTGCTGACGGAGGTAAGCCACTGAAGAATAACACTCGCCAAAGACTTGGGCCTGCTGCCTTGCATTGCACTACGCCAATACTATCACTCAAATTGATACACTAGTATTCCGGTCAGGCTCAGTGCCTCCAAATACAAGAGACTCCCTGTACCAGGCATTACCACCTAGCATAAAATCTGCTTTTAGAGCCAAGTTGCGGTCATTTGAGGTCAAGGAAGAGTTTACTGCTTCCCAAATCAAATGTGAAATGGAGAAAACACTTCGATGGCTTATTCCTGTTGCCACAAACACAGCCAAAGCGCATCATGGATTTGGCTGGGTTGGAGAGTGGGCAACTACAAGGACTGAATTAAGTAGGAAGCAAACCGCGCAAACTGATTTGATCCATATAAAGACACTTTATCATGCAGAAAAAGAGAAGACCGAAACTTACATACTCGACTTAGTTGTGTGGCTTCACCATCTCATAAGTCTCACTAAATTAAACAATGGAGGCATTAAATCTCCTATCAAATCGCCAATACGATCGCCTACACAAAAAGGCACTAAAGTTTTGGTACAAAACAGCAAATCCAATGGTTCATCATCGATATTAACCAAAGAGGATCAAGAAATGCTAAGAGAAGTTGGATCATGGAAACATATCCCAGGTATAAGTAAAAGCCAAGAGTTTAACACGGTGAAATGTAAACTGATTAAACATAGCATTAGTGCTAGTCATTCCCCTAAGGATGGGAGTCACAGTAGCAAAGCACCAATTCGAAGGCAATCTATGCTTCCTATCATTGATTTTGATATCGATAAGATCAAAGCTTTGGATGTAATTGATAGGGTTTACACACTCAGAAAATCGTGAAGAAGGAAATTGTAGGAGCATTGTAATATGTTAGCCGTGGATGTGTCGTAGTTTGTCAATAATGTACAAATGGGAGCCTGAAAATGGAGGCTAGTGGTGTAATAATTAAATCCCTTGTTCTTGCGTTGTGCCCTGTTAAGTTAAAATGTGTTTTTTCCTCTTTAAAAAAAACAAAAAAAAAACAATGAAGTCCCTTATGTTAACAGTCTTGTGCATATTATTTTTTGTGCTATCATTTATATCATTATGTAGTTGCTCCAGGTTTGCTTGTTCTTCCAGCTGCAAAAAAGAAAAAGGCTTCCATCAACAGTCATCAACTCATCATCAACCAACTCCTACTCATGACAATTCTCAAATTCGCTATTTGTATATTCAGGTTTTGCATTTGAGACCTTAACGCGAGTACTGGTTTTTACTTTTTACTATCATGCTTGAAACTTTTTTGTTATCTTGCAAAATATCAAATTTCTAGCGAGTGGTGCCTAGATACCCATTTAATACAATGCTTTTATGTTTAAACTTCAATCAAGCATACATCAATAAGTTTACATTTATATAATATGCTTACAATGGTTTTTAGTTGCAGAAACCATATTAGAGAGTTTACGACGGACAATTCACATATTGTGTTTAGTCATTAACAAATTTAGTTCTTATCTACGGTCTGCAATACGATTTTCTTCCTTTAGCATATCAGCTTATTCAAATAATATCAGTAGTGCTACAAGTTATTTTCAGAACAGCTGAAAAAATTTGTGCATTTGAAAAAACAGGAAAAATCGAGAATGGCCACATGCTACGGGGTTGAGTTATTGATTCATCTTGTCGAACTATACATACCACATCATCAACCTCCGTTCATAAATTTATTTGATAACAGTTTCATAACCTTTCATCAGCTCTCAAGCTTGGACAGGGATTGACGAACTGCATTAATATATGAAATGTACAAAATATGCAATTAAATTTGCAGCAGCGAACTCAGTTGCAATAATGGATTTATATACATGTTAATAATGCTTCCAAATAAAAACTTGTTAATGAAAGAAAAATTACCGGACTATAAAGCCATTTTAGCTTGTAATGCTGCAAGCTTATCTACCTCATATGAATTTTTATTAGAAGTAAGTCCGGTTTATTGTTTTCTTGGAGGAACATTTCCCAAAGAAAAAACAGCAGATGTAGTAGGCTGAAGAAGCTGCTCTTCTAACTCGGCTCTTTCCAATTTTTCTAGCTCAGACTCCAATTCATCCTATAACATAGATGTATAATTAACGGCCAAAAATCAAGAAGCTTGATGCGTGTGTGTATGCACACACAAATAAATCCTCATGATCAAGCCTCCCTAATTTGAAAGTGTTACAGATAAAACACAACTATATAAAAATATTTTCAAATGCCTATATAATATTATATGGTTCACATTCTCCAACTGTGGAAGAAACATAGTGCCAAGAAATTAGAAACCAACAAAAGTTTTAAAAAAAATATTTTGAAAAGAAATCACGTCACCTTAATCAACTGGTGTTCCAATCAGGGTATTTAATGCTTCTTGAATTTGTTTCATATTCTCAGTATGCTCGTTAATTTCATCCATTGTTTTGTCTACATTATCAACATTCCTGTACCAAATTGACATGTGTTAATGTGCATCTACCACGTTGCTTTTTGTAAATACATACTTGTACTTTTATAAATAACTTAACTACATCGCAGAAACAAAAAACATGGATGAATTTAACAAGTTTTATTCAAGGTATATTGAATATACAGTCTGATCAGATATGTTTGGGGTTTTCAAAGCTTATCAACCAAACATGTACACTGTTTCATACAGTCAAGGTGAGTACCATGAGAATAGGATATTTGGTTTAATTGCATCAACTAATTTTAATCTACCAGTTTATAATATTTTTGGCCTGCTACTATGTCATTGAACACATTTAGTCATCACATTTGCAGAACACAAATGATTCTAGGTGACAGATGTTTTACAGATTCGAGAAAACAAATACTATGGTGATGTGATTAAAAGTTTATAATATAAATCCCATTGCAGTAGAAAGAAATTTTTAAATTTTTGGTATGAAAACTGATTAATAGGGAATTTTGGTCTGAAAACTGGTTAAAAGTTTGGTTTGAAAATTGGCTAATCAAGTATGAACCATGTATTCCTTCTTCTTCTTTTTTTTACTTATTACATTTCATTGTTATGGGTTCTTTTTTTTTAACATGCAAATCGGACTACGAAATAAAAAACTACAGCAACTTGAAAACAATGAATAAACAATTTGTCGTCAAAAAAAAACTTGCATTGTGCAATTGATGGGATTAGGCTAATAGGGAATTGATGCCAGAAAGATACATGGTGGAAGAGGAGACAAGATAAGTTACGTCCATGCCAGCAGGAGCTTCTACAAACGATGCTCTAGAAAACATCAAACAACTCAAAGACTAACAACAATAGACAATCAAGATTAACAGCGATACTCACAGGCAGAACACAAGATGAAAAACCTACTCTTCCTTAATGTACAAACATGTAATTTATATAAGACATAAAAAATATATTAATGTATAGACATACATAAACACACTCTTCCTTCCAATTTTGAATTTTCTTTTCAACCATATTTCCAATTATTCTTCTGGTAACCATTTCGTAGTTGCTTCAGTTTATTTCCTCAATAAATCAATGCAATAGTATAAAGGGCCAGTATACATTTATATTATTCTCAGTATCCATTTCTAGAATAAAGGAATTATATTGGATTCTACCTTTATTAGATCTGGATTGACTCTTTGTACTTTTATTGGGGTTTGTTCTCTAGGGTTCAGATTTAGGAATCTTAATTCGTTTCCCAAATATTAGTAGCTCTGTCTTATCCAAACATAACTTGATTCAAAAGCAGGATAACATTTACACCATAAATATATTTCATGTTAACACAATATCATATTCGCAGATCCATTGCTTTTTCTTTGATTTATCACACCAATTTTCACTACCTTTTAAGCTGACACACCCACTGACAATGAAAATATTCAAAGCAATAATCTTTACATTGATCTGTAGATTCAGGCTGAACAAGGCGGGCGGAAGCGGTTTTGACGACGGTAGTGGATGTGAGCTGATGGCGATGATTCGAATAATTTGATGACTGAAGTGGAAGCCGTAGGACAATTGATTTAGCGAGAGGGAAATTTTGGTGGAAGGAGGATGGAGGGAGGGAAATTTTGGTGGAAGGAGGGAAATTTTGGGGAGAGAGGGAAAAATGAAACGCTGGATGGAAAGAGGCGGGTAGGAAAAAACGTGACCACATTTAAGTAAAAGGACAATCCAATTAAACAAAAAAACATTGAAACGTATAATATACGGTTGCATTTATGCATGAACGCCGCCAATAAATGTAACTAAAGCTAGATTTTCTTGTAGTGATTGGCTTATATTCAATATCAAATTCTGAAACCAACATTATCATTTTGGGAATAACGATATATATATATATCTTCCAAATTCCCATAACAATATCCATATAATCACGGAATCCAATATCGAAATATTTCGAAGATGATTTCCATTTAAATCCATTCCAATTCATATATTGGAAATTCTGGTTATATTAAAACCATTCACAAATCCAATTTATTTTACTTAAAAATTATTGGATTTCAAATCAAGTTAATAACTAGTTCATTTTGATAAAAATATATTTTTTATCTTTCCAAATATGGAATTTTTCATCCAAATTCTTTCCGAATCATTTATTATGATTTTGCATGAATTATTAATATTTTTAATAAATTTATTAAGTCCCTTTCAGTCGATTTCCATAAACGGTCATCGAATTGCACTTACAATGACCTTTTCCAAATTTGATTTGGACATAATTCCAAATCCAGCGGTTAGATTTCAAATCTCTTATATACATTGGAAAGCTCTTTTCGATTCGCGGCGAGTTCTATTCAGGTCATTAAATAAATATATATATATAATATATATTATATATTTCATCAACTTCCATTTAAAAAGTATTTTATAAATCGTTTATAAATTCGTTTTAAAATGATTCTAACTTCATTTTCAATTTTAAATCAAAAATTGAATATTCCTTATCATTATAATATTTTCAAAATATCAGATTTGAAATCATTTCCTTTTCGATATTCATTATAAAAATGAATAAAATCGATATAAATATCGTTCGCGTCAAAATGGCGCATATCTAATCAACACGACTTCATATATATTTCAATATTTTCGTGTCCATCCCAAATTGGACATCAAAATCATATTTTGATCCATTATTGAATATTATTTTGAAATATTCGTTATTTTAAAATATTCGTTATTTCTGAATTGGAATCAGACACAGTCAATTAACATATAATATTATTTATATGGATTTCATACAACACATGTATATAACAATCAATCAAAACAAATCAACCATCATCTAGAGTGCATCACACAACTACATAAGCGTTAAATATAAATAATTAACGGTTACAACAGTCTGTCAACCAATCGGTTCTAATTATTGGGACTAGTGTATGTCAAATATCATTTCAATACCCGCGTTGGGTTTCGACCAACAAATACTAAATGTTATTTGTGTAGTTGGGCGATGTGTAAAATTATAGACCCAATCGATATCACAAAAATAGGCGAGCATAAACAAGTCGTCCGACTTGTAAATGTATGTGTAAACTTATTTTTAGCTATCAAAATATTATTTTATTTATCGCCGTTATAAGCTAAAAATAATATTTTCAACTAACTAAATTTTTCTAACACTTTTTAGAAAATTTGGGCAGCATAACGGCATGATACTAAAACAGGAATAAGGTCTAGCCTTATCCCTCGCCTAATACTGGCTCGCGCCATACACAAGCTAATTCAAATCCAAACAAATAAATCAAATTTCACAACCATAATAAAACCATGCAGAACAACCAAATAAATAAATACTCAACTACCCCAAATGCCATTTACGACACCATAAGTGGCTATTCGCGGAGTATGAAATCCGAGTGTCGGTAATATCCAGACATCGCTTTCAATTATGTGATTGTGCGAATTCAAGTGTTGAACTCCATATAATTCAAATAACATAATATGGTTTGTACAATAAATAGTGTCGGGGGATTCTAAGCTCCGTCTGCATCCTAGTATATATTTAACTAGAAAATAATTTGAGTGAGAAGCGTTCTCACCTTTGGTTTCCACTCTGTCATTCTTTAATTGAACGGTTTGGATTTGGATTTGTTACAGCGCATTGTGTCCTTCACCGTGTTCCCAGCGAGATCTATTTCACGCAATTTATATTAAAAATCATATTTTCAACAACACTATATATATTTTAAAAAAATCATATTTTTATAATGCTCTTCATATAATAAAAATCATATTTTTATATCGCTACTACATGTATAAAAATCATATATTTATATCGCTATATATATATAAAAGATTACATTTTTATATAATGTTATAAAATCATATTTTTATATCGCTACTACATATATAAAAATCATATTTTTACATCGCTATATATATATAAGATTACATTTTTATATAACGTTATATATATATAAAAGATTACATTTTTATATTGCTACTATATATATAAAAATCATATTTTTATATTTCTAAAAATATTTCCATGCCATACACTAGTTAAAAATCATATTTTTAACTTGCCAAAAATATTTTCTTCCTACGATAAAAATAATATTTTTTATACAACTAAAAATGATATTTTTATATCACTAAAAATCATATTTTTATATCACTAAAAATCATATTCTTATATAACTAAAAATCATATCTTTATTCTAATATTATTCGTATAAAAATCATATTTTTATTCCTTGTCCTATATTTTAAAAATCAATTTTTTATACCTTATTATATATTGATAAAAATCAAATTTTTGTACGTGTTATATATATATATATCAAATCTTTATCATCGCTATATATATATATATATGTATAAAAATCATATTTTTATTTTAAAATAAAGTTACAAATAAAAATCATATCCTTTCCTAAACTAAAAATCATAGTTTTCATTAACTAAAAATCATAGTTTTCATTACCTAAAATCATAGATTTCTATAGGATTATAATCAGAAAAACTTACAGTATTTTAGGGTTTCGATTGGCGGAGAAAAGGGGAAAAGACTGTTGTTGATTGCTGGTGGTGCTCGCGGTGGTGAGGGGATGCGGCGACATCGACTTTCGATCGGACGTGGAGGGTGGCGGCCTCGCGGTCTCGACTGGGTGGTGCGAAGATGGTTCAGGGGTGGCAGATTGAGGCTAAGGCATGAGGTTTTTTGAATTGGGAAAGGAGGGAGCGAATGCCGGTGACTGGGGGGCCTGCGGCTAAGGAGGTGGTTGGGGTAGCGGGCGGCGTGCCTGGAAGCGGCGGCGGTGGCATGGGCTAAAAGGGGCAACAGGATTTTGAAGAGAGGGGTGGGTTTGATTATTTTGACCATGGGTTTGACTATTATGAAGGAGAAAGGGGCTTTGACCCCCTTATATAATTATTTAATTATTTTTAAATCCAAAAAGTTAATTTTTCGTTCGAACTCCAAATCGAACCCAACGATTGTCGTCCCTAGCTAATTACCCCCATTTCGAAAGCAATGCGATATGTCCCGTAACCCAATTCGGCTGATACGATTCGTTTTCATTTAAATTAAAATATAAATCAACATATATTGAATTTGAACGTGCATTTTAATTTACTGGGGACACATACTCCACATACTGACTCCAAAAATTTCCAAAAAATAAATTTAGCTTTGTTTTGATGATACGGTCCTAAGAAAGCTAATTTCGTTGAAAACGGAGGTCGTTTGCAAAATGGATATTTTTAACGGCTTTATATTATATTAAAATATGTATAAATTCCATAGCGACTGTTCTGAATTTTAAACTGGACATAACTTTTTATTCTCGTTATGAAATCTGGATTTTTCACGTTCGTTAGAAGGATGTAATTAAACCGGTTCAAATATTTCTTGTTTTACTAAAATCCAATTAATTTTGAATCATGTTCATTCAATTGAATTTTAAAATCGAGTTTTCAAACTACCGTGCAATTTCAGGCTCGTTTTATAATTAAAATAAATTTATACGTTCTAACTTCGTTTAAAATAAATTTTTAGTCATTATTATTTAAAATAAATCATGTTAAATATTCAAAATTCATTAAAATTGCTAAAATAAAAAAAATTAAATTGGTTCTGAAATTCCGGCTTGTTACAGAAATCATCTTCGGAATATTTCAATGTTGGATTCCATGATTATGCAAATATTGTTGAGGAATTTGGAAGATATATATATATATATATATATACGTATATATCGTTATTCCCAAAACGATATTTGTTGGTTTCAGAATTTGATATTGAATATAAGCCGATATAATTTCTATTCAAAGCCTTGTATTTGATATCAAATTGGATTTTGGGTTTGTCGCGAACGGTGTCATAAATGGCACTGTTCTTAAACCCAATTGAGAAAAGCATAAGTCTTTAATTTAAGATTTAGAGAATTTTTCCAAATAATTAATATTTAATTGGAATTGAATAAAAGAATTAGATTATTGGGTTTATAGTGAACGGTGTTTTAAATATCATTTGTTCTTTAACCCGATTAACCATGAAATGTAATTTGGAATTTATAAATCTTTTATTAAGATTTAGCGGAATTTTCCAAAGTAAAGTTTTCCAATTTAATATATTAAATTGAAATTCGATTTGGTAATAATAGAAGTGAGCTTCTATGGACGAAGACTGTTAATATGTATGGAATTTAAAACGCTTTGTCGTTATTCCACTTATATTATCAGTCGGATACGGAAATTGATGTCGATTATATATTGATCTGTTTTTCCGTGAATATTCCATAATTAATGGAATGTGATTTTGGGTTTATCCAGAACTATGTTTTAAATGACATTGGTTCCTTAACCCAGTTAAAGACAGGACTTCATGTCTAACATTGTATTTCGAAATGTATTGTTGATCTCTGCTAAATGTATATTTGTTTAGTGGCAGAGAATTTATTCTTTTGCTTAACACCCTTCTCTGAGACGTATGAGCTCAAAGGTTATATATCGGCAGAAATCAATGGTACAGTGTAGATTGTCGATGCGACATGTTTGATTTTCCAAAGTTAAATAATCACTAATATTGAATTTTGGGAAGATTAAAACTAAGTGGAGTTTTAATGAATCTTTAATTAGATTGAAATTAGAATGTGATAATTTAAATTATCAAATTTGGGAAATGATCGAGAATGGAGTACCGCTAGTTTTGCGCCAGACGATAGTTAACTCTTTAATTAGATTTGAACTTGAAATGATAAATAAATTTACCGATAACACCGTGGTGTTAGATATGGAGTATTACCATTTTTTGCGCCATGGGATGAATAGGTTGGGATTGGGAAATATAACAAATGATTACTTCGGCAAGGTGCGCTAATCCCGACTAGTTTGGATAAACCTTAATTTGGTTTGAATTGAGATCCAAAGGAAGATTAAAGTATAAATTTAAAAGAATTTGTATTTGATAAAATTAATAGGAACCTTATCCAAAGGATATGAATATTTGAATAAAATAATATTCAGAATTGGAATGAGGCGTATGTTGTGTTTTTATAGCGCTTGATTATAAGATACGCGAATCATTCGGAAAGGCCGGTTTTATACCCATTCTGAATAATTAATTCGACGATAAGACGACGATGAAGACGGTGGTTGAAGACTGGAGTTCTTCACATAGGTTGGATGATTACTAATGTCCTGATTGGGCTGTACACCCAAGACAAGTTAATAAGTAGTGATCGCCTAGGCGTACTCGGAGATCGACCGAATATGCGAAGATCTCTCTCCCGTATTGGACATATAGGACGAGGAATATGGTGCCTCCAGTTTCATTCACACCCAAAACGAACAAGTAAATGGATGTGTGTGTCTGACATTGGATTTTATTCCATGTTGATTGATTTCTATTAAATATATATCTGTTTGGTGGCAGAGAATTTATTTTCTTGCTTAACACCCTTCTCTGAGACGTACGAGTTTAGAGGTTATATATCGATAGACATCAGTCGCATGGCGTGAATTGTCAGTGTGGCATGCTGAGATGTAAATGATCAAGGCTTCTGTTGAAAAGAAATTCTTGTGGTAAATGATCAAAACATGGCTCTAAATAGCATAGCTTTGTGTATAGCATTAATTCGCGAGCCTCACACCTCTGTATGAGTCAAAAACGGGATAAGGGACCCAAGGAGTGCATGATGTTTCCTTCTAACTATGGGTGTTGTCATGGTATGGAGCCCAGACATTTATAATATTTTCACCTATGTGGATGATGGATTACGAGGCGCCTCAGATATATCGGTTACTATGGAGCCGATGGATAGGTCCTATAGGACCATAAAACATGTGATCAGGAATAGTTTATCCCCAAATGTAAGGGAGGACCGACATTGGAGGATTCAAGGGTTCACTACGGGGAACCCTGAGGCATTTGCTAGAGTGTCTCGAAGCCTGCGAGGAGTACATCCCTTGCCTCGACTCATGATGGAAATCGAATTTCCAATATATGACATTTCGGTTTTGATTGTAGAGCCTAGTATGACGACATGATATATGGTACCCATGCCATCTATGATTAATCATTTATATTTGAAGTTGTTTCATACACTATACACTTATAATAGTATCAAATTATTTGTTTTAAACGTACCAAGCATATTTGTTTATTATAAGGGAAAACCCAATCCTCTAGCTTGCATTGCATTGTGTGATGGGACCTGAGTCTTATAATAGCTTCATTTTTCAAAAAGCATTGCGCTGTTTATTTTTATGCACTGGTATTCATGGGGGTAAACCCGTTCCGTGATATACGGCGTGGTCCCCTGATATACCTAACTTCGAAGTAAAGTTTTAAATAACTGTTTTAGTCCTCACACTAGTCCCATGACTGACCTGGAGTTTTTTTATTTAACCTAAACTCTGGGTGCCCTTATTTTCCACTCGGGCAGATAGTAGTTTTGGTTTTGCAGATATTATTTCCACAGGATCTTGAATTTACAGCTGAAGCTATATTCGGAAAGCTCTGTATCCGTGTATTTCTTCCAGTTGTGTAATGTATTATTTTTCCGCTGCATTGTAATTCAAATCTCTGATATTTATCGAATGTATATTAATTATTCATATTCTGTTATATTCTTGTACTCTGATGTAATTGCTGTAATAAAAATGAAATGTTCTGTTGTTTGTGTTCCGATTAGTCTTGTTCTCAAAGCATTTCGCCTTCTTGTTCGGTTTAGGCCGGCCAGGAAGTTCGGGTCGCTACTATTGGCCTCTTTAAATAAATAAAAAATGATTAACAATAGTTAATTTTAAACTCTTAAATATTTCAACATTCTGAATGTAGTTTTTCATTTCTTATTTAACATAAGCTTATTTCAAACTATTTTATTTTCAAACTTTGGAAAATATTCTATAATCATATTCAATTTTCTATTCTACTATCATTTTCAAAACATTTACTACCTCATTACTCATTACCTATATTGGGAAAATCAACTCAACTTATCATTCATAAAATAATGTTACAAAATCTCTCTTGGTTTCATTACTTAAATACATTAACCCACCCTTATTCCTTTAAAATAAATCCATTCTCAAAACTTAACTTTTTAGCTTCCTTTTACCTCGAAAATACCATTTTAATTTCACAAATCTCCTTTTATTTCCTTTACTTCGGAAATATCATTATATATATATTCTCAAATCTTTCCATTTTCGTTACTTGGATAATCTCATTATATATTCTCGACTCTTTTATTTACATTGCGTTATTATTTCTCCTATGGAAATAATAAATTATTCCTAACCTCTTTATCATTACAAACTAAGATCATCCTTAGATAATCATGAAATTGTTCAAATTGTGGTATTTATTTACCTCTCAGACCTTGATTAACAATGTTCTTATCTTTGGATAGACATGAGTTGTAATTCAAAACCCGATATTTATTCTAATACCAAACACATCTCATTTAACTACCTTATTTATAATATGTTTTATAAAACTTCTTACCTCTGAAAATCTCCTACTTGAGTATAACTGTTATTTTTTAATTCATTGATTAAGAAATTAGTTGCCAAAACATCACCTTTTAATTTTCTTTAAACATTTTGTTTTATAACTCAGATTTTTTGTTTCAAAATCATATTACTTACTTCTTTACCAAATTCACTTTTAACCATCCCTTTTCTAATATATTTAACCATTCCTGCTTGAAAATCTTATTTCGATTTACTAAATTTTACTTAATTCCATTATTAAGTAACATTAATTAAAATAAACGCTTTAACACCTCATCCCCTTTTTATTAATTTCGTTTATAAAATTCTGGTTTAATATAAAAAAATTATTTTCAATTTCCTTTTACTTAATTCAAACATTAAGTTAACATTAACTTAAGCTATCGCTTAAAATCCCTTTTCAGCTTTGTTATAAAAATTTGGGTTTTAATATAAAACCCATTCATAAATTCCTTTCACAATTCAATTAGATTCCATTTTAACTTTGATTACTTTTTTTAAATGAATTTCAATTAAAAAGTAATCTCTTAAATTATTATTAATTAAAATAAAAATTTACTTCATCATTAACTACTATAGAAGTGGTTAATTTCTTATAAACTAAAATAAGAAGTAAATTCCTTTTTTAAAATCTTATTAAAATTAAAAACAAATATAAGTTAGACCATTTCATTAGATTAATTCAAAACAAAATTTACTTTATAACTATTTTCAATTAAAAAAGATCGACTTAGTCAACCCAAAACACAGTTATCTTGTTAACCAAATCCAGTTGGTCCTTCCTTTAAATTAATTAATACTATAATTAATTTAAATAATTCCATTTCATTGTTTCTAAGAAACAATTATTCAAATCTTAATAGTTAGTTTAATTTTCTCCCCTCTTGCTCATAAATCTGATTAACATCAGAATTGCGTTATAAAATCATTAAATGATTATTTATAAACTTAATTAATAAATAATAAATATTTATTATCATTAATAAATATCTACTTGAAATAATAGATTTAAAAATCTTTTTCAGTTAAAAAAATAATTTTTATAACTTCATTTCTATCGATTCACCTGGCAGTAAATCTATATTTATAAAACGATTGATTTATAGGCCATATACTGCCAATTACTCAACCAATATTACACGTTGGTTTAAACAAAACAAATGTTGAATTTCAGGTTAACAGTCAACAACCAAATCAATCATCTAATCAGAACAGTTCATATATTGATAATATGGGAATCAATAACATTAAATATATTTGAGGAATCTAGTTGGATTTCTCCAACCTGTTCTTCCCTGCATCCTAATACGTTATCTTAAATAAAATTATTTAATAAGAATAATCCAATATTACAGCTAATAATTTCTATAACAGTCAATTAAAAAATTAACACAACAAAAGAATTCATTTCAATAAACACGTTAATTTCATAAACGTGGTGAGTAAGGTAAGTTACCTCAATTGGTTCCAATCATTAAAATAATGATTTGGTTTTCCGCTGAAATTAAACAATATTTAATTTCATGGGTTCAATCAATATTTGAACATATAATTAACACACAATCAACCCTTAGCAACCACAGCACATAATTATAAAACCCGACTTATATAAATTGTAAGTGGGAAGCACTGAGTGAATTTAACTCACCTCGATTTCATTTGTCGAGATAATGATTAATTTCAGTTGAATTAAACACGTGTTTAGTTTAACTGAAAATACCATCTGCATCCAATTGCGTCCAACTCTGTTCCAAAATGTAGAATACGTCAAAACGGTTCCCTTGCTTCTTATCTAGCCAAATTCTGATAACATACGTGAGAATTATAAATTTATAAGCATATGATTCAATTAAAAATTCATTAACCTTTAATTAACTAATTGTTATCTAAACAAGTTACTTTGGGTTTAGTAAATCATTTGGGTCTATATTGTTATGCTATTTCGTTCTCCATTCTTTGTTTGAAATCCTGCATGACAAATCACTTTTACCATTATATGATCAAATTGCAAAACTAATTAACATTTTAATTATAGATTTATACTCACAATGTGCTTCGGATCAATTTCCTCTTCATTTCAGAAAATGTTCCTAACATCTTCTTTCCGTTCCATCCTGACAATATTTGAAAATATTACTAACATTATAAAGTTATAAAAATTAATTAACTTAACAAAACTCCTTAACTATATCTTATAGAATTTAATTAAAATTTTAAAATAAATGGGTCCAAATCCTTCACTACTTCATTTCCTTATGCTACCTTGAGGCCTTCTGTTCCATCATTTTCCACGTGGCTGATTCCTTTTCTTTGTTCCTAGTGTATCGTTTAAAATGATACAGCTTGGTTCCCTTTACAATTTCTAAAAACATGAACCACGCCTCCCCCTTTTCAATTGTTGCTGCCTCCTCATGTCAGCACTGGACACTACACGACCACCGTGACTGCCAGCCTCCAAACTCCAACTTCTGACCACCCTCATCAGTCCTGCCTCCTCCAGTTGCCAACAAATACCCCATAATCGACACGAGTTTTGGAGCTAACAACAGCCTCCTCGGTTGATCGGAGATCCATCATAGTTCACCACCGGATGCGCCATTGCCAGCTTGACCTCCACCGTAAGCCGCTCTCAGCTTGGAGCTTCCGATCACCGTCAAACACTCTCCTATCACCAGTAGTTTCATGGACGATACCGGGCACCGCACCATACAAGATTAGATCGCCACCGCTCAGTTCGAAGAGCTCAATGAGCTCGATATATTTCTAGAAGAAGATTCTGTGAATGGATGAACAGATTTGGAGTAAGATGGAGGAGAAGGATGTGAAGAAGTTAACCGTTGAATACAAAGGGGCAACAGAATTAATATGTTTACCACGCATGAACGAAATGAGTGAACATTTAGGGTTAGAAAAAGGCAGGGTATTTATATATGAACCATGTTATTAATATATTATTTAATCAAACTTCATCATGAAGTAACACCATGAAAAAACTACATATGATCTTTAATCCAGACGAAATTCCTATTCCTAGCATAAAAAATATTCTGGACCCGATGGGACAGGTTTCGTCAAATTCCGAGGTCTTTTATAAAAAGTCCTTTATAAATCACAAGCGAAAAATCACGCGTTTATATTTCCCACGATCACAAAATAAATCCAATCAACTTGAAACCTTGCAATTCTAATAGACCTTTTCCTTATGGATCCAATGAAATTTGTTTTGTTAAAATCGGAGCTCATTTGGCCAGTCCTCTATTCCTTTAAAGTTACCCCTGTCTAAAATGACCAAAATATTATAAATGATTAAGGCTTTTATCGTTGCCATGATCAAATGGTAAGTTCGATTGATATAAAAATTGAAATCTTATAATAATTATTTTATATGAATCCAGTGGCACAATTTTCATCACATTCCGAGACTGTTTCCCGTTACGCTATTTTTGTATGCCAAACTACGCTATTTTAAATACCAAAATACCCGATTTCCAAAAATAACAAACTACCTACCTATTCTGACTCTAAATGTCGATACGAACTCAACAGAATTGGTTTCTTGGCTTAACTCGATTGTCTGCTCAAGTTATACACAAATATCCCTCTATTAAATTAAATTAAGTACGCACTATAGAAAATGACTGGGCGTTTATGGCTGCCGCTGTAACATACAACATCGGTTTGCCACGAAATTTTATACCGCAATAATTTAATGTTACGGTTCCAATGAAACTAATTTCGTTGAAAACGAACTCTGCTTGTAAATTGATTGTTTTTAAAGCTATAAAGATATCGATAAAATATTAATTAAATTCCAAAATAATAATAAATTATTATCATCATATTTATCCAAATAAAATTTTCATATAGTTATACAACTCGATATCAACTGTAACACCCCGAATTTTCTGAGAATATTAAAATTAACAAATTTGAGAACACTTAATTTTTGGAAGAAGAATTAAGGGAAATGGGTTGCGCTATTACGTTCGTCTCAAAATTTTGGTCAAGATAGACATTTGGTTTGCATAAAACAGATACCTTATGAAGAAGTTATTAAGCCTTGAAGTTTGTATGCATATGAAATATATATATATATTAAATAAATAAATACGCAAAAAAGTTCAAAACAGCGAATCGGGAGGGGGAATAACCGACCCGACCCATTTTTGAGGCCGACCTGATCCCCGTTGGGTCGACTAGGGTTGATTCACGGTTTTTGGCTGTCAACCAGTGGGCCGATTCGCAATAAGGCAGATGTGGCATCTGATTGGTTCTGATGGACTCCTTGCTAAGTCATTAGGGCTGATGTGGCTATCCTATCTTGTCTGAATGGCTTTGATTTGCTCTAGGTTAATCTGACGGTTCCTATTAAATCAAACTTCTATATAGGCAACCTAATACCTCAACCCTAAATCATATTAAAAATCAAACCAAGAGCCGTCATGCTGCTGTTGGACAACCTCGAGTAGCCACCGTTCAACTTGAAGCAAATTAAAAGATATAAACCAAATCAAATCAAAATTAAACTAAAACAACGATTGTCTACATCAAAGGCGAGCATTTTAACTTCAGAATACAGATTCCAGAAATCAAGATTGTCTTTTGTAAGTGTAGTTATCTTTTAGATGTAAATAAATTTAAGACGTGATTTGATATAAAGTGAAAAATAGAATTATACCATGTATAATATTGACGATGCTAATTCATGTTTGCTTCTTGTGATGATTTTATCATGAATTGTCTTGGAATGTTTGTAGATTATTGGACTTGGTGTTGGATCTATTAAAGATTGAGAATGAAACTATCAATATCATATGCAAGTTATATGTTTCATGTTAAGATCTACATATATATGTTTATATGATTAATGCAAGTTGTATGTATTATGTTAGATCCAAGTCAAGGTCTACATATATATATATATATATATATATTCATATGCTTTATGTTAGATCCATATGCCTATTTATATGTTCATATGTTCATATGCAAGTTACAAGTTTTATGTTGGATCCATGTCAAGATCTATCTAGGTTCATATGATTAATGCAAGTTATATGTTTTATGATAGATCCAAGTCACGATCTAATTATACATATGTTCAAATGCAAGTTACATGTTAGATCCAAAACTAGATCTATACTTATATGCATGTTTGTAAAGTGGACTTATGCAAGTTCAATTTGTTAGATCCAGTTCACACCTATATGCTAATGTTAAAATTATACATGCCTTGGGATTGGACATGTCATGATTATGTCATATGCTAGTTTATAATTGAGGTTATGTTCACACATGCCTAGATCTGCATATTAACATGTTTTAGGCTTATGATTATCTAAGTCTAAATTATATGCAAGTTCATGTGACATGTTAAATTATATGAATAAAGTTTTATGCAAAATTTACATGTTTGGTTGAATCTATATTATGCATGTTCCCTTCTTTACCTCTTGTTTATAAATTGGGCTAATATGCAGGCCCAATGACTTTATGTGATTAATACAAACGAACATACGGGAGTAACGTTGGGATAGTTATTAAATCAAAACATGTTAATAATGTAGGTGGGCCCAAAACCATGCAAATGGTTAAGGCCATGAATGGTATAATTTATACCCTTAGTCTTGAACATAATTAAAATATGTGACATGAAACACTTGTAGAAAATTCACATATATAAAATGTAAAAGATGAATATGCCTAACCCGAGGTTAGACTTAGTTGTGGTGTAAACCTGCCCAGAACCGACCGACACATCAAGTAACCACAACAATACATGTCTAATGTAAGAGGTTAGTGCATCAAACCCAGAAAGACCCGAGGTTAGACTGAGTTGTGGTGTAAAACTGCCCGAAACCGACCGGTACATCCAGTAACCACAACAATACCTGTCTAATGTGAGTGGTTGATGCTTTAATTAATTAATTAAAGCTCATGAACAATCAAGCTAGAAATGGTGAGGTTAAGTAATTAAGGGGACATTTAACTAACTTAACATGCTAACAAGACAAGATTGGTGGGGTTAAGTAATTGAGGAAAACACTTAACCAACTTAACATATTAACTAGACTAGATTGATAGGGGTTAAGTCAAACCAAGGACACTTAACCAATTTAGCATGTTGACTATAAAAACCCTAGTAACGGGGACCCGTTTCAGCAGTAACCCACATGGATGTATCAAGGTACCCTGAATACGGCAAGGTGGGGCACGATTACTGGGCTGAATATAAGCGGTCAAAAGGGCGGCGGTTAGGTGCGTCAGCGTAGGTTCCGACGAAGTACGGGCATGCATGAGATCCGGAGTGGAAAAAGCAGGCACTGGGCACCAGGCGTATACTTGTGCATCTTTGAATCGTGTCAGGATTGCCATTATAGGACTTGATACGCCCTATACTGGAACCAGCACAAGTACTTAAATGTCATGTGGGGCCGCATGACACCGGGAATATATGAATGCGAGTAGGAGCCGATCAATACATGAATGGGATCAATTTATCATGAACATACATTGGTAGTTAAACAGCTCTTAGTGGGTGCAGAGAAGTAAAAGTGGGTGCGATAGCCATATCTAGTTAAATCTTACTTTACCTCGTTTTAGGACTACCCTATCCTTGTGGTATCATTCTAAGTTTAGTTTATTCATGTCATAGTCTTTTACTTGTTTACATGCTATTAAATAACTGGGCTTACTAGACTTATGTCTGACCCATTTTCCTTTCGCTTCTTTTCCTCCCCCCCCCCCAGGTCCGCAGGGAGGAAACACTTCTGCTTAGTCCAGGTTAGCCAAACCTTGAAGACCGTAGATGTAAGGCTTGGACTTTCATTTTTGAGCTATGGCTATGGTAAAGCACTTATTGGGGAATTATGTCATTTTACTTTTAGTATTGCTTCTTTATGTTTTCAAGACAGATGAAAAGTTGTAATAATTTGGAAGATTGAAACAGTTGTTGAATTGTTGTGTTGAACAAGTATTTACGAAATAATATCGATCTTTTTACGCTGCATAAATTTTCTATCTTGTAATTTATTAGTATCTTGTACCTTAAAATGCTCCACCGAAGTTAAGGCATTCCCTTTGAGAGTGACCTTAATGGAGGCGGGGTGTTACATTTGGTAACAGAGCTAAAGGTTACCAGATTGGTTAAAAATTTTGAAACTATTTTTCAAAAAGAAATCATAAAGAAGCATTTTCAAGAAAAAGTGTTAATTTAAAAAGGCGTAATCCCCAAAGCCATATGCACTATCTTTCTATCCTTCGTTTTGAATCTTTCTTTTTTGTTTCAGCATGTCTGGGGATCTTAACTTTCCAGTGGGTGTACCGATACCTGGCTGGTTCAGGAGATACCTAGAAGCTAGGGCCAATGACGCGGGCCTAGCAGACATTCCTCCTCCCCCAGCTGCTGCTCCTCCTCCTCCTCGAGGAAATGCTTTCTCTAAGATCTGTAGAGACTTTAGATCCATGGGTGGAAAAGACTTTAAGGGGAGCGAATCATTCGTGGAAGCTAGAAACTGGCTCAAGGAGACTGAGGACTTATTCGTTATCTTTGAGGTAGATGAGAGGCATACACTACAGTTGGTGGTGTGGTTGCTCAAAGACGAGGCCTCCTTCTGGTGGGAAGTCATCAATGTTGAAAGACCGATAGAGACTTGGGAGGACTTCAGGGCGAGATTTGAAATGAAGTTCCTCTCAAAAGCTGAGCAGAGTCTGCAAATGGAGAAGTTCTTATCACTTAAATAGGGCAGCTTGTAGGTCAAAGAATACGTTAATAAATTCAACCAGCTTGCTCGATTTGGACTGGAGTTAGTAAACACTCCACACAAGAAGGCTCTCCTCTTTGCCAAAGGACTGAATGAGCCACTGCAAGGTTTGGCAATGTCCCATATACCTATGGGATCGACTTACGAGAGACTATGGATATGGCTCTGTTGCAAGAGGAGAACAAAGATGGCAACAAGGAGGTGAAGAAGGAAGAGCCTCGAGACAAGAAAGGAGATGGATCTCAGAACAAGAAGACGGACCCTAATAAAGGCGGGAAGGATAATAAATCCCTAAGAAGATGAAGTGCAATTTCTGTGGGATACCTGGACACTTGGCTAGGGACTGTAGAAAGAAAAATAGGAAATTGGGCGCTTGTTTCTAGTGCAGGGATACTGGACACTTGTCTAAGGATTGCCCAAAAAGGCAAAGGCAGGGACAGAGGACTGGATCATCTTCTGGAGGGCAGGTTCATGCTCTCGTTGCACCTCTGCAGGAATGAGGTAGACATATTTCTGTTGAGAGTTTAGTTTATTTGTTTGATAATCTTGTTCGTACTCTCTTTGATTCTGGCGCATCGCACTCTTCTATATCTACTGCTTTAGTTGAATCTCTGCACTTAGACACCCGTATAGTAGAGGTTCCCTTGGTTGTTTCAAATCCAATTGGGGGCTCAGTTTATTTGTCAATGGTTTTTTTGGATTTGGAAATATCTATTTTAAGCGTTGGGTTTAAATGTAATGCTTATGTTTTGGGCTTCACGGGCTATGGGCCGATTCTAGGCATGGACTGGCTATCCAGTAATGGTGTCGTCCTCGATTGTGAAAAGAGAGTGGTTAGACTTATGACTCGCCTCGGTAACACTCTCGAAATCTCTTGTAATCCTAAGAATTCTGTTATGCTAAGTTATCTAAAATCTCTTGATGTGTTTGTTGAGAATTTGCGGTCTGTTAGATTGGTCCGTGAATACTCGGATGTGCTTGAAGAGGTAAAGGGCTTACCTCTGAAGCGGGATATAGACTTCCGCATATACCTCATTGACAATGCAAAACTCGTTGTTTTACCCATTAGACACATGGCTCCAAGGGAGAGAAAAGAACTCAGCAAGCAAGTTAAAGACCTGCTTGAAAAGGGGTTCATAAGATGGAGTATTTCTGAATGGGGGTGCTCCAGTAGTGTTCGCGACCAAAGACGATGGTTCACTCCGCCTATGCGTCGATTATAGGGAGCTGAACAAGCTGACCAAGAAGAATAGGCACCCACTCCTAAGAATTGAGGATCTGTTTGATCAGCTCGTAGGTGCATCCATTTTCTCCCAACTAGATCTGGCTACCGGGTTTCATCAGCTAAAAGTGGCTAAGGATAGCATTGACAAGACCGCATTTAGGACCTCGGATGGTTTCTTCGAGTGGCTTGTCATGCCTATTGGCTTGACAAACGCACCTGCCTATTTCGTGGACTTGATGAGCAGGGTGTTCCGGGAATTCCTCAATAAGTTTGTGGTGGTCTTCGTGGACGATATTTTGATCTTCTCGAAGAGTGAGGAAGAGCATGCTCAGCACTTTAGGGAAGTCATGGATACTTTCCGTGCACATCAGTTGAAAGCCAAATTCTCTAAATGCCATTTCTAGAGAGAAGAAGTTAGATTCCTTGGACATGTGGCATCCAAAGAGGGATTATGTTGTATATAACGTAGTTGTATACACAATTATATGATTTTGGTTTGATGATAACAAACAAGTATATTTTACTTTAAATGTGTTTGTTACTATTATATCACATCTCAGATAGAAATATAATATTTATGTTTAAATAGAATACGACTATACACGAATTCAAATATTCAACTGTATTTTATTTAAATAGAATATTTTATTTCAATAATTAAACAGTACAAAAATATAAACTCCACTATTTGTACATTTCACTAATATTCATTATTGTACAATCAATTTTAGTATACACAAAGCTCCTTTCTACAGACACTCGATTATACAAGCATACACTCAGACGCTCATTTACAGTTTCACTGTTACACACACTTATATACTTTCACTGTCATCTTCTGTCTCTGTGTTCTGTCAGTCCAGTCATTGTTAGTCCAATCATTATATGCTTACCTGTCACATGAAACACACACACAGTACACTGCAATAGAAATGAATATGGTGCTGATTTATGTCAAGTGTTTAGGTCAAGCAAACTCAGCATCATGGCAGCTGAATAAAAAAAAATTGACATATGGGAACAAGCATGTATGCGACACAGTGGAGCTACAGTCTATACATGTCCATATTAATGAACAAGTTTTTAATGTGCTAAGAATCAATCAAGAAATCAATTCATGTTTCACAGATTATGTGTTGATTATGGCAAGTTTCAAGAGCATGGCAAAATGTTTCAGATTTTCAAATGGTACATGCAAATGAAGTTAATGTATAAAACCAGTATGACCAGGTCAAAACAAAAGAGAGCACGGCAACAATCATGGAAGGAATACATTTTCTCATTCATTCATGGACCAGTTTAAGCAACATGATTGAAGCATTGCATTTGCTCGTATATGGGAGGTGTTCAGTTTTTTAGCAAGGAGATCTTTGCTAAAATATTCCAGAATTCAATGGTTTCCAATTATACAGTGGGAAATAAATGTGCTAAGATTTTATTCAAGAAATCTAAATTCACATTTGACAACACAATCATTCTTTTGGGGCAATTTATTTTCAGAAACTCAATTTGTTTTTGGCAACAGGTTAAATGACTGAAGTTCATAAGCCAACATTGAAGAGAACCAAATTGGCAGCAAAACAATTGTTCTACAGCAGTTCAATAGATCAACATGAGCATTCAGTGTTCAAGTGCAATTCATCTCACAAACAAATGGAAAGACTCAAGCATGTGTGAATTAATGTGCCAGATGTACAAGAATAATACATGAGCAAGTGCATGCAAGAGCTTTTGGAAAGAAATCACAAACATTTCTTTTTGAAATTCTACTAAATGTGGCAAGTGTTATCTGTCCTCTAGAAATTCAAATTATGTCTTTCCAGAAATTACAGGAATCAGGTTTGGCAAGCAAGCATATATTTGTCAAGCTTTAATGACACTCCAAAAATCCATTCATGATTTTATGTAACTGTTTTTAAGAGTCAATGTTGGCAAGGAATCAATTTTTTTTTTTGGAAAAACACAATTCAGCAAAACCATGTTTGGCAAGTAATAAATAATTTCTTTCTAAGAACAGAAATCAGCTTTCCAGAAATTCAGAGTAAACATTTATGCAATCAAATCTTTGTGTTTCAAGAATTTTATCAATGAATTCATCAATTCGTGTTCACAGCAAGTTTTCAAGGCCAAGGATGTCAAAAGAGGAAAGCATCAATATGTTTCCAGATTTAAAACAAATCAATATGTACTTGTTTGGAAATTTTTTCTAAGGGGACAGCTAATGAAATATATTTTTCCTGAATTGCTATCAATGCTGATTCAATCAATAAATCATTTAAGGGCAGAGTAGCTACCATGCAAAGAGAATGTTGAATTTCCAAGAAATATCATTTAAACATTTTTTTTGGCAAGCTTTATTCATTTTCCAGAAATGATTTCATGGCATAATATCAAGTGGGCCAAAGATTTTATTTCTTTATTTTACAAAGGTGTTATAAGGCAACAATTCAAAAAGGTTTCCAGAAAATTTTCAAGGGCGATTCAATCAAGGCACCAAAGGGAAGAAATCACGCAACGCAAATCAGTCAAGCCATTCAGTGAAATCAGAGCAATAAAAGGATTCTATTATCCTATATTAACACCTATCCTCATCAGCAATTTGTATCAAAAACAAAAATCCAAAATTTCGAGAGCAAAAATCTAATCAAATTCAGAGAACTCACAAAACGTTTTTGATTGCAATCCAAGACTGTGAATCGAGCAGGAGCATAAATTTGAAGAAGCTTTGGAGATTATTTCTTTTAGAACATCAATCAATCGATTCGAGTTGGAGGATTTCAAAGAAACCCGAAAATTCCTTTTTCCCATAGCCTCCATGTTCATTTCCTTAGAAGCAAAGGATCAGGTTGAACAAATAAAGAAAATGGGCAGCCAACATAAGTCAAAAGGGATTAGTTTGTATTAAAGAGGGGGTTTCTTTGCTTTCTTTTTATTTATTTTGTATTTTCAATTCTTTTGTAAACTGTCAAAATAGTTTCTAGAATTCTGTAAAAATCTAGGGAAAACCAGTTAGGTGTTTAACTGGCAGTTGGCAGAGTCTGTAAAATCTGGGTTACTGGTTACAGGGTTGTAATCAGGGGAAATCTGATCGAGGGGATATCGATCAGTCTAGGGTTTTGAGCGTAGGGTTAGAATAGGAGCAGGGTTTGCGAGTGTACATGGTCTTGTATGCGGGAGCTGTTCTATCACCTAGTAGAAACCTTAGAAATGCAGCAGTAGGCAGGGTTTTGCCGAAGCTGGGTATATCTGTGTGTGATTTATTTTCTGCAGTTCTGTTTTCGCTATATTCTGTGATGTGTTAATTATTATATATCTTGTTAGAATTTTAATTCTGTTAAAAACTGTGATAAACCCTATTCACCCCCCTCTAGGGTTAATCTAGATCCAACAAGTGGTATCAGAGCAGGTATTCTGTTAACTCTAGAGTAATGGGTCATTCTAGTTGTCAGTCCGTTGAGAGTCAGTCCAGTCGTATTCCATCTATTTTTAATGGTACAGATTTTTTAAATTGGAAATTAGAAATGGAGTTATATTTAAAATCTGTTGATATTAAATGTTGGGATACTGTTATTAATGGATTTGATATAGTTAGTCGAAATGATATTGGGTTTAATTCTCGTGCTATTCATACTTTATATTCTTATATTGATGATGTCCAATATAGCCTTATCTCCCATTGTTTGACTGCGCAGGAAATCTGGACAACTCTCAACACGCTATATGGAAAAGAAGACAACAGCTAAAAACCCCAGAAGGTCAACTCAGTTTCAGATCTGTGCTTAACAGGTTATACAGATGGAAGTCCAGATGGAGACTCAACAAGAGATCTTTCTTGTAAAGATTTAATTTCTCGCTTAAATGATTTAACTGAATCTGTTGAGAACCTGAAGTCTAAAAATAAAATTCTGAAATTTGAAAAACTTGAATTGATTTGCAAAAATAATCTTTTGAATCAAAGCTTAAAAATGTCAAGAAGTTTTCAAATTCTAATTGCAAAAAATGTTTAAATTTGAAAAATGATCTTGTTCGACAAAATAAAAATGTTCAAAAACTTGAGGATGAAATTCTGTTTTTAAAAGAGAACAAGATAGAGTTTGAAAGCACAAACAATTGTTTGCAAAAGGAATTTGAAAATTTCAAGAAGACTGAAATATCCAAATATATTTTTGCTGAAGAACAAAGCTTGTTGAAAACTGAGTCTATTTTGAATGAGCTAGAAATTGAGATTGAAAAACTCAAGAATTTTGAATCAGAAAGTCGAAAATATTTTGAATTTGAAATTGGTGATTCCCATGCCAAAGTTAAATTGCTTGAAAATGAGAATTTGGGTTTGAAACAGTCCAATGCTGAATAGAAGATCGCTATAAATAGTTGCTCGAATCTATTAAAAGAAAATAGCGATCTAAAATCTCAAATTCAACGATTAGAATCAACCTTGGATAAATTTTCCAATGGGGAAAAATTGTTGAATATGCTGTTACAAAACCAAGTTTCTATTGGAAATAAATCTGGACTTGGCTTTGGGAAAAAGGATGTTTTTGGAAAACAAAATTCAAATGATTTGAAAAATCTCTCAAATTGCTTTGGAAAGAACTGCTTTGAAAATTTGAACTCTAAAAATTTCAAAGGATTTTTGAATCGTAATTGTGATGAGAAATCGTTTTATAATAAACCATTTAAACATTCTTGGATCCTAAAAAATAAAACAGGCTTCGTTAAGTTCAGACAGATTTGGGTTCCTAAGGGTACGAAAGTTAATTCTAATGGTTTGTTATATAAACAAGTTTGGGTACCTAAAACTGTGAACAAAACTGTGAGTGGTTTTACAAATTTTGTTAGACCACTTGATTCTCTAAACTGTTAGGTACCAGAGGTGGCTGAGGAACTGCTAGACAAAAGAGATTTGGATTAAAGCTGCTCAGTACTTCTGTAATCATTCACAGTTCCTTAGCCAAGCTTGTTGAGTTAGAGAGTCTGATTTACATTGGATTCTGGTATGATCTCTAAACTCACCTTTGTAAATATTCTCCATTTTTATTTTTATTTCTTTGTTTATTTCTCCTTCTACCTCCTTCTGTTCTTTTGTTTCTGTTTTTGTCACTGTTGTATCTTTTATTCTGGGCTTTCTTAACTTCAAATTGCAGAATTCATGATTTTCTGGAAATTTGCTTTATGTGAATAAAACTCTCTTATTTTTAATCTTTTCCAGATCTTGAATTTATTTCTGTAAATATCTGCAATTGTTTTTTGAAATTTTTTTTTTGAATTCTTAATAGTGCTGAAGCATTAATATCATATCTTGAACACTGTTATTTTGGATTCTAAATTTTTGAAGATCTGAATAATTAATGAAATTTCACACTTATGCTGTTATGAGTTTCTTCCAATTTATTTTGGAAACGCTTAAAATACTATACTCGTTACAGTACATCTTGTAACTTATCAGTTGTGATAATTTCAGAAATTTTCAGATTGGCTTGAATATGTTAAATTGTCTTGAATCAGTGATACATCGTGAAATCTATATTCATTCGTGATCATTTTTTTTTGAAATCTGTTTATTTGAAATCATCTGAAATTCTTGATATTTTGAATATCACACACCACTTAAATTTGAAATTTAAAAAATATACCAATCTTGTGTGACAGATTCATTATATCTCAAAAATCGACATTGATTCATGTGATTTCAAATAAATAATTTCTTAATTTTAGGATCTTGAATAATTCTCAAACTTGATGTAAATGATCTGAATATTTCACTTGTGCTTGACAGAGATTTCTTGTGAAAAATTCGTCAAAAATCTGATTTTGTAACTCACTGTTATTTCATGATCAATTGGCTTGAATATTTGTTTGAAATCATTTGAAATTATTGATTTCTTGGATCTCGCACACTTCCTAAATCTGAATTATACAAACTGGTGTGATCGATTCATTTAATCTTGAAATTTTCATATTCCCTCAAGTGATTTCAAATAAATCGAATTCTTGGATCATGATTTTTTTTTACCATCATCTTGACAAGTCTGACTTGATATTTTTCTTGTGCTGCTCTGATACTGATACGAATTTTTTTTGATGACTGCTTGCTTTGGTATATACTGTTTGTTGCTCTGATGAATATGCCTAATTTATTTATCTTGTCTACTTGGGCCTAATGATTGTACTTGGATGTCTAGGTCACTCGTGTCATATTTCAAATCCTTGATTGTTGTGACATAAACATGTGGTATCAGTTTTGATGTGCTGTTCTCTTTGATCTATTCTCATCATGTACATATATATATATTTTTTAAAAAAAACCCTCATGTCTTGTATAAATCTTTCAATTTCCTCTTGTAATTATTTTTCAATTTTAAAATTATTTATTGATTATTCATTCAGAAATTGAAATCAATAACCAAACTGGACTGTAGTTAAATTCATCAAAATTATTATCAGATTTTGAAACTGTGATGAGTTATGACTACATACTTCACAACAAGAGGAGATTCTATTTAAATTTTCATGATGATTGAACAGTTATTATAATATCTTTGGATTGGCGCTAATTTCACGAACATCTTCTATGTCTATCATCCTTCTGTCATCCATCATGATTTTATATTAATGAGGAGAGTTTTCTCTTATGTAAACAGTGAAAATATTGGTGATGGAAATGTGACTGCATTATTTTTCAGATTTACTGATGATTGAAAATTATCGAAAATCCCAGTACAGCCGAGCATATTTCATATTATGATTAAATTAGAAATTTATTTCACAAATCATCTCTGTACCTACCACCTTTCTATCATCCATTTTGGTTTTATATTCCGAGGAGTTTTTTCTTTTAAAAGCTGAAAATGATAAATATACATAAGTATGTCTCTAACCTCATTTAAAAATCCAAGCACTGGTCATGCATGGTTAAGAGACAACTTATAATTTAAGCGGCGACTGATCTCATTTAAAAATCCGAGCTCCGGTTATGCATGGTCAGTGCGCTCTTAAATAAAAAGAAAAGAAATGAAAAATAATTTGAAATAAATAAAAAATTCTTATATGAAATTCTCCTCTGTGTATAATAACTTGCCTATCAATCCATATTCTAACTTGTGAAATGTGTTATTATTTTATGACGTATTATGATTTGTTGATTGATAGCTACTGGGATTTGAGAGTATTCGATTTTGTCACTTAAGTTGAACTTATAATTATAGGACAAATCCGTCACTGTTTTTGTGCTTAGTTTAAAAAAAAGGTCTATTTTGAAAATAACTGAAATTCATTTTTTAAAAAGCTCTCTCCATTATTATAATTTCACCATAAATCCTTCGTTCTCAAATGTGAAATTTGCCACTGATTCTTAGAATATTATGATTTTTGTTTGATTTTTTTTTTTTTTGAGAATTGTGGTGAACATTCTCTCTTAAGTTGATTTTAGTCATATTTTCATCGTTCTTTTATAATCTGTATCCTTTTGATGATAACAAAAGGGGGAGAATGGTTGAGATTTTGGTTTATGAGTGAATTTTTTTAATACTTTTGAAAAATCATTCGATTTATTCTGTTCACTCTTGCACATATGTATCAGAGCTAGGGGGAGTCTAGTTGTAGGGGGAGCATACATTTAGGGGGAGTTTCACTATTCACGAATAAACACGTTTAATATATTCAAAATCTTTTATTTGTTTGTCATCATCAAAAGGGGGAGATTGTTGTATATAACGTAGTTGTATACACAATTATATGATTTTTGTTTAATGATAACAAACAAGTATATTTTACTTTAAATGTGTTTGTTACTATTATATCACATCTCAGATAGAAATATAATATTTATGTTTAAATAGAATACGACTATACACGAATTCAAATATTCAACTGTATTTTATTTAAATAGAACATTTTATTTCAATAATTAAACAGTACAAAAATATAAACTCCACTATTTGTACATTTCACTGATATTCATTATTGTACAATCAATTTTAGTATACACAAAGCTCCTTTCTACAGACACTCAATTATACAAGCATACACTCAGATGATCATTTACAGTTTCACTGCTACACACACTAATATACTTTCACTGTCATCTTCTGTCTCTGTGTTCTGTCAGTCCAATCATTATCTGCTTACCTGTCACATGAAACACACACACAGTACACTGCAATAGAAATGAATATGGTGCTGATTTATGTCAAGTGTTTAGGTCAAGCAAACTCAGCATCATGGCAGCTGAATAAAAAAAAAATTGACATATGGGAACAAGCATGTATGCGACACAGTGGAGCTACAGTCTATACATGTCCATATTAATGAAATAGTTTTTAATGTGCTAAGAATCAATCAAGAAATCAATTCATGTTTCACAGATTATGTGTTGATTATGGCAAGTTTCAAGAGCATGGCAAAATGTTTCAGATTTTCAAATGGTACATGCAATGAAGTTAATGTATATAACCAGTATGACCAGGTCAAAACAAAAGAGAGCACGGCAACAATCATGCAAGGAATACATTTTCTCATTCATTCATGGACCAGTTTAAGCAACATGATTGAAGCATTGCATTTGCTCGTATATGGGAGGTGTTCAGTTTTTTAGCAAGGAGATCTTTGCTAAAATATTCCAGAATTCAATGGTTTCCAATTACACAGTGGGAAATAAATGTGCTAAGATTTTATTCAAGAAATCTAAATTCACGTTTGACAAGACAATCATTCTTTTGGGGCAATTTATTTTCAGAAACTCAATTTGTTTTTGGCAACAGGTTAAATGACTGAAGTTCATAAGCCAACATTGAAGAGAACCAAATTGGCAGTAAAACAATTGTTCTACAGCAGTTCAATAGATCAACATGAGCATTCAGTGTTCAAGTGCAATTCATCTCACAAACAAATGGCAAGACTCAAGAAAGTGTGAATTAATGTGCCAGATGTACAAGAATAATACATGAGCAAGTGCATGCAAGAGCTTTTGGAAAGAAATCACAAACATTTCTTTTTGAAATTCTACTGAATGTGGCAAGTGTTATATGTCCTCTAGAAATTCAAATTATGTCTTTCCAGAAATTACAGGAATCAGGTTTGGCAAGCAAGCATATATTTGTCAAGCTTTAATGACACTCCAAAAATCCATTCATGATTTTCTGTAACTGTTTTTAAGAGTCAATGTTGGCAAGGAATCAATTTTTTTTTGGAAAAACACAATTCAGCAAAACCATGTTTGGCAAGTAATAAATAATTTCTTTCCAAGAACATAAATCATCTTTCCGGAAATTCAGAGTAAACATTTATGCAATCAAATCTTGGTGTTTCAAGAATTTTATCAATGAATTCATTAATTCATGTTCACAGCAAATTTTCAAGGCCAAGGATGTCAAAAGAGGAAAGCATCAATATGTTTCCAGATTTAAAACAAATCAATATGTATTTGTTTGGCAATTTTTTCTAAGGGGACAGCTAATGAAATATATTTTTCTTGAATTGCTATCAATGCTGATTCAATCAATAAATCATTTAAAGGCAGAGCAGCTATCATGCAAAGAGAATGTTGAATTTCCAAGAAATATCATTTAAACCTTTTTTTTTGGCAAGCTTTATTCATTTTCCAAAAATGATTTCATGGCATAATATCAAGTGGGCCAAAGATTTTATTTCTTTATTTTACAAAGGTGTTATAAGGCAACAATTCAAAAAGGTTTCCAGAAAATTTTCAAGGGCGATTCAATCAAGGCACCAAAGGGAAGAAATCACGCAACGCAAATCAGTCAAGTCATTCAGTGAAATCAGAGCAATAAAAGGATTCTATTATCCTATATTAACACCTATCCTCATCAGCAATTTGTATCAAAAACAAAAATCCAAAATTTCAAGAGCAAAAATCTAATCAAATTCAGAGAACTCACAAAACGTTTTTGATTGCAATCCAAGACTGTGAATCGAGCAGGAGCATAAATTTGAAGAAGCTTTGGAGATTATTTCTTTTAGAACATCAATCAATCGATTCGAGTTGGAGGATTTCAAAGAAACCCGAAAATTCCATTTTCCCATAGCCTCCATGTTCATTTCCTTAGAAGCAAAGGATCAGGCTGAACAAATAAAGAAAATGGGCAGCCAAAATAAGTCAAAAGGGATTAGTTTGTATTAAAGAGGGGGTTTCTTTGCTTTATTTTTATTTATTTTGTATTTTCAATTCTTTTGTAAACTGTCAAAACAGTTTCTAGAATTCTGTAAAAATCTAGGGAAAACCAGTTAGGTGTTTAACTGGCAGTTGGCAGAGTCTGTAAAATCTGGGTTACTGGTTACAGGGTTGTAATCAGGGGAAATCTGATCGAGGGGATATCGATCAGTCTAGGGTTTTGAGCGTAGGGTTAGAATAGGAGCAGGGTTTGCGAGTGTACATGGTCTTGTATGCGGGAGCTGTTCTATCACCTAGTAGAAACCTTAGAAATGCAGCAGTAGGCAGGGTTTTGCCGAAGCTGGGTATATCTGTGTGTGATTTATTTTCTGCAGTTCTGTTTCCGCTATATTCTGCGATGTGTTAATTATTATATATCTCGTTAGAATTTTAATTCTGTTAAAAACTGTGATAAACCCTATTCACCCCCCCTCTATGGTTAATCTAGATCCAACAGGTTAGTCGTGGACCCCGCAAAAGTGGTTGCTGTGCAAGATTGGAAGATTCCATGAAACGCAACTGAAGTCCGAAGCTTTCTTGGGCTAGCAGGATTTTACCAGAAGTTCATCAAAGACTTTGCGAAAATCTCAGCTCCACTTACAAGGTTGACGAAGAAGAACCTAGTTTTCGCTTGGGATTTGGATTACGATATTGCTTTCCAATGCTTGAAATGGGCTCTAACAACAGCCCCAGTTCTGACATTGCCCGATGGGAGCGAGATGTTTACTGTATACACGGATGCATGCGGTACAAGATTAGGCGTTGTCTTAATGCAAGAAGGGAAGGTAGTAGCTTATGGTGGAAGGCAGTTGAAAGTACATGGGAAAAACTACCCAACCCACGACCTAGAATTGGCGGCCATCGTTTTCGCTCTTAAGTCTTGGTGCCATTATCTTCTAGGTGAGAAGTTTGAATTGTTTACTGACCATAAATCGTTGAAGTACCTTTTCTCGCAGATAGATCGCAACTTGAGGCAGCAAATATGGACGGAGTTTCTTGCCTCATATGATTTTGAGATTTCCTATACTCCTGGCAAGGGCAATGTGGTAGCAGATGCTCTAAGTAGAAAGAAGCTGACCTTAAGCCCTCTCTTTGTAGAAAGGCAAAGCTTGGAGTACATAGCCAACTTTGATTTTAGACCCTCCTCTGAATTTGTACCTGGCTTGTTAGCAACACTGGAAGTGTGGCCTACACTTTTTGACTCAATAGGAACTGCACAACGTGAAGACCCTCAGCTAGTAGATGTGATAGATAAGTTGATTAGGGGTGAAACTTCGAGTCACCTCAATAGATACTCCATCGATGATAAGGGATGGTTGAAACAGGATGGAAGGCTATGCTCCCACAAGTAAGAGATTTAGTGAAAATGGTTCTAGAAGAAGCACACCATTCAAAGCTGACCATACACCCAGGCGGAGATAAAATGTATAAAGATATCAAAAGAGCTTTCTTTTGGAATGGCATGAAGAGGGACGTAGCTGAATTCGTTTCTAAGTGCATGATATGCCAGCAGGTCAAGGCGGAGCAGAAGAAGCCTGGTGGTTTGCTTTATCCTCTAGAAGTCCCAAAGTGGAAATGGGATAGCATTTCAATGGACTTTATTGATGGGTTGCCTAGGTCAAGAAGGGGCAATACCAGTATTTGGGTAATAGTGGACCGGCTCACAAAAAGCGCTCACTTTATACCTGTCAAAAGTAGAAGGACTGCCTCATCTCTAGCATCTCTATATCTTAAAGAGATAGTTCGACTGCATGGGATACCTTCCAGCATAGTAAGCGATCGAGACCCTATCTTTACAAGCGAGTTCTGGAAGAGTTTTCAAGAGATGTAGGCACACAACTATGTTTAAGCACGGCCTACCACCTCCAAACCGATGGACAGATGGAAAGTGTGAACAGAGTCTTATAAGACCTCTTGAGATTGTGTGTTCTTGACTTTGGAGGGACATGGGAAGATCATCTTCCTCTGGTGGAGTTCGCCTACAACAATAGCTACCAAGCTACAATAGGCATGACACCCTTCGAAGCCTTATACGGGAGACCGTGTCAATCACCAACCTGTTGGTGGGAATCCACAGATAAGCTTAAACTTGGGCCAGACATGATTAGGGAAACCTCAGAACAGGTGGATCTAATAAGAAGACGAATGAAGACTGCTCAAGATAGACAGAGGTCCTATGCAGATAAAAGAAGGACCGACCTTGAGTTTGAGGTTGGAGACAGAGTTTTCCTTAAAGTATCTCCTTTGGGGAATGTTGTTCGCTTTGGATCCAAAGGGAAATTGGCACCTAGATTCATATGACCATTTCCTATCATTGAAAGAATTGGGACGATGGCCTATAGATTAGAGCTACCTGAAAAGTTGGCTGGAGTTCACAATGTCTTTCATTGTTCTCACCTATGGAAGTGCTTACATGAGTCTGCGGAAGTGGTGGAACAAAAGATAGTAGAAGAGGTAGAAGTGGAACGAGAAGCAACAGTGAGAAGAATCACAACTCGTATCTTGGGAACGGAAGTCAAAAAGCTACGCAACCGTGAAGTCAAGCTTGTTAAAGTACAATGGAGTGACAATGAAGAAGACACGACATGGGAGACCGAAAGCAAGATACGCGCAGCCTACCCTTATCTTTTTGAGGGTACATCTTTGATCTCTCCTTTATCATAAGTTTATTCATGCATAGTTATTGTCTCGGTCCTATTTCTTGATCCTTAGTAGAAATCAATGGATGTAAACATGTATTTGAAACATGTTATGGTTGATGGTTGCAAAGTGGTTGCTAGTGATTGCTCATGGATGCATATGCACATACACATTAGGTTCTAGATCAGCTCAATCACTTTCATATTGCATTTTCATATGAACGCATGAAATTGTATGTGGATTGAAACTTGATGTGTTATCCTATGGACGTTGCATTTGTATGAATGATTGTGCACTCACGTAGAATTATGAATAGGAAAAATTGCATACATAATGGACTCATGGCACTCTCATGATTCACATTAAGGAGGTCAACTGGATCAGTAGACCGCCTGATTTTGCACTAGATAAGAGACATACACACACACTCTGCATATGTTCATATGGCATTAGAAGTCTTTTAAGGACAATGGATGCTTGTGGATGATGGATGAGTAGATGGATGATTGGATGTTAAGATGCATTCTTCTTAACTTGAAGATTTCAGGGACGAAATCCTTTAAGGAGGGGAGAATGTAACACCCCGAATTTTCTGAGAATATTAAAATTAACAAATTCAAGAGAACTTAATTTTTAGAAGAAGAATTAAGTGAAATGGGTTGCGCTATTATGATCATCTCAAAATTTTGGTCAAGATAGACATTTGGTTTGCATAAAACGAATACCTTATGAAGAAGTTATTAAGCCTTGAAGTTTGTATGCATATGAGATATATATATATATATATATATATATATATATAAATTAAATAAATAAATATGCAAAAAAGTTCAAAATAGCGAATCGGGAGGGGGAATAACCGAATCGACCCATTTTTGAGGTCGACCCGAGCTCTGCTGGTTCGACTAGGGGTTGATTCAGGGTGTTTGGTTGTCAACCCGTGGGCCGATTTGCTCTAAGGCAGATGTGGCATCTGATTGGTTCTGATGGACTCCTTGCTGAGTCATTAGGGGTGATGTCGCTATTCTATCTTGTCTGAATGGCTTTGATTTGCTCTAGGTTAATCTAACGGTTCCTATTAAATCAAACTTCTATATAAGCAACCTAATACCTCAACCCTAAATCATATTAAAAATCAAACCAAAAGCCGTCATGCTGCCGTTGGACAACCTCGAGTAGCCAAAGTTCAACTTGAAGCAAATTAAAAGAGACAAACAAAATCAAATCAAAATTAAACTGAAACAACGATTGTCTACATCAAAGGCGAGCATTTCAACCTCAGAATACAAATTCCAGAAATTAAGATTGTCTTTTGTAAGTGTAGTTATCTTTTAGATGTAAATAAATTTAAGACACGATTTGATATAAAGTGAAAAATAGAATTATACCATGTTGTATAATAATTCATGTTTGTTTCTTGTGATGATTTTATCATGAATTGTCTTGGAATGTTTGTGGCTTATTGGACTTGGTGTTGGATCTATTAAAGATTGCGAATGAAACTATCAATATCATATGCAAGTTATATGTTTCATGTTAAGATCTACATATATATGTTTATATGATTAATGCAAGTTGTATGTATTATGTTAGATCTAAGTCAAGATCTACATATATATGTTCATATGCTTTATGTTAGATCCATATGCCTATATGTATGTTCATATGCAAGTTACAAGTTTTATGTTGGATCCATGTCAAGATCTATCTAGGTTCATATGATTAATGCAAGTTATATGTTTTATGATAGATCCATGTCATAATCTAATTATACATATGTTCATATGCAAGTATATGTTAGATCCAAAACTAAATCTATATTTATATGCATGTTTGTAAAGTGGACTTATGCAAGTTCACTTTGTTAGATCCAGTTCACACCTATATGTTAATGTTAAAACTATAAATGCCTTGGGATTGGACATGTCATGATTATGTCATGTGCTAGTTTATAATTAAGGTTATGTTCACACATGCCTAGATCTACATATTAACATGTTTTAGGCTTATATTATCTAAGTCTAAATTATATGCAAGTTCATGTGACATGTTAAATTATATGAATAAAGTTTTATGCAAAATTTACATGTTTGGTTGAATCTATATTATGCATGTTCCCTTCTTTACCTCTTGTTTATAAATTGGGCTAATATGCGGGCCCAATGACTTTATGTGATTAATACGAACGAACAAATGGGGTAATGTTGGAATAGTTATTAAATCAAAACATGTTAATAATGTAGGTGGGCCCAAAACCATGTACATGGTTAAGGCCATGAATGGTATAATTTATACCATTAGTCTTGAACATAATTAAAATATGTGACATGAAACACTTGTAGAAAATTCACATATATAAAATGTAAAAGATGAATATGCCTAACCCAATGTTAGACTGAGTTGTGGTGTAAACCTGCCCAAAACCGATCGGCACATCCAGTAACAACAACAATACCTGTCTAATGTGAGAGGTTAGTGCATCAAGCTCAAAAAGACCCGAGGTTAGACTGATTAGTGGTGTAAAACTGCCCGGAACCGACCAGCACATCCAGTAACTACAACAATACCTGTCTAATGTGAGTGGTTGGTGCTTTAATTAATTAATTAATTAATTAAGTCTCATGAACAATCAAGCTAGAAATGGTGAGGTTAAGTAATTAAGGGGACACATAACCAACATAACATGTTAACAAGACTAGATTGGTGGGGTTAAGTAATTGAGGAAAACACTTAACCAACTTAACATGTTAACCAGACAAGATTGATAGGGGTTAAGTCAAACCAAGGACACTTAACCAATTTAGCATGTTGACTAGAAAAACCCTAGTAACGGGGACCCGTTTCAGCAGTAACCCACATGGATGTATCAAGGTACCCTGAACTAGGCAGGGTGGGGCACGATTACTGGGCTGAATATAAGCGGTCAAAAGGGCGGCGGTTAGGTGCGTCATTGTAGGTTCCGATGGAGTACGGTCGTGCATGGGCTTTGGAGTGGAAAAAGCAGGCACTGGCACTAGGCGTGCACTTGTGCATCTTTGAATCGTGTCAGGATTGCCATTATAGGACTTGATACACCCTATACTGGAACCAGCACAAGTACATAAAAATCACGTAGGGCCGCATGACACCGGGAATACATGAATGCAAGTAGGAGCCGATCAATACATGAATGGGATCACTTTATCATGAACATACATTGCTAGTTAAACAACTCTTAATGGGTGCAGAGAAGTAAAAGTGGATGCGATAGCCAAATCTAGTTAAATCTTACTTTACCTCGTTTTAGGACTACCCTATCCTTGTGGTATCATTCTAAGTTTAGTTTATTCATGTCATAGTCTTTTACTTGTTTACATGCTATTAAATAACTGGGCTTACCAGACTTATGTCTGACTCATTTTCCTTTCGCTTCTTTTCTTACTCCCCCCCCCTCGGGTCCGCCGGGAGGAAACACTTCTTCTTAGTCCGGGTTAGCCAAAGCTTGAAGACCGTAGATGTAAGGCTTGGACTTTCCATTTTGAGCTATGGCTATGTTCAAACACTTATTGGGCATTTATATCATTTTATTTTCTGTATTGCTTCTTTATGTTTTCAAGGCAGATGAAAAGTTGTAATAATTTGGAAGGTTGAAACAGTTGTTGAATTGTTGTGTTGAACAAGTATTCATGAAATAATATCGATCTTTTTCCGCTGTATAAATTTTCTGTCTTGTTATTTATTATATCTTGTACCTTAAAACGCTTCACCGAAGTTAAGGCATTCCCTTTGAGAGTGACCTTAACGGAGGTGGGATTTTACATCAACATTCCAAGTTAAAATGGTATTCAAATTATATTGAAATCCTTTTTAAATTAATAAATAAACGTTATATTTTAATAACGATTCCCATAGCGACTATTTTAAAATTTGAATTGGACATAACTAACAATCTATAACACAAAATCTGGATTTTTCTGTTTCATATAAAAATTATAATCAACAAAATTCCAATATTTCTTGTTTCACAGAATTCCGACTTATATCGGATCCTATATATTCAATTAAAGTTGAAAACTTAATATTACAAACTACCGCACCATCACAAGCTCAACTTAAAGTATATATAAATTATAACGTTCAAACTTCGTTTTATATACTATTTCAATATTGAAATCATTAATATTCCCAAATATAATATTTAAAATAATAAATTAAATTAAATATTTGACTACAAAAAATACGGGACATTACATTCTTGCCCACTTAAAAGAATTTCATCCCCAAAAATTACTTAGGTAGGAAAACGTTACAAACCCAATCACTATAAAAATCGATTTCCATCTTAATTTTAAATTGAAAACCAATTCATTATTGTAAATAAGAATTTCAAAAATATCAAAAATTTCTAACACTTTAAATTCCAGGAAAAATTTGCAGAGTCTCCTTTGTACGGAGGGACTTCTGCAATATCACAGGAGCAAATAATATATATACGTCGACTCACACAGTCAGAAAACAAAATTCAAAAACCAAAAATTTATATTTTCGCATAGGCGTACCTTATGTGAGCGTTATTAAGCATACTTACTCAACTTACATGCAATCTACGCAACAAAACTCAAGTCTCATAGCCATTTGGCACCTGCACTCAACTCAATTAAATATATAAGTAACAGATGTATGACATTCTTAAATAATATTTCACTAATCATCAAGTGTAACAAAACGGATTCAAAAATCAAACAGGTCGCATTAATTCATTTCCAAATACAGGGTTAAATCATAAATTTCAATTCATATGCATTTTCACAATTTAATTATATGGGAATTTATTCTTTAGTGTATAATTCATTCAGCTCCAGTAATTTTTTTTTATTTCTATTCAAACAATCTACCATCCAATAACAAATAATTCACAATCAACAACCAGTACACAACAACCTTAATCAAATCAATTGAATTTATATTCAATATTAATATTTACTTAAATACACCATATTTGAACATCAACCGAATAATATTCGATTGATTTCTATTTAATTATTGTTATTCAAATTCCAAATTCCAAATTCCAAATTTATTAATTTAATTTCAATATCATTTCTCAAATTAATTTCACTTAACCAAGTTAAGTTCCAATTCAAATCTTTTATCCAATTGATTTTTTTCTAACTAATTCTGATTTAATTAATCTCATATTAAAATTCGTATTCACAAATTCTATGTGAAATCTTCTTCTGGTTATATTAACTATTCCAATTTGAATTTCATTCAAATCAACCAAACACATCGATATCCTAATAATTTCATAAAATTATTTCTTTTCTATACAAAAATATAATTTGGACATGATTATTTGACTTACCCTCTTTACAAAATAATATCGTGTCCAATTTCAGTTCAAAAGCTTCTCAACACTTGAACCGATCAACAACATAATATAAAACATTTTTATATATAAAATTTACAAATATGCTCTCATTTATGTATATATATACACACACTCAACTCAATCTAGGGCATTACTAACTCCATCTCTTTCGAGTTACGCCTCAAAGTCAAGGTTATTACTAAACCAATAGCTCTAATACCACTGTAATGGCCCAACAGATTTTCAATCCTGAAAATCGACACCAAACCGTTGTCGACAATTCAAGCATCGAAAACACTGAAAGGTTAATAGAATGAAATTAGAGGGTGAGATAAGAAGGAAAGAAATATTAGAATAGAAGAAGAAAGAGAACCAACATAACACCGAGTCTCACATCGCAGCAGAACAAAATATAATATAGAAATAAATCTTTATTGAGAGCTAAGAAAATACATACAATCATCAGCGTACATCAACACATCTGGACAGTTATAATAATAACCTGTCCTCACATACAACATACAGTGGAAAACACACCAAATATATATATATATATATATATATATATATATATATCATACGTCTGAACTCATCCAGCTCGTCTCTTCATAGCGTCTGATAACCTAAACCTGTAAAACCCAGTCGAACCCGAGCATTACAAACGCAAGATCAGTCTGGTGAACCAAAGTGAGAAAAACCACTAAGTTTAAAGGTATCACACAAATTGATTTTAAAATCAAATCTTTTCCAAAGAAAAGGATAATCGTGAGACCAAATCCACACATAAATACAGACGGTTTTCACCTTACGATAACCCAAAATAGTTTTTGAAATCAATATCTTTTATGATATTATAATAGTGTCTAAATACAAATAAATATCTATGTAGCAGATCATTTGCATCTCACGCTCTATATACGTAGTATACAATCAAAACCGCGGGCTCTTATTAGAGAATGGATTTCCTGGCAATGTATGGGACAACCTTCCCGATAATGTACCTCCGGCGATGAATGCATTAGGGTTCAACTAGAACATCTTGCAACCCAGGCTAAACATGACCGACCCCTAGTGCGCTTGAGAGTACCGAATATATCATTAACACGGTTGGGGTCCAGCCAACCGAACCGATAGCATACATACAAAAATAAAAAGGAACAACCGAAGGCATTTGATTTCTCTAGATCAGGTAATGATATACCCATTTGATGGGTGCGACCCACATAGCCATGGACCTACCCTATTTTGTGCCATTTCCCGGTTGATGAGGCTTGAGGTTAATATTACCTTTAGAAACTTATATCATCATTAACTTTGAATGCTATATTGTCAAATCCTCTAGGAATTTACTAATTAACATCTGCAAAAATTCTCTAGTACTTAGGCTAGAGAAAAGCCTTTTCTCCACCATCAACTATGGTACGTTTGAAGAAATCAATGTACGTAACCCCTTTGGAAATACTCCATCAGACATCCTTCCATACAAATCATCTAGGAACAAGATGAACCGAAGGTACCCTCCTACCGCATTCTAGGTATCACCTTATGGATTAGTAGCGAGTAGTCCTTGCAATCCAAAGATTTCAATCACGACAGAATCATAAGTCATAATATCTCTAGCGACCGCCAGAGAAATTCAACAAGTGGCTCTTCCGCTCACTAAGATCAACGGTCTTCAATTACTCCATCTTCAATAACAATCTTCTACATATTCACTGGTTCAGAATGGTTTTCAAATATAAATTCGATCCCAGTCTTTCCGTACCAACAATCGTATTAGTTAGATTTGATAGTCGGTTATTTAACTATCAAATAAATAATCGTGATTATAAAATGAGTTTACTAGTTCAGTACCAGCATTACATGGCCTCTTTAAATAAAGAACGATTAACGATAGTTAATTTTAAACTCTTAAATATTTCAACATTCTGAATATAGCTTTTCATTCTTATTTAACATAAGGTTATTTCAAACTATTTTATTTTCATACTTAGGAAAATATTCTATAATCATATTCCATTTTCTATTCCACTATCATTTTCAAAACATTTACTACCTCATTACTCATTATCTATATTGGGAAAATCAAGTCAACTTATCATTCGCAAAATAATGTTACAAAATCTCTCTTGGTTTCATCCGCCCTTATTCCTTTAAAATAAATTCATTCTCAAAACTTAACTTTCCTTTTACCTCGAAAATACCATTTTAATTTCACACAATCTCCTTTTATTTCCTATACTTCCAAAATATCATTATATATATATATTCCCAAATCTTTCTATTTTCGTTACATGGAAAATCTCATTATATATTCTCGACTCTTTTATTTACATTGCGTTATTATTTCTCCTATGGAAATAATAAAATATTTTTAACCTCTTTCCCATTACAAACTAATATCATCTTTAGATAATCCTGAAGTCATTCAAGTTGGGGTATTTATTTACCTCTCAGACCTTGATCAACAACGTTCTTATCTTTGGATAAACATGTGTTGTAATTTAAAATCCGATATTTATTATAATACCAAACACGTCTCATTTAACTATTTTATTTATAATATTTTCTATAAACTTCTTACCTTTGAAAATCTCCTTCTGGAGTATAACTATTATTTCTTAATTCATTGATTAATAAATTACTTAAATAAACATCACCTTTTAGTTTTCTTTAAACAATTTGTTTTATAACTTGGATTTTTTATTTCAAAATCATATTACTCACTTCTTTACCAAATTCACTTTTAACCATCCCTTTTCTAATCCATTTAACCATTCCCGCTTGAAAATATTATTTCAATTTCCCCGATTTTACTTAATTCCATTATTATGTAACGTTAATTTAAAATTAATGCTTTAACACTCATTCCCTTTATATAAACTTAGTTTATAAAATTCTGGTTTAATATAAACTCTTTTATTCTCAATTTCCTTTTACTTAATTCAAACATTAAGTAAATAATAATTTAAGCCACTGCTTAAAATTCCTTTTAGACTTTGTTTTAAAAATTCAGGATTTAATATAAAATCCATTCATAAATTCCTTCCACAATTCAAGTAGATTCCATTTCAACTTCGATTACTTTTTTTGGCATAGTCGACTGGTTTTTGAAGCGTTCCGTAACACTTTTTTATTATGACTAATAATAAAATAACAATATAGTATAGGTGACTATAGTTAACGGTCAGCTAATTCCTTTTTTAAATGAATTTCAATTAAAAACTAATCTCTTAAATTATTATTAATTAAAATAATAATTTACTTCATCATTAACTACTGTAGCAGTAGTTAATTACTTTATTAACTAAAATAAATAGTAAATTCCTTTTTTAACATCTTATTAAAATTGAAAACAAATATTAGTTAGACCATTTCATTAGATTAATTCAAAACAAAAAATTTAGTAATTATTCTTAGTTAAAAACGATTGACTTGGTCAACCCAAAACACAGTTATCCCGTTAACCAAATTCAATTGGTCCTTCCTTTAAATTAATTAATAATATAATTAATTTAAATAATTCCATTTAATTATTTCTAAAAATTAATTATTCAATCTTGACCATTAGGTTAATTTTCTACACTCTTGCTCATAAATCTGATTAACATCAGAATTTGCTTCATAAAATCATCAAATGAATACTCATAAACTTAATTAATAAATAATAAATATTTGTTCTTCATAAGAAACTTAATTTAAATAGCATGTTTGTTCTTCACAAGAAACTTAATTCATTAAAACACGTCTTAAAAAATTGGGCTAACGGGAAATTTGGTAGTGGCACTAAACTTTCAGAAGATCTTGTTGTACAACTGCACTCTGTACAATTCGCCTTACTCAATGATGTTCCAAATATTTAGCTTGCTACGAATGAAAGTCACATTTCTCATTTACTTAAGGACGCGATGTACACTGAGGCACTTATGAAGAAACAAAAAGCTAGATTGGAATGGATACATGACGGCGATAAGAATACTTCCTATTTTCATAGCGCTCTTAGGGCTAAACATAATAGAGAAAATATCTTCTCCATTTATGGCACTGAGGGTCAGCTATTCACCACTCAAGATGGGATTCAGCATGCGTTTATAGGTTACTTTTCATCTTTACTTGGCAACGAAAATCTTTTTACGCCATGCTTCAATGAATTAAACTCGTTTCCACCTGTTGGAATATGTAGGCAAGAATTCATGTGGTGTTCCTGATGGCTATAATGCCAACCTCTTTTTCACCTATTGGAATATTATAGGAAATGACATATGTAAAGCTATCACGAATTTCTTTTTAAAAGCTAAACTTATGGACTCTTATAATAACATAATTCTGTCATTGATCCCTAAGGTTAAGATTGCTAATCATGTGCATGATTTTAGACCAATAGCTTGTTGCAACACTATATACAAACGCATTGCCAAAATAATAGCAAACAGATTAAAAAAGGTCCTGCCTAAAATAATTTCACCTAATCAAACTGCATTCTTAGCTAACAGGAATATATTAGACAACGTTCTCATGGCTCACGAGTTATTAAAGGGTTATAAAAGGAAATACATTCTCCTAGGGCTATGCTTAAAGTTGATATTAAAAAAGCATTTGACTCGTTCCACTGAGATTCATAACGAGAATTCTATCTTATATGAACTTTCCTGCCAACATAATATCATGGATACTTGCTTGCTTATCTACTGTTCATTTCTCCATCAACTTAAATGGCAACAATGTAGGTTACTTTAAAAGCAAAATTGGAATTAGGCAGAGTGACCCTATGTCTGCTTACATTTTCATAATTGTGATGGAATTACTCACTGCAGGGAATAACGAATTTCAGCTCCACCCTAAATGTCATGATCCCATTATTACTTCACTACTTTCTGTGGATGACTTGATTGTTTTCTGCAAGCCGAATAATGATATCATGATTAATATCATGAGTATATTGAAGAAATTTTATAGGATTACAGGATTACAAATAAATATTGCCAAATCAGAACTAAACATTGTTGGAGTCTCTCCTGAATTCGCTAATGAAATTCAAGCTATTATCGTGCTTTGCATAAATCAAAATGCCACAACATACCTTGGCCTGCCCCTTACATCTTCAAGGATCACAACGGCATAATGTATCCCTCTATATGAAAAAAATCCTATGAAGGCTTGAATGTTGGTCCACAAAGATGCTCACTCAAGCAGGTAGGTTGATTCTAATAAAAGCCGTTATTATAGCTATGCACACTTATTGGTCTACAACTTATATCCTCCCACAGAAACTTTTGAAAATGATTAAAACCGCTTTCATGAGGTTTTTTTTTGAGAGATAGTATAAATGTAAAATATTCGCATCCTATTTCTTTCAAATACATCAAAAACCCAATTGTATATGGTGGTTTAGGAATAATTAACATTGTTAAGTGGAATAGGGCCACTTTCGTGAAACATATCGACAATTATCTTAACAATATTGATAGTAATTGGGTTTCATGGTCTAAAAATCACATAGTTAAAGATCTCAATTTTTGGAGCATGGAACCCCCCTAACTTAAGTTGGACATTGCTATATATTTTTACGTTAAGAGGCACGATTCTTCCTTTGTTTAAATTCAATGCCTTGGCTTTCAAGAACATAAAATTTTGGTATGACCCATGGATCGAGCATGGGCTTATACTTAATAACGTTATGCCGCAACATGGAAAAATTATGTCCGGTATCCATGATCTAGCTTCTGTGGGTGGCTTAATGAACAATACTAGTTTCTCTTTGCCGAGAACTGCCTCGCCCTGCTGCGTAATGTACTGGAATAAGATACACGCTCTTCCACCATCAACCCTAAGTAATGCCAGATCATCTTATGCTCCGAAAGGTGAGAAGTACTCAATAAAACTCATGTACTTGTTCATGATGGACATGAAAACTTTGCCACATTGCAGGTGGCAGTCAATTATCTGGAAATTAAATAATGAGGCTAAAGTGAATCTTTTTCTTTGGAAAGTAATTCACAAAGCTCTCTTCACTAGAGTAAAACTTGTCGCTAGAGGATTAAGCTTGCCAATCTACTGTGCTTTTTGCCATGAGGAGCCTAAGGATGTTGGTCACCTGTTTTTCGAATGCGAACATATTAGATACATTTGGAAGGAAGCAATGTTCAAATCTGGAAGGGACTGCAGTGTGCAACAAAGTGCTGAAGAATGGAGCTGCACACATTATCACATTGCGAAAGGAAACAAGCAGGCTAATCTGATACATTTTGTAATGAAGAAATTCATACGTTCCATCTGGATTATGCGGAATGATAAGATATCCTCGCAGGCTCTACCAAAAAAAATATTTATTATCTTTAATAAACTTCTATTTGAAATAATAGATTTAAAAATCTATATCAGTTAAAAAATAAATTTTATAAATTCATTTCTATCGATTCACTTGACGGTAAATCTATATCTATAAAAGATTGATTTATAGGCTATATACTGCCAATTACTCAACCAATTTTACCCTTTGGTTTAAACAAAAAAATGTTGAATTTCAGGTCAACAGTCAACAACCAAATCAATCATCTAATCAGAATAGTTCATATAATGATAATATGGGAATCAATAACATTAAATATATTTGAGAAATCCACTTGGATTCCTCCAACCTGTTCTTCCTTGCATCCTAATACGTTATCTTAAATAAAACTATTTAATAAGAATTATTAAATATTACAACTAATAATTCCTATAATAGTCAATAGTAAAAAACTAACACAACAAAACAATTCATTTCAATAAACACGTTTATTTTATAAACGTAACTAATAAGGTAAGTTACCTCTATTGGTTCCAATCATTAAAATAATGATATAGTTTTTCACTGAAATTAAACAACGTTTAATTTCATGGGTTCAATCAATATATGAATATATAATTAACACACAATCAACCCTTAGCAACCATAGCACACAATTATAAAGCTCGACTTATATAAAATATAAGTGGGAAGAACTAAGTGAGTTTAACTCACCTTGATTTCATTTGTCGAGATAATGATTAACTTCAGTTAAATTAAATGCAATTATAACTTAATTGAAAACTCCAGCTGCACCCAATTGCGTCCAACTCTATTCCAAAATGTAGATTACATCAAAACGGTTCCATTGCTTCTTGTTTGGCCAAATTTTGATAACATATATGGGAATTATAAATTTATAAGCATATGATTCAATTTAAAACTCATTAACCTTTAACTAAACAATTGTTATCTAAACAAATTACTTTGGATTTAGTAAATCATTTGGGTCTGTATTGTTATGCTCCTTCATTCTCTATTCTTTGTTTGAAATTTTGCTTGATAAATCACTTTATTTTATGATCAAACTGCAAAACTAATTAATGTTTAATTATAGATTTATAAACTTTAATTACATTTGAATTGTCGGTTACAAGCTCGTAGTGTGCTTCGGATCAATTTCCTCTTCATTCCAGAAAATGTGCCCAACATCTTCTTTCTGTTCCATCCTAACAATATTTGAAAATATTACTAACATTCAAAAGTTATATAAATTAATTAAATTAACAAATCTCCTTAACTATATCTTATAGAATTTAATTAAAGTTTTAAAATAACGAGTCTGAACCTTTAAATGCTTCATTCTTGTAACAACCCGGAAAATCAGAGCCAATTTAAAATTTAAAATTTGGCTATTTTAATGAATAATGACTTAGAAATAGCACGGCAGTTTGAAAATTTGAATTAAACTTTGACTGAATTTGTAGGATGCAAAATAAATCGGATTTTAGTGAAATCAAAAATATTTAAATCTATTTGTGAATATCTTTCTAACGAATCTGAAAAATCCAAATTTCATAGCGGGAATTTAAAGTTATGGCCAGTCGAATATTCAGAATAGTCAATATAGAATAAATATGGCCCTTAAAAATAGAAATTTTGCAAACGACCTCCGTTTTCGACGAAACCACTTTTATTGGATCCAGAATGTCAATTTATTGCTAGATTCCAATTTCCATAATTTTTGGGATTAATAGGTGAGCGTGGCAAAGGAAAATGTGTTTGGTAATTTTAGTTTGAATTAGATCGACCAGATAAAGTCCATTTTTTCAAACGGTCTCCAAATTCGACGAAATTAATTTTCTTGGGACCGTATCGTCAATACAAAGCCATATATATTTTTTCTGTAATTTTTGGAATTAGTATGTGGCCTCGACAAATTAAAATGTACGTTCAAATCTAAATTTGAATGTTTTATATTTTAATTTGAAGAAAAACTGACTGAAACAGTCGAATGGGCTTAATAAACATATTCCATTGTGACCGAAATGGGTTTTTAGCTAGGGGGCGACAATCGTTGGATTTGATTTGGAGTTTGGATAAGGAAAAACTTTTTTTGAATTAAATATATATACGGGCCAATCATATTTTTCCATCATTAAAGTAAATTTCCGAAAATTCTTTCTCTCTCCCCGTAACAGCCTCGACGAACGACGTAAAGGCATCACGACCTTCTCTCCTCGATTTCTCCATATCCACTCAATAAAATCATATGGCCCTTTGGAGAATTTTGTTGATCTCTTCAAGGTCTTCAAATCCATACCTGTTGCGCCTCTTACAGTGGCGCGAATCTCGAGCATCGACATCCAGAAGTGTCCACCATTCAACCGCCACCTCCACGTCAGATTGCCCCAAGCCCCACCCTGCAAGGAATCGAAACTTCCCCGGTGAGGAAAGAGCGGATACTATGAGAACAACACACAAAAGGACGCAGACGGAAGAACATTTCATTGTATATTACAATAATTCAACCAGACTACAAGATAATACAGAGTATAAATGAATATTACATTCGATAAATATCAGTGATTATAATACATTACATAGCAGCGGATAATAATACAATGCACAACTAGAAGTAATACACGGATACAAAGCTTTCCGAGTATCGTTCCAGCTGTAAATCAGGATCTTGTGAATTTTATCTGCAAAACCAAAACTACTAGCTGCCCGTGTCAAAATAAGGGCACCCAGAGTTTAGGTTAAAACAATAAACTCCAGATCAGTCATGGGACTGGTGTGAGAACTAAAACAGTTATTAATCTTTATTTTTAAAGTTAGGTAAATCAAGGGACCACGCCGTATAACACGGAACGGGTTTCCTCCCAAGAATACCAGTGCATATAACAACACCGCAATGCTAAATAAAGAAAAATGAAGCTATTATAAGACCCAGGTCCTATCACACAATGCAACGCAAGCCGGGGGATAGGGTTTTACCTTATAATAGCCAAAGAATGCTTGATATGCTAAATTTCATGTTTTAAATTTTTAATCAGACTCCAATTGTAAATTAGTAAGAGAACGATTTCCTAAGTATTAACCCCGAAGGCCAAAACCAACATCAGACTAATACCCAGGAAACCACCCATCTTAGCTCGTTTTCAGTTAGTTTCTAATTTTATATACAATCATAAATATCAATCATAGACGACATGGGTACCATATATCATGTCTCCATATATAGGTATACAATCAAAACCGCAAGATGTCGTATTTGAAGTTGGGTTATCATTTATGGTATGAACCGAGGCTAGGGATCGTCCTCTACCGATTCGAGACACTCTAGTCCGCCCCTCAGGCAAGCGCGCAGACAAGCCTTGGATCGTCAGGGCCGGTCCACACGGAGTGGATTATTATGCCTGAACAATATATCTCCCCGCCCTATGGGGTGTAAATGAGCCAACGAATGACTCCATCGGCTTCACATAGTCACCGATATATCCGAGGCGCCTCGCAAACCAACAACCACATAAGTCAAACTCGTCAGGGCATGTAAAACCACCGACGCCACTTCTAACTAGAAAGAAACGCATGCCCTCTTTGATTTCCTCTCCCGTTTCTGGTTCATACCGGGTGTGAAACTTGCGAAGTAAACGTTACACAAAGCTATGCCACAAAGGCCTTGCTTTGATCATCAACCACAAGACTTTGCTTTTCAACAGAAGCCTTGATCAATTGCCACTTAGGCATGCCACACATGCAATTCACTCCATGCGATGGATATCCATCAATATATAACCCCTGAGCTCGTACGTCTCAGAGAAGGGCGTTAAACAAGAGAATAAATTCTCCGCCGCCAAACAGATATATATTTAATAGAAATCAATCACACAAACTAAAAATCCAATGTCAGACACACAGTCCATTTACAAGTTCGTTCTCAGTCTGAACGAAACCGGAGGCACCTAGTACCCCGCATATCCATCGATCTCCAAGTACGTCTGGACGACCACCAACTGTTTCCATCTTCTTGGGTGTACAACCCAATCAAGATCATCAGTAATTATCCAAACGACGTGAATACCTCCAGTCTTCAACCACCGTCTTCATCTTCGACTCATCGTCGAATCAGTTATTCAGAATGGGATAAACCCGGTCTTTCCGAATAACTCGCGTATATAATAAACAAGTGTTACACAAACACAACATACGCCTCATTCTAATTCATCAGTCACTAACCGTATATTAGCAAGAGAACAATTCCCCAAATATTAACCCCGAAGGCCGAAACCAACATCAGATCAATACCCAGGAAACCATTCTTCTCAACTAACCGACAGTTAGTTTCTAAATTTCACATTCTTAGGGAAAGGTTCCCATTAATTTTATCAAAGATAAATCCTTTCAAATTTATTCTTTAACCTTCTTTCGAATATCGATTCAACCAGTCGGGATTAACGAACCTTACCGAAGTAATCATTTGTTTTAATTTCCCAACCCCAACCTATTCATCCCACGAAGTAAAACTGGTAATACTTCATATCTAACACCACGGTGTTATCGGTAAATTGAATTACCATTTCACGTTCAAATCTAATTAAAGATTTAACTATCGCCTGGAGCAAAACGGGGGATACTCCATTCTCGTTTTTTCAATCTAATTAAAGATTCATTAAAACTCCACTTAGTTTTAATCTTTAACTGGGTTAAAGAGTCAGTGTCATTTAAAACACGGTTCACGATAAACCCAAAATCACATCACATTTCAATCAGTCCCTAACCGTAAATTAGCAAGTGAGCAATTCCCTAAGTATTAACCCCGAAGGCCGAAACCAACATCAGATCAATACCCCAGAAACCATTCAACTTAACGAATCTCCAGTTAGTTTCTGATTTTCTTAACTCCTTTGGGTCTAAGAACAGTATTATTGAAGATACCATTCACGACAACCCAAAATCACTTTCCATTAATTATCGGGTTAAAGAACAAGTGTTATTTAAAACACTGTTCACGATAAACCCAAAAATCAATCCCAATTCAATTCCAATTAAATATTATTTAATTGGTACACTTTATTAAATCTAAATAAAAAGATTTAACCTTTTCTCAACCGGGCTTAAGAACAGTGTTAATGAAGACACCATTCATGACAAACCCAAATCACATTTGATATTAAATACAAGGCTCTGAATAGAAAATATATCGGCTTATATTCCATATCAAATTTACGACCCATAAATATCGTATTGGAAATAACGATATATATATCTTTCAAATTTCCATAACAATATCTGTATAATCTCGAAATCCAACATCGAAATATTCCGAAGACAATTTCGATTCAAATCCATTCCAATGCAATTATTGGAAATTCTGGTCATTTTCAAAACCATTTCAAATCCAATTTATTTATTTTAGAAATAAATAAATTATTATTCTAGTTCAAAACTAGTTCATTTCGATAAAAATCTACTTTTATCTTTTCAAATATGGGATTTTTCATCCTAGTTCTTCACAAATCATTTCTTATGATTTTACACAAATTATTACTATTTTTAATAATTTTAACAAGGCCCGTACAGTCGATTTCCATCAACGGCCTTCGAACTGCACTTACATCGACCTTTTCCAAATTTGATTTGGACATAATTCCAAATCCAACCGTTAGATTTCTAATTTCTAATATTCATTAGAAAACTATTTTCGATACGAACCCAACGGTTCCAGTTTTAGGAGAATCCGACGGTCGGATCTCCCGCAATATCCATTCGAAATCAATGGTCAAAATTCACGAACTACCGCAGTGCAACGCATTCTATTCAGGCCATTATATTATATATATAATATATATAATATATATAATATATACTTTGTCGATTTCCTTTTAAAACGTATTTTATAAATCGTTTTAAATTCGTTTTCAAAACGATTTCAACTTCCATCTCAAATTCAAATCAAAATTGAATTTTCCCTTACAAATTCGTTTTAAATTAATTTCAAATTGATTTCAGTTCAAATCAATTTTCAGTTCAATTTCAATACGTTTTAAACTCAATTCAAAACAATTTCAATTCTATTTCAATCTAATTCGAATTTCAATTCTATTCAATTTAATTCGAATTTCTATTCTTTTCAATATAATTCGAATTTCATTTCAAAGTATTCGATTTTGAAATCGCTTTTCAATATTCATTATAAAAACAAATTTAATCGATATAAATATCGTTCACGTCAAAATGGCGTCAATCTAATCAACACGGCTTCATATATTCTATTTTCAAATATTCTATTTCAAATATTTCTTTTTCAAATATTTCTATTCAAATATTTCTTTTTCAAAACTGGAATGAGGCCCAATCAATTACCATATAATGTTAATTATATGGATTTTCTACAACACATGTATAAAATAACAACGATAAATAATCAACCATCATCCAGAGTCCGTTCTACACTGTATAAGCATCAAATATAAATATTTAACGCTTATAACAGTCTGTCAATCAATCGATCGACATACAACAAATTATTGGGAATAGTGTATGTCATATATCATCCCAATACCCATGTGAGGTTTCAAACAATCAAACACAGATTTTATTTGTGCAGTTGGGCGATGTGTAAAATTTATCGTCCCAATCAATATCAGTCAAATGTATGTATATAAACAAATCATCCGATTTGTTTATATTTATTTATTCACATTCACGTTAAAAAATATATTTTCAACTATAAAATATTTTTAGCTCTATAAATATTTTATTACTTTTCACATCACATCACACAGTCAACTACACATCAAAATCAAACAAACAAGCATACAAGCCGTCCATGGTCTGTGGACGACGGGTGTCGGGTGCTACTAAACACCGTCTGCATCCTAGTATATATTTCTACTAGAAAATTAAAATAAAAGTGAGGAGTTCTCACCGAGGGTTCCACTCCGCCGCGCTTTGCTTTTGAACTGCTGGACCGTCTGGATCTGTTCGAAATTCCAATGCAGTTCTTTTCACGCTGTTCAAATAAAAATTATATTTTTATTGCTTCATTTCAATAAATAAAAAATCATATTTTTATTTCTACTTCATATATTTTTACAATGCTTCATTTTATTTAAAAATTATATTTTTATCTTTTTCTATAATATAAAAAATATATTTTTACTCTTTCTATATTAAAAAAATTATATTTTTACTCTTCTACTAACATAAAAATCGTATTTTTAGCCAATTAAAAATCGAATCTCTAACATATAAATACAAGCAAATCTTTATCACGTTAAAAATCACAACTTTCCTTAAATAAAAATCGCTACTTTACAAAAATGTTTTTCTGTAAATTAAAATTGAATTAAATATTTTAGAACTGATTTTCTATGAACAATTAAAACTAATTTATAAATAAACTAAGAGAAATAAATTAAATCTCACCTAAATTCGGCTTTCAGAGGAGTGGAGGGGGAAGAAACGGCGTGCCGGAGCTTGGAGCAGAGGGGGGGTCTCGATTCCTGCGCTCGCGCTGTGGAGGACCCTCAGGCGGCGCGTCAGGGTCTGTGGCGGCGGATCGTGGGCCAGGTGTGGCAGTTGGGTTTCTAGGGTTCGGGCTTAAATCTGAGGAAGGGGAAAGGGAGAAGCGCGGTAGGAGGAGAGAGAGCGAGAAGCGAGGGGGAGGAGGGCGCCAGCGAGCGACAGTGGTGGCGTGGGCCACCGACGGCGATGGAGGAAGATCGGAGAAGGACAACGAGGGGTTTTTTTTCTCTAAAAGGAATTTAGTCAGGGAGAGAGAAAGAAGGTAACGGGTGGGCTGCCTATAAATATATATATATATTAATATTTTATTTATTTTAATTCTTTTGAATTCAAAATACCGGTTCAACGATACGAACTCCACATCTAACCCAACGACTGTCACCCCTAGCTAATTACCCCTATTCCGAACACAATGGGATATGTATCGTAAGCTGATTCGATCGTTTTGATCAATTTTCGTCAAAATCAACATATAACTCTATATATTGAATTTGTACGCGCATTTCAATTTACCGGGGCCATATACGGACTAGAAAAATTCCTAAAAAATATTTTCTAGCTTTGTATCGACGATACGGTCCTAACAAAACTAGTTTCATCGAATTCTGAGACCGTTTGAAAAATGGTCATTTTCCAGTCGATTAAAATCAACTTAAACTGGTCAAACGCGTTTTCCTTTGCCACGCTCACATATTGATTCGAAAAATTATGAAATTTTAAACCTAGCAATAACTTGACATCGCGGATCCAACAAAAGTGGTTTCGTCAAAAACCAAGGTCGTTAGCAAAATTCCCATTTTTAAGGGCCGAAATTCCATAGCGACTATTCTGAATTTTCAACTGGACGTATCTTTTTATTCCCGCTATGAAATTTCGATTTTTCGGATTCGTTGGAAAGATATTCTCAATTAGATTCTATTATTTGTGGTTTTACTAAAATCCGGTTTATTTTGCACCCGGTACATTCATTTTAAGTTTGAAATCGAATTATCGAACTACTGCGCCATTTCCAATTCCTTATATAATTTAAATTAATTATTTATATTATAACGATGAACGATATAACTATACACGTTCTAATTCTATTCAAAATAAATTTTTCGCCGATATTATTTAAAATAATTCACTTTAAATATTCAAAATTCATTAAAATTGCCAAAATAAAAATTTTAAATTGGCTCGCATTTTCCCAGTTGTTACAAACTCCCCCACTTAAAACTTTTCGTCCCCGAAAAGGAACGAAGCCGAAAGTTGTTTAACTAATCAGCTCAACTTTCATTATTTTCATTACGGCTTAAGTTCTTCAACTTTACAGTTTCTAAGAACTTTTCAAATTTTTCAAAAATTTGGCTAACACCCTAAATTTCCGAAAAATTTCGCCATAACCTCCCCTGCACCGAGAGCACCGGGAAAATCCCGAAATTGCCATACAGGCCCTCTGATCTCAAAAAGAAAAAGAAAAAGCCAAGCGGCTAGCCAAGCGGCTAGCCACTCGGCTCATAAAATCATCATCACCCAAACAAAACAGTAAATTATAGTAAATATGTAACTATTTGTTGGGCAAACAAATTTTATTCTTCGGCTCTAGCCTCCTTGCTATGACCTGTTCAATGTAAGTACATGTATATGGAAGCAAATGCGACCAATTTTCAATACAATTCAATATTTGATTCAATTAGGCGTAATGGTTCAAAATTATTAAACAAATAAACAAACAACACAACCATCAATCAATTAGTGAATTAACGTTTCAAATTCATAATTTTGATACATATACAAAAAATCACATTTTTGATGCCAAATCACAACGATAAGCTATATCTAATTTTGGTTCTCACACCAGTCAATTGGAAATATATATAGAAATTCCACTTTCGTCACTCGAACAAAAAAACTGATGATGGTCGACCGATCATCAGAATCATCTCTGGGCGACTAGAGCGTGATTCTATATCCATCCAGTGTATTGGAGGCTTTCAATACACGTGGATCAGACGTATATTAAAATCTCTATATACCTGATAGTCCAAATCAATATAAAATAAATATTCAAATACGTTGAATAAAGTTTAAATTTTCAAAACAAAATTTGTTTTCATTTTAAAAATATACTCTTCACACTCGTTCTAGGATCCTACTGATCCCATCTCTGACGAGTCATTCTCATTGGATATTACTAATCCAATATCTGATGAATTCTTTCGTATGGTTCTAACGTGCCTTGTTCTCTGAGCTTTGTAAACCAAAGCTCTGATACCAAATGTAAGGAACCGAAACTTCCCCGGTGAGGAAAGAGCGGATACTATGAGAACAACACACAAAAGGACGCAGACGGAAGAACATTTCATTGTATATTACAACAATTCCATCAGATTACAAGAATATACAGAGTATAAATGAATATTACATTCGATAAATATCAGAGATTACAATACATTACATAGCAGCGGAAAATAATACAATACACAACTAGAAGTAATATGCGGATACAAAGCTTTCCGAGTATCGTTCCAGCTGTAAATCAGGGTCCTGTGAATTTTATTTGCAAAACCAAAACTACTAGGTGCCCGTGTCAAAATAAGGGAACCCAGAGTTTAGGTTAAAACAATAAACTCCAGGTCAGTCATGGGACTGGTGTGAGAACTAAAACAGTTATTAATCTTTATTTTTAAAGTTAGGTAAATCAAAGGACCACGCCGTATAACACGGAACGAGTTTCCTCTCAAGAATACCAGTGCATATAACAACAGCGCAATGCTAAATAAAGAAAAATGAAGCTATTATAAGACCCAGGTCCTATCACACAATGCAACACAAGCCGGGGGATAGGGTTTTACCTTATAATAGCCAAAGAATGCTTGATACGCTAAATTTCATGTTTTAAATTTTTAATCAGACTCCAACTGTAAATTAGTAAGAGAACGATTCCCTAACTATTAACCCCGAAGGCCGAAACCAACATCAGACTAATCCCCAGGAAACCACCCATCTTAGCTCGTTTTCAGTTAGTTTCTGATTTTATATACAATCATAAATATCAATCATAGATGGCATGGGTACCATATATCATGTCGCCATATATAGGTATACAATCAAAACCGCAAGATGTCGTATTGGAAGTTGGGTTATCATTTATGGTATGAACCGAGGCTAGGGATCGTCCTCTACCGATTCGAGACGCTCTAGTCCGCCCCTCAGGCAAGCGTGCAGACAAGCCTTGGATCGTCAGGGCCGGTCCACACGGAGTGGATTATTATGCTTGAACAATACATCTCCCCGCCCTATGGGGCGTAAATGAGCCAACGAATGACTCCATCGGCTTCACATAGTCACCAATATATCCGAGGCGCCTCGCAAACCAACAACCACATAAGTCAAACTCGTCAGGGCGTGTAAAATCACTGACGCCACTTCTAATTAGAAAGAAACGCATGCCCTCCCTGATGTCCTCTCCCGTTTCTGGTTCATATCGGGTGTGAAACTCGCGAAGTAAATGTTACACAAAGCTACGCCACAAAGGCCTTGCTTTGATCATCAACCACAAGACTTTGCTTTTCAACAGAAGTCTTGATCAATTGCCACTTAGGCATGCCACACAGGCGATTGACTCCATGCGATGGATATCCATCAATATATAACCCCTGAGCTCGTACGTCTCAGAGAAGGGTGTTAAGCAAGTGAATAAATTCTCCGCTGCCAAACAGATATATATTTAATACAAATCAATCACACAGACTAAAAATCCAATGTCAGACACACAGTCCATTTACAAGTTCGTTCTGGGTCTGAACGAAACCGGAGGCACCTAGTACCCCGCATATCCATCGATCTCCAAGTACGTTTGGACGATCACCAACTGTTTCCATCTTCTTGGGTGTACAGCCCAATCAAGATCATCAGTAATTATCCAAATGACGTGGAGACCTCCGGTCTTCAACCATCGTCTTCATCTTCGACTCATCGTCGAATCAGTTATTCAGAATGGGATAAACCTGGTCTTTCCAAATAACTCGCGTATATAATAAACAAGTGTTACACAAACACAACATACGCCTCATTCTAATTCATCAGTCACTAACCGTATATTAGCAAGAGAATAATTCCCCAAATATTAACCCCGAAGGCCGAAACCAACATCAGATCAATACCCAGGAAACCATTCTTCTCAGCTAACCGACAGTTACTTTCTAAATTTCACATTCTTAGGGAAAGGTTCCCATTAATTTTGTCAAAGATAAATCCTTTCAAATTTATTCTTTAACCTTCTTTCGAATATCAATTCAACTAGTCGGGATTAACGAACCTTACCGAAGTAATCATTTGTTTTAATTTCCCAACCCCAACTTATTCATCCCATGAAGTAAAACTGGTAATACTTCATATCTAACACCACGGTGTTATCGGTAAATTGAATTACCATTTCACGTTCAAATCTAATTAAAGATTTAACTATCGCCTGGAGCAAAACTGGGGATACTCCATTCTCGTTCTTTTAAATCTAATTAAAGATTCATTAAAACTCCACTTAGTTTTAATCTTTAACTGGGTTAAAGAGTCAGTGTCATTTAAAACACGGTTCATGATAAACCCAAAATCACATCACATTTCAATCAGTCCCTAACCGTAAATTTGCAAGAGAGCAATTCCCTAAGTATTAACCCCGAAGGCCGAAACCAACATTAGATCAATACCCCAGAAACCATTCAACTTAACTAATCTCCAGTTAGTTTCTGATTTTCTTAACTCCTTTGGGTCTAAGAACAATATTATTGAAGATACCGTTCACGACAACCCAAAATCACTTTCCATTAATTATCGGGTTAAAGAACAAGTGTTATTTAACACTGTTCATGATAAACCCAAAAATCAATACCAATTCAATTCCAATTAAATATTATTTAATTGGTACACTTCATTAAATTTAAATAAAAAGATTTAATCTTTTCTCAACTGGGCTTAAGAACAGTGTTAATGAAGACACCATTCACGACAAACCCAAATCACATTTGATAATAAATACAAGGCTCTGAATAGAAAATATATTGGCTTATATTCCATATCAAATTCTACGACCCACAAATATCGTATTGGAAATAACGATATATATATATCTTTCAAATTTCCATAACAATATCTGTATAATCTCGAAATCCAAAATAGAAATATTCCGAAGACAATTTCGATTCAAATTCATTCCAATGCAATTATTTGAAATTCTGGTCATTTTCAAATCCAATTTATTTATTTTAAAAATAAATAAATTATTATTCTAGTTCAAAACTAGTTCATTTCGATAAAAATCTACTTTTATCTTTTCAAATATGGGATTTTTCATCCCAGTTCTTCACAAATCATTTCTTATGATTTTACACAAATTATTACTATTTTTAATAATTTTATCAAGGCCCGTACAGTCGATTTCCATCAACGGCCATCGAACTGCACTTACCGCGACCTTTTCCAAATTTGATTTGGACATAATTCCAAATACAACCATTAGATTTCTAATTTCTAATATTCGTTAGAAAACTCTTTTCGATACGAACCCAACGGTTCCGGTTTTAGGAGAATCCGACGGTCGGATCTCCCGCAATATCCATTCGAAGTCAATGGTCGAAATTCATGAACTACCGCAGCGCGGCGCGTTCTATTCAGGCCATTATATTATATATATATATAATATATACTTCGTCGATTTTGTTTTAAAACGTATTTTATAAATCGTTTTAAATTCATTTTCAAAACGATTTCAACTTCCATCTCAAATTCAAATCAAAATTGAATTTTCCCTTACAAATTCATTTTAAATTAATTTCAAATTGATTTTAGTTCAAATCGATTTTCAGTTCAATTTCAATACGTTTTAAACTCAATTCAAAACAATTTCAATTCTATTTAAATCTAATTCGAATTTCAATTCTATTCAATTTAATTCGAATTTCTATTCTTTTCAATATAATTCGAATTTCATTTCAAAGTATTCGATTTTGAAATCGTTTTTCAATATTCATTATAAAAACGAATTTAATCGATATAAATATCGTTCACGTCAAAATGGCGTCAATCTAATCAACACGGCTTCATATATTCTATTTTCAAATATTCTATTTCAAATATTTCTTTTTCAAATATTTCTATTCAAATATTACTTTTTCAAAACTGGAATGAGGCCCAATCAATTACCATATAATGTTAATTATATGGATTTTCTACAACACATGTATAAAATAACAACGATAAATAATCAACCATCATCCAGAGTCCGTTCTACACTGTATAAGCATCAAATATAAATATTTAACGCTTATAACAGTCTGTCAATCAATCGATCGACATACAACAAATTATTGGGAATAGTGTATGTCATATATCATCCCAATACCCATGTGAGGTTTCAAACAATCAAACACAGATTTTATTTGTGCAGTTGGGCGATGTGTAAAATTTATCGTCCCAATCAATATCAGTCAAATGTGTGTATATAAACAAATCATCCGATTTGTTTATATTTATTTATTCACATTCACGTTAAAAAATATATTTTCAACTATAAAATATTTTTAGCTCTATAAATATTTTATTACTTTTCACATCACATCACACAGTCAACTACACATCAAAATCAAACAAACAAGCATACAAGCCGTCCATGGTCTGTGGACGACGGGTGTCGGGTGCTACTAAACACCGTCTGCATCCTAGTATATATTTCTACTAGAAAATTAAAATAAAAGTGAGGAGTTCTCATCGAGGGTTCCACTCCACCGCGCTTTGCTTTTGAACTGCTGGACCGTCTGGATTTGTTCGTAATTCCAATGCAGTTCTTTTCACGCTGTTCAAATAAAAATTATATTTTTATTGCTTCATTTCAATAAATAAAAATCATATTTTTATTTCTACTTCATATATTTTTACAACGCTTCATTTTATATAAAAATTATATTTTTAACTTTTTCTATAATATAAAAATTATATTTGTACTCTTTCTATATTATAAAAATTATATTTTTACTCTTCTACTAACATAAAAATCGTATTTTTAGACAATTAAAAATCGAATCTCTAACATATAAATACAAGCAAATCTTTATCACGTTAAAAATCACAACTTTCCTTAAATAAAAATAGCTACTTTATAAAAATGTTTTTCTATAAATTAAAACTGATTTAAATATTTTAGAACTGATTTTCTATGAACAATTAAAACAGATTTATAAATAAACTAAGTGAAATAAATTAAATCTCACCTAAATTCGGCTTTCATAGGAGTGGAGGGGGAAGAAACGGCGCGCCGGAGCTTGGAGCAGAGGGCGGTCCCGATTCCTGCGCTCGCGCTATGGAGGACCCTCAGGTGGCGTGCCAGGGCCTAAGGCAGCGGATCGTGGGCCAGGTGTGGCGGTTGGGTTTCTAGGGTTCGGGCTTAAATCTGAGGAAGGGGAAAGGGAGAAGCGCGGTAGGAGGAGAGAGAGCGGGTAGCGAGGGGGAGGGGGCGCCAGCGAGCGGCAGTGGTGGCGTGGGCCACCGACGGCGATGGAGGAAGATCGGAGAAGAACAACGAGGGGTTTTTTTTCTCTGAAAGGAATTTAGTCGGGGAGAGAGAAAGAAGGTAATGGGGGGCTGCCTATAAAAATATATATATTAATATTTTATTTATTTTAATTCTTTTGAATTCAAAATACCGGTTCAACGATACAAACTCCACATTTAACCCAACGACTGTCGCCCCTAGCTAATTACCCCCATTCCGAACACAATGGGATATGTATCGTAAGCTGATTCGATCGTTTCGATCAGTTTTCGTCAAAATCAACATATAACTCTATATATTGAATTTGAACGCGCATTTCAATTTACCGGGGCCACATACGGACTAGAAAAATTCCCGAAAAATATTTTCTAGCTTCGTATCGACGATATGGTCCTAACAAAACTAGTTTCATCGAATTCTGAGACCGTTTGAAAAATGATCATTTTCCAGTTGATTAAAATCAACTAAAACCGGTCAAACGCGTTTTCCGTTGCCACGCTCACTATTGATTCAAAAAATTATGAAATTTGAAACCTAGCAATAACTTGACATCGTGGATCCAACAAAAGTGGTTTCGTCGAAAACCGAGGTCGTTTGCAAAATTCCCATTTTTAAGGGCCGAAATTCCATAGCGATTATTCTGAATTTTCAGCTGGACGTATCTTTTGATTCCCGCTATGAAATTTCGATTTTTCGGATTCGTTGGAAAGATATTCTCCATTAGATTCAATTATTTTTGGTTTCGCTAAAATCCGGTTTATTTTGCACCCGGAACATTCATTTGAAGTTTGAAATCAAATTATCGAACTACCGCGCCATTTCCAATTCCTTTTATAATTTAAAATAATTATTTATATTATAATGACGAACGATATAACTATACATGTTCTAATTCTATTCAAAATAAATTTTTCGCTGATATTATTTAAAATGATTCACTTTAAATATTCAAAATTCATTAAAATTGCGAAAATAAAAAATTTAAATTGGCTCGCATTTTCCGGGTTGTTACACACCCCCACGCGCGTGTGCACGACTCCAAGCTCCACCTCGTGGGAGTGGCCGATCCTCCTCTAGTGCAATGATTCGCGCGTAAATTCGAACACTAGTTTTGAAGGGTTTATTGAAGGTAACGTCCGTTCTAGATTTAATAGTTTATAGCACTTAAAAGCGCTATGAATTGTGATTTTAGAATAAAAATCAAATCTTTTTCATATGTTGTCCAAATCCAGTGAAACAAGAGACATTGGACTCATGGCAACGTCTTCTACATTTTAGAAGAGACCGGAGATTTTTTGGAGCTTCCTACAATTTTAGAAGTATTGGAACCCAATGTGAGATTTCTAAATTCAATTAAATTTAGAAATAAAATATATTAAGTTGTAGACGGAGTTTAGAAACTCCCGACACCCATCGTCCACAAACCATGGACGACTTGTTTGAGTTATGATGTGAAATTTGGTTGATATAGCAAATGGTTGATTATGGTTGGTTATGGTTGAAACAAGACTGGATTTGTTTGTGGAAAATTCATTGTTATATGAAAAGGATCTTAGATCATTGAAATATACCCCTTGTAAACGCCGCGAGGCCTAAGGTAGTGCGAGGAGCCATACATCGGGGCGGTGCCAGTTTTAATTACCTTGCCGTTATGCTGCCGAAATTTTCTGAAATATTTATGTGTTCAAATTTTATTCATGTATTTAAATATATTCATGTGTTGATAATATATTCATGATTGCCATAAGTTGTTTAGATAATAAAAATCACATTTTTATTATGCATACGAAGTTTATAAAATGTTCACGATTGCCAAAAAAGGTTTAAACGATAAAAATCACATTTTTATCAGATGTATGAAGTTAGAAAAATATTCATATGTTGAATAAATGATTAGAACGATAAAAATCACATTTTTATCATGTATGTGAAGTCATGAAAATATTCTTGTGTTGAATAAATTGTTTGAACAATAAAATTGACATTTTTATTGTGGATATGAATGGCGAAAAATATTTAAGTGTTGAAATAAACCTTTGTTGGTTAAAAATATTATTTTTAACACGTATATGAAATGAAAATGGTTTAGAAATCGAAGAACAAACTATATTTATATATATATAAATTAAAATAATACAAATAACGACACTGCAATCTGCGTTTTGGAATCGTAATTTTAAACGATTATACCGAGAGATCCGACAGTCAGATTTTCCCAAAACTAGAACCGTTGGGTCCGCTTTGAAAAGATCTTTCCAACGACATAATTTTTTTAAAGATCCAGCGATTAGATTATGTGAAATGTTTAATTCAAATCTGAATAAAAATAGCACCTAAATGAATTATATATATATATATATAAATTAAAATAAAACGAATAACGACTTTGCAGTTCGCGTTTTGGAATCGTAATTTTAAACGATTATACGGAGAGATTCGACTGTCGGATTTTCTCGAACTGGAACCGTTTGGTCCACTTTGAAGAGACCTTTCTAGCGATATAAAATTTGTAAAGATCCAATAGTTAGATTTTCAGATACGTGTAAATCAAATCTGAAGAAAAACAGCGCCAAGGCCGCGTTATGGCCTAAAGCATCATTTAAATAAAATGAGCAATTTTTGAATAAATAAAAATAGCGAAAAATCATTATTAAATATTATAAATGATTTGAAATGGAAATAAACCGAATTTACTTGGTTTATGGGATATTTGATGGTTGAATGTGTTTGACATGAGAATTATATTAATGAACTGAATTATGGATGTCAAATAATTTAACCATAGAAATAATTGATTCAAAATTCTAAATATACGTGAATTATTTGAAAATGCCAAGTTAATTCTCATTTCAAATAATTGGTCGACGATTAGAAGTCGAAGATATGAAGACGATGCAAGACTGATGATCTTCACATCGAATGGATGACTAGTGATGCCTTTGATGGGAGTTGCTGCCCTGAAAGGGTTACAGTGGTGGTTGTTTGGACGTACTTGTTGATTGTTCGGATGTGCGAGGGCCTCTCTTCTGTATTGGACATATGGGACGAGGAATAAGGTGCCTCCGGTTTCATTCAAATGCAGAACGAACTTGTAAATGGACCGTGTGTCTGATATCGGATTTTATTCGATGTTGATTGATCTCTATTAAATATACATTTGTTTGGTAGCGGAGAATTTATTCTCTTGCTTAATACCCTTCTCTAAGATGTATGAGCTTAGAGGTTGTATATCGATAGACATCAGTCGCATGGAGTGAATTGCCTATGTGGCATGCTGAGATGCAGTGATTAAGGCTTTTGTTGAAAAGCAGAGCCTTGTGGTTGATGATCAAAGCAAGGCTTTAATATAGCTAGCTTTGTGTATGGCATTAATTCGCGAGCGTCACACCCGGTATGAACCAGAAACGGGAGAGGACCTCCGGGAGGACATGCGTTTCTTTCTAGCTAGGAGTGGTGTCAGGCTTTTGCAAGCCCTGACATTTTACTTATGTGGATAATGGAAAGCGAGGCACCTCGGTTATGTCAGTCTCTGCGGAGCCGATGGATGGTTTGGTCGATATATGACCAGTTTACGGCCCATAGGGTGGGGAAACGTATTGTTCAGACATTTTAATCCACTTTGTGCGGCCCTGACGATCTTAGTGCAGTTGCGGCTGTATCCTGAGGATAGGCTAGAGCATCTCAAATTCGGTAAGAACGATCCCTTGCCTTGGTTCATGGTGGAAATCCAACTTCCAATACGTCATGTGCAGTTTTAATTGTAAGCCTATATATGATGGCATAGTGGCATGGGACGCTCATTTCGTCTATGATTGATAAATTATGATTGGAATTGTTTTTGAAACATATTTGCACTAGTTATAATATCAAACGATTTTGATTTATACGTATCAAGCATACATTTTGGCCATTATAAGGTAAAACTCTATCCTCTGGCTTGTGTTGCATTGTGTGATGGGACCTGAGTCTTATAATGGCTTCGTTTTCTATAAAAAGCATTGCATTGTTTAAATGATTTACTTTATTTATACACTAGCAATCCAATGGAGTAAACCCGTTCCACGTTAGCGCCGTGGTCATGTGATTGGCCTTATTGGTAAATAGGTTAAGTAAGATTTCTCATACCAGTCCCATGACTGACTCGTAGTTTGTTTCACTTTCAAACTCGGGTGCCCCTATTTTCTACATGGGCAACCTTGTGTTCAGGTTTTAGCAGGCTCATTCTAGATAGCTATGGAGCTGAAGATGGATTCTGTCATTTCTTTTATGTTGTTCAGTCTTTGCTATGTATATTATGTTTGATTCCGCTGCAGACATTTTATATGAAGCTGAAACTGTAATTTGTATTAAGTATGATCCTGTTATAATGTGTAACTTTGATGATTATATTTGTTTTAATGTAATTTATTGTACATTATCTGGTGTAATGTTATATTTCTATTCTGCTATTATTGTTTATGTGTTATATTCCAAAGATTATCCTTGCTTCCATGGCACAGGAGTTTAGGGTCATCACATCTAGTATCAGAGCTTTGGTTAATCTTAGTTCCGGAATATAACATATTAACGAACTCATCAGAAATAGAATCAGAAGTATTCTATGACGAATAACTCATTATAGATAGGATCAGTAATATCCTAGAATGAGTTTAGCAGAATGAAATACACCCTATGGATGCATATATATTTAAATATATGTCTCTATGCTTTACAATATCTTTTCTGTTGGCCTTACTCTTTGTCTGCTATTTGCAGACATAGTAGAAAATGAGTGGCAGAAGCAGAAGAAGTAATCCTATGGTTCAATAATCTAATGAGCCAATCGTGCTCCCACAGCTAGAATCGGATATAGAAGTTCTATTAAAGAAGTATCGAAATATGGGCGGAGTACCATTCTTGGGCAAATAGTCTATTATTGAAACTCAAGCATGGATGCGTTCCGCTGAGAGAATTTTAGAAGGTTTAAAGCTGAGAGACGACCAGAAAAGATTACTGGCATCTTGGGCACTCAAATACGAAGCTTTAATCTGGTGCTGTTACTAATTATAATCTAGAAGATAATATTACCTGGGATAGATTTAAAGAAATTTTCAATGAAAGATTTATTCCTCCAGAAGCAACTGATCGGCTATACGATGAGTTCTACTATCTGAAACAAGCAGATATGACCATTCATGAGTATTTGGATAAATTCAACAAACTTTCTCGTTTTTTGAAGATCCAAAAAGGAAGAACCTGAGGTTTATAAACGGGCTTCAAAGAAGGTACAAAAATGGCGTAACTGCACATGTAAATTTTCCTTTTTCTGAAATGATATACATGCCTTATCACTATGAGGATCTCGATAAGCAAGGTCTTTTGGACGACGAAGAGGAAGTCGGTTCTAGCAACAAAAGGAAGTTTGAAACTGATAGCCTAGAGAAAAATACGCATGCTGAGGCAAGTACGACGTCTGGGTTCGGTAAGAAGCCTAAAGTCAATAGGAAAAAGGTTAATTCTAAGAAAGAACCAATAACGACTACCACATGCTTTAGCTGCAATAGGCAAGGACATTTGGCGATAAGTTGCAAATCTTGGAACAAACGAAAGAAGAATGAATTTAAATCCAAGAACAAGTTTCAAGAGAATAGAAAATGCAATCAATGCCATCAGACTGGTCATGTAAAGCAAGATTGCTGGCTATTAAAGAAGTCTGAAATAGTACAGGTAAATAAAGTGGCAGAAGTTCCTGCGCCCACAGCCAGTCAGGTAAGGCCAGATGTTTTGGAAGGCACACTTACTATCAAAGATATTATAGTTAAAGTGTTGTTTGGTACAGGCACGTCGCGAAGCTTTATTGCAAGTAATGCGGTTAAGAGCTGGATTTAAAATTGAAAAAGCTCAAAGAACCCATCTCTGTCCATAATCCGGTTGGGGGTTCCCTCAATCTTAGTTGGATTTGTGGGGGTGCCTATCTCTTTTTCCCGCTATCGGTTCCCTACCATCTCAATCGTCATGAATTTTACCGAATTTGATCTTATTTTAGGATTAGATTGGTTAACCAAATATGAAGCCGAGGTTAAATGAGTCGAGAGAGTGGTTAAGGCAAAGATTAAATCAGGGGACTATATTACCATACCATGTGAAGGTTTAAATTCGGATAGAAAGGACTTTTGGTCAGCTCATGATGTTTCTCCTGCTCCAATAGAAAGTATTCATGTTGTCACAGAAAATATTCCTATCATCAAAAATTATGCGGATGTGTTTGAAGAAGTGGATAGCTTACCCCCGCGTAGAGAAATTGATTTTAGAACCGATTTAATGCCGAATGTCAGGCCAGTAGTGCACCCTATTTGGAGAATGACTTTAAAGGAGAAAGAAGAATTGGGGGACCAGACTCGACAATTACTATGGATAGGTCTTATCAGGCCTAGTTTCTCTAACTGGGGAGCAGCAGTGGGGTTTGTCCCAAAGTCAGATGGTACTCTCAGACTTTGCGTGGATTATCATGACTTGAATAAGCATACATTAAAGAATAAATATCCATTGCTGCGAATTGATGATTTGTTGGATTAATTGAATGGAGCGCAAGTATTTTCAAGGATGGACCTAGCTATAGGTTTCCATCAACTTCGTATTGCCGAAGAATGTGTTCCTTTGACAACATTCAGAGGTCCAAACTTATTCTACGAGTGGTTAGTAATGCCATTCGACTTATGTAATGCTCCAGCTTATTTTGTTGATCTAATGAATCAAGTGTTTCGAGAAGTATTGAATAAATTCGTACTGGTTTTCATTGATGACATATTGATCTTCTCTAAGTCAGAGAGCGAGCATGCGAAACATTTGGAACAAGTATTGGAAATTCTCAAAAAGAATGTTTTAAAAGCCAAATTTTCCAAATATATATTCTAGCAAGAAGAAGTCAAGTTCCTTGGTCACGTCGTATCAAAGGAATGAATTTCAGTGGATCCAAACAAGATTACAGCTATTCACGATTGGAAGCACCCTAGTACCCTCACAAAAGTCCGAAGTTTTCTGGGATTGGCTAGTTATTATTGGAAATTTGTTAAAGATTTTTCAAAGATATCTGGTTCATTAACAAAGCTTACAAAGAAGCATGCGAGATTTAATTGGACTCCAGAATGTGAGCCAGCTTTCCAAGAGCTGAAATTAAGATTGACAACTGCTTTGGTATTAACAATTATCGATGGCAATCAAGATTTGACCGTCTATACAGATGCTTCTATAGAAGGTCTTGGTGCGGTATTAATGCAAAGAGGCCATGTAGTTGCTTATGCTGGCCGTCAGTTGAAACCGCATGAGAAGAGATATGCAACTCATGATCTTGAGTTGTTAGCCATCGTGTTTGCTTTGAAACTATGGAGGAACTATCTTTTGGGTGAAAAGTTCGAATTATATACAGATCATCAGTCATTGAAGTATTTATTCATCCAGAAAGACTTGAATTTGAGGCAGCAGCGTTGGCTAGAATTCCTTGCAGCGTACGACCTAGATATATTGTATACTCCCGGGAAAGCCAATGTAGTAGCTGATGCGCTTAGCAGAAAGAACTTAATTATCGCCAATCTTATTATCACGCCTTCCTTGATTGATAAGATCTCTGTCCTCCAAAGAGACGATGAGTTTATTCGAAGAATTAATCAGCGAATTCGATAAGGCGAAACTTCATATTTCAGTCTTCATAGCAAAGAGATTCTGAGATTATAAGGGCGAATTTGTGTTCCAGAGGTTCCAGAACTCAGAAGAGGGGTACTGGATGAATGTTACAAATCTAAGCTCAGTATCCACCCTGGTGTGGGTAAGATGTATAATGACCTCAAGCGAACATTTTAGTGGAAGTCATTGAAAAGAAACATTTCCTTATACGTCAGCAGGTGTTCCACTTGCCAGCAAGTCAAAAGCGATCAACAGAAGCTCGCCGGATTGCTGCAACAATTGGAAGTTCCAAATTGGAAATGGGAGCAAATTTCCATGGATTTCATAGATGGTTTTCCTAGAACCAAGAAAGGAAATGACAGTATATGGGTGATCGTAGATTGTTTCATGAAGACTGCCCATTTTGTACCTGTCAGATCAAATAGAACGGCTCAGAACCTAGCCCAGATTTATTTCACAGAGATCGTTAAACTGCATGGAGTTCCCATTAGTATTGTTAGTGATCGTGATCCGATATTCGCTAGTAAATTCTGGGAAGCATTCCAGGCAGAGCTGGGAACAAAGTTAAACCTTAGCACCGCGTATCATCCTCAAACAGATGGTCGAACTGAGAGGGTGAATCATATACTAGAAGACTTATTGCGGGCTTGTATTATTGATTTTGGCGGATCGTGGGAAGATCACTTGCACTTGGCTGAGTTCTCATATAATAATAGCTACCAAGCGAGCTTGGGAATGGTACCATTCGAAGCATTGTATGGTCGAATGTGTAGATCTCCCGCATGTTGGGTAGAATCTGGCAGTAGACTTGCATTGGGACCCGATATGATCCGTGAAGCTTCGGATAAAGTCGATTTCATTAAGAAGCGACTGCAAACGGCTCAAAGCCGACAGAAGAGTTATGCAAACTCTAGAAGGAGAGATTTAGCATTCGTTGTTGGTGATTATGTATATCTGAGAGTTTCTTCGATGAGAGGAGTATTCATATTTGGCAAGACAGGGAAGTTGGCGCCTAGATTTATAGGTCCATTTCCTATACTTGAAAGGATCGGAACTCTTGCTTATAGAGTTCAATTGCCTGACTAGTTGCCTGGGGTACATGACGTATTTCACGTGTCTCAACTTCGGAAGCATGTGCATGATCCAGATCTAGTTGTAGAAGAAGCAGCGCAATAGGATTTGGATATTACTCCAGAATTAGCTGTGAGAAGAGAGCCGATAAAGATTATTGGCAAGGAAACCAAAGAGCTAAGTAACAAGAAGGTTCACTTGGTCAAAGTGCAATGGAGTGTAGATCCATGAGATTGTACTTGGGAAACATAGGAGAGCATTAAGCAAGCTTATCCCAATTACAGGGTGGATATCTCTGATTAACTCTGGTGCAAGGTACATTTACAATAATTTGCATTTCCATTTTGTTTCCACTTTACTATTGTCTTCTACTTTACTATTGTTCCTTTTTCATGGACGAAATTTTTAATTATATATAATCAGATCTAAAATATGATTTTTAAGTATATAATAATAATAATTATATATTTGAAAAGTTATCAACAAATTGATTACTAGTTGTGCTGTGTGATTATTAATTTGACTAATCAAATATTGGAATGATACTTAATCTAACCAATAAGAGAATGAAAGGTAACTTTAGCCAACTCGATCAAATATTGAACTAGATTGAAGTTTTGTTAGAGCTTCCTATATATACATGCATATACATTGAACAGGTAAATGAATTTTCTGTTGAGTAAAGAATTTATTTGCATGCCCGACAAATAGGTAAACCTTAATGAGTTGGATACGCAATTTAATTTACTATACAAACTACTGTGAATGCCATTGGATGCGGAGTGCTGGTTGTTCTGTGTGAGATTATAAATGTCGCCATAGGATAGTAACAATTAATTTTGAACTACACTACATGACATACTGCATGAAGATAACATACTCTATCATATACCACATAAGCACGAGGTTGAAGATTTACCATACAAGCGAGAGGCTTGTATGGCAATGACTTTATTTTAGGTTGAACCGAAGACTGATATGGACTATATAAAATGTAACGGTAAATTGCTAGATTAATAAAACCCCACACGGGTCTGGAGTTGACAATAATCATGTCTCTCTAGTCATTAAGGCACAAAAACTATTTATAGGGTGAAGAAAATTTATTCTCTGGAGTCATGATCTAAACACACTCCCATGTGGACACAAAGTTATATCACTAAAAATATGTGTATGCTTTTAGCATTTATTGGGTGCCTAATATGACCGAACAAACTTCCAAACCCCTCTCCATAAAAAGAAGGTTATGGTGAAATTTTTCAAAAATTTAGGGTGTTAGCCAATTTTTTTAAGAATTTGAAAAGTTTTTAGAAACTAAAAAGTTGAAGAACATAAGCCATAATTAAAATAATGAAAGTTGATTTGGTTAGTTAAACAACTTTCAGCTCCGTTCCTTTTTGAGGACGAAAAGATTTTAAGTGGGGGAGATTGTAACAACCCGGAAAATCAGAGCCAATTTAAAATTTTTAATTTGGCTATTTTAACGAATAATGACTTAAAAATAGCCCGGTAGATCGAAAATTTGAATTAAACTTTGACTGAATGTGCAGGATGCAAAATAAAGCGGATTTTAGTGAAACCATTTAAATCTGTTTGAGAATATCCTTCTAACGAATCTGAAAAATCCAAACTTCATAGCGGGAATCAAAAGTTATGGCCAGTCGAATATTCAGAATAGTCAATATAGAATAAATATGGCCCTTAAAAATAGAAATTTTGCAAATGACCTCCATTTTTGATGAAACCACCTTGTTGAATCTGGAATGTCAATTTATTGCTAGATTCCAATTTCCATAATTTTTGGAATTAATCGGTGAGCGTGGCAAAGGAAAATGTGTTTGGTAATTTCAGTTCGAATTGGATTGACAAAAAAAAGTCCATTTTTCAAATGGTCTCCAAATTCGACGAAATTAATTTTGTTGGGACCTTATCGTCAATACAAAGCCATATATAATTTTTCTGTAATTGTTGGAACCAGTATGTGGCCCCGACAAATTAATATGTACGTTCACGTCCAAATTTGAATGTTTTATATTTTAATTTGAAGAAAAACTGAAATAGTCGAATGGGCTTACGAAACATGTTCCATTATCACCGGAATGTGGGTATTTAGCTAGGGGCGATAGTCGTTGGGTTTTGTTTGGAGTTCGGATAAGGAAAAACTATTTTTGAATTAAATATATATACGGGCCAATCATATTTTTCCATCATTAAATTAAATTTCCAAAAATTCTTTCTCTCTCCCCGTAACAGCCTCGATGAACGATGGAAAGGCATCACGACCTTCTCTCCTCGATTTCGCCATATCCACTCAATAAAATCATGTGGCCCTTTGGAGAATTTTGTAGATCTCGTCAAGGTCCTCAAATCCATATCTGTAGCGCCTCTTATAGTGGCGCGAATCTCGAGCATCGACGTCCAGAAGTGTCCACCTTTCAGCCGCCGCCGCCACCTCTACGTCAGATCGCACCTGGCCCCACCCCCACGCGTGTGTGCGCGACTCCAAGCTCCACATCATGGCAGTGGTTGATCCTCCTCTGGTGCAATGATTCGCGTGCAAATTCGAACCTTAGTTTTGAAGGGTTTATTGAAGGTAACGGGTGTTCTAAATATAATAGTTTATAGCACTTAAAAGCGCTACAAATTGTGATTTTAGAATAAAAATCATATCTTTTTCGTATGTTGTCCAAATCCAGTGAAACAAGAGACATTGGACTCGTGGCAACGTCTTCTACATTCTACAAGAAACCGGAGAATTTTTGGAGCTTCCTACATTTTTAGAAGGAGTGGAACCCAATGTGAGATTCCTAAATTCAATTAAATTTAGAAATAAAACATATTAGGTTGTAGACGGAGTTTAGAAACTCCTTACACCCATCGTCCACAAACCATGGATGACTTGTTTGAGTTATGATGTGAAATTTGGTTGATACTGCGAATGGTTGATTATGGTTGGTTGTGGTTGAAACAAGACTGGATTTGTTTGTGGAAAATTCATTGTTATATGCAAAATAATCTTAGATCATTGAAATATACCCCTTGTAAACGCCGTGAGGCCTAAGGTAGTGCGAGGAGCCGTACATCGGGATGGAGCCGGTTTTAATTACCCTGCCATTATGCTGCCGAAATTTTCTGAAATATTTATGTGTTCGAATTTTATTCATGTATTTAATATATTCATGATTTCCATAAGTTGTTTAGATAATAAAAATCACATTTTTATTATGATAAGAAGTTTATAAAATTTTCATGATTGCCAAAAAAGGTTTAAACAATAAAAATCACATTTTTATCAGATGTTTGAAGTTAGAAAAATATTCATATGTTGAATAAATGATCAAAACGATAAAAATCACATTTTTATCAGATGTACGAAGTTATAAAAATATTCATATGTTGAATAAATTATTAGAACGATAAAAATCACATTTTTATCATGTATGTGAAGTCATGAAAATATTCTTGCGTGGAATAAATTGTTTGAACAATAAAATTAACATTTTTATTGCTAATATGAATGGCGAAAAATATTTAAGTGTTGAAATAAACATTTGTTGGTTAAAAATATAATTTTTAACACGTATATGGAATGAAAATGGTTTAGAAATCGAAGAACAAATTATATTTATATATATATATATAAATATAAATTAAAATAAAACGAATAACGACGTTGCAGTTCGTGTTTTGGAATCGTAATTTTAAACGATTATACCGAGAGATCTGATTCGAACGGAGAGGAGGGGTTCATTGCGCATTCTAGGACCGAAGATGGAGGAAACGGAGGGAGTAAGAGGGTCGGAGGGGATGTGGTGGCGGCGCATGGTCGAGGAGAGGGCGGCGGTGGTCGAGGATGGCCGCAGGCCGTCGGCGGTGGGGGAGAAGGGGTGGTCAGCGTCGGGTTTGGTTGTGGAGGCTCGGGTTGGGCGGGGTTTAAAGGGGAGGTCGGAGAAGAAGGAGAAGGGGAGCAGGGGGGTCGCGTTGGGCTGCGCCACCCTGGGCGGTGGCGGATCCTTCCCCCCGTCGTTCGCCATTTTTTTTTCTGATTCGATTTCGAACGGGGGGGGGGGGGGGGTCTGAGTGTATAGAGGGAGAGGAGTGATTTTTTTATTTTTATTTATTAATTTAATTTCCATAAAGTTGACTTTTTGTTTCGACCTCAAAATGAGACCCACCGCCTGTCGTCCATAGCATTTCACCCCCATTCTGAACACAATGGGATATGTATCATAAGCTGATTCGACCGTTTCGATCAGTTTCCGTTAAAATCAACATATAACTCTATATATTGATTTTGAACGTGCATTTCAATTTACCGGGGTCACATACGAACTCTAAAAATTCCAGAAAAATATTTTCTAGCTTCGTATTGACGATACGGTCCTAACAAAACTAATTTCGTCACATTCTGAGACCGTTGGAAAAATGGCCAACATCCAGTCGATTAAAATCAACTGAAACTGGTCAAACGCGTTTTCCTTTGCCACACTCACATATTGATTCGAAAAATTATGAAATTTGAAACCTAGCAATAATTTGACATCACGGATCCAACAAAAGTGGTTTCGTCGAAATTCGAGGTCATTTGCAAAATTTCCATTTTTAAGGGCCTGAATTCCATTGCGACTATTCAGAGTTTTCAACTGGACATATCTTTTGATTCCCGCTATGAAATCTTGATTTTTTGGATTCGTTGGAAATATATCCTCAATTAGATCCTATTATTTTTGGTTTCACTAAAATCCGGATTGTTTTGCACCCGGTACATTCAATTGAAGTTTGAAATCGAATTATCGAACTACCGCGCCATTTTCAATTCCTTTTATAATTATATATAATTATTTATATCCTAACGACGACGTATATAATATATACGTTCAATTTCTATTCAAAATAATTTTTTCGTCGTTATTATTTAAAATAATTCATTTTAAATGTTCAAAATTCGCTAAAATTGCCAAAATAAAAATTTTAAACTGGCTCGCATTTCCGGGTTGTTACAATCAGATTTTCCCAAAACTGGAACCGTTCGGTCCGCTGATCTTTCCAACGATATAAAATTTGTAAAGATCCAATAGTTAGATTGTATGAAATGTTTAATTCAAATCTAAATAAAACCAGTGCCAGAATGAATTATATATATAAACTAAAATAAAACGAATAACGACGCTGCAGTTCGCGTTTTGGAATCGTAATTTTAAACGATTATACCGAGAGATCCGACCATTGGATTTTCTAGAAACTGGAACCTTGGGTCCGCTTTGAAGAGATCTTTCCAACGATATAAAATTTGTAAATATTCAACGATTAGATTTTCAGTTATGTGTAAATCAAATTTGAAAAAAAACAGCGCCAGGGCCACGTTATGGCCTGAAGCGTCGTTTAAATAAAATGAGCTATTTTTGAATAAATAAAAAATAGCAGAAAATCATTATAAAACACTACGACAAATTGACCATATTACAATGGTGGAAAACAGTTGTAAAAGACTTTTTACAATAGTGGAGCCACCGTCGTCTATTAAGAAGTTGCAATAGACTAAAATCTTTTACAACTTTTTTGCACCGTTGCAGCACCGTTGTGAAATGTATAATTTACAACTTTTTTCTACCGTTGTAATAAACTTTATTGCAACTGTTTATAACTATTGTAATATATTTTATTAAAAGTATTATTTAAAGTTGTAATATATGAACAAATTATATACATATTATTAATAAAAGAATTCATTTCAGAACATATTATCTACAAAACTGAAGATATCAAACAAACTTAAAACATGAACCAAAACAATATATTAGAAATTTCAGACTCTCATCATTTTTTTATAAGTCATACAAGTATCTCAAGTACATAAAACAACTACAACAAAGTCCAAAAGAATGATCTAGCACTAGCATGTTGCTTAATTGATCTAGCACTAGCCTGTCGTTTCTCAATGTCAGAACTAGAGCAAGCAGCAATATCATGATGGCATGCCAACCATTCTGTTAACACTAAATAGCTGGTAAAAGAAAGCTAGATCCCACATCATCCAACTGCTCGCATCTTTTAATCAAATGCCCGGTAAATTTGAAAGCGGCTGTGTATGCACTTTGAAGTAACACGATCTTTTGAAATATGTCAACATATGATTGGCTATCTGATTCCTTGTTCAAATTGTGGACTATGAAAATAAGAACAGCTATGAGCCTCACAGTAAGCAAACCATTCTCAGCAGCATCCAGACAAAAATTAAACTCGTCCATAAGGCCGGAAGATAGAAGGTATAGAAGATCTTTTTTAACCGCAGCGGCAAGTAATTTGAAAGTTTCCAAGCTGTTAGGAATATGATAATGATAAGAGTAGTATTTATATCATCAAAGGTTTACCTATTCCACAAATGCATAAGCTAAATAGCTCTAATGGAGAGTACTCACAAGTCCAAAAGAGAGAAGGCAAGGATGAAGACTTTGGCTGATCAGTTTGAAGCTAAGCATGCTAAGAACAAGGCAAGTAGAAAAAGAAAGAATGCAAGAAGGGAAGACTAATTTGCTCAAGGACCTATTGAAAAAGCACTGGCTCCAACATCTACACCCGCTGCCGAACCTACCAAGGTACCTATTAAGAAGTCAAAGAAGTAGAGGGATAAATGCTGTTATTGTCTTTGTTTATAAATCTTTGTTTATGTCTAAACTCTACTTGTTATTGTATTAAACTTGTTTTTTGTTTCTATTTGAGGTACAATACAAATTTGAACTGGCATAGTATTGTTCTGTGTGTGTTTAAGGTTACCTTGAAATGCTCGACCGTTTAATAAAAAACTAAACAGCTCCAATGAATCAAAGGATTAACATATCCATTCAACCAAATATTACTAACTAATCCATTCCCAACTTCTAAAACATCATTAACAGATGTTGTAACCAAAATGAAATTGAAAATAATAACCTTTAATTGCACAACTTCAAAACCAAACACTTTATCAACACCCAACTAATCCTTCACAAATCCCTCAACCATAGCTCCAGGATGACTACCAAACGCAATTGTTCTACTTTTTCGTTCAACACAAGAACCTCATAACTTTGATAGTTTAAGTTCTCAACACAGACATACGTCCAATCTAATTAAGTATCAACCATTCCATATCCCACCTACTCATTGAAATTCTCTTTGCCGTGTTTTTTTTAAAAGCTGAATCCGGAAGCAAAAATTATAAAAAATGATAAAGAGTGCAATACCAAACACCAATTTTTTACAGCAAATCAAAGTGATATATTAATTAAAATTAGAAAAAGCTATACCATTTAGCTTGAAAATCGCTCTTACCGATCAGCACAACTCTGAAATGCTAAAACGCACAAGTAGTCGGAACCGCTCAATAAAGCACCATATCCAAAAAAACTCAATTGCTTCAGCAATCGCCGAGCTAATCAGATGAGAAGATGGAATGAAAGCAACGCCAAATGTCTAGCAGACAACATAAAAACCCAATAGCCACAAGAGCAAAGACAGTAACATCAAATCTGCACTTAAGGATCGTCGAGCAAAGCATGGCGTCTGACAAGAGTTGAAAGAGAAAAACTAGGTTTCATGGTCCACGTTGTTGGGGGCGTCGGTCGATATCAAGGTCGACAATGATCATAGGTGATGAGGAAGAGAAGCGGATGGCCACTTGACAAGGAGAGGAGAGCGGATAGCCATTAAATGTCAAGGCTTTTGGGTTCGATTTTGATTTAGGGAAATGAACGGGTAAAGGCAACAGTAAAATATAATACACGAAATATGTTGGAGCCAATTTTTTTTGTTTTCCCGCTAAAATTTTGGTCCGATCTATTACAATTATTAAAAAAATTGTATCCTGTAGGTATTACAACGGTACTGACAAACAAAAGAATTGTAACCGATGTCTATCACAAGTTTCAAGGTAAAAGAGTTATTAAAACTAAACATACTACAACTGTTTAAAAATAACACTTGTAAAAATCCTTTACTACAACTGGCGTTTTATGACAGTTGGAAAATTAAAGTTGTAATTAGATGTTTTTGTTGTAGTGAAATTTTATAAACGAATTGAAATGGAAATAAACCGAATTTACTTAGTTTATGGGATATTTGATGGTTGAATGTGTTTGACATAAGAATTATATTAATGAACTGAATTATGGATGTCAAATAATTTAACCATGGAAAGAATTGATTCAAAAATATAAATATACGTGATTATTTGAAAAGGCTGAGTTAATTCTCATTTCAAATAATTGGTCGACGATTAGAAGTCGAAGATATGAAGACGGTGCAAGATCGATGATCTTCACATCGAATGGATGACTACTGATGCCTTTGATGGGAGTTGCTGCCCTGAAAGGGTTACAGTGGTGGTTGTCCGGACGCACTTGTTGATTGTTCGGATATGCGAGGGCCTCTCTCCTGTATTGGACATATGGGACGAGGAATAAGGTGCCTCCGGTTTCGTTCAAACCCAGAACTAACTTTTAAATGGACTATGTGTCTGACATCGGATTTTATTTGGTGCTGATTGATCTCTATTAAATATACATATGTTTGGTGGCGGAGAATTTATTCTCTCGCTTAACACTCTTCTCCAAGACGTACGAGCTTATAGGTTGTATATAGATAGACATCAGACAAATGGAGTGAATTGCCTGTGTGGCATGCTGAGATGCAGTGATCAAGGCTTTTGTTGAAAAACAGAGCCTTGTGGCTGATGATCAAAGCACGGCTTTAATATAGCTAGCTTTTTGTAACGCGTTAATTCGCGAGCCTACACCCCGGTATGAACCAGAAATGGGAGAGGACCTCAGGGAAGACATGCATTTCTTTCTAGCTATGAGTGGTATCAGGGTTTTGCAAGCCCTGAAATTTTACTTATGTGGATGATGGAAAGCGAGGCGCCTCAGTTATGTCGATCTCTGCGGAGCTGATGGATGGTTTGGTTGATATATGATCAGTTTACGCCCTATAGGACGGGGAGATGTATTGTTCAGGCATTTTAATCCACTTCGTGTGGACCGGCCCTGACGATCCTAGGTGCAGTTGCGGCTGTATCCTGAGGGGAGGGCTAGAGCGTCTTGAATTCAGTAAGGAGTATCCCTTGCCTTGGTTCATGGTGGAAATCCAACTTCCAATACGACATGTGCGGTTTTAATTGTAAGCCTATATGTGGCGACATAGTGGCATAGGACACTCATGTCATCTATGATTGATAGATTATGATTGGAATTGTTTTTGAAACATATATGCACTAGTAATAATATCAAATGATTTTGATTTATACGTATCAAGAATATTTTGGCCATTATAAGGTAAAACTCTATCCTCCGGCTTGCGTTGCATTGTGTGATGGGACTTGAGTCTTATAATGGCTTCATTTTCTATAAAAAAGCATTGCGTTGTTTAAATGATTTACTTTATTTATGCACTGGCAATCTTATGGAGTAGACCCGTTCCGCGTTAGCGGCGTGGTCCTATGATTGGCCTTACTGGTAAATAGGTTAAGTAAGATTTCTTATACCAGTCCCATAAATGACTCGTAGCTTGTTTCACTTGCAAACTCGGGTGCCCCTGTTTTCTACACGGGCAGCCTTATGTTCAGGTTTTAGCAGGCTCATTCTGGATAGTTATGGAGCTGAAAATAGATTCTGTCATTACTTTTATGTTGTTCAGACTTTGTTATGTATATTATGTTTGATTCCGCTGCAGACATTCTATATAAAGATGAAATTGTAATTTGTACTAAGTATGATCCTGTTATACTGTGTAACCCTGATGATTATATTTGTTCTAGTGTAATTTATTGTACATTATCTGGTGTAATGATATATCTCTGTTCTGTTGTTATTGTTTATGTGTTATATTCCAAAGATTATCCTTGCTTCCATGGCACAGGAGTTTAGGGTCATAACAATTCCCTTACGCTGCCTTAAGGCCTTCTGTTCCATCGTTTTCCATGTGGTTGACTCCTTTTCTTTATTCTCTGTGTATCATTTAAAACGATACACCCCATCCAATTTCTAAAAACACGAACCATGCCTCTCCCTTTTTATCTGTTGTCGCCTCCTCCTGTCAGCACTGGACACCACAAGACACGACCACCGTGACCGCCAGCCTCCATCCTCCAACCTTCGACTACCCTCGTCAGTCCTGCCCCCTCCAATTGCCAGCAAATACCCCAAAATCTCCATGAGTTTCGGAGCTGACGGCGGCCTCAGTTGATCGGAGATCGATCACAGTTCACCACCAGATGCTCCATTGCCTGCTTGACCACCACCCTAAGCCACACTTAGCTCGGCGCTTTCGATCTTCATCAAACACTCTCTGACTGCCATTAGTTTCATGGACAATATCGGCCACCACATCGTACAAGATTAGATTGCCACAGCTCAGTTTAAAGAGCTCACTGAGATCGATATATTATTAGTAGAAGTTTCTTTGAATTGATGAACAAGTTTAGAGGAAGATGGAGGAGAAGGATTTAAAGTAGTTAATCGTTGATTACAAAGGGGTGGAAAAATTAATATGTTGACCACGTGTGAACGAAATGAGTGAACATTTATGGTTAGAAAAAGGTTGGGTATTTATATAGGAACCATATTATTAAAATATTATTTAATCAAACTTGATTGTGCAGTAACACCTTAAAACAACTGCATACGATCTTTAATCGAGACGAAATCCCTAATCCTAGCATAAAATAATAATCCGGACCCGATGGGATAGGTTTCATCAAATTCTGAGGTCGTTTGTAAAAAGTCCTTTATAAATCACAAGCGAAAAATCACTCGTTTAAATTCCCCACGATCACAAAGTAAATCCAATCAACTTGAAACCTTGCAATTCTATTAGATCTTTTTCTTACGGATCCAAGAAAATTTGTTTCATTAAAATCGGAGCTTATTTGGCCCGTCATTTATCCCTTTAAAGTTATTCGTGTCTAAAATGGCCAAAATAATATAAATTGTTAAGGCATTTATTGTTGCCACGATCAAACAATAAGTCCGATTGACATAAAAATTGAAATTTTATAATTACAAATCCAATGGCACAAGTTTTGTCACATTTCGAGACTATTTCCCGGTATGCTATTTTTATATGCCAAATAACGCTATTTTAGACACCAAAATACCTGATGTCCTGAAATAACAAACTACTTGCCTATTCTGACTCTAAATGTCGATACGAACTCAACGGAACTGAATTCTTGGGTTAGCTCGATTGTCTGCTCATGTTACACACAAATATCCCTTTGTTAAATTAAATTAAGTATGCGCTACAGAAAATGACTGGCTGTTTACGGCTGCCGTTGTCATATACGACATCGGTTTGCCAGGGAATTTGATACGGTACAATAATTTAATGTTACGGTTCCAATAAAACTAATTTCATTGAAAAATAACTCTGTTTGCAAAAAGACCATTTTTAAAGCTATAAAAATATTGATAAAATATTAATTAAATTCCAAAATAATAATAAATTATTATCATCATATTTATCTAATTAAAATTATCATGTAGTTATACAACTTGATATCAACATTCTGAGTTAAAACGGTATTCAAATTATATTAGAAATCCTTTTTAAATTAATAAATAAACATTATCTTTTAATAACGATTTCCATAACGACTATTTTAAAATTTGAATTGGACATAGCTAACAATCTATAACATGAAATCTGGATTTTCTCTTCTTTATGAAAATTATAATCAACAAGATGATAATGTTTCTTGTTTCACAGAATTCCGACTTATGTCGGATCCTGTATATTTAATTAAAGTTGAAAAATCAATATTACGAACTACCACGCCATTACAAGCTCGATTTAAAATATGTATAAATTGTAGCGTTCAAACTTCATTTTATAAACGATTTCAACATTAAAATCCATTAATATTCCAAATATAATGCTTAAAATAATAAATTAAATTAAATATTTGACTACAAAAAATATGGGACATTACAGGTTTACTACACCTTGAGAAGGTCTTAAATGGTTGACTCTCTCCTTACCTAGTTTGGGTTTTAAGTGGCTAGGACTAGGTCCCCTCTGAAGGTTTATTCCTTAGAAAGGAACCATAGTCATAGGACTGACCCTTATTAGATTCGAAGTAAGTCCATAGGTCCTCCTTCTCTAAAGTGTTTAGGCATAGCAGTAACGGAGTAGGGTAGTCCACGGGTGTGACGACTGCCCATATCCCATGCACTAAACAAGAGGAATAATGTGCTGAAAGGTGTGCTAGGTAACTATGGACGATCATCAAGGTATGATAACACAAGCGAAACCTGTCGTAAAACTCACAGCTCAAGGATAAATATAATAGAACATATACAATAGGTTGAAATAGTGGAGCATCACATAGAAAAAAAATTCCAAACTTTCATATCATCTTGAAAATATCCATACAACTTTGGAAGTCTGTACACGAAGCCTCACTACATAACCCTCAGAGAATGCATCAAATAGAACAACAGCGGAAACACCCAGCATGTATAGTAGTAAAAATAATACGCAAGCCTCCATTTCGTCTTCGATTAGTAGCTCCGTCCACTAAGATCTACCATCAACAACTTGCTACTCAGTTTGCCCATCCATAACACCGTAGAAGAACAACCCAAGGTAATAAGAGGCAACATAAAACCTTGAGTCAGACAATAGTTTTAGTGAGCGATAAAACATCTATTTAACATCATTAATGAAGTATATGAGAATAGGTAGATAAATAACCCAAATCTATCAACAATCACCAGAGAAGAAACCACAAACTTGTCTTTCCCACATCCGAAAGTGATAGCCTTTACACAACAAGAAGAAGCATATAAGAAGTAGCAATCATAGCAACTAGTTTAAGTCCCACATAAAGTGCCTTAATCGAGATCAACATCCCTTAAACACAATCCTCGAAGGCCGAAGCCAACATCAGACAAGCACCCAAAAGATATCTCATTCGACGTCGAACAATTTACGTAGGAAGGTATAAGAAAAGCAAACAATCATCCATGACTCTGGCTATCACCACCTAATCCTTCTTCAAAACCATCATTAATCGTATGATGACCTACCTTGTCATGTGTCAAGGGCTAATGGTAACCTGGGTTCTAGCAAAAACTCCATATGCCTTTCAACGATACGTATCTTTAGGCCTTTCAATAATACCTAGGGTACTCGACCATCAACCTAGACGTCTTTATTATAACGTTGCTTTGAGCCTGCTAGAACCTACGACAACGATAATCTCTCGGCCTTCAATATCTCTAGTCGTCCTTCCTGATGGCTATTCTTAGCTCAAGCAACCTTCTCGAGCAACCATTATCCATCAACTCACAACCGTTTTGAGTTAACCTCACATTCGTTGCTTTTCAACAATTAACGAACATCTCATATCACTTCGAGCATTCCCTTTTGAACTCATGCCAAAGCTAGAACCATTGTCGACTCAAAAACAAGCTCCATTTGGTCGTTACTGCATTTCGTAGCATTTCCAGCTTTTTCGCTATGAAAAACTAGCCAAAATGTCAAAATAGCCTTTTGCAGCTCTTCTGAAATCCTATTATATCTCCTGATTCAATTCTGCATCATTCTGGCGTGAAAAACTAAGTAAAACATCAAAACAGCCTTTTATAGTGTTTCTGGAATGTTATCATAGCTTCAGGGCAGTCCATCCACCCATATGGATCGTTTTTGCTTAAAATAGCCTTTCACATCGCTTCTAAAACGCTATCATTGCTTCTGAGCGGTCCATCCACCCCTATGGATCGTTTTTTCTTAAAACAACCTTCCACAGCGCTTCTGGAACACTATCATTGCTTCAAGGTGGTCCATCCACCCTTATGGATCGTTTGTACGATCCATGCCTTTCTACAACATTTGTCAAAACGCAATCTAAAGCCAGTGATCCATCCTCTTTGCCAGACCAAGAAAAATGCCATGTTCCATCACGTTTTCAAGGCCAATCCACCCATTTTTGCCTTGCTAGACCCATGCTTGTCGTGTTCCCAAGCCAGTCGATTACCATAGTGTTTCCCAAACGCTGTAGATTCCAATTTTTTCTAGATTTTGCTAGAAAATTCAGCTCTTGCCAAATTCATCAAAACTTGCCCGATCCATTTTTTTTTCGCGCCGATTCACCGATTTTTTGTCACCGATTCAAACTAGGATTAGTGCTTGATCCATGATTTTCTATATCATTTCCCAATGTTATAGATTTCAAGATTTTGATTTTTTGCTGATTCTTTCACCTTTTCTCGGTCGATCTACTCCTTTGCCACTATTTGAGCCACGCCAAAGCCTTTACAACATCACGCATCTTGCTCGATCAATGATTTTCACTTTGATATATGCTTTAAAACAATGTTTTTCAACCATTAATAAATCACATCAAAACAACAATCATTCAAACAACGATTTTCATTACAACAACATAGAAAGCTTACCAGTTTAGGTTGCTAACTAGATCCTATGGTGATTGAGTTAAAAAATATATTCACATCGATTAGATCTATGCAAAAACAACTTGAAATGATGAATATGAGATCAAACAACATATATACTTGATTGAATCTGTGCGAGAGATGCATATCACTCACCAAATCTTCAATCTAGCTCAAAATCGATAAAATACGAATCTGAACAACAAAGATCTATCTTGAAACCTCTCGATTTGATACGATCTATCTTTGCTTGACGAAGATCTAGTTCTCTTCGATGTAGACCTTCAATCTCTACTCGTAGATCTAAAATTTTAATGGTGGAAAAGTGTACTTGTTTGAACAAGGATCAATCACAAGCTCAACCAAATGAGAGACTGAAGAAAGTAACCCCATCTTATGTCCCTAACCCCCTATTTATAGCCTCCTACCAACCCACTAATGGGCCTCCTCAAATCAGCCCATTAATAGCTTAAAACCTAAATAGAAAATTGTGTAGCAATAAAATAATGATTTCTCTCGAACCGCTGAAACAAATCTTTAATGTGGCCACTCTACGGAATGAGAAACATCATTTCTTTCCAACGAGATCGACCTTAGCACCTGATTCAATCCGAGTCAAAAGTTATATCCTGTACAAGACTGATAAGGGTAAAATAGTCACAAATAAAATTGGTAAAAAATATGGACATGACTCACATCCCCATAAACAACAAATTAAAATATGAGAATGATCCAACACTTAGGGAATAAAATAATAATATTTTACGATCCTCAGATATGTAAAACGCGGGCTATTACATTCTCCTTCCTTTAAGAATTTCACCCCCGAAATCCCAACAGACATAAGCAACTAAAACAATTCCGCATGCCTATCACCCATTAACAGCCAATTCTATCACCCAGACTAGCAACCATCAACCATGCATCCACTGCCTTATCCTAGCACGCGGAATTCTATCAAGCATAGTAAAAACCACAAGAGTACAAGCTACAACAGGGTAAGAGTGACACGACAACTATGGGTCATACCAACGAAGAGTTATGGATGGATCGACTTCATCTTCTCTTCTACTTCCAACGTACAGCCATCACCATCCTCACTCCATTGCACCTTGACTAGCTTAACCTTCTTCCTCCTAAGTTGTTTCATGTCATTCCCCATAACGCGAAGCAGCTTACGAGGCTTTGTAGCTATGGACTCGACTTTTAGGCCTTCATAGTGATTTGGAGGTACCACCACATTCGAATCGTGCATGCACTTCTATAGTAACGACCCATGGAAAACATTATGCACACTCGACATCTTCTCGGGTAGATCTAGTCTATATGCGAGCTTCCATATCCGCTTGACTTTCGAAAACGACCCAACAAACTTTGGAACCAACTTCTCTTTGATTCCGAACTGAACAACATTCTTTAGAGGAGAAATCTTCATAAAAAGATGTCTCCTACATCGAATTCCAAATCCTTAGGATGCTTATCGGCGTAACTCTTCTGACGATCTTAGGCTGCCTTCATTCGTTGATGAACGATCTCGATACTATCTGATATCTCTCTAATAATCTCAAGCCCAAATATCAACTTATCTTCAGATTCTAAGCAACATGCCAGAAAATTACACGGTCTACCATATAACTCCACATATGGTTCCATCTCAATGCTCGAATGATGGTTATTATTATATGCAAACTCAACTAAATATAGATGGTCTTCCCACGATCCCCCGAAATCCAATACACAAGCTCTCAGGAGATCTTCCAAAACTCGGTTAACCCTCTTAGTTTGACCATCAGTTTAGGGATGATAAGTTGTACTCAAACATAACTCAGTTCCCAAAGCTTCTTGCAAACTTTTCCAAAATTCACTTGTGAACAACGGATCATGGTCACTTACTATGCTCTTTGGGATACCATGGAATCTAACTATCCATTTAATATAAAGCTCAACTAACTTCGATGCTGTCCTAGTTGATTTGACAGGAATAAACCTTGCCCTTTTGGTCAAGCGATCCACGATGACCCAAATTCCTTCGTCTCCTGCCTTGGTTTTAGGTAGTCCATCGATAAAGTCCATTGATATCTGCTTCCCCTTCCATGTAGGAAATAGCAATGGCTGAAGCAATCCACTCGGCTTCTTTTATTCATCTTTCGCCTACTGACAATTCATGCACTTGGAAATAAACTTTCCAATATCCCTTTTCATTCCTTCCCAGTAGTAAGATCGCTCCACGTCCTAATACATTTTGTTACCATCTGGATGAATCATTAAATTCGAGTGATGACATTCCCTTAGAATATCATCTCTCAATTCGTCGATATCCGGAACAACCGGTCGCCGTTGCTTTTGAAGCCGTCCCTCTCGATCGACCTCGAGTTATTTATCCTCTGGTTCCAACTTCTGGAAAACTCAACAAGCTTTGCATCTCGCTTCTGGCTCTCACCAATCCTTTCGATGAGTATAGGTCTTATCGATAAGCCCGCCAACATTTTTGGTACCAACTCACACCGTGGTCTGAAATCAAACCTTGCCAAATACTCGAGGCTCTTCGATTCTGAAAACATTGCTCCTAATCATGCATGTCTTCAACTCAACGCATCTGCAAGCATGTTACCTTTTCCTAGAGTATAGGCTATACCAAAATCATATGATGCCAGAAATTATAACCACTGTTGCTGTCAAAGATTCAAATCCTTTTGCAAGAAAAGATAATTCTATGATTTATGATCCATAAACAACTCGAATCGAACCCACAATAGGTGATGTCTCCACATCTTCAGAGCAAACATGATCACTGCCAACTCCAAATCTTGAGTTAGATAATTCATTTTGTGTGGCTTCAGCTGTCGACTCGCGTATGCCACGACCTTATCCTTATGCTTCGGCACTGCTCCAAGTCCAGTATCACATGCATCGATGTATACCACTCATTACCACCTGGAATCGTAAAAACAAGAGCACTCGTCAGCCTATCTTTCATGATTCCGAAAGCTTGCTCACGCTTTACATCCCATGTGAACACCTGGTTCTTCTTTGTCAATCCTATTAATAGAGAAACTATCTTGGAGAAATCCTTGATAAACCATCGGTAATAATATGCCAATCCAAGGAAACTTCTCATGTCCGATGCATTCTTAGGTTTATCCTAGTCTTGGATTGCTGCCATCTTAGCGGGGTCAACCGCTATTCCATTTCCAGAAACAACATGGCCTAAGAATCCCACTTTGCTCTTCCACAAGTGACACTTTGAAAACTTAGCCTTCAGCTGATGCTTTTGCATGATTTCCAAAACAATTCGCAAGGGCATCTTGTGCTCTTCCTCATTCCAAGTGTAATCCAGAATATCGTCCAAGAAATATGCTGGTGCAGTAGTCAACATAAATTGAATCACCAACCATTTGAAGAAACCATATGGTGTCCTAAAAGCAGTCTTTGACACACTATCCTTCGCCACCCTCAACTGGTGAAACTTCGTTGCCAAATCCATCTGAGAAAACACTTTAGCCTCGCGAAGCTGATCGAACAAATCATCAATCCTTGACAACAGATAATTTTTCTTCTTGGTCACCTTGTTCAACTCACGATAATCCACACACAATCTCAACGAGCCATCTGCCTTGGTTGCAAACACAACTGGTGCACCTCATTCGGATACACTTTTCTGAATGAATCCTTTTTCTAAAAGGTCATGTACTTGCACCTCTAACTCTCATTGTTCCTTAGGCGCCATCCGCCTAAGAGGCATAACCATAGGTCTAGCACCCTCGATCAAATCGATTCTGAACTCAATCTCATGATGCGGCAGCAAGCCTTGGACTTCTTCAAAGACATCCTCAAAATCATTAGCGATCAGCACAGATGATAAATCTTCCTATGGAGGGAATCGCAAGCGAGTATAAAAAGCTCACGAAGACATCATCTTCGGGCTTACATCGAATTGAAACCTTTAGCCTTTCCACATCCCCGACTCTCACCTCGAGCTTCTCGCAATTCGCTATTGCCGCAAACCTTTTGATCCAATCCACTGCCAAAATAATCCCAAACCCAGCGAAGTTCAAAACAGCGCAATCACACACAAAAGAGCAACCATGACTTGATAACACTAGATCACGACAAAGCATATGCAAACTGGATGAACCCCTAAGTGGATTAGTCACGATCAATGGTCTATCATAAATTTCGGGTTCCATACCCAAGCAGCACACAAGCTCATTACAAATGAAAGAATGTGATGCTCCAGTATCAAACAACACTCGAACTGAAACACCTCTTGCTGAAAGAGTACCTTGAACGACGACATCCTTTCTCGTCAGCAGTAGGAGCCCTCGAAGAAGACGGCACGACTTCCAATGCATAAGGCTTCATGACCTGCTTTCCCTTCACCGATTCTGGATAGTTCTTCTTCTCATGTCTAGGTTTTCCACACTCGAAGCACTTCTTCTCAACCTTGGGATTCTTGCACTCGTTAGAGAAATGACCCTTCTTTTGGTAGTTATGGCAAACCACCTCGCTCTTTGGCAACTTCTTGCCATCCTTTCCTTTCTGTTGTTGTTGCTTCCTCTTCTTATTGTTATTACCACTGGTTATGGTTTCTATGCCTCCTTGGTTGCAGCAACAACGGTTACTTCCTTTGGAAAAAAGCTGTTATGTCTCATAGCTTTTTCCACAATCTTCTCATATGGATCGTCGGGATGATCCACTAATGGTCTCCTAATGTAGGTATCCAAACCCATCACAAACTTCTCGTTCTTATGATAAGGAGAATCAATGTACGAACGAGCATACTTCGACAAAGCCTGGAAGTCAGAAACATAATCCAACACTGGTCAACTATTTTATTTCAGCTCCACAAATTTTTTGAACAGAACAGACTTCTGAGTTGTAGAGATAAACTTCGTTTCGAACTCAACTTAGAACTGTTCCCATATAACCTCCTCTTCTGGAGTCTCAAGCGTAACAGAGTTCCACCAGTCCATGGCTCTACCGTGTAGCTGCCTCAATGCAAGCTTTCTCTTAGTTGCATTACCTATGCCTAAGTCACCAAAGATCCTTTTGTAAGCATCCATACATCTCTGAACCTTTTCAGTCGGCTTTGTTACTTTAAATGGCTTTCCACCACGAGAAGTGCAGTCTTTACATAGCTTCGCGAAGTTCACAGCTCTCGGAACCTGCACTTAAACTCCGACATCAACTGTGGTTTCTATTGGAACGGTACCCTTTGCATGAATGCTTCCATCATGGCCTCATGGCTGGGTAGTTTGGTGCACCGTAAATGCCCCTCCATGAATAGACTCCTCCCTATTAGTGTGTCTCGATGATCTATGACTCATTCTAAATCTGTAATATATAATGATTAGCCCACATGCGAGAAAACTACAATGAAGTTCAAATGCCATTATACTGTATACTACTATATAGTATGCTTCCATCAGAAATCTATAAGTACGTCTTTTTTACGTTATTTTGTCCTTGAACTTTGGCTAAGATCGATAACCAATGCACGATACCAAATGTGACGACTGCCCATAGCCCCTGCACTAAACAAGAGGAATAATGCACTGAAAGGTGTGCTAGGCAACTACGGACGATCATCAAGGTATGATAATACAAGCGAAACCTGTCGTATAACTAATAGCGCAAGGATAAAGTATAATAGAACATATACAGCAGGTAGAAATAGTGGAGCATCACATAGCAGAAATCCAAACTTTCATATCATCCTGAAAATATCTATACAACTTTGGAATACACTTTAGAAGTCTGTACATGAAGCCTCACTACATAATCCTCGGAGAATGCATCAAATAGAACAACAGCAGAAACACCCAACATGTATAGTAGTAAAAATAATATGCAAGCTTCTAGCTCGTCTTCGATCAACAGCTCCGTCCACTAATATCTACCATCTGCAACCTAATACTCAGTCTGCCCATCCACAACACCATAGATGAACAACCCAAGGTAATAAGAGTAAATATAAAACCTTAAGTCAGACAATAGGCTTTCATAGCGCTTCTAGATCGCTAGCATTGCATTTGGGCGGTCCATCCACCCCTATGGATCGTTTTTTCTTAGAACAGCCTTCCACAGTGCTTCTGGAATGCTATCATTGCTTCTGGGTGGTTTATCCACCCCTATGGATCGTTTGCATGATCCATGCCTTTCTACAGCGTTTGTCAAAACGCTATCTAAAGCTAGTGATCCATCCTCTTTGCCAGACCAAGATAATGTCACGTTCCATCACGTTTTCAAGGTCAATCCACCTATTTTTGCCTTACGCGATCTATGCTTGTCGTGTTCCCCTGGCCAGCCGATCCATCCACCTACCAAAGCGTTTCCCAAATGCTGTAGATTCGTGTTTTTTTCCAGATTTTGCTAGAAAATCCACCTTTTGCCGGATTCATCAAAACTTGCCCCATCAATCGTTTTTTCGCACCGATTCACCAATTTTTGGTCATCGATCCATACTAGGATTTGTGTTCGATCCATGACTTTGTACAGCGTTTCCCAACGTTGTAGATTTCCATATTTTTCCAGATTTTGATTTGGCCAATTCTTTCACTTTTTCATGGTCAATCTACACCTTTTCCACTACTAGAGTCACACCGAAGCCTTTGCAACACAGATCCATCATGCATCTCGCTCGATCGATGATTTTCACTTCTATGTATGTTTTTCAACAATGTTTTTCAACCATTAATAAATCACATCAAAACAACAATAATTTAGTTACAATTTTCATTACAATAACATAGAATGCTTACCGGTTCAGGTTGCTATTAGATCCTATGGTGATTTGAGTTAAAAACCACACTTACATCTATTAGATCTATGCAAAAACAACTAGAAATGATGAACATGAGATCAAACAATCCGTATACTTGATATAATCTGTAGGAGAGATGCATATCACTCACCAAATCTTCGATCTAGCACAAAATCGATGGAATATGAATCCGGACAGCGAAGATCTATCTTTAAACCTCACGATTTGATGCGATCTGTCTTCATTTGATGTAGGTCTTCAATCTCTACTCGTAGATCTAGAATTATAAGGGTGGAAATGTGTATTTGTTTGAGTAACGATTAATCACAAGCTCAACCAAATGAGAGAATGAAGAAAGTAACCCCCTCTCTATGTCCCTAACCCCCTATTTATAGCCTCCCACCAGCCCACTAAAGGGCCTCCTCAAATCATCCCATTAATAGCTTAAAACCTGAATAGAAAACTGTGTAGCAATAAAACAACGATTTTTCCATCTTTGCTGAACCAAATCTTTAATGTGACTACTCTATGGAATGGAAAACATCATTTCCTTTCCGATGAGACTGCCCTCAGCACTTGATTCAATCCGAATCAAAAGTTATGCCCTGTACAAGACTGGTAGGGGTAAACGGTCACAAATAAAATTGGTTAAAATTATGGACATATCTAACATCCCCATAAACAACATATTAAAACATGAGAATGATCCAACCCTTAAGGAATAAAATACAAATATTTTAAGATCCTCCAAAACGTAAAATGCGGGTTGTTACATTCTACTCCCTTCAGGAATTTCGGCCCCTAAATCCCAATAGACATAAGCAACTAAAACAATTTCGCATTCCTATCACCCATTAGCATCCAATTCTATCACCCAGACTAGTAGCCATCAAACATGTATCCATTGCCTTATTGTAGCATGAATTCTATCAACCACAACAACAACCACAAGAGTATAAGCTACAACGGGGTAAGAGTGACATGACAACTATGGGTCATACCAACGAAGATTTCTGGATGGATCGACTTCATCTTCTCTTCCCTTTCCCACGTATAGTCGTCATCACTCCATTGCACCTTGATTATCTTAACTACCTTCCTCCTAAGCTATTTTGTGTCATTCAACACAACGCGAAGTGACTTACGAGGTTTTGTATCTATGGACTCGACTTCTAGGTGTTCCTACTGTCTGGAGGTACCACCACATTCGAATCTTGCAGACACTTTTGTAGAAACGACACATGAAAAACATTGTGCACACTCGACATCTTCTTGGGTAGATCCAGTCTATAGCCAGCTTCCCAATCTGCTTGACTATCGGAAGCGGCCCAACAAACCTTGGAGCTAAGCTCCCTTTACTTTCGAACCGAACAACATTCTTTAGTGGAGAAATCTTCATGAAAACCATGTCACCTTCGTCAAATTCCATATCCTTATGACGCTTATCGGCGTAACTCTTCTAACGATCTTGGGATGCCTACATTCGTTAACAAACAATCTCGTTACAATCTGATATCTTTCTAATCATCTCAGGCCCAAGTATCAGCTTATCTCCAGTATCTAACCAATATGTCGGAGAATTACACGGTCTACCATACAATGCCTCGTATTGTGTCATCCTAATGCTCGATTGGTAGCTATTATTATATGCAAATTTAACTAAATGTAGATAGTCTTTCCATGATCCCCTGAAATCCAATACACAAGCTCTTAGGAGATCTTCCAAAATTTGGTTAACCCTCTCGGTTTGACCATCAGTTTGGCGATGATAATCTGTACTCAAACTTAACTTGGTTCCTAAAGATTCTTGCAAACTTTTCCAAAATCCACTTGTGAACAATGGATCACGGTCACTTTCTATGCTCTTTGGGATACCACGGAATCGAACTATCTATTTATTATAAAGCTCAGCCAACTTCATTGCTGTTATAGTTGATTTGACAAGAATAAACCTTGCACTTTTGGTCAAGCGATCCATGATGACCCAAATTCCTTCGTCTCTTGCCTTGGTTCTAGGTAACCCATCGATATGTGCTTCAACTTCCATGTAGGAACTTCTAATGGATGAAGCAATCCACTCGGCTTTTTCTGTTCAGCTTTCACCAACCGAGAGTTCATACACTTGGAAATAAACTTTCCAATATCCCTTTTCATCCCTTCCCAGGAGTAAGATCGCTTCATGTCCTGATACATTTTATTACCCCCAGAATGAATCGTCTACTTCAAGTGATGACATTCCCTTAGAACCTCATCTATCAATCCATCGATATCAGGAACAACCAGTCGCACTTACTTTCGAAGTCATCCCTCTCAATCGACCTCGAATTCTTTATTCTTTGGTTCCATCTTTTGGATAAACTTGAAAAGCTTTGAATCTCGCTTCTGGCACTCGCCAATCCTTTCGGTGAGAGTAGGTCTGATTGATAAGCTTGCCAACATTTTAGGTTCCAAGTCACACCGTAGTTTGAAATCAAATCCTGCAAAATACTCGAGGCTCTTCCATTCTGAAAACATTGCTCCCAATCCTACATGTCTTCAACTCAATGCATCTGCAACTACGTTTCCTTTTCCTGGAGTATAGGCAATACCAAGATCATATGATGCCAGAAATTCTAACCACCGTTGCTGCCAAAAATTCAAATCCTTATGGGAGAAATATACTTCAACAACTTGTGATCCGTAAACAACTTAGACCGAACCCACAACAAGTAATGTCTCCAACTGCCTAAGGGAAATCTTAAGTGGCATAAGTGTTCTACCGTAATATAAACTAAGTCGTAATGTTCGCAATATTACTTCTCAAATTACAAGTGAGAGTATAGACTTTAGAAAAATGACGTGTTAGGACGGTGTCTTAAGAGGCTAGGGTCCGCCTCAGGGTTATAAGAGAACATAAGAATCCACCTTTAATAGGGCCATAAGTGACCGAAAATGCCAGCCTCGTTGGGTCTTTACTTTAAATACCCTAATGAGAGATTGATTTGGATATCCACCTCATTGGTTAGATACTTTATGTTTGTGTGAATGTTTGTGTGTTGCTTAGTCATACCTTGATATATGTAACTTGTCAAATCTAGGGTATGGATTTTAAGTAAATACTATATTTCAATCATACAGAACTTTATGTTTTTATCCTTCTCCATAATATATCATACATGTCATTAGGCGGTGTAGATTATGATGACGACGCAATGATGGAGGCTGAAGACAAAGACGAAGACGTTATGCTTTTATTAATTATTATTGGTGTACTTTTTACAGAAACTTTTTAGAATGAATCTATTGATGTACCTATGGAACAAATGTATTTTTGGCAAGTCTACGTTTGGATTCTGTGGTTTTTATAAAATGATACATCTTATTTGGATATTATATTTTTCTCGTTTTGCTGTGTAAGATTTCCATTCGAAGTGTATATATATTATTATTGCAAATATACTTTCTTACAGGAACCAACGACCCATCTAGAATGAATCTAAGTTCCGATGTGCCTTTTCTGGGTCGAAATTTAGGCCTATTCTGGACGGGTTGTTACATTTGGTATCAGAGTCTAGGTTACTCGATTATAAGGGAATTATACGCATCAGAGGCATATTCATATTTTGAAAAATGTTTTTCAAACTCCATATACATATATATACATGTATATATAATATTTACCCTGACAAGCATACATATCTATACTAGGAAACTTTATCGTTTTCTTCCCTTTTCAGCTTAAATACTATCTCTGGAGTACCCACTGAAGGATTCTTCCTTTTCTTTTCAAATAGTAGAATAGACGATAATCCTACCAAGAAGGGAAACCAGGCAAATCCTCGATACTTGCCAGAATGGTTCCAACAACATCTTTGTACCGTGGAACAAGTCCACGTTGTTAATCCTGCCCCAGTGGTACCTGCTGCTCCTACCGCTGAGGTAGCCTTTGAATTTTCTCGCTTCTGCAAGAGCTTCACGGATCTTGGAGGAAAATCTCTCACTGGAAAGGAGGGTTTTACTAACGTCCCTTCTTGGATAACAGTCTGTGAAAGAATTTTTGAAGCAACTGGATGGCCCGATGATGTAAAAAGAACTTCCATTTGAAAGAGAAGCCCCGTGAATGGTGGAATTTAGTGTCTGGAGACAACTAGGAATGAATATTTACATGGATCAAATCCAAAATCCGTTTCGAAGCAAAGTTCTTGCCAGACGATCCAGTTGGAGAAATTTATCCACCTCAAGCAAGGAAGCTTGAGCTTGCAAGAGTATGTGGCCAAGTTCATCAAATTAAGTAAGTTTGGTAGGGGTTTAGTAGACACCCCAATGAACAAAGCCTTGAGATTTGTTAACGGGTTGAACTCCCCACTAAAGGAAACTTTGTTAGCACAAGTAACATTTAGGGCAACTTTTTAAACCTTAGTAGAGACAGCTATCCTATGCACGTCTGAGGGCTCAAGGAGAATAAGAAAGGTGAGAAGGGGTAAGGAAGTTTCAATAAGAATAATAAAAAGGAGTGGTGGAAGAACAAGAATAAAGTGGAAAATTCAAAAAAGAAGCTAAGACTTGTATTAGGTGCAACCACAAGGGCCATGAGGCCAAGGATTGTAGGACTTCGTTGGCAAAGAAGTAATTCAAAGGAAAGTGTTTTGACTATCATGAGGAAGGACACATGTCTAGGGACTGCCCAAAGCCTAAAGTTATCCGCAGTGGTCATAATTATGCATAACAACAATTCAAAGTCGAATCCCAAGATACTAAGGACAACCCACACTTGAAGGTATAACTTCTGTTTTAGGAATTTCTATATACACCTTGTTCGATTCCAGAGCAAGTCATTCTTTTGTCTCTAAGAGACTTGTTAATATGTTGAATCTTCCCATACCTATATCTTGTAATCCGATACAGGTAGCCAACCCTATTGGAGGATCTACTGAGTTGTTTTGCAAAGACTTTGTATTGGAGGTCGACGATGTAGAATTACTTTACGAAGCATATGCATTGGACTTTATGGGGTATGACCTTATCATGGGTATGGATTGGCTATCATTTTATGGGGCCATCCTAGATTGCGACAAGAGAGTCGTTGTCTTAGGAGCTAAGGAGGAAATGTTCCGAGTGTTCCTTGTAATGTTAGGAACATGGATAAAATCTTATTATATTCCTTATCACCTAGTTCAGAAGGACCTTCTTTGTCCTTATAGTATGTGAGTTCTTAGATGTGTTTGAGGAAGTCACAGGACTTCCACCCTACAGAGAAATCTCTTTTCGTATTGACCTAGAGAAGGACGCTAGACCAATAACATTACCCTTAAGGCATATGGCATATAAGGAAAGTGGGGATTGGATAAGAAGATTTTAGAGTTACTACAGAAAGAACTCATCCAACGAAGTACCTCAGAATGGGGTGCACCTATTATGTTTACCACCAAAGCAGACAAATCTTTAAGACTTTGTGTGGATTATAGGGAACTTAATATGCCGACCAAGAAGAATAGATACTCCTTACCAAGAATGATGATCTTTTTGACCACTTGGGAGGAGCCCGAATATTTTCCCAATTAGACCTTGCCACTGGATTTCACTAGTTGAGAATTGTGGAGGAGAGTAAGGATAAAATAGCGTTTAGGACACTGAATGGATTGTTCCAGTGGGAGATTATGCCCTTTGGATTGATGAATGCACCCGCCTTCTTTGTAGACCATATGAGTAGAGTGTTTAGGGGAATTGTAAATAATATTGTGGTAGTCTTTGTAGATAATATCCTTATACTTTCAAAAAACTGTAAAATGCATGAAAATCATTTAAGACAAGTTCTAGGGATATTAAGGAAGATCCGATTAAAAGCAAAATTCTCAAAGGGACATTTCTAGAGGAAAAAAGTTAGATTTCTAGGACACATTGTGTCAAGTTAAGGCTTGGCCATAGACCCCGCAAAGATGGGGCGATTAAGGAATGGAGGATACCTCGAAATTCAATGGAAGTAAGAAGCTTCCTTGGATTGGCTGGATATTATTGAAAATTCATTAAAGATTTTAAAAAGATTACTACTCCTTTAACACAACTAACAAAGAACAATTTGGTACTTTCTTGGAGTAATACATGTGACATACCCATCAAGAAATTAAAGGAAGTATTAACTAGCGCACTAGTCCTAATTATAACCGATGGCCAGAAATTGTTTATAGTTTACACTGATGTGTGTAGGATCGGTTTAGGAGCGGTCCTTATGCAAGAAGGAAGAGTAGTTGCTTATGCAAGAAGACAACTCAAGTATCCGGAGAAAAGATACCCACTACATGACCTTGAGTTAGCCGTAGTAGTGTTCGCCCTTCAAATGTGGAGGCATTGTCTTTTATGGGAGAAATTTGAACTTTTTACTAACCATAAGTCCCTAAAGTATTTATTTTCTCAATGTGACCTGAACATTAGGCAACAACGATGGATAGAATATATTGCCTCATTTGATTTCATGATCCAGTATACCCCGGGAAAAGGGAATGTTAAGGTGGATGCTTTAAGTAGGAAACACACAGCCTTGAATGCGATCTCAGAATGGAAATAATCACAGTTTCTCTCTATTTTTAATTTTCAACCCTTGCCAATAACTTCTAATGTTTTTCTTGGAGCTATGATTATTAGACCTACTCTAAAATAGAGGATTCGAAGTGCACAAGATCTTGATGAAAAATTAAGGAGCTTAAAGGACAAAGTAGGAAAGGAGGAGACCTTTCCCCATTGGACTAGATATTTGATTGAAGATGATGGAAGTTTACTTTGGGATGGACGGCTTCACGTCCGTAAAGATGAAGGATTAAGGAAATAAATTTTAGAGGAGTGCTATAGGTCAAAGATGGCCATACACCCCGGTGGAGATAAAATGTATAAAGATATGAAGAGGATTCTCTATTGGGAAAGAATGAAGAGAGGTGTAACCGAGTTTGTGGCTAAATGTTTGACATGCCAAAAAGTGAAAGCGGAGCAAGGAAAGCCCAGAGGATTATTACTACCCTTAGAAATTCCCATGTGGAAGTGGGAACATATTTTCATAGACTTTGTTAATGGACTTCCTAGAAGCCAAAAAGAAATGAGGCTATTTGAGTTGTGGTAGTCAGTCTAACCAAAAGCACCCATTTTATAATAATCAAGAAGACAAGGACTGCAACCTCATTAGCCCAACTATATGTGAAAGAAATAGTTGGATTACATGGTATCACATCCAGTATAGTGAGGGATAGAGACCCCTTCTTCACAAGAGAATTTTGGAGAAGACTACAAGCAGCAGTAGGAACGACCCTCAACCTAGCACAAGCTATCATTAGCCCAACTAAATCAGATCTTGGAAGACTTTCTCAGAGCTTGCATCATCGATTTTGGAGGAGTTTGGAAACATCACCTACCACTCGTAGAGTTCATTTATAACAATAGATTTCAAACGACAATTGGTATGGCCCATTTTGAAGCACTATATAGGAGGCCATGCAAATCGTTAACTTGTTGGTGGGAAACTACTGACAAGGTTCTTCTCGGACCAGACTTCGTCCATGATTCCACGGAGAAGATATACTTGACTAGGTAGAGGATGAAGGAAGCCCAAGACCATCAAAAATCGTATGCTGATAAACAAAGGAGGGAGCTTGAGTTTAATATTGGAGATTTGGCACTCATAAAAGTATCCCCTCTCAAGAAGACCATTTGGTTTGGAAAGACTGGGAAGTTGGCATCTAGATTTATTGGATCTTTTCGCATCATCGAGAAGATAGGATCGTTGGCTTATCGAGTGGGCCTCCCAGAGCGTCTAACGGAAATCCATAATGTTTTTCATGTATCTCATCTAAGGAAATGCATTCATGATTATGCTATCAGACTCGAGCTTGATGAAATTGGGGACATAGCAAAACTCGAGTTGGAGTCCAAGGTTTCCCCATGCCAGTTCAAGGATTGTAGAGCACTGAATCAAGAGACTCCATAATAAAACCATTCCCCTCATCCTAGTACAATGGGGAAATGATCCTGTAGGAAGCACATGGGAGACCGAGGATAAGATGAGATAGACTCACCCATAGCTTTTCTCGGGGAATTTTTCCTTAAAATAACATTAATGGATGCATCGTGATTGCCAGATTGGATGCTAGGAATTGGATGCGACACCATTGCATAGCGCATTTATATAGAAATATATGCATAATGAGGTTGTTTTGCATACATATCGCATCACTTACTACACATACACATTAGGATTGAGCTCACTTTAGTGGGTCTGCAGTTCATAATCACTGCGAGTCATGAATGTTTATGGATGAATTAAAATATAACATGGATGTTTAGAGCGAGTTGTGTTTTTCGCCCCTTCAAACGGATTTTGGGACGAAATCTATTTTAAGGGAGGAAAATGTAACACCCCATAAAATATACTTTAAAACATAAATATTAATAATTAATAAAAATAAATAATTTAATAATAAAATATAAATAAGTTGGAAATGAGACTTTACAGCTTTAAGAGTTTAGCTATGAATTTTTTTTTTTTTGGATTCGTGGCAAATTTTGAATCGTTTTCATACATAATACGCCGAAAACGGTGAAAGTATGAATAAGTTACAAGCAATTGAAATTATACGATAAATGCATATATATATATATATATATATATATATATACAGTAAGATAAATAATATATATGTCCAAGAAATAAAATAAATACGGATGAGTTTGAATTTACAAATAAAGATAAGAAAGAGGGGACAAAGAATATTGTAAACAAGGTAAGATATATAAAAAAACGTAATATATAATTTAACACCTCACCCCTATATACGTTTATTGGGAACTTCAACAACCAGGAAGTCGACCGCCCCTCTAGAAGGGGTGTCGACCGCCGGTCGACCACCCTTCTAGGTGGTAGGACGACTGCTTGGCGGCTGAAACGCCCAATAACACTATGTTTGGTTAGGTTTTTAGGGATAAAATATATAAACAGACAATTAGGATTATATCTATATAATCCAACGGCCCAAGATTACACAAGAAACTATATATAGACCCCTAAACCTCACAACTAAATCCTATCCATTTTTATTCATTGTGCCTCCACTCTGCCTCTGCCGCCATTGATTCCAGAATTAGGTTTTTATATTCATCTTCTTCTAATCTGTTTCTCCTTCTCTCTAATCTCTTCTAATAGGTCTAGATTAGAATATCTTCTTGGAATCATATGAAGTGTATATATATAAGAATTTAATTAATTTATTCTTATGTATATATAGATCTCTAGAGTCGAAGATTTCATCCAAAAGGCACAACAATGTTTGATCTACGCTCTTCAAATCAATGTGAGTGGAATATTGTATTTCCTTAGGCATATTCTACTTTTTGCAGATTAACATATTAATTTGTGTGCCTAAGAGGGTCTGGTACATCGATAATATAAAAATACAAAACCCCCCAAATTCTCTTTTTTATGTCTTGCGCAAGAATTGTCAATTTATTGGGTTTGTGTATCTTGGTCTAAGTAGTGAACTGAGAACAAAACGGGATAATGTGCTTCTAATTTATGTAATTTATCCTTATGTCCAAATATTTGATTGTAACCTAAAAAAGGTTTAGACTTGGTTTGATTCAATGTTTGATTAGGTTTGGGTTCTATTCTAAATTCAAACGTATTCAGATTTGAAGCCTATCAAATATAAAAGTTTTTATGTGCAATATATAAAAAGGGGTAAATTAGATAAAATGAAGTCTTTGTATATAGATGTATATATTTATGTATATATGTATGTACATGTATATTATACTCTATTCTTGGCTCAATACTAAAATCATTCCAATAAGCCTAGGATGTAAGTTAAAATTTGTATGTATTTTGTATTTCCCATTCACTACTATTTGTTATTATACAATTATGCCATCATGCCTTAAATGTAGTGATCAAAACATGGAAATTAACTTGTATACCTCAAATTTAGGACAGGTTGACAATTTTCATTCTCTACGAACATTAGTACTATCTATACGTTTTAAAGATTATACTTATATAGCATAATTAACAAAATAATAACATAATAAATGCGATTAGGATATGATTTTAATTTGAAATGTCCCCATATATATTGATTGCTTGTGTGTGTATAGAATGGCTTGTATATATATTAATAGTGACAAACAAGCACGAGGTTAGTTTCCATTTGTGGTATAAGCCTGTCCGGAACCAACCGGCAAATCCAGCAACCAAAAGTATACTCAACTAATGTGAGAGGTCTGGGTGCCATGGGCCATTCAAAAACTTAGTACACTATGACATGAGGTTAAACCTACTTGAAGCAGAAGGCTGCCCGGAACCACCCGACATATCCAGCATCTACGTTAAATGGTTTAATGTGAGAGGTCTGGTGTGTGTATGTATATATGTAAATCTATTATGTGTGGAAATAGGCAGGTTTACTACACCTTGAGAAGGTCTTAAGTGGTTGACTCTCTTCTTATCCAGTTTGTGTCTTAAGTGGTTAGGACTAGGATCCCCTTCGTAGGTTTATTCCTTGGAGAGGAACCAAAGTCATGGGACCCATCCTTATTAGATTCGAAGTAAGTCTATGGATCCTCCTACTCTAAATTGGTTAGGCATAGCAGTAACGGAGTAGGGTAGTCCACGGGGACATCCACTTCCTCTAGAAGCTTATAGGGGATCAACTAGGGACAAGACTGGTTTATAAAAGATTTGTGGCCATAGCATGCTCACCAACTATCTAAGAGAAGTCTTAAACGACATAGTTGTTCTATCGTAATATCAATTAAGTAGTAATGTTCGCAATACTACATCTCATATTACAAGTAAGAGTATAGGCTTAAGAATGTTAACGTGTTAGGATGAGGTCTTAAGAGGCTAGGGTCCGCCTCAGGGTTATAAGATATCATAGGAATCCATCTTTAATAGGGTCATAAGTGATGGGGAATGCCTGCATCATTGGGTCTTTACCCTAAATACACTAATGAGTGATTGACTTGGATGTCCACCTCATTGCTTAGATACTTTTTGTTGTGTAAATGTTTGTGAGTTGCGTAGACATACCTTGATATATGTAACCTGCCAAATCTAGGGTATGGACTTTAAGTAAATACTATATTTCAAATACATAGAACTTTATGTTCTGACCCCTCTCCTTAACATATCCAACAGGTCAGTAGGTGGGGTAGATTATGTTGATGACGCAATGATGGAGGATGAAGTCGAAGAAAAATATGAAGACTTTATGCTTTTATTAGTTATTATTGTTGTACTTCTTATGGAAACTTTTCAGAATGAATCTAATAACGTACCTATGGAACAAATGTATTTTTGACAAGTCTATATTTGGATTCTGTGGTTTTTATAAAATGGTACACTTATTTGGATATTATATTTTTCTCGTTCCGCTGTGTGATATTTCCATTTGAAGTGTCTATATATTATTCTGTGCAAATGTAATTCCTTACATTAACCAATGACCAATTTAGAATGGCTCTAAGTTTCAATTGGCCTTTTCTAGGTCAAAATTTAGGCCCACTCCGGGTGGGTTTTTGCAACACAACCACAAAGGAAGGGTAGTTTTAAATACATGGAGCAATAAGTGAACACAAATGAAGCAATGAAGCAACATAGTAGCAAATGAACCAACCAGTGGAGCAGTGATACAAAGGAGCAGCCAGTGCCAACACACACACACATATACACATAACGATATATATATATATATATATATATATATGTGTGTGTGTGTGTGTGTGTGTGTGTGTGTGTGTACAAACAATGTGTGTGTATGGATACTTTTTAAAATGATAACTAAAATTGATACATGGAGGCAGTGAACAAAACCAGAAGACCAATTCAAGTTTCCAGAAACCGTCACACACAAATGATTTTAATTTTAGCAAATTTGAATTTCACCGTAGACTAAAAAATAGGAGTATATCATTTAAATTGAGGCAGAGTATAAAAATCCAATTCAACACCATGGAAGTCAAGCAAATAATCATGCAAATATATCTAACAACCAAGTCTAACAACGTATGAAATCACAAATTATTTAGGGATTCGAAACCCAATAAATACACATTAATTCATCACAGGCAAGTGTGAGATTGAAATTGAACAACCAAGCAATAATCGAAAGTAAAAAAGTGGCAAAATCATGTACTGATTTCGGAGAATTCATCTCAACAAGACTAGGATCGGCGATTATCAGGGCACCAAAAGAAGAGCGAGAATATGATCAATCAATTGGTGGATAATCCGAAGCCTAGAGTAAACCAAGGGAGGCCATTAACGGAAGCTGAATTTCGCAAGTTCCAATAAAAAGGGAGCTAGCCGTTTTACCCTTTTGTGTTAAACTTAGTCTATAAAGACCTACGGTTTAGGTTGTTATTTTATTTTAGTATTTTTATTTGTAATCGTCTTGTATGTTTTCTTATTTTATAAAATAGGGGAGACGAGTTACAGGTTTGTAATATGGGGAAATCTGAACTTGGGGATGGAGATCAGTGCAAGGTTTTGAGCGTAGGATTAGAATGGTTAGGAGCAGTTGTTGAGAGTTTACACGGGATTGTAAGCGTAGAGATTGTTTTAATACCTAGTAGAAACCTTGGGAAATGTAGCAGTATGCAGGGTTTTGTTGAAGCTAGGTAATTCTATGTTGTTTCTTTTTTCGCATTTACTCTGATTATTATCTGTGTTGCAATTATTTATTACTCAGCGCAAAACTGCAATAAATCCTGTTCACCCCTCCTCTAGGGTTAATTTAGATCCTACAAGTGGTATCAAAGAAGGTATTTTTTATTTTAAATAATTCTAGAGCCATGGATTTTCGTAACATTGATTTTTCTGGTAATCTATCTAGCGAAAAAAATTCATTATAACCCCCAACTATTTCTAATGGAACAGATTATCTAAATTGGAAACTAAAAATGGAATTTTATTTAAAATATGTTAATATTAGATGTTAGGATATTATTAAAAATGGATGTGATATAGTAGATAAGAATGACATTATAATTAAGTCTCGTGCTACGCACTTTTTATGTTATTATATTAATGATGATCAATTGACCATATTTTCCATTTTTTAACTGCACAAGAATTCTGGAAAACTCTCGATACGTTGTATGGAAGAAAAGACAACAATAGCTCAAAATCCTCAAAAGCCAACTCAAATTCAGAATTATGCTTGACAAAATTTACAAAAGACGAACCAGATGATGATAGTGATGGAGACTCAACAGTAGATGAGCGAAGTGAATTTTATTTTGAAGAGTTTGTTCTTCTTTGTGATAAATTAACCAAAATCATTGATAGTCTCAAATTAATGAATAAAAATTTAAAATATGAAAATATTGAGTTGACTAGTAAAAATCATGATTTGAAATTAAAACTTGAAAATTCTGATTGCAAAAAACATTCAAATTTAGAAAATGATTTAGTTCATCTAATAAGGATTCAAAAACTTAAAAAGGAAATTATGTTTTTAAAAAATAAACGAGATCGAACTAAAAACAAAAAACATTTTTTTTGCAAAAGGAGTAGGAGAGGTTTAAGAATGCTAAAAATTCCAAACACGAAATTTTAGAGAAAGAGTTTATTGAAAACCAGATTGATCTTGAATAAGATTAAAATTAAACCTAGAAAATAAGAAATCTCAAATGCAATAAATGCATGACTTTTCAAAAATAATTGTTTGAAGTAAAAGAAAATGTCAAAATCCTTGAAATCGTGATTTCGAAAAATAACGAATATGAAATTACTTGTATAAATCAAGATTTGGAAAAAGAAATTGAAAATTTCAAGGAGTTCGAAAATTTTAAAATTGAAAAGCGTAAACGATTTGAAATTAATATTTCTGTGTCTAAGGCTAAAATTGAAATGCTTGAAAACGAAAATATGGTTTTGAAACAAAGTGATTCTGAAAAGAGAAAGATCATTACAAATTTTTGTTCAAATTTAATGAAAGAAAATATCTTAAATCTAAAATTCAACGACTTGAATCAATACTGATTTAATTTTCTAAAGGAGAAAAATCGTTGAATATGTTATTAAAAAACCAATTTTTTGTTGAGAATAAGAAAGGACTCAGTTTCAATAAATTTGATCAAAACCGAAATTCCAATGATTTTAAAAATCCTTCAAATCGATTTGGAAAAGAACGATTTGAGAGTTTGAACTCAGATAATTTCAAAAGGTTTTTAAATCATAAAGGAGATGGGAACGTGTTTAGAAACAATCCAATTAAACGAAATTTGGTACCAAAAGATAACAAGATGAATTTGATTAAGATTAAATGAATTTGGATTCCTAAGGGCACTTTAGTGGATTGTAATGGATTGGTATATAAATGGGTTTGGGTGCCAAAACGTGTGAACAAAGCTAAGAGTGGTGAACAACATTTGTTAGACTACTCGATCCTATAAACATTTAGGTACTAAGAGTGGCTGAGGAACAATGTGTGAAACAGTAAATTTAATTTGCTCCATATCTATAATAAAATGTTCAAGTGTTCCTTAGCCATAGATTTCAAAGTTAGAGATTCATTTGTTCACATCGATTATGGTAAGTCATGTATGATCTCTGAACTCATGTTCTTTTTATTTTATTGATGCTGATTTGTATTGACACTACCATAGTATTTTTGACATATTTCGAGCTCCTTGACTTCAAATTACAAAATTCTTGATTTTTTGGATTAGATTCAATTGTCTACAACTTCTATGTTAAGTATTTCCAGATTCTGAATTTAAATGGATGAAAAACTACAATTCTTTTGAAGTTTAATTTTTAGACTTGTCCTCGAATTTATGACAATTTTGTAGTATTTTGAGCATATCTTGAACATTGTCATTTGGATTTTTGAATTTTTGATGATCGGAAAGGCTATTGAAATTCCACACATCATTGTTGTTTTGAGTTTCTTCTAATTCACCTTGGAAAATATTGTAAAACTGCACTCAATATAGCACATGACTTGAAAGCTGTGATTGATAAATTGTGGTAATTTCATAGTTTTAGACTTGGCTTGACTATTTTCATTTGTGATTGATTGTTGAATCTCATGGATTTTAATGTTTAGATTTGAATTTTGAAAATAAATTTTTATCAAGTGATTTCAAATAACTTGTTTTTGATTTGAATCATTGATTGTCCTTTGTGCTTGATAAAGATGCTCGAAAAATTCTCTTGTGAACCTTGCTTTGAAACTGATTTTCTGCTGCTCTGATAAAAGAAATTTAAGTGTTTGAGTGAACTTGATGACTGCGCAATATGCTGAAAAGTCAATATTTAGATTTCTATAACGTCCCGCATTTTTGGTAATAATATATTTTATTATTTTAAATATTGATTTTGGATTTTAAATGGATTTATAATATATGATTCGTTTATTAAAAGATATATGGATGTATAATTTATACATAATTATAAATCGAGCTCGAAACATCGCGGTAGTTCTTGATTTACGATTTGAACTTCAGTTGAATATACAAGATCTGACATAAGTTGGAATTTTGTGAAACAAGAAACATTTGAATCTATTTGATTATATTTTTCTGATGAAAGAGAAAATTGGAGATTTCAGCTTATATATTGTTAGTTTTGTCCAATTCAAATTTCGAAATAGTCGCTATGGAATTCAACAACCTTTATTATATAAATATTAAGGATTCTTATATATATTTTAAATATCGTCAACCTGAAATGTTAAATATTGAATTTCAAGTATATATATATATTGGTTTTGTTTTGAATCTATATAATATTTCATTTCGAGATATGTGATAATAATAAATTATTATTATTTAATTTGGAATTGTTTGGATTTAATTATATTTAATCGAAGCTATATATGCCTTAAAAATAGTTTTCTTTTCAACTAACCTTCATTTCTTGACAAAAAGAATTTTATTGGAATACGTATAGCTAATTATTGCTAAACTTCCAATTTGGAGCCAATTAGGCAATTTAAAGATGAACCGATAAATTAAAATAACAACGTTGTGCAAACGGAGTTCAATTTCAACGAAACAAGTTTCTTGGGATTGGAACATTAAGACGTAGCAGTATGGTCATTTTCACTATGTTTGGAATTCACATGTAGTGTTACGAATGTACCAGTTAACAGTAAACAATGTTTAGCGTTTGAAACTTAATACCGTATAAAATCAATGAATTATGTAAACTTAACCCCTAATATAATTCTGTTACAGCCAACCTAACTTCCCCTACCCTATTTCAAATTCTGGCCTAATCGCGTAAATGTAGATTTCCACTAAAGGCTTGACAAGAGACAACATGACACAACCCTATGAATTTTGAAATGAAAATTCGTGCACGTGAATAAATTAGCTCAGCAATATGTTGAGATGAAAGATCAACGCGTACCTAACCATATTTTCCTTCCATGTTAAGGACATCTAGGTAAACTATAGTTTAATAAAATAGAGTACATAAAGGCTAAATTAATAACTCAACACATGCTAGTCTAAAAATTTAATATATGCGACTGGGCTACTCAACCAACATAGCTACCCTGAACACTTCTTTCAAATCAACCGCGCACCTATACTGCAGCTACGAGGAAAAACGTGACGGCCAAGACCTGTTTTGAAACCGTGCCTCCCAAGGTATCGCACCCATGTGCTCCAAGTTTCTCCTCCTATAAATACTATGTACCCTTGTTTCATGATCAAACCGCAAATTCCATTTTCCTCCATTCTCGAAACAAAAACTCCCTTCCTCACGTATTAAAACCGCACATATAAATAACAATAAAATAAGAGTGGTTTCGGTAAAATGGTAGGTAGGGATACATGAATCGCTGGTGGGATTGACAGTGTAACTGTGTGGGATGTAAGGAACCGATGGTATCGAGTTAGATCGTTGAAGAAGTGGGTGGAAATCCGGTTGATAAACAGCAGTACGTGGGGCGGTCGTTGGGCCGACGTGGGTTTGCTTCGAGGAAGAGTGGGTAGCGACGTCCGGAGCTGTGAAGTGGTGCTGGGCGGAAGGTCAATGCATTGGAGAAAAGTTGCAGTAGTTTTTATTTTTAACATAAAGGCAGCGTGGGTAGTTTTTGACAGCACGGTCTTTGTTCCAGGTAGATGGAGTAGGGTTCGGAAAAAGGTCAAGGAAGGTGGTGAAGGCAGGAACAATGCATGTGTGGGAAGATATACTGGAGGAGGGTCATCACGGTGATGCAGTGGAAGGAGGTCGCCTGTCTTAGAAGTGCAGCAGGTAGGGGCAAAGAAGAAATGAACAGTAGTTGCGTGGTATACATTTTATGCCTGATCAGTTTATTTACATTGCCTAATTACTGTTTGTTTAAGCTAACCCCATTCAATAAGCAACCTGGATAATTCAAAAATTCTGCCTAACCCATTTGTTTTATCATGGCATAATTTATACTATAACATATATATATATATATATATATATATAACGTAAGTAGTAGGTTCAGATATATAGTCTAAATAGTGTAACTTTATATAATTATATGTGCCTAGTACTTTCCTTGTGCGCCTAATATAGATGCATTGTACCACCGTGTTTAGGCATGCAATGAAAATAGGAATAGTTTATACTTAACGAAGTGGCCTGAAAGAAAGAAGAAAAAGAAATCACACCTAATGATATTTAATTGTGTCTGATTAAGTTTTCGTTATAACATGGCCTTTTAGTTTTTGTGTTGTGCCAAACCCCTTTTATTATGCCAAACGAAGTTTTATAACTAACCTTAAGACTTATTAAGTAATTGATGTAAATATGTAATAATAACATACCGGGTGGACTTATTCGATACACATGCCTAATCACTTTTTGCATTTAATCATTTGGATTCCAAGCATGTGTCATTACTGCCATTCTAATAACCTCAGCCATTTTGGTATGTGTGGACTTTTCCATCTATGAAGAATTATGCAATTAAAACATCTTCATTGATGGAAAATTTGAATATACCTTAGTTACGGATAATTGGGTCTGATTATATTTGCTAAACAAAAGAAATTTGTAAAATTTAAGGTACTAGTTGTTTAATTCGAATACTATATAATTTATAATAATTATGACGTGCTCATACGTTGCCAAAATTCAACAAAATCAAGTAATGTTGGAACCGTATCGACGAGCATAGCAGTGAAGCTGGGTTGACCAGAGTTGATAGCAATGAGGATTTTTTTATTAAATCGATATATTTGAATAAATGCTTTATAAAAAGAAATGAATATGTATTATTTATTATTTAATATTTAAGTAATTATTAAATAACTTTATAAAGTAAATTCTTATGTAATGAAATTATAAGGATATGAGCAGGATTAATGCAATGGTTAGGTGTTGGATAAATTGATTTCAAGAGACAATTAAATGGAATTATTTAAATTTATTATATTATTAATTAATTTGAAAGAAGGACTAATTGGAGTTGATTAACGAGATAATCATGGTTAAGTTGACGAAGTAAACTAGTTTAATTGGAATTAGTTATTTGATTTATTTTTAATTAATCCAATATAACAGTTTAATGAATATTTGCTTTAACTTTAATAAGATTTTAAAAAGAAATTTACCATTTAATTGAGTTAAATAAGAAGCTAACTATATCTATGATAGTTAATGATGGTGTAAATTATTATTCTAATGAATAATAATTTAAGTGATAAATTCGTAAATGAGATTCATTAAGGTAAGTAATCAAAGTTAATATTGGAATATAATCGTATTTTTGAAAAGAGCTGAATAACGGTTTATATCAAAACCGAGTTTATAACTAAGTTATAAAAGAGCTTGCCGAGAAGATAGCTTAAAATAAGTGTTTGAATTAAGAAAAGAAACATGGGATAAAAAGGGGCTTTATATTAAACCTGAGTTTTATAAACAATATTTATAAAATGAGTGTGAGGGTAAAACGTTAAGATTAAATTAACGTTACTTAATAATGGAATTGAAACGAGATTTTCAAAGTGGAAAATGGTTGAATGAAATGGGAAGTGGAGTAATATGGATTGATAAGGAGTTAAGAGAAGGATTAGAACCTAACTGGAGATTAGTTGAGTAGAGTGGTTTTCTAAGTGTTAATCTGATGTTGATTTCGGTCTTCGCAGTTGATACTTTGGGAATTATTTGCTCAACCATTTACGGTCAGGGACTAAGGAGTATTGGAATATAGAAATAAATGAATAGAGTTGTAACAAATGTTTTTGAAATAATAGTAAAATGGAAAATGGGGAATGGCTAAAATATATTGTCCAAGTATTAAAATAATATAGTGTTGAGAAGATTTTTATATTAAAAAAAGAAGTAAATACCATATTTAAATTATTGAAAGATATAGAAATTTTCACTTAACCATTCGTAAATTATTTAAAGGGCCAAGTTTTGATGAGTACTAAACCAGCAAATTCATTTTATTTCCATGATTGTTTATTTGATAGTTAAATAACCGACTATCAAATCTGGCCAATACGATTGTTGGTACGGAAAGACCGGGATCGAATTTATATACGAAAACCATTCCGACCAATAAATACGTAAATGTTGAAGATATCAGATACAGGTCGAGATGAAGCTTTTAAAGACCGTGGATCTTTATAAAACAATAGAATTACTCATAATCTCTGGTTTAGCAGCCAGAGATATACTGTGACACTATCGTGGCTGAAATCAACGGATTTGTAAGGACTACTTGCTACCAATCCATAGGGTGATTCCTACGATGTGATAGGAGAGTGCATTCGGTTCATCCTGTTCCTGGGTGACTTGAATGGACGAATGTCTGACAAAGTATTTCTTAAGAGTCACGTACATTAATTGTTTACAAACGTACTTATGTTGGTGGTAGCTAATACGCAGGGTTTTTTTGTGAGCGTCAATTAGTGATTTGGCGGATCTGACTATATGGAAGGCAGCATGGCTATGTGGCTATGTGGGTCACTCCCATTAGGGTATATAATCACCTATCTAGAGAAATTTCATTTCTTTATTTATTCTATTCGATGCTTCCCCTTTTCGGGAACCGGTTGATGATCCCAACCATTGGTGATATACATTCGATGTACTCCAGCAAAATGAGTGGTCGGTCATGTGTGGGTGATCGACGCTTTCTAAGAATTAGAAAAGCGTGAGATTTAAAATAACTGCAAGCGCACAGATCGTGTAATATGCAGGTCGAATCACAGGGTGGTAAATTGAATTAAATTATTTATATAATTTCTTGGGCGAGCTAGACGAAATTTGGAGGTTCGGTTGAAAAACAATAAAACTATTATTGAATTGAATCAGATCTGAATCTAATCAAATCTATATTCAATCCAATATGACCTAGGAAAACAATAAAAAGGACAAAAATTAAAATTGCAGAAATTAAAATAACAAACATGAAATAAAATTAGGATTACCGCTGAATCTAATCAGACAGTCAATCACTAATAAAAATAACTGCAAAATACAAATAGTGTTCTACCAAATCAATTTTGTAGACAACACTAATTGCTAAGAAAATAAAAAAAATGCAGAAAAGATAAAAAGAAGAAAACTTTATTAATTCCAGGATGAAGTTTACAATGAGATTACAAGGGTATATATAGGATAGATAGCCAACCCTAATCCTAACCCTAATATAATGACAAATGGGCCTTAGGGAAATCACAAAAGAGTTTACAATGAGAATTACAAATGGGCCTTAGTGAAATCTAGTAAATTTGGGTCTTTCCTCTTTTTCTCTTGCTTCCTTGATAATTCTTCATTGATTTGTGATATGCATAGCATTTCTACCAGTTATTTTCTTGTCCAAAAAACAAGTAGATGTGAGATCTTCATCAGCAAGTCTTCATATGTAAATATACATCAAGTTGATCTTTATTTTTATATTTTTTGACTGCATGTGGCTAATTCGGCATATCTGTAAAAGTGAAAAAATAATACCTAAGTAATATTTATTTATATACAAAAGATAAGATATAAGAGCGTAAAATAAACACATTTCTATGTTAATCAAATACCCCCACACTTATCTTTTACTCATCCTCGAGTAAAACAAAAAATGAAAAACTACACTAGATAGGTCACACTTTCGTAGGAAACATGATTGCATTGAGCATATGCAACAAGCCGTTAAACCTCTAGGTGTCCCTAGTAGGACGATTGGTGTCTCATGAGGGTTTTCAGCGGATGCTACCCACAAAATCCAAATGTAGTATGATATGGTTCTGATGCAACTACACGAATGCAATGGACATATGCAAATAAAAACGTAAAATGAAAACACGACTTGTTTCAGGAAAGCGGTGCAACAAATTTAGTTAACAATTTCTAGGCAGTTCATTGTACTTTAGATACCTCAACTTGTCACAAATTTTCAACATAATTCAAGTTTTCAATGTTAAACTCTAGTTTGGCCAGTTGGTTCGGTCGATAACATAGTGCAGCCATGAAATAGATTCTTAGTTTGCTTGGCACAATTTGTAAAGTGGTATTATTATTTCCTGGTGTATGGCTAGTCAAATCAATAAGGTCAAGAAGTGTTTGGGAATCATCGCTTATTCTCCATCTCTATAAAAATTGAAATTTACGATTAATTACATACACCTAACTAAAAAGACCAAGGTATACCACCCATACACTGCCTTGCGGACTGACGGACAGTTGGGAAAGAGCTTGGCGGATTATGCAGACCAACGCTGACTTTGTCAACAACATGTTGATAATCCTTAGGTGTCCAACTCATAAAATAAGACCAAGATATTCCAACGTTGACTTTGTTAACAACATGTCGGATAGAGCTTGGCGGGTTTGCATACCTACGCTAGATATACAAGCAATGTTGGATACCCTTGGATTGCTATTATTATTATTGAAAATGTAAGAACAAGAGAGAGTTATGCGAATTCAGCTTAACACAACTTAGTTTTAAAGATTCAAAAAGCCAATATAAGTATTTTAAGTCCTCCACTTTAATTAAACAAAGACTACAATATAGAATAAACTTCATGGCCATCACCTAAGAATCTCCCTATGTACCGGTTATACTATTATCCCTCAAAATTCAACTTTTCATCATATTTCTTATTTGATCTTAGTTGAGAGAGAAAATACTATCAACTGGCTAAAAATTGTTAACTTATTTTGTTGTATCAATCTAAAATGAGTCGTATTTCAAAAAAAAAAATGGTATGTTACTACGATCTAAAATATATGTATGTTACTACGATCTAAAATGTATGATGGTCCTATCTAAATGCATGAAAATGAAAAGCATAAAAGAAATAAAAATTAAAATTAAAATAAAAAGGATGCAATGTAGACTCCCCCCACACTAGAACTAAACAGTGTCCACACTGTAAACTCGTTTCTTGAATGTGAACGATAAAACCCAAAGATGGATTAAATGCAAAATTATTTGTAGAATGAAATGCAGTCTAATTATATATAAGAATGGATCATATGTACAATGATATATGTGTTTGCGATGCATGCGATGCAATGAATGCCACCAACCTTTTCCCCCACACTTGGTTCTAGCCCGTTGAATCTCATTCCCACTAAGTCTAGGCATGTTTTCTAATAAGCAAAGGATTTTGAAAACCATTTCATCTTTATGCCTAGTGTTAGACCAAAAAGTGGTTCTAACACCCAAATTGACTAAAATTAAAACGAAATAAGATCAAAAATAGAAAAGAGACACGGAATTTATAGTGGTTCGGCGTTAAAAAGCCTACGTCCACTTTATAATCACTTTGCTTGATGATGTAGATGAAAATACAATGATATATTCACTCAATTACACTCACTTTTCATATACATTCACTCAATTATCTCAAAATTCACTTTGAATGATGATTTTGAATTGTTTGGAGTGCTAGAATTCGGTTCTCAAAGATGTTTGAACTCTCAGAGTGCCAAAAGATCCTTTCAAATGACCCTTGGGGGTCTATTTATAGGTGGAAACTTCTCCAGAATTCGGTTCGGATCGGGTGCACGTGTCCTCCATTCCATGACTTTCGGGATCGGATGAGTTCTGGTGTTGCTAGCACATCAGGTGAGTGGCCATCGTGGGTAGAAAGTGGGTGTAACTGCCCCGAATATTCAGGAGATCATGGTGCGGAGTTGCAGGGTGAACTGGGTTCGGATCGGATAGGGTAACAAAATGGGCTTCGGATCGGATAGGCTAACAACATGGGGTTCGGATCGGATCATCCCATCTGATTCGATTCAGCTTGAATTTTGCCTTCCTCACTTTGTCTCGCTTTGTTTTTCTTTGATTACACCCGATCCGATCCGGCTTGATCTTTCAGCTTTGTGATGCTTATGTCCTTACCTATGTAACTCCGATCTGAACCGGATGTGTAACAGAGTGTCTTCTGTTTACTTGATCTTCTGACTTCTTGACTTTGTATAGCCTAGTTTACAAAGTAGGCTAACATTTTGCCCCCTCAAAGGATGCTTCTGTTGAAGACGAAGCGTGCTTTGATGTTATCTGTACATCAATCCTTCATTTTGAACCATTGAGAAGTCGTTCCCATTTGTTTGCAAAAGACGCGTTATTTCATAAAGTCGTGTCTTTTATCGCCTATATATATGTTGTAGGATACATGACTTATTTCCTTCTTTTTAAACAACCTTAGGAGCTCTTCTTGATGTCCGGTAATTCTTCCGGGTATGCATTTTCTTTATTTTTCTTTTGAGTTTAATTTATACATCCATTTATTGTGCTCAATTCATTCGGTTCGGACCCGATCCGGAGGTAATCCCTTCGTATTACTTAATGCTGGTCCAACAGGCTAGAATATGTTCGTGGGCCTGTATCCCGATCCGAGTGGGGAGAGGAAACTGGAATACGATTAGTCACTAAGAATACGTATATAAACTTAATGCCTATTTCCTTCCTCCTCCCTGTCTTTCATTTATCTCGTTCAACAGTTTTTACACTGAAACCCTAGCTTTCAGAAAGCTCAAAAACTCTGAAATTCTCTAGTCGATTTTCAATTTACACATCTCGGTAGGTTTAAAACTTCGATTAACTTCATAATAATTAGTTTCAATCAAAATTTGCAGTCGATTTGAATTATTTGAGTGTGGTTATTGCTTGACTCCGACGTCACGACTTCCTCCTCCCTCGCCGTCGTCGTTAATGGCTTCGCCATCACCTCGAAGCGCTGGGAGATGGAAGATGGGATCTGTTCGGTTCCAACTATGGTTTTGGAGATGGGATTGAGTTCGGTTGTGACTGAGGAGGAAGGGGAAGACGAAGGGCATAAGTAGTCGGTTCGGGCGTGGAGATATGGAAGACGGAGGAGAAGAAGAGAAAGAAAAAAAAGGCTTAGAAAGCCAAATCGGGTCGGGGCAAAAGTCGAAGAGGGAGACAAAGCTTAACTAACTGGATTGGGTCGGATAGTACTCTCGCAATCGGATCGAGGATAGTACTCTCGCAATCGGATCGAAGGAGAAAGTGAAATCAGGGAGGAGAGGGTCATGGTTAGTTAATTCGATCCGGATCGTTCGAGGGGCCTACTTCCGAACCGATCCGACTTTGATCCCTGGGCTTCAATGTTTGTTTGATTCCAAGGCAAGGCTGTGCCCCCGATCCGATCCCAATGAATGCATCGAAACCGAACCGAAGAGCAGTCCAACTTAATGCATAAGAACTTGTTTGACTGGGCAAATCAACTCTGGGCATAATCTTCAACTTAATGGACAGTTAGGATAGTGCCTCGCGAACATAAACGAACATCAAGAACTGTTCTGAACATCATTGCATTGTCAATATTTTGCCTTACACTTTCAAGTGTTAACTTTACATCTTCTGCACACACCGTACACACTTTAGTTCACACATGTGCACAGGGGGACACGGGCTAATTTACTCTAACTTCTTTTATTACTTCTTCGATAGTTTAGTGATCATGACCAAAAGACATTTTTCTAGACTGGCAGAAAAGAAAGGGGTCCCAGAGACATCCGACAAAGTTACTCTTGACAACATATCTTCTTCCTCAGACCCTGAATGGGGTGACGATGGATCGGATTATGAAGTGGGGGCACATAGCAGCGGAACGTCTTCTGACGGTGAAGTTTCTCTGGGTTATGAAGAGGAAGGAGGGGTTGGAGATACCCGAGCTCCTAACGAATTTGATTCTGCCGTCATATTAGAATCACCTCAAGATTCTGTTGAATCGAAAATTGACTACGACAGGCTCCTTCGAATATGCTTGAAGTACGGGATACATAAAAAAGATACTCTGGTGCCGTCTAAAACTGGTCGTCCTCATAATCCTATGGAGGGATTTATGGCTATCACCCGATTAATGTGCATGGTTGGGGCTATCTCTCCATTTTCTCCTTTCGTCGTTGATTTTCTAAGACAAATGCGGATTTCCCCTATGCAGTTGCATCCCAACTCCTATGCTTACCTGCATACCTTATGTAGCATACCGCGAGATCTTAGGCATAGAGCTCACTTTTGATGACGTTCATTTCTTCTATAACTTCAAGCACCGGACTCGAGAAACTCCTTCTTTCTCTTACTTCAAGTCTGTCCCAAAAAGAAAGATAATTTCAGCGCCCTTCAGTAGCAAGGCCGGCGACTCTAAGCTGGAATGGTTTTATATAAGGCAACAGCCAGGGTGTGCTAGAAGATGGACAAAATCGAGTAAGGCACTGATTTTCTAAACCTCGATTCTGAATGTCCATGTCGCCACACTAATCTATTTTCTTTTTGTTTGCAGTTGACAATCTAAAACAGATATTGGGCCAAGTGTTCTTTGATCGTATGCACCGACTCCTTAATGGTGATCAAAAGTTTTTAACTATCGATGAAGTCCTCAAGGACGAATATCTCCATCACCACAAGCTGCTATCCATTACCCGTAGTATAGGTCACGGGCCAGGTCCATATGTGTATATCCCTCCGTTGAATGTAATTCCAGAAACGGGCGAGTGCTCGAAAGGTCCCACCGTGCCACTTCGAACTTCACCTTCTCCAAGTTCGACTCAAGATGATGAGTTGGCTAATTTACCTGAGAAGCACCGAGAGGGGTACATCACTCCTGGGGATGTGGTTTCTCCTGAGAAATCACCATCTCCCAAAGATCAGCCAACAGACACTTCCCAAAGAGATGCCCCTACTGTTGATGATCCTACATTTCAGGGCTTGGGAGATCTCCCTCTTCCTGATACTATTTACACTTCCGAGGATTTTGGCACAAATCCTTTAGTTTTTACTTCTTCGGAGGAAGCCACTCCTGTTAAGGCCAAAGAGCCCTCTCGCACTGGCTCAGCTTCAGACTCTGGTTTGTCGAAGGGGGGACACCGCTTAGGATGCACTTAACATAATTGCACCCCACTTCACAGCACTTACCTCTTATGGGAATACTGATTCTGAATTCCACTTGCATTATTGTGCAGGTACAATGTCTCGTGCTTACTATGACATCAAGAAGCTACGTCGCAGCATGACCAGACCCCCTCACGATGTTGAGTATGATCGTCGCGAAGATCGCGTTAGGGAGGACAGAAGGCCCTATGATTCTTATCATTCGCGGTCCTCGCACTCTCGCTCTCCCGTCCGGTCAGATCCAGAGCAATATAAGGGCTACCAAGGTCGTCGAGAAGATGACAGGCCACAATCAAAAGACTCAACTTCTTCTCAAGAAAAGCGCAGTAGGGAGAGGAGCCCGCCAAGAGATACCGAATCACGAAGCAAGCGCAAGGTTCCCGCTAAACGGCCTAGAAGGGATGAGGAGGCCACTGAGCCCTCAACACATAAGGATACCGAGCTGACATTCCCTGCACCTCCACCGTTGGATGCTGAAACTGCAGTTAAGTGGGCGTATCTGGAGGAGCAATTTCCTGATCACTACTTTGAAAACTTGACTTTTTTACCTGCTCTTGAGCCTATTTCCTCGAGGTGGGCAGATGAGGCCAAATCAAAGATAGATGCGGTCGAGAAACAATATTCAGAGATGTTCAAGTATTCGCGCAACCTCTCCAGAATCATCCGAACTCTGATTACGAATACTAACTCGATGCAGAAGGCCGCAGAAGATGATGCAAGGGCCTTAAAAATTTGGGAAAAGACCTCGAGGATACACAGACTCAACTTGTTATCGCTCAACGGGACGCTGCTAACTTCAAGCAACAATTTGAAGATTTACAAAAACGCTATCATGACTTGCTCGAGCCCCATACTCAATAGCGTTCGGAGCTGAAAAAGAAAGCGGAAGATGCCAAGTCAGACGCTGTCAAAATGCAACTTGCTTATGCTGATCTTGAGCGACAAAAGGCCGAGTTGGCAAAGAAGAACGCCGAATTGGAAAAGAAAAATGCTGACTTGGCTTCCAAGTTGATGGAGGCCGAAAACAGAGCTGCCTTGGCGGAGGGTAATGTTGAAAGTATCATCAAATCGGCCGAAGAATCTCGCAAACAACTAGCGGAGGCCCAGGAGGAGGTGCAGGGCTTTGGTGAATTACTAATTGAATTTTTTGCACATATCATCAGCTACCAAAACATCTATTGGATCGATGATTATCCGACTACCTTGGTTCATGTATGGATCCAAATTGTTGAATGGGAAAAGAAAGAACTCGAGGTAGATTCCATCGACGAGGACAAGCTTATGGAAAAGTATTTAAGAGATGACGAGCCAACGAGTTTAGCCGAGGGGCATCGCCTGATTGCTGCCGCCATGGATGAGGAAAAGCGGAAGGCTAAAAAAAAGACTTCTTGGAGGTTGGCTCTTCCACTGCCGCTAAAACTCCTGAAGTAGAGGAATACGACCCCGAAAATCCGGCAATCCCTCAGACATCTCTATTATCTCCTACTCCTGAATCGGCTTCAGAGGCGGCAGCTACTTCGGCTGAGAAATCATCGGAAGGTATTTCTACCTTTTCACCCCAATTCGTCAAAGTTGTTTCCAATTTCCATCGCATAGTCGGAAAATCAATGAAGGGCCCTTTATTTTCTCCCGAGTTGATAACTGTTACTTCTCATTCTGCAGGTGCTGAACCGGCCGAGAAGGCAGACGCGCCCCAGGGAACCACTGCCAAAACAAAGTCAGCGGAGAAGGATGAAGGAGACAAGGGTAAAGCTGACGCTCCTCACGATGGCGAGATGATAGATGCCTTAAAGGATGATGGTGGTGATGAGGGACATGAGGAGGACCCTGAGGTGGCTATAGTTGGGGAGTCAAAAAGCGCCGATGACATTACTTTAGCTGCACTGAAAGACGAACAAGACAAACGCATGCAGCTTAAAGTTGAAGACCTAAACCCCGAAATCCTTAAGCCTCTCGCAGTAGTGGATGCTAGATCAAGGTTAGTTGTTAAGATTTCGACTAGATCTATTATAGAAGAACTTGCTAAAAAGTCTTCTCTTGATTCCAGCGCTCCGCCTTACCGATTCCAGCACTTCAGCCTCAGGGAAGAAAAAACCAAGGCGCATCTTAACTGATGCTGATAAAGAGGCGAAGGATGCTCAGAACGCCGCTAAGAAGTCCAAGTCAACTTCAAAGTCTAAGTGATGAAGTGCTTTGCTTTATTTTAGCATTTAACTGGTCCACAATTGTTGCAGCGAGTGTGGCCCTCGCATCTTCTTTTAGCCTGTTTTCCTGCACAAATTCATGCATTTGTAAATAAATACAAATAATTCATTTCCTGCAATGCCTGTTAGTCGTCGGTTCATTACTTATGTAAAATTGCAAATGCATGTCCTACTAAAGTCGTGTAATGGAGTCATAGTGGGGGGAAATATGTGTATACATATATGTACCCAGTCAGTCTTGAAAAACTATTCAAGATTAAATTAAAATGTCTGAATGTCCCCGATTCTCCAACGGGGGTCACATTCCTTGTGTCATTGATGCCTGTTCTTTTCTTTCATCTTTTATACTCTCCTGTCTTATATTCAGGTTAGAGTTCTTACTGAGGCGGTCTCTTGTCTGGGTGCACCTTCACGCCTCGGAGGACGCCGTCTTCCCGTCCTTTATACTCTCTCTCAATTCTTGAGAGTTAGAGTTAAGAATGTTGTCTTCCCATTCTTTTATGTCTTATTGCACAAACAGTCGTTGTGTTTGTTCCTGCATATAAGCCGTCTTCAACTTTTCAGATTTTAATTTAACATTTCATATTCCACAGTCACAATAGAATAACAGTTGAAGATATAAATAATGCAGGAACGTAAGTGGCACACGATATTTTTATAGTGGTTCGGCTAAGTCGTAGCCTACATCCACTTTATAGTTCTTTGTTCGTATCGACAGACTTTTCTAAGGCAAGTCGTGCCTTTTTACAGAGTTCATAAGAAAAACGAAAGAAAATACAACATCCCTAATTCAAATATCGCATCAAGTGTTGGGCATTCCAAGCCCTAGGCACTTCTTCGCCATCTACGGTCGTTAACTTGAAGGCTCCTGTTTCAAGTTTCCGTTGGATGACGAATGGCCCTTCCCACTTTGGACCGAGGTGAGGAAGGGATGGAAAAACTCGCTTTAGCACCAGATCTCCTGGTTCAAAGGTTCTAAAACGAACTTTCTTGTCATGATAGCGTGCCATCTGACGTCGATGTCTCGACGCACGCAAGTCTGCCTCGTCCCTTTTCCCTTCGATTTCATCAAGAGACTCGAGGAGGAGTGCCCGATTCGTCATCGGGTCATAGTATGTCACCCTGTGAGAGGGAACTTCAAGCTCTACCGGGATTACTGCTTCTGAGCCAAAGGAGAGAGAGAAAGTGACCGGTAGCTGTCTTAAACGTTGTCCGATATGCCCACAAAGCCAAGGGAAATTCATCCACCCATTTTGCTTTTGCATGTTCCAATCGTTTCTTGAGAATGGACTTTATGACTTTATTTATTGCTTCTACAATCCCATTCGACTGTGGATGGGCGACTACGGTGTACCACTTGTCCATCTTGTATTTCTGGCAGAAATTTCTGAATTCGGCACCATCGAACTGGGTTCCATTATCAGTTATAATGGTCTTTGGAATCCCAAATCGGCATATGATATTTCTAACCACGAAACTTATCACCTTTCTCGCTATGATTTTGGTTAAGGGCTCAGCTTCCACCCACTTCGTAAAATAGTCCACGACGACTATTGCCTACTTCGCTCCTCCTTTGGCAATCGGTAGAACTCTAATGATGTCAATTCCCCACATGGAAAACGGCCACGGACACACCATCGACTTGAGCTGGGTCGGTGGTGCTCTGGGGATCTTGGTGAATCTCTGGCATTTATCGCAGCGTCGTGAATAATCAGCTGCATCTTTATTAATTGTGGGCCAGAAATACCCATACCGCAATACCTTTTTTGCTAAGGTCTGACCTCCCGTATGATCTCCACACTCACCTTCGTGTACTTCTCTTAGTACACGCTCGTCATGCGCTATACATCGTAACAGGGTCATAGAAAATCCTTTCCGATAAAGGGTATCATCTTGAAGGATGTATCTGGTAGCTTTACGAACTATGGCTCGCCTTTCACTCTTTTTTGGCAGAAGTATTCCATTTCTAAGGAAATTCTTGATTGGGGTCATCCACGACTCCCTCTCCAGTTCTGCTTCGAAAGCTAATTCAATTTCCATTGACTCAAAGCTAGGCGATTCCAACGTCTCAATTGGAACCATTTCGGTTTCCTCCGGAATGTCGAAACTAGCCAGCTTCGCTAGCCGGTCTGCCTTCTGGTTTTCAGCTCTTGGGATATGCGTTATGTTATATCGTTCCAAATTGCGCAACAGCTCCTCCACTTTCCCGAGATAGGCAATAAGTCGAGGTCCCCGAGAAACAAACTCCTTTCGCACTTGGCAGACGACTATTTTGGGGTCGCAAAATATATCCAATGCATTTATTCTGAATTCCTTAGCAAGTTTCAGCCCGAAAATCAGGGCTTCATATTCAGTGTCATTATTGGTCGCTGAAAATTCTAGTCGTATCGTCCTTCAGGAGTAACTAAGACGACCCCCGCTCCGGACCTTCGGTCGTTTTTGGCTCCGTCTGTGTACATCTTCCATGGATCTAATTTTAATTCCTCCTCTGAGTTGACCACCTTGTCGTTGATTATCTCCTCCTCCGGAATTTTGAATTCTGCTATAAAGTCGGCCAAAGATTGCCCCCTGATCGATCTCCGTAGTTGAAAATTTAAATCAAACTGACTTAATTCAATGTTCCACTTGATCAACCGCCCCGATGCTTCGGGTCTTTACAACACCTGTCTCAGAGGCTGATCAGTGTATATGGTTATTGGGTAAGCTTGAAAATAGTGGCGAAGTTTTCGGGAGGCGATTAGAAGGCTATAAGCAAGCTTCTCAATCCTTGGGTAGTTGCGTTCTGCAGCTTCCAATTTCTTACTTACGTAATATACCGGTCTCTGCACCTTGTCTTCTTCCCAGACCAAGGTGGTGCTAACGGCGTGAGCCGATACTGCTAGATAAACAAACCGCTCTTCATGGTCCACTGGCTTCGACAAAATCGGTGGTCTCTCTAGTAAGTCCAATAGATTTTGAAAGGCCTCAACACAATCCGGAGTCCATTCGAAGTTTTTCTTTCCCCTTTTTATCAAGTCAAAGAACGGGATGCATTTGTCTGTTGCTTTGGAGATAAATCTACTCAACGCAGCCACTTTCCCCGCAAGACTTTGGACGTCTTTGATTCTCCTTGGTTCCTCAATGTTCCTTATCACTGCTATTTGACTGGGATTGATCTCAATCCCTCGAGAGCTCACAATGAAACCTAGACCCTTTCCAGATGCCACCCCAAACGAGCACTTCAAGGGATTTAACTTCATCCGATACTTTCACAGAATACCGAACATCTCTGCCAAGTCTTGCGTATGGCTGGAGGACTGTTTTGATTTGACAAGCATATCGTCCACATAAACCTCCATAGTCTTCCTTATTTGGTTATAAAACATCCTGTTCACCAAGCGTTGGTACGTAGCTCCAACGTTTTTCAATCCAAACGGCATGACCACATAGCAATACAACCCCAAATTTGTAATGAAACTCATGTGCTCTTGATCGGGCACATGCATGGGAATCTGGTTGTACCCGGAATATGCGTCCATGAAAGAAAGAAGTTCATGTCCCGCCGTTGAATCCACAAGCTGGTCTATTCTGGGGAGTGGGAAGCTATCTTTCGGGCATGCTTTGTTCAAGTCTGAAAAATCAATGCATGTCCGCCACTTTCCGTTTGACTTCTTTACCAACACAGGATTCAATATCCAGTCGGGATATGTCGAATCTCTAATAAATATGTTCTCTTTCAGCTTCTCCACTTCTTCTTTTAGAGCTGCCGACCTCTCTGGGTCCAGCACACGTCTCTTTTGCTTTACAGGCGGGTGTTTTGGGTTTATACTCAGCGAATGACTCATGATGGATGGCGATATCCCACACATGTCGGCATGGGTCCAGGAAAACACATCCAAGTTTGCCTTCAGGAAGTCAGTTAGTTCTTTGGCTCGGTGCGGATCCAACTGAGATCCAATCTTCAAAACTTTTGCTGGATCAGCTTCGTCAATGGGTATGTCCACTGTCGTTTTGTTAGCAGTTGCCTTTCTATCCTCTGGTTCCTTATCTTCTCTGGGATCTAAGTCTTTAGGCATTCCCTTGGGCAACTCCTTCGGGGCTGATCCCTCTAATTGCTACGCCGAACCCTCCTTTGGAGGAGGCGAGGTACCTTTAGTCTCGATGTTGAGTCCCTTCATCAGCATCTTTAACTCGGCAATATAACAAGCTCGTCCGGAGACTTGATCTCCTCTCATTACTCCTGTTCCGGCTTAAGTTGGGAACTTTAGCAATAAGCACCACGGTGCAATACAAGCCCTGAACTATGCAAGGGCATGCCTTCCCAAAAATGCGTTGTAGGGCGAGTCGATATCTAGCACTACGAACTGAAGCATTCGTACTCTTCGATGATCCCCTTGCCCCAATGTTACGGGCAATTCTATATACCCCATTGGAGCTGTCGATGCCCCCATTGAAGCCTCGGATCCAACCTTCACAGGGCTTCAAATCTCCAGACTCAAGTTTCATCTGGTCAAACGACTTCTTAAATAAAATATTGACAGAGCTTCCATTGTCCACTAGTACCTTATGAACCAGTGCCGGTCCAATGGTTGTGGTAATGACCAACGGATCTTCGGTAGGTGACTGGATTCCGATATCGTCTTTGCTACGGAACACCACATCATCGAACATTGTCTTCTGCTATTTCACAGGGGTGATATCTTCCAAATCATCGCACACATCCACATCTATGTGCTTAACTGCATTAACGTATTGGTCCATCGCTCTGAAACTGTGGATAGCTGGATGGAGTCCACCTACTATGGTGTTAATGACAATTCCTTTGCCTTTCTGTTGCGATGTAGGCTTGGGAGCAGACTGATTCTGGTTTGGGGTCTGTTCTCCTTGCCCTCTATCTCTTGGGGCAGCCTTATACTCATCCAATTTTCCTTCACACAACAGCTTCTCAACCACATCTCTCAAGTGTCGACATTCGTTCGTTGAATGCCCATGAGTTCCATGAAATAAATAAAAAAATTCGGTTGCAATTTCTTTCTCTGTTGAATCTCGTGGCGGCGGTCTTTTGTATTGCAAAACATTGTACGTATCCAAATAAATGTTCTCCAAAGTATCATTCAGCGGTGAATAATTCTCAAAGGTCTGGAACCGGGGTCTTTTGTCAGAATTACTTCCTCGGTTCCTGTTCCTCCTATTACCATTCGCATTACAGTTGCTTTGCCCCCGTTTCCGTTATTATTGTTTCCATTCTTGTTTCCCACATTCACTTTGACTTTCCTGGAGCTTTCTCCAGACTGCTTTACGGCAACATTACTCTGAACAGCTTCTTTTGAGGCCGCTCCGGACTTCCTCTTTCTGTTTTCCCTTGCTTCCTCCCGTCTTAACTGAATATTGGCCTTCTCATAAAACAACTCTCTTGTAGGAGGCGGCTTCCCAGAAAGATAATCTCCAAACTTTGAATCAGGATCAACTCCTTCCATTAAGGCCATCAAGATAGTAGGCTCATGCGGGTCGCTGACTTCTGTTACAGCTAAATTGAAACGGTCAAGATACGACTTCAAAGACTCACCCGGCGCTTGCTTAATTCTCGATAATTCAATAACATTCTTAGACTTTCGGGCGTGAAGTCGGAATTGGTTCATAAAATGTTCACTCAATTCTTTGAAATTCGATATCGATCGAGGAGGAAGTCGGGTAAACCATAGTAATGCTACGTCTTCTAAGTAAATCGGGAAAGCCTTACACTTCATAGCGTCAGGGGCAGCGGCAGCATTCATAAGCCATGCGTATCGCATTAAATGTTGTCCCGGGTCAGTTCTCCCGTTATATCTGTCCATCTACGACAGATTAAAACGTCGGGGGAACTGAAAGTTAAGAATATCATCAGTAAAGGGAGTATGGCTTCGCTCAATGCCATAATCTTCATTGGTGTAGTTTCGACTCTCAGACATGATCTGACGTACCATAGCCCATACGTCAGCATTGGTCAAGGGTTGTTCAAGCTCCCTGGCTCTGATGTTCGGGTTTTCTCTGGGCTCCTGATCAGGGGACGCCCTCCTTCTTCTAACGGCTTCTGCTTTGGTCCCTACATTCCCGGCCGATCTCGGGAGGAAGGGGCTGAAGCATTTGTCCTTGAGTGGGATTGGTGAGGTTAGGGTCTTTAGGCAAAACATGGGATCCTCGCATTGGTAATAGCATAGGCTCTCTCAAGCTCGGATCATTGGGTCCTAGTACACGAGCAGCGTCCTCGCGGGATCCCAAAGATCCGAAAGTCATTTGCTCCAAATTCTGAGGTCGTTCGAGCGGCCTTCTTTCACAGGGCCGTTCTTCCTCAAAAGAAGAAGACTGATCCATTGCAGTATGATGAACTGGGGATGGAGTTCTTTGTCTGCGGAGTTCGCCAATTTCCCTACTCATGATTCTCATGTTCACTTGCACCATAAGATTGGTGCGCTCGTGGATTTTCATAGCCTCCCTAGTGCTCTCAAGCATGTCAAGAAGGCGCGAAAAATCTCCTTGGGTGACAGGCGCAGATGGATTGATCTGGTCATTGGTCCTGGTGGCTGGAGTTGGAGCATTTGGAGGGGCTCGAGTAGAGGTTCCAGCATCACCTAGTGTCGGATCGGATCGGAGCAGAGTAACCTGGTCGGATCGGTTCGGGTTAGGGGAGTGCACTTCTTCAATGTCTCCTACTCGGTTTGGATCGGAGCTCTCTCCATGTGGTCGGTTCGGATTTCCTGAACCTGTCCGATCCGCTCCCGAACTCTGCCCATGAGACCTTGTCACGACCGGGTTTTGCTGATCTTCACCAACTTCGTTCCCTCGACTGGTTTGAAGTTCCTTGCCCTTTCCTTTGGCCATAGTTCTTCAACAATCAACCAACAAGTATTCAAAAGCATCGAAAATTGGGGATTAACTTCTTTGAACTCAATGGTCCAAAAAGTAGAACGATAATCCAGAAAAACATAGAATTCAAATGTCTCTCGGTGAAAGCACCAAAATGTTAGACCAAAAAGTGGTTCTAACACCCAAATTGACTAAAATTAAAACGAAATAAGATCAAAAATAGAAAAGAGACACAGAATTTATAGTGGTTCGGCATTAAAAAGCCTACGTCCACTTTATAATCACTTTTCTTGATGATGTAGATGAAAATACAATGAGATATTCACTCAATTTCACTCACTTTTCATATAAATTCACTCAATTATCTCAAAATTCACTTTGAATGATGATTTTGAATTATTTGGAGTGCTAGAATTCGGTTCTCAAAGATGTTTGAACTCTCAGAGTGCCAAAAGATCCTTTCAGATGACCCTTGGGGTCTATTTATAGGTGGAAACTTCTCCAGAATTCGGTTCGGATCAGGTGCACGTGTCCTCCATTCCATGACTTTCGGGATCGGATGAGTTCTGGTGTTGCCATCACATCAGGTGAGTGGCCATTGTGGGAATAACTGCCCCGAATATTCAGGAGATCATGGTGCGGAGTTGCAGGGTGAACTGGGTTCGGCTCGGATAGGGTAACAAAATGGGCTTCGGATCGGATAGGCTAACAACATGGGGTTCGAATCGGATCATCCCATCCGATCCGGCTTGAATTTTGCCTTCCTCACTTTGTCTCGCTTTGTTTTTCTTTGATTAGACCCGATCCGATCCGGCTTGATCTTTCAGCTTTGTGATGCTTCTGTCCTTACCTCTATAACTCCAATCCGAACCGGATGTGTAACAGAGTGTCTTCTGTTTACTTGATCTTCTAACTTCTTGACTTTGTATAGCCTAGTTTACATAGTAGGCTAACACCTAGATTTATAGTCCAATAGATAAATGTCCAAGGTCATCCTAACATGAAGTTTTTCAACCAAGCCAGCATTCCAAAAATAATTCATGTGTTCAACAAATTTATCAATGTAATTGTTCAAAAATTTGTGATCTTATATAAACTCTGTTGCAATCGTGAAATTTAAATTCTATGTGTTGTTCAAGACTATGTGATCACATTTCTCAATTTTATTAATTGACAGCGTATTTTCGACACTGACAATTTCAAGTTCGTTGGAAATTTTCTCAAAATTAAAATTTTTGAACTTGTGACTTGAATCCACTTCATCCTTATTTGGCAACTCATATTCATACAATCCAAAAAATTCATGTTTATTTAAATCCTTTTACAATTTTGAGTCTTTGAAAAATTTAATATCTTTATTTTGTTCAATTTCTAAAATTTCAAGTTTCTCGGAGCCTGAAAGAGGAAGATCAAAATCTAAGCTTATGTCGTTTTCCTGAAAAGAACCGAAGTCCAAATCATTTGTTGAATTTTGAACAACTTCATTTAGATCATTATTCTCAATTTTCAAAGTTGTAATATGAAAATTTTCACTATCAATAAAGAATGGATTATTTTCTGATTCATCGCTTGAATTTGATTTTGTTGCTCTCGTTGTTCTTTCAAAGATGTCATTAAATAAAGAAGTTCATCCATCTTTTTATTTAGCCTTTCTTCCCTCTCTCCAAGAATGTTAAGTTGATATTCTTCGGAATCGCTGATTTGAGAGCTCTCGTTTTGGATTTCTTGATTCTCAAAATTATAGTCTACTTCAATTTCACGATCAACATTATTTCTAATGTGACGGTTGTTCGAATTTTCAGAAAAATGGCAATGATACTGGAAATCATTTTGATTGTAAAAATTATGTTCGTAACCAAAACTGTTGAAATTCAACGGAAAATTGCAATTCTGGTTATTTTCAAGATGTTGATATGGGCTATAACTTTGAAAATTTTGGTTTACAACCCCATATTGATGTTGATCGGAGCTATATTGGGATTCAAAGATGTTTTGATGAGGATGTGGCTCATAATCGAAATTATTGAAGTTTGAATTGAAATCGCAATTTCGATCATGTCTATGATTTTGAAAATGTTGGTCATTTGGAAAGTTTTGGAAATTGCTGATATTAGACCTACGGAATTTTGGAAAATCTTGCCTCATGAGTTGTAATTCATACTCATAATCAGACATTTTAAAGAAGTGACGGCAAGACAAAAATTATTCTCACTTCAAAATAGTATAAAATACTAAGCTGCGCTCTATTAATTAACTGACTCAATTAGAAGGGGAAGAAGGTCTTATGGCCGTTCACGTATAGTATAAATACCAAGGGATATGACCATGTTTTACGGGTAGTAACCTCTTTAGCAAGTAGTTCAATAAATTGAACTACTATATATCCGCGATCCAATTATACGAGACCGTTAACTTCACAGAACACAACTATTCAATTATATTATTTCAAAAAAAAATCAAATCAAGCTTTATAATTAAAAATCGACGAGAGTGATGATTTCAGGTATGTAAATTCATGCCTCACCAAACAGATTCAGAAATTCCAATCACAAAACAGTCATAGAATAATAAATTGTAGAAAATTAAAATATTGTATAAGCAAGCCGTTGGCCATGCAGAAGATTTTTACAAGTAATTTCTATATGTTTTTTCTTTGCAGCAGAGCACCTGTAGCGTTTAGGAAGTTTATAGTGGGTTATGGCTGTCTGTCCAGAAAATTTGAGTAGAATCAATGATTGAAATCTCACAGTTTGCACTTTGGTTGAGTTCTAAATTCGAGTTTGTTGCTTGACTGTATTCTTGCACTTCGGCCTTGGATTTGAATTCTCTTTTACCTTGTGATTCCTTTTTTTAAAATAATAGAAAGAGACAATCGGAAACTAAAATAAATTCTAAACCACAAACTGACCAAACTAGATAAATAAACAAAGAAAACTACAAAGGGACTAAGAAACTAAAAATTAGAAGTGGACTTAAGCAAATCAGGAACTCAATGAAAAAAATAAACTAACTTGAACCACTCTAGGCCCACGCAACTCGACTCAAGCTATAACCCAGGAGAATGCCATGAAAACAATTACCATAGTACTCCATTATAAGGAACGCACGTCCCCCCTTTTTTTATAACCACAGTACTCCATTATAAGGAATGCACTTCCCCCCTTTTTTAACTAAACAAATCCAAAATGATGCCCATTTAGATTCTAGAAAATAGTTTAACAAATCAAGGCCGATCAAATTGGAAAACAAATCACACTTTCTTATTTTCTTAACATAGTCAAAAGCCAACCAAGCAAAATTCCTTTTTCTTACTTCCTCTCGAAACAAAAAAATAAAAAGAAAAACATGTGTCGAGTTTCTGGTTAAAATCAGCTCTGGCTTTGATTGCGAAGCTAGTGTGATTGTGAAATTAGGGTTCAGATTGTTTCGAATTGGGAAGTTTGGGGTTTGTGAGGGTTTGGGTTCAAATCACACTATTGATCGGAGCAATATAATTTTGTGACCTCAGTTGTGAATTGGGGTTTTTGTTTTCGAATTGAGGGCAGAGCTTTATGATTTCGAGATCTGTGGGCTTTAATTGCTGGAGGTTGCGGGTACGGTGAATAAGAGATTGCGTGGAGCTATCAAGAACATGGGGAGGCGGTTATGTTTGGGGTTGAGGAAAAAACGGTGGATTCTGGTTCGTGGATTTGTATTGCATTCAGGTTGAACAGGGTTGCGATATGCGGTTTGTTGACAGAACATAATTGGCAAGGGGGTGATGGTCTGATCGGAGTATGGATCTGGGTTGCGTGGATGAAAGGATGTGGGTGAGCGTGGTATGAATTATGGTTGATAGGGAAGTGCGGTTTACCTGAAGTGGTAGTGATTCGTGACTGCACTTGTGCTCTGATCGGAGAATTTCTCGATTTTTGGGGTTCGGATCTGATTCAAATAGGTGAAGGTTGAAGCAAGGTTTTGACAGCGATGGTGTTGTGATGGTGATGGGAAACTGGTGGAGGCTCGTGATGGTTCAAAATGGGTTTATTGGATAAGTAGAAGGTTGGTGAACGATGGGGTTGAATTGGTATAAACTCTGTGTGAACAGGGTAGTTTCGGCAGGGAAGTTGGTGAATTGTGAAGGGATGAAGTTGATGGGTATAGGATTGTATTGATGACAGTATGAGATGTGCGTGGGTTTTGGGTATGGCTGTATAGGGGTTGATGATTGAGGAAGTGGGTGGGCAGAACACGCAGTCGCGTGATGGTGAGGAAAGTGGTGGATGGTGAATCTGTGCGTGGTGTGAAGTGATGGCTTTGGTGAAGATGGATAGAGTATGGAGGGGTTTAGTAGTGGTGACAGTCAAGGGATTAACAGTGAAATCTGGATGTGGATTTGCAGAAATTTGTAAAAAGAAAATTACAAAACCAGTAACAGAAGGAAAGAAATCAAAATGTAAAAGGAAAAGAAATAACTGAAAAGAGGAAAGAAAATTGTATTGAAACAGGAAAGAAGGTTGAAAGAGGAAGGAAATAAACGAAACTTAGCAAAAAAATTATTTTCTTGTATTTGGAGATTGCAATATCAATAAATAATATCCAACCTACCAATCAAGAGTTTTTTTTCTACTAAACAAAAACAAAAACAAAAAATAAAAATAAAAAACAAAAAAAACTAACACGAATCGGAAATTAAATAAATAATAAAACTTAATAATTGCCTCCCTGGCAACGGCGCCAAAAACTTGATCGACGATTTCTAAGTAATTAGAAAAACGTGAATTTAGAAATAAATACTACAAGCGCACAGATCGTGTAATATGCAAATCGAATCACAGGGAGGTAAATTAAATTAAATTGTTTATACAATTTCTTGGGCGAGCTAAACGAAATTTGGAGGTTCAGTTGAAAAACAATAAAACTATTATTGAATTGAATCATATCTGAATCTAATCAAATCTATATTCAATCCAATATGACTTAGGAAAGCAATAAAAAGGACAGAAATTAAAATAACAAACACGAAATAAAATTAGGATTACCGCTGAATCTAATCAGACGGTCAATCACTGATAAAAGTAATTGCAAAATACAAATAATGTTCGACCAAATCTAATTGTGGAGACAACACTAATTGCTAAGAAAATAAAAAAATGCAGAAAAAAGAAGAAAAAAAGAAACCTTTATTAATTCCAGGATGAAGTTTACAATGAGATTACAAGGGTATTTATAGGATAGATAGCCAACCCTAACCCTAACCCTAATACAGTGACAAATGGGCCTTAGGGAAATCACAAAAGAGTTTACAATGAGAATTACAAATGGGCTTAGTGAAATTTAGTAAATTTGGGCCTTTCCTCTTTTTCTTTTGCTTCCTTGACAATTCTTCATTGATTTGTGATATGCATAGCCTTTTTACTAGTTATATTCTTATCCAAAAAGCAACTAGATGTGAGATCTTCATCAGCAAGTCTTCATATGTAAATTTATAGCAAGTTAATCTTTATTTTTATATTTTCTGACTTCATGTGGCTAAGTCGGCATATCTGTAAAAGTGAAAAAATAATACCCAAGTAATATTTATTTATATACAAAAGATAAGATATAAGAGCGTAAAATAAACACATTTCTATGTTAATCAGTGGGTCGGGTTGCAAGACGTTCTTGTTGAACCCAGTGTATTCCCCTCTAGAGATACACTGTCGACAGGTGGTTCCATACCTTGTCATATTCGGAATCCAATCTCAAATAAGCGCTCGCGGTTTTGATTGTATACTATATATGTGGAGCGTGAGATGCAAGCGTTCCGCTGGATTGATATTTATTTGTGTTTAGACACTATTATAATATCAGAAGATATATATGATTTCAAAATGTTTTGGGTTATCGTAAGGTAAAAGCCGTCCGTATTTATGTGTGGATTTGGTTTTATGATTATCCTTTCTTTCGAAAAGAGATTTTAAATTTAAAATCAAGTTGGATGTTGTGTTGTAAACTTAGTGAGTTTTCTCACTCTGGTTCACCAGAATGATCTGGCGTTGTAATGCTCGATGTAGCCTGGGTTTTTCAGGTTCAGGTTATTGGATAGTACGAAGCTTAGAAGACGTACACTGGAGGAGTTCAGGCGTATTAGTATTTATTCCACTGTGTGTTGTATAGAGGACAAAATATTATAAACTTTCCAGATTGTTGTTGATGTACTCTAATGATTGTAATTTTTTATTTCAAGCACTCAGTAAAAATTATTTATATATTATATTTTGTTCCACTGTGATATGATACTCTGATTCTGTTGTGTTTTCTTCATCTTATTTCCTCTATTCTAATATTTCTTTCTTCCTTATCTCATCCTCTAAATTCTTTCTACTAGCATCTGGGTTTCCAGTACAATTTCGGTTGGACTGGTGTTGTTTGGTCAAATCAAAAGGTACCGGAAATTCGGGTCATTGCAATTTCATTGACTTCTATAGGCAATTCGAATTACAAATGGCTTTTAAAATTGTCTAGGAGCAATCAGTCTTAGAATTAATAGAACGTTCCATATTCTACTGATTGATTTTTCAAAGTGATTTTCAACTTGCATTAATATTTTAAAACCTCTCTTGAAAATGATATTTTCAATTTTAAAATCATTTTCAATTATTTATTTAAAAATTGAAATTATTGACCAAATTGAACCATTTTGGAACTCATCAAAATTATTATAAAATTTATGAAACTGTGATGCGTTGTGACTATAGTATATTTCATAACAAGAGAATATATTATTTAAAATCTCATGATAATTGGATAGATTTTATAATATTTTTGGATTAGTGCTTATTTCATGATCATGTTCTATTTCTACCATATGTCCGTCACTCATCATGGTTTTATATAACATGGAGACTTTAATTTGTATTTGGAAATAAGGAAAAACATTATTGAATTTTTTGAAATAAAATACGTTTATCCTTGGTATTCACTCTCATTTAAAGTCCCCGTGGTTATGTATAGGTGAATCACCTTAATCTCTATATGTGCTTCCATTCTCATTTAAAAGTCCTCCCTGTTTTGCATGGATGGAATTCATAAGAGAGGATAAAGTAAATATTTTTCTAATCTAATTTAAAAGTCCTAGCGGATGCATGGTTAGAATATACTTAAAAATTAAGTTACTACTAACCCCATTTAAAAGTCCTAGTGGTTATGCGTGGTTAGCAAGTGCTTAAATTATTTTTGTGCTTAAATTTGAAATTTATTTGAAAATTACGGAATTCGTAATCCTATATTTGAAATTTAAAAACTCTCCTCATTTTATAAAATCAACCGTAAATAATCATTATGAAAAGTGAAATTTGCTTCTAGTTTGAAGAATATTATGGTTTTTTTTGAATGAGATTTGCGTATATATTTTCCCTCTTGGTTTGAATTTATATTTCTAGTTTATGTTCATCGCTATTTCGATTTCTATTATCCTTTTGATGATAACAAAAGGGGAGAATGGTTAAGATTTTGACTAGCGAGTGAATAATTCAATAATATTTTAATATTGGAAATTAAATTGGAAGTTAAACTCACTCATATGCATATATATATATATATATATATATATATATATATATATAAGGGGAGTTCAGTTTTAGGGGGAGCATACAAAGAGGGGGAGTACTACATCTCAAAATCAAACACATTTATCACATTCAAAATCTTAGTGTATGTTTTTCATCATCAAAAGGGCGAGGTTGTTTTGTATAACAATATGATTTTTGACTGATGATAACAAACACACACACACACACGCACACATACACACACACATATATATATATTATAATGTAAACATGTTTGTAAACAATACTATTCTATATTTCACATCACATACAGAAGTAAATATTTATATTGAATAACATGCTACTACACAAAACTGAATATACAAACAATATTTTTATTCAAATAAATATTTTATTTCAATATTTGAAATAGTACAAATTTCTGAATCCGCTATTTACAATTCACTGTTTTTCATTACATCCAATTTCATTTACAGATATTTCTCACCATATTTCACTCAGTATCACTATGTTTACACATACAGACTCATACATACATACACATTCATAGACACTGAATCTTCTTGTGTTCTAGTCCAGTCGAGTCAGCTGCATACCTGACACAGGAACACAAACACAGTGAACTGGAACAAAAATAGTTATAAATAATGGCAAATGTAAATTTATTTTAAATTTTATTTTCCTCATAATTTCAGTATGTTTCTCATCATTTTTCTAGACTTGGTCTGATATATATAAGCCTAGACTGCTTGTGATATTCATAGTAATTTACTGTAAATACCACAAGGAAGACTAAATCACTGTGTCTGCAGATCAGCCTCAACACAGCTCTATGCAGTTAAAGCCTCACTAAAGCCCCACAAAAACCCCGCAGTAGCCCGTAACGGCCTTCAACTGCAAAGTAGTTTTTATATAGCGTTAATGAATAGTAGTTTCACTTTAATCCCCGCTATTTTTCGCTACACCTGCTAAATCAACGCTTTTTAGCACCCACTTTAGCGATATCAATGTATAAAGCTTGATTTGACCAGTTCTCTTTTAAAACAAATTAATAAAGTTAGTGCAAAGAGATAATTTTAACATAGAAATGTCTGATATATAATAGAAATCTATTATATTCGTCAATCCTAATGTGTGTAACTATGATGTTTTTTTAATTTTATTATATAAGATTAATAGACACCAATTTCTTCTACACAAATGGTGTGAAATAATAATTGGTTAATTTTAAAATACTTAATTTTCCATCTAATATACCTTTTTGTAGCTCGGCAGTATCCCCGCTATATCCCCGATTAATCCCGCTACACCTTTTTGCATCTCCACCAGTACGGAACCGCTATGTGCCTTAACTGCACAGACATAGCTATAGTGGTCTGTTGACCAAGACCAACCTCGACTCATATTTGTGGTCTGCTAATCTTGATCTGCCATGCCACAATGTATAGTGGGCTGTTGATTTGAATAAATATTAAAAAAATTCATGTCTTCCATTTAAATTGCTCATATATATATACAGGATCGACCCTGGGAATAGGCAGCCAAGGCAGCCGCCTAGGGCCTTTGATTTCCGGTGGCCATTTCCCAAGGCCTCTGGCGGGGGAAGGGACCTCAAACTAGTATTAAAGAAAATGCATATAGTACATTAGCAGCATGAAAGCAAGTGTGGGGTTTGCGGGGTGGTTGAGCTATGTAGTTGTTTTCGTGTTGGTCGGCAGTTTGATTCCTTACTGGGGCATAACCCAATTTTTTTGCTTCTCCATTTAACTCCTTAACACTTTTCCTACCCAGGGCCTCACCAACCTCAGGGTCGGCACTGTATATATATCTTAAAATTGCATATACACTACACATGTATACACATACATATGTATTTATATACACTTATATATTATAATGTGCAGGTGCATAAGTCAGACATGTAAATAACATTTCCAAGCCCAATTAAGTGTGTATATGAAGAGCACAATCACAAGCAATAACATGGCGCAAACCAAAATGCACAAAGGGCAGTGATAAGACACCTAGATTAAATATTACAACATGCACAACAGCAAGGGCAACCATTTGCGCATTTATGTACATAAGCATCACCATGGTGAAATGCACAAGTCGAGCTAGTAACAGTCCGACATCAAACCATTGAAATAACATATGTCACAACAAATATAGAATGCACTAGACAATAAGATAGACACAAGTGGACATGGCAAGCAACTAGACCAAGCAAAAGTGAAATCAGTAGTTCAAAAAAATGTTTGGTTAAAAAGGAGAAATCAAAAGAGTTCAAAAATCTGAAAGTAGAAGAAAAAATAATTAAAGCAGTTTGCCTATGAATCTTAGGTTCTTCCATTGAAGATGCCATTTGAATCAATTTTATGCACCAAATTTTGACCATCTGCATAAAGCTCCATAGAATTCATAATCCAATGATAGTGGTGCATTACAAGTTCATCTGAACACATTCCAAAGACACTATCTGTGGGCAGTGTATGTTATGGCAATGCACCTACGATGGACGACTGCTTGCATAGAAGAAGAAAGATACATGAAACATTAATTGCTCTTTTTTCTAAAGAAATAGCATCAAGAATGAAACTAACTACACATAGTGCTAAGAATAATATGGGATGTTCGAGCAACAACCTTGAAAAACGGAATCAATTATTTTTTGGCTAACATTGTCTACATAAACATGCTCCTATTTACAATGATAATTCTGTCAAGAAGCTTCTGAACCATAGGAAGACAAAAAGTGAATAATAAGGAATCTCCAGACACTTTTAAAAGGATAAGCATAGTTCAACTTAGTAATGATTTTACAAGTAGTAGATCAAGGAAACCAAATTTCGGTGACCAGCAATGAAGCATGTGTCAAAGCACAACCACTTCAAGCATCAAGTCTCAAGTACAATTTGCAGCAAAAGCCAACAGTAATACCATTACCACAAAGGAAGGGTAGTTTCAAATACATGGAACAACAAGTGAACACAAATAAAGCAATGAAGCGACATGGTAGAAAATGAACCAACTATTGGAGCAGTGATACAAAGGAGCAGCTAGTACCAACACACACATATAAGTATATATATATATATGTATATATATATGTATATGTATATGTATATGTATATGCGTGTGTGTGTACAAATAATTTGTGTGTATGGATATTTTTTAAAATATAAACTAACAGTGATACATGGAGGCAGTGAACAAGAACTAGAAGATCGATTCAAGTTTCCAAAAATCACAAGGTCAAAGAATTCAACATACAGATGAACTTAATTTTGGCAAATTCGAATTTCACCATGGCCTAAAAAATAGGAGTATATCATTTAAATTGAGGTATTTTATACAAAGCCAATTCAAAGCCGTGGAAGTCAAGTAAATAATCACACAAACATACCACAAAACCAAGTCTAACAGCGTATTAAATCAAAGGTTATTTACGGATTCAAAACCCTACAAATACACATGAATTTGTCACAGGCAAGTGTGGGAATGAAATCAAATAACCAAGCAAAAATCAAAAGTAAAAAAGGGGCAAAATCACATACTAATTTTAGAGAACGATTTAATCTCAACAAGACCAGGATCATAGATTATCGGAGCACCAAGAGAAGAGCAAGAATACAATCAATCAATAAGTGGATGATCCGAAGTCTGAAGGAACCCTAGGGATGCCGTTAAAGGAAGCTGGAGTTCACAAGTTTCAAGTAAAAGGGAGCCGACCGTTTTACCCTTTTGTGTTAAACCTAGTTTATAAAGACCTAGGTTTAAGTTACTATTTTATTTTTGTGTTTTTATTTGTAATCGTCTTGTATGTTCTCTATTTTTCTGAACTAGGGAGGCGAGTTACGAGCTTGTAATTTGGGGAAATTTGATATTGGGGATAGAGATCAGTGCATGGTTTTGAGCATATGATTGGAACAGTTGGGATCGGCTATCGCGAGTTTGCAAGGGATTGTGAAAGTACAGATTGTTTTAATACCAAGTAGAATCCTTGGGGAGTGCAGTAGTAGGCAGGGTTTTGCAAAATTGGGTAAATTCTGTGTTGCTTTTTCTGCATTTACTCTGATTATTGTCTATGTTGTTGTTATTTATTGCTCAGCGAAAAATTGCAATAAACTCTATTCACCCCTCTTTAGGGTTAATTTAGATCCTACACTACTCGATCAACCTCTTACACTAGATTCTTACAATAAGTAGTCGTCGAATTCAAGTAGTTCGCAAAAAACAATCTTTTTTTGTCAATGTGTTATGCAAGTGTTTATCTGTATGTATGTAAGCTGACACAAACTATATTTTAATGGAAAGAAACCTAATGTTACGCGCATATAATCCATATTTATAAATCATTTCTACGAGTATTTAGCAGTGTGAGGCCATTTCAGTTTCAAATCGTTGTTCATTCATGTCACCTGCGAGACAACCCTAGCACCTCCCTATTCAAAAGTTCCTTTTACATCAACAAATAGAATTTTCAAGGACATAAAGTTCATTTCCTTAATTATCTTAGATAAATCTATTAGAGTTGTTTGTTTGAACCACTTTTAATTTTTTGATTCTTCGATCAACACTATATGGGACCATCATGCAATCCATAGTTAGTGGAATTCTTAGAATGTTGTGTTGTAGAAGTTTATTACATCACTTTATTTTCAACTATGATAAACTAAGTTTCTAGTATAGTGTGGATTAACATGCTATAATGGGATGATATTTGGAATTTTATTCGATTTGCTCGAATATTACATTAGTGATCCTCTAGTATGGACTAATAATCTATAAAATTTTGTTAGATTTGAAATAATATAACACAAGAAAAGATAAGAGTGCTAAAGGGGAAGCTGTAGAACAAAAATGTTAATGAACACTCATATATACGCGTGTACATATGTCTGTAAACAGTTAAAACGCCTAACAGTCCTATAGTGGTAAAGGTACGAAAAGATAAAGCAGAGATATAGCGGAGAAGAAAAAAGCTTCACTATATATAAAGCCAAATATTCGTAGCTTATTTATTATCATTTTCATAACATTAATGTAGAAGAAACTAACAAAACAAAGAATACCATGGTTATGCACAATAGATTATGTGACTGCATTTGATTTATAACTTATGTTGAAAACTTGTACTATATATATATAACCCTTTAGATTAAAATTTTTATTTATTTTAAAATAAAACTAGTCAATTCAATGTTTATATGTTAATATTACTAAATTAGATGCTATTAATCCTTGATTTCATGGGTGTAGCGAAAATAGCTGTAACGACCCGAAAATTTGGAACCAATTTAGAACTTCCAAATTTCATAAGAATCAAAATAAATTTGAAAATGGATAATGATATAATTGGAACAAGGTTATAGTTTTAATATAAAAATAGCACATTTACAAAGGAAGTACAAAAATTATTTATTTCCAGTCCATGAAACTGGTTCCACTGAATCCAGAATAATGAAATTAGGTAACCAGCAAGGTTTGGCCAAAAATAGAATCCATTTAATATTGACTAAAAATTGAAAGGTTAAAATTTGAACTAAAAACGGATGATTTTGAGGATATCTTGAGAATGGGATATCGCTAGATTGTGAGACCATCTCCGTTGGATCCGGAATAGTGAATTTAGTACTTAGGGAAGTTTTGCATAAAACGGCATCCATATGTGGAAAAGAAAAACTAAAAGGCCAAAATTTGAATTGAATTTTGACGGTAATTGGAATATGATAGTGCTAATGGCAAAACTGGAACTTGAGACCTATCCAAGAAAATTCTAAATGTAGGATATTAGCTATGTATAAAGTCTGAGAAAATTCCTTATCGAATATAAAAATTTATTAACAAAACTAAAGTAAAATAAATTATTTGAAAATGAAAACGAACTTAGATTTTGTATTTGAACACAAAGGATTGAAGTACGTTAGAAACCAGATTTATGGTTGAAGAATTTCAGAAAACGGTTACGATTTGATACTCCGACACAAGGTCGGAAGATGCTTGAGAAAACACAAGTTACTATTCATGAAGATAAGAATGAATTTAAGCCATAAGATCTTTTATTCTTATCCATAAGCCACGTATCAAGCATCCATGCAATAGCCCTTTATTATTATTATATATATATATATCCTATACCATCCTTATATCTCCATTTTCATGAAAGAATTTTGCACCTCCCTTCCTCCATTGCCATGGCCGAAAATATCATGGTGATTTAAAGAAAAAAGAAAAAAAGAAGAAGAAAAAAAGGATAAATTAAAGGGAAGAGAGAGAAGAAGTAAAGGAGAACCAAGCTCTTTCATTTAATCACCTCCTCCTCCATAAAATCTCCTTCCACTTCCCACTTGCTGCTCACGTTTTTTCCCTTATCAAAGAAAAAAAGGGATTTTCAAGGGAAAAGAAGACGATAATGGAAGGAGAAAAGATAAGGGAAGGACCTATATACCTTTGGCTAAGATCTGCAAGCTTTTGGGGTAAGAAATAGTTTGATTTAAAGTATTTAAAACTGGCTTTAATATTATGCATACAAGGTGTTTGTATAAATTCCTAAAAGAGAAAACCTAAGTAAATTTGTGGTGAATATTTATGGATTAAGGTTGTAGTTAATAGCTTATCACTTCCATGAAGTTTATATGTGAATCTGTTGAGATTAGAAGTTAAGTCTTGAAGGTAGAAAGCAAATTCTATTAGCAAATTTATGTATGGAAGTAGAAAATGGTAATAGCAAAAGTGAATATTGCTACGTGAAATAATAAATGATTTTAAGGTTAACTAACACCTATGTAATGTATTGATGTCATTGGAGTTGAGTTAAGAATGAAAATCCTAAAGGTAATAAGCTAATTTCCTATTTAAGTGATAAGCAAAATTAGGTGTAATATTGTGAAAGCTATAAGTAATCATGAATTTAAGTTATCTAAGTCCATGGAGAAGGTATTCTCATGTATGAATATAGTTAGATTTGGAAATCAATATATTTAAAAGTATATTCATGTTAATTAGAAAAGGTATTAATGTTACAAGGGCTAATGTTAATTATAACCCTTAATGGCTAGGTTGTTAAACATTCGAGAGAGAGCGCAAACCTGTGATGGTCCCACGGTGAAGGAATTGAAGAAACCTACTGGGACAATGAGTGGTTTATCCTCTCACATTTGCTTGTAGTCTTTGTTTATGTGAGATGATTTCATGCATTTTGTTGTGTGGCTTGAAATGTTTGATATTGTTTGGAAACCCTACACATGTCTTGGGATGAAATTACACTATTCCCATGTGGTTATTACACGGATTGCTATTAATTAGTAAACCTCTACATAGGATATTGGGATAATGACTCACACCAGTCCCAAGTGTTCCATAAATTGTGTACTTAGTTGCTTTGCGGATGTCATAATGCTTGATATTTGGATTGGGCAGAATAATGGTTATGAGCACCATTCGGTTTGATATGTGATTTGGATGGCCTTTTAAGGCAATAGTGTAGTTGTATCGATGCTCCCGTATAGGGGAGGTTATGGAAAAAAATTCTGGAAATATAGAAACCAAATTAACACTGACATATATGGTTAAATAACTAACGAGTTTGGTTGCAACTCGTTAGACAAATGACATTTTGTTTATGTTTAATGGACGTTTGTATATAGCCAAATTCTCAGGTTATACAGGAGTTGAATGAGTCTCATTCCAAAAATTGGATTTTAAATTATTATTTTAATAGTAAAATAATCAGGGAAAATAAAAGTTTGAATTTAAGTTCCATTACTATTCGAAAATGAAATTGAGTTCATAACAATGAATTTTTGCAAAAGAATGAACTGGTTTTGAAGAAGTTAAGAAAAAGTTATGGCTTATCGAATATTGGAACGACACTATGCCATAGATGACATACTGCTACGAAAATCCAAGGTGTTGCTAGCTACAATGTAACGATAGCTATGCTGATTTTTGCCTACTATAACACCCGCTTCAAGATATTAGCATACATGTCAACATTGTGTTGCAGTAGCCATATGAATAAAACTATCAATTCGCATATGATCCAACAGTCTACGTTACCAATCCACGTCAATCTGATTTTCCTTCACCGCCTCAACTCCCTTGCCCCAAAATTCTATTTTCCCGCTATTTGCCTTTGTTTCTTTTTTCACTTATTTTTTTTTCTGCTTTCTTTTTTATGGCGGATCTAAAAGTAAGGTTTTTCCCTCTTCAACAAATCACCACCTCAGTAGATGATCCTTGTGACGACCCAAACTTCCCCGTAAAGGAAAGCCCGTATTGAATTGAGAACACGACAAATCAGAACATAAACAACAAAACATTTCATTGCTTATTACAACAATTTACATCAGAGCACAAGAATATACAGAGTATGGATAAATATTATACATCAGAAAAATATCAGAGATTCACAAATTACAATGCAGCGGAAAATAATACAAAACACAACTGAAAGAGATACACGGATACAGAGCTTTTCGGATATCATTCCAGCTGTAAACCAGGATCCTGTGAATATAAATCTGCAAAACCAAAACTACTACCTGCCCATGGGGAAAATAGGTGCAGCCAGAGTTTAGGTTAAAACAATAAGTTCCAGGTCAGTCATGTGATTGGTGTGAGAACTAAAACAGTTATTTAGAACTTTACTTTAAAATCAGATATATCAAGGGACCACGCCGTATAACACGGAACGGGTTTCCTCCCAAGAATACCAGTGCATATAACAAAACAGCGCAATGCTTTTTGGAAAAATGAAGCTATTATAAGACTCAGGTCCCATCACACAATGCAACGCAAGCCGGAGGATAGAGTTTTACCTTATAATAGCCAAATAATGCTTGATTATAAAACAAATCATTTTGATACTATTATAAGTGCATAGTGTATAAAACAACTTCTAATATAATTGTATCAATTATAGACGGCATAGCATCCCATGCTACTATATCGCCGTACTAGGCTCTTCAATCAAAACTGAAATGTCACGTATTGGAAGTTGGATTTCCATCATGAACCAAGGCAAGGGATCGTCCCTTCCGAATTCGAGACGCTCTAGTCTGTGTCTCAGGCTACAGTCGCAACGGCACCTAGAAGACACAGGATCGGTCCACATTTTAAATGGATTAAAAATCCCTGAACAATACATTTCCCCGCCCTATGGGGCGTACATGAGCCAGATGACTCAATATCCATTGGTTCCGTAGTAACCGATATATCTGAAGCGCCTTACATTCCAACAACCACATAGGTAAAAATATAAAAATGTTTGGGCTTATAAAACCCAGACACCACCTCTAACTAGAAAGAAACGTATGTTCTCCCTTTCTGGTTCATACCGGGAAGTGAAGCTCGCGAATTAACGCTATACACAAAGCGGCGCTATATTAAAGCTATGCTTTGATCATCAACCATAAGACTCTGCTTTTCAACAAAAGTCTTGATCATTTGCCACTCAGGCATGCCACACAGGCAATTCACATCATGCGGCTGATGTCTATCGATATACAATCTCTAAGCTCATACGTCTCAGAGAAGGGTGAAGTAAGAGAATAAATTCTCCTTCACCAGACAGATGTATATTTAATAGTAATCAATCAACACAGAATAAAATCCAATGTCAGACACGCGGTCCATTTGCAAGTTCGTTCTGGGTCTAAACGAAACTAGAGGCACCTTATTCCTCATCCCATATGTCCAATACAGGAGAGAAGACCTAGCATATTCGGTCGATCTCCAAGTATGTCTGGACGATCACCACTTATTACCTCGTCTTGGGTGTACAGCCCAATCAATACATCAGTAATTATGCAAATGATGTGAAGACCTCCGGTCTTCAACCACCGTCTTCATCTTCGACTAATCTCGTATCAGTTATTTAGAATGGGATAAACCCGGTCTTTCCGAATAACCCACGTATATAATAAACATGTGTTATACAAACACAACATACGCCTCATTCCAATCCAGAATATTATTTTATTCAAATATTCTTTTCACAATTTTAAACCATATTAAGGTTTATCCAAACTAGTTGGGATTAACGAACCTTACCGAGTAATCATTTGTTATGTTTCCCAATCCCAACCTATTTATCCCATGGAGCAAAACTGGTGATACTCCATATCTAACACCACAGTTTTATCGGTAAAAAATAATTACTATTTCTCTTTCAAATCTAATTAAAGATTAACTATCGCTTGGAGCAAAACTGGTGATACTCCATTCTCGATCATTTCACAAATTTGATAATTTAAATTTTCAAATCCTCATTTCAATCTAAATAAAGATTCATTAAACTCCACTTAGTTTTAATTTTCCCAAAAATCAATATTAATGATTATCTAACTTTGGGAAATCATATCCTGTCTTTAACTGGGTTAAAGAACAAATGTCATTTAAAACACGGTTCACGATAAACCAAAATCACATTCCATTAATTATGGAATTTTCACAGAAAACATATCAATATAAAGTCGATGTAAATTTCTGTATCCGACTAATAATATAAATGGAATAACGACAAAGCCTTTTAAATTCCATATATATTAATAGTCTTCCTCCACAGAAGCTCACTTCGATACCAAATAAAATTCCATTCCAATATATTAAATTGGAAAACTTTACTTCAGAAAATTTCCATTAAATCTTAAGAATAGGATTTACAAATTCCAAATCACATTTCTCTGTTAATCGGGTTAAAGAACAAATGTTGTTTAAAACATAGTTCACAACAAACCCAATTCACATTCCATTTCAATTCCAATTAAATTTTAACTAATTGGTAATTCTTCTTTAAATCTTAATTAAAAGATTTATTCTTCTCACAGGGGTTAAAGAACAGAGTTATTTAAGACACCATTCACGACAAACCCGAAATCAATTTTAATTCACTTCCAATTAAATATTAATTAATTGGTAAACTCCTTTAAATCTTATCTAAAAGATTTATTCTTTTCTCATTTGGGTTTAAGAAAAGTGTTAATGAAGGCACCATTCATGACAAACCCAAAATCCAATTTGATATTAAATACAAGGCTCTGAATAGAAAATATACCGGCTTCTATTCAATATCAAATTCTGAAATCAACAAATATCGTATTGGAATAACGATATATATATCTTCTAAATTCCTCCACAATATCCGCATAATCACGGAATCCAATATCGAAATATTCCGAAGATAATTTCGATTCAAATCCCTTCCAATTCTTATATTGAAAATTTCTGGTTATATTAAAACCATTTCCTCAATCCAATTTATTTATTTAAAAATATTGGATTATTTCTCTAGTTAATAACTAGTTCATTTCTATAAAAATATATCTTTATCTTTTCAAATATGGAATTTTTCATCCCAATTCTTTCCAAATCATTTCTTACGATTTTACACAAACTATGAATATTTTTAATAATTTTATCAAGGCCCGTACAGTCGATTTCCACAAACGGTCATCAAACTGCACTTACAGCGATCTTTTCCAAATTTGATTTGTACATAATTCCAAATCCAACCATTGGATTTCAAATCTCTTGTATTTATTGGAAAGCTCTTTTCGACACGAACCTAACGGTTCCAGTTTAAGGAGAATCCGACGGTCGAATCTCCCATAATGTCCATTCGAAGTCAATGGTCGAAATTCGCGAACTGCCGCGGCATGGCGCGTTCTATTAAGGCCATTAAATATATATAATATATATTATATATATTTCGTCGATTTCCCTTTAAAACGTACTTTATAAATCGTTTTAAATTTGTTTTCAAAACAACTTCAAGTTCATATTCAATTTTAAATCAAAATTCAATATTCTATATCATTATTATATAAATGATAATATTTTCAAAACATTAGATTTTGAAATCACTTCCATTTCTATATTCATTATAAAAATGAGTAAAATCGATATAAATATCGTTCACGTTCAGATGGCGTCAATCTAATCAACACGGCTTCATATATTTAGATATTTTCGCGTCCATCCCAAATCAGACATTAAAATCACATTTTGATCTTTTACTGAATATTATTTTAAAATATTACTTATTTTAAAATATTCATTATTTTAAAATATTCGTTCTTTTCTAAATTGGAATCAGACACAGTCAATTACCATATAATTTTATTTATATATGGACAACACATGTACACAACAATAATCAAACACAGTCAGCCATCATCCAGAGTGCATTACACTACTGCATAAGCGTTAAATATAAATAATTAACACTTACAAAGTATGTCAACCCATCGATTGACAAACAACTAAATATTGGGATTAGTGTATGTCCAATATCATCCCAATACCCGTGTGGGGTTTTCAAACAAACACTGATTCTTATTTGTGCAGTTGAGCGATGTGTAAAATATATCGTCCTAATCGATATCAGTAAAATGTGTGTACATAAATAAATCGTCCGATTTGTAAATGAATACTTATTTTCATTTCATATACATGTTAAAAATTATATTTTTAACTATAAAATATTTATTAAACACATGAATATTTTATATTCCATTCAACATCACAATCAATTTTCACAACACATTATCATCAAACAAGTCATCCATGGCCTATGGACGACGGGTGTCGGGTGCTGCTAAGCACCATCTGCATCCTAGTATATATTTTAATTAGAAAATAAAATTAAAGTGATAAGTTCTCACCTTGGGTTTCCACTCCTCCATTCCTTATTGTCGCTTAGATTCGCTGTACTGATCCCAACGCAATCTGTTTTACGAAATTTATCTTAAAAATCATGTTTTTAATCAACTATATTTATTAAAAATCACCTTTTTATTTCAATGCCATATATATAAAAATCATATTTTTATAATGATGTTCATATAATAAAAATCATAGTTTTATTATCGTATTGTCTAAATAAAAATCATATTTTTATTATGTTAAGTATATAAAAATCAAACTTTTATATGTTATTCACATAAATAAAAATCAAATCTTTATATGTAAAAATCACATTTTTATAGCGCTATTATATGATAAAGTTCACATTTTTATATCGATGTATATATATAAAAATCATATTTTTATTACCGTATAGTCTAAATAAAAATCATATTTTTATTATGTAAAGTATATAAAAATCATATTTTTATTATCATAAAAATCATAACCTCATTATCATCAAAATCATAACTTCATTACCATCAAAATCATAACTTCATTATCATCAAAACTATTTTTTATACCTACTTACCAATCATATTTTTCTATTTCTATAAATAAATAAAAATAAAAATAAAAGCCTAATGTTAATCGGAGGAGGATTTGTTGGTGATGGCACGGGGAGGCGCGGTAGGTCGGACGCGGGCCCAGGCAGTGGTGGCGGCGGCCCTTTTCCGGCGGTGGAAGGCTCGCTGGAAAAACTAGGGTTTAAAGGAGAGAGGAGGAAGAGGGTTCGCTGGAGCTGGCGATGCCACGAGGAGGCGGCTGCGTCGGAGCGGCAGCGCGCTGGAGGGAGCAGTGGCAGGCCCGGTGGTAGAGGCAACGATCGACGAGTTTTTTTTAATTTCCATCGTTAATGACAGGAATTGAAGAAAAAATGGGGGCGGTTTTCCTACTTTGACCGTGGGGTTGGAGAATATCAGGTTTGTCCGATTTTTGTTATTTATATGGATAATTTAATAATATTTAATTCTAATTATTTCGTAAAAGGGAAATTTCTCCTTCGAACTCCAAATCAAACCTAAGGACTATCGCCTCTAGCTAAATACCCCCATTCCAAACGCAATGAGATATGTTTCGGGAGCCAATTCAATCGTTTCGATCTGTTTCCATCAAAATCAAAATATAAATCTATATATTGAATTTGAACGCGCATTTCATTTTACCGGGGCCACATACAGACTCTAAAAATTCCAGAAAAGTAAATCTAGCTATGTTTTGATGATACGGTCCTAACAAAACTAGTTTCATCTAATTTGGAGACCGTTTGAAAACTGGTCATTTTCCAGTCGATTAAATTCAAACTGAAATTGCTAAACACATTTAAATTCACCACGCTCATATATTGATTCGAAAAATTATGAAAATTAGAATCCAGCAATACTTCGACATTCCTGATCAACAAAAGTTTGTCTCGTCGAAAACGAAGGTTGTTTGCAAAATTTTATATTTTTAAGGGCTATATTTCCATAGCGACTATTCTAAATTTTCAACTGGACATAACTTTTTATTCCGTCTATAAAATTTGGATTTTTCAGGTTCATTGGAAAGATATTTTCACATAGATTCTAATATTTCTGGTTTCACTAAAATCCGATTTATTTTGAATCCTGTACATTCATTTGAAATTTGAAATCGAATTTTCAATCTGTTGCGCCATTTCCAATTCCTTTTATAAATAAAATAAATATTTATGTTCTAACTTCAATTTAATAAATTTATACATTCTAATTCTATTCAAAATAAATTTCTTGTTGTTATTATTTAAAATAATTCATTTTAAATACTCAAAATTCATTAAAATTGCCAAAATAAAAAAATTAACTTGGTTCTGATTCTCCGGATTATTACAATCCTTTTATGCAATTACTTTCTCATCCTTTTAATTTTATCTAGTTTTAGCGATGAGGAAGCTGACCAGAGTAGATTCATGGTTCGATCTCACAAAATTGACCCATTAAAGTTTTGAAAAGACAATCAAGAGGAAAACAAGGCAACCATCTGCAAAGAGCTCTGACGCAACCAAAGATCACCCAAATTCAGAGTTCTCTCATTCGAAATCGCCAGGCTCATGTCGAAAGTCATTCATCTCTGGCACTTATTTTCTCGTTCTGAAAAGACAATCTAATCGACAGCGGTACAGATGCTATAATTCTATTTAAAGATCTATAATTTGATTTCATATGTGGAGTTCAGTAAATTTGATGCAGATATTTTACTTGCAAAAATAGGTTTTGAGCATATTCCCTTTCCTTCCCATGAATTACTGATGCTCCAGTGTCATGTTATTCCAGTGTTTTATTTGGAAAAAATTTAGGTCATTTTATGATGTAATGGTACTTATTTGGTGTTAGAGTTTACTAATTGGACAAAATTAATTAATTAATTACAATTAAATATTAAGAAGTAAGCCTAAAGTGCAATGTGTTATGCTAGTTTCGGTATTCCTATTGTAGTCTAAACAAGTTAATCTTAACGTTGGATACGAAAATATGGTGTACGTTGTATGCTTCTTGTAATCATATTTGTTTGCGTTCTAAGAACTAGTCGGCTTATTTTTCATTTTGAAATTTTGATGAAGAAACGTTAGTTGGAGAATGATCCAAAATATGTGAATGTTTTGTGGCTTAAATCTGCTACGTCTTGCACAAAAGGATTTCAAAAAAGTTTCTTTCTTTCTTGTCATTATACAACAAACTTGTTTATGCTTCAGTCTTCAATTTTCAAAGCCAGATGAAAAGGAGCCTTTGTTATTCCCTACCGGACAATTGAACACCAACATCCTCCTCCTTTTCTCATTAGTCTCACTGATTGCTTTTTCTGAAGAGCTGACTAAACCGAGTATAAATACATCCTTGGGAATTTCAGAAGCTGGGTTATGCTTCCGCATCTCATTAGTAGCAGTTTTACGACGGTTTAGCACAACAGTCGACGATACAATTGTGCATATAATTTAATTGCTCAAGGTTTTCTAGTTATCCATTATGCATACAAGCATTAACACTTACTTTGACTTTATCGCTTTTACTAGCAGATGTCATGCACACAATATCTACTTGAAAACGTTTGGCATCCTCTATACCTTGGAAAAAACAATTGAGAATCATGGAATTTCATAAATGATAGAAGAATTCTCTAACCTTTGCCTTTACTTCCACAACAGAAATTTTGCCGAATCTTGTAAAACAGTTAGCATGCTCCCTTACTATTTGTCCTTTTAGATGAGAAATAGATTGATGGTCGTCAATCGTAAAAGTGAAACGAGTGTTGAGATTGGTATTAATGAACAACGGAAGAAAAGAAGAAGAGGCAGTAAAAGTAGCCATTACAGCGGAGAGAGATCTCGGCATAAAACCAAAATTCAATAGCGGTATTAGCCATACTATGCAGCCCAGCTTACCAGATTTCAGTTTACTCCACTTTTGGGGGAAAAGATCATCTCTTGATTACAGCCTACTCCATTTTTGGGGCAACTTTTTCTCGCCTAGGGAAACCCAGGCCCTTGGACCGGGCCTGTATTCCATTGTTGACGGAACACAAGCAGTGCAATATCTCCCTGATTATACTAAATGATTAAATCTGTATGCTAACACATGTACTGCAATATCTCCATTGTTGAAGGAACACATGTGCTAGATGTGCTCATTCACTTTTTTCTTTTGATAAATATCTCAGAGATACAAGGCAACATTGCTATTCACATCTTTGATTGCAGGGAACTTATTAGGTAGTAAAGTGGATGGGACTAAGGTTTCTATTAAAGTAATGGACAAAGATAGCTACTCAGATTTCAGGGAACTTATTAGGTAGCTAAGTGGAAAGTGATCAAGTTTGATGTCCTTGCTGCAGTATGCAATTTTTTTAATCTTAAACTATATATACAAAAAATTACTATCTTTTATTACTTGTATTTTCTGTCATATTTGTGGGAATTTTCTTGCAATTTCAAACTTCTTACAAAGTTTGGAGCGTTGCCAACTTAAGAATGTGGTCGTTCGAAAACATGAAAAGCTTGATGCTTAAGGTATGTTATGTATATCATAATTACTTTTCTCTTGGAATTATTTGTATTTCTCTATTTTAAAATGTTCAAGCAATAAGATGCTGAGAGGGTTAACAGTTCATTAAAACAGATTGACCTCTTGATTATTTATCTTGCCTTGGAACTACTTTCGTGTATTTTTTCTTGCTTATGGTTTTATGTGTGGGTCTATATATGAGTGAATCGAGTGACAATGTAGTGAGGATTATATGTAAATATGAAATATACCATTGAATGTACAATAATGGAGTTCAAAAAATTTGTACCATTCGAAATGTTGAAATAGAATATTTATTTGAATAAAATATTGTGTTTGAATACTATATTATAATAATGTTTATTATAATATTATGAAAATTTTGATTAATATCAGTTGAGGTATAATTACTTCTAGCAGTTGTAAAACAAACTTTAATAACTGCTAGAAACAGTTGTAAAAAAGGTTGACTTTATTTCGATTGCAGATATAACTAGTAGCGCATGTCAGTTATAATAGACATATTACAACTGTTTTTGGCAGTTGTGAAAGGGTATTTTTTTGTTATAGTGGTACCTATGGCAACACTTGCACTGATGTTGCCATAGGGTCGCAAAGGTGTTGCCTTTGACTCTACGGCAATGCGGCAAAACGCAACACCGAGAAAGTGTTGCCATAGATCATTTTTTGCATACAACAATACTTTTTGGCACTTTCTGCATCACTTCTCTGGTGTTGCAGTATGCAATCTATGGCGTAGTGCGAATAGTAAATCAATTTTACGATGAATAGTAAATTGAAGTTGTGTTTGCCTAACAATGAACTCGGTTTTACGAAATTATGGTTTCAATGTTGTTTCTTATTATTTAATGGGCTTTAGCCAATTTTGAGACTTTAATAATCATTTTTAAAGAATAATATTATTTTAATAATTTAAATATTAATTTAAATATTTAAATGTGGAATAATTGATCCAAAGGTCAAAAATGTGGAAATTGAATTCCAAAAGTAATTTAATATGGTTTGAATAATTATTTAACTTATTTTGAAGTATTTCGAATCAGTTTTAATGATAAGTCCCTTTTGGGTTTGAATAGAACTCGTCGTGTAGCGACAGTTCATGAATTTTGACTCGAAATTTGAAATTGAAATTTTGGGAGGTCTAACAGTCGGATTTTCTTGAAACGCAACACGTTTTGTTCGAAATTTGAATAGCTTTCCAAAAAAAGAAAAAAAAAACATTTTTCAATGGTTGGATTTTCCCACAAGTCTAAATCAGTTTGACCGAAAGATCCAGTTTCGGCAGTTCAAGTGCCAAATTCGGATTTTTCATAAAAAGGTGTTTATAACTTATGTAAAAATATGGAAAAATCATGGTAAATCATATTAAATGATTTAAAAGTGTTTTGGACCAAATATGTTAATATTTTGTAAGATAAAAATGAATCATGTTAAAATGAGTTGTTTAGCAACTAAACTGAACCCTTCAAGAAATCTGATTTTGACTTTTAATAGGACCTTTATTTAAATATAAAGGTGTCTTCAGGATATCTATCCAATACATAGGGAAGCGGCTTCCTACTGATATGGATGTTTTATGGTGAACCCAGACAAACCATTGTGTACCTGCAATTCATGAAAAGTTCACCTATCGACATCAATATAATCTGGTTTAAACATTTATAAGATCTTCATTTAAATATAAAGGAGTTTATTTATTAATAAATGAGATCATTAATAAGGGTAAATTAGAATCCACACTTCCAATCTATTTAATTAAATTGAAATTAAATAAAAACCAGATTGGTCGTTGAGTGAGATAAGTCTCCATGGATGATGACTTAGACTATTCAAGAGATTTAAAAGGCCGTGTCGTTAACCCGCTTATAGTGTTTGTTGGATATGGAGGTTTATATCAATTATAAACCAATATGATTTCTATAGAGATTCCAATATAAAAGGTAATATAATTTTTGGTTTGTTGCGAATGATGTTTTCAATAACATTTTTCTTTGGCCCATGAAAAGGTAAGATAATTTTCCAAGTTAAGCAAATGAAATTTTTATTTATAAAGATTTTTAGGAAAGGAATGAACATGTTTTTACATAAGAAAATGGAGAATAATCGATAAGGATTATTGGAAAGATTTAACTTGGAATTTGAAGTTAAGTAATCAATGTTAGTTGTCGCTGCAATTATTATATTGGCCAAGTATACTAGATCGATTACTTCCGGTTATTGCGGGATAGTGTTCCTCGTTAGCTCTCATAACTCCTATTCGCGATCTATCCTGGTAAAGAAGGATGCCTCATGTTTGCTGCTACAATATCTTAAGAAGCATCGGCCACATGTTCTTTTCAGGAAGAAATTTGATTTGGAATCTTTCAACAAGTTTGAAGGAATTGGATTTGAAAGGTAATTAAAATTACCAAAACATAAAATGATGAAAAATGGTGTATTACCTGTTTTTCTCTATGAGATAGAAATGAAAAGTTTTGATGTCTTAAAACTTATTATAGTTTTAATGAACATATTCAATAAAAGAAAAGGAAGAGGTTCATGAGATCCTGTAAACCGATTGGTTTTAAAAGATGCACTAATTATTTGGAAAGGCCGGGTTTTACTCATTCCGAATAATTATGTGACGTAAAAGGATTAAGTTCTAAATTATAATGGTTGAAGACCGGTATTCTTCACATCAAATAAATAGCTTGTTGATGCCTCGGGGTCGCTTCTCAAGAGGTTAATGTAACAGCATTATCTGACCGTACTTGAAGCATACTGGATTGCAAGGACTTGCACTCCCAGGCGAAGACGTGGAATCAGGTGCCTTCGATTTCGTTCCTGTTCCCGGAAGGGACTTGTGGATGGATTGCATGTTTGACATGGAATGACCATGGGGCATGCTAAGTGTTGAGCAATGATCAGGGCTTTCGCAGAAAAACAGGGATTTGTGGTGATGACCAAAGCATGGCTTAAATGCATAGCTTTGTGTATGAAGGGACCTTGTGATAGCCTCACACCCTGGTAAGATGGTATGCTGATGGTCAGATCAGCATGACTTTATGTTTTGTACGGATGTGGTCGACCTAGTAGGTGAGGTGGCCAGCCTACTGATAGGTTGTAGGGATTGAATTCCGCTAACCAGAGAAAAATGGGTGCGGTGTTGTGTACAAATATGGTATCCACTGAATGCATGAGAGATCTTTTGAATCAGTAGCCATCATGATGGAATTCAAACTCTAATATGAACCATTTTATGATTTTCAGTTTTATACATATGCAGCCAACATAGTGGTATGGGACACTATGCCAGCTAAGATTTATAAGTTATTTTTCGGAAGGATTTTCCACACCTTAGACATTATTATAATATGAAATGATTTGTTTAACCTATATCAAGTATGTTTTGTGATTATAAGGCAAAACCCCATCCTCCAGCTTGCATTTGCATTGTGTGATGGGACCTGGGGATTATAACCGTTCATTTTTCTGAAGTCATGTTTTCAAACTTGGTTTATGGTTACTATGGATGAATGGTTGCTGTGTTTGGTTATGGTCGCTATGGTTAGGTTTGATTACCTTATTTTATAACTGATATAACCTAAGCCTGACCCAAGTGTTTATCACTTAGGTCAGATCCGAGCGAGTGTTTTCAGGATGAAAGCTTGAAGGCTTGGAGTTCCGCAGGGAATCGGGGCTTCATATGAAGGCCGAACGTACACTATTATCGGTATAGTAAGTTAAGCTGACAAAGGTATACAAAATCATACTTTTATTTTAAAGTGTTTTTGTTCCAAAAAATTTTCTGCTATAATTATATTTTCATATTACATTTTATCTGTTCCGCTATCAGTTTTGTATTCCATTCTATTTTGCTCTGATGAAACCTAACGAAACGTATTTTTGCTTGCGTTGCATAGAATTGGGTTCGAGTTTTTGTCGATTTGAAGTGAGTGAAAATGTGGGTCGTTACAGTTGGTACCATAGCTTAAGGTTAAGCGATAACCTTGGCTCTGTGGAATATAGACTTGTCAAAGATAGGATCAGTGGTATCCTAGGACAAGTGACTCATTAGAGATAGGGTTATTGATACCCTAGAATGAGTTGGGTGTGTGTGTGTGTGTATATATATATATATATATATATATGTGTGTGTGTGTGTGTGTGTGTGTGTGTGTGTTAGAGAGAGAGAGACGTATTTGTAACTTGATATACAAATGTTTTTGTGTTGGATTGATTTTTTGAGCGAGTTATGAACATTGGTCGGTGCAACAAGGTACCGTTGTATCAATAGGTGTTTCTAAACACTTAACAGAGCAGTCTAACCCTGTTTTTATGAAATGATTTTATCCAAAAGTTTATTATTGTAAAAGGGATATATGTTTTGATGAAAGTTATGTTTTGGAAATCCACTAACTGATTGCTGAAGATAACAATTAGTATAACTAATTAAGAAAATTGAATTCTCGACGATTTTGGACAGTCGAGGTATTTGTTAAGGAATTATAAAACTCTTTTGATAAAATATTAAATGTTGTAGGGTATGGATAATTGCGATCCATCTGGAGTTAAACCTAGAAAGATGACTCTAAAACAAACAAGAAGGATTTATGAGTATATACCTATGCAAGTATATTCGTAGCTACTCCAGGAAAGATAAGAATAAAGGAAATTTTGTAGGTGTTTGCTATTATAAATGCCATAAAGAGGGACATTATGCAGTCTTATTCCCAATGAAAAACAAGAATAAGAAGGAGAGAAAGGAAAAGGTACAAAAAGACATAAGTTGTTTCCGATGTAAGCAGAAGGGGCATTATGTCCACAATTGTCCAGAAAGGAAAAAGAAACCCATAAGGGGGTAAGATGCTTCCGGTGTAGGGAAGTAGGACAAACTGTCAAGTACTGTAATAAAGAAAAATCGAGTTTACCACTAAATGACGAATTAGGATAAGAATCTTGGAGTAGGCCAGAAGGAAATTGTCGTTTAATTAGTAATATTATCCTAAGGTTAAAACTGATATTTTAAGAATGTATATAAATATACAAGGAAGTTTTCTCGGATGTATGTATTTGAATGGTTGTATGGATATATACATATATATATAATATTATGGTATCTTTTTGATAAACTTTGTTATAACATGATTGAGTAGAAAATCTCTGGTTCCATCTTCGATTTTGAGGAAAAATCTTTTAAGTGGGGGAGAATGTAACTACCTTGAAATTTAGAACCAATTTAGATCTTCCAAATTTCATAAGAATCAAAATAAAATTGAAAATGGATAATGGTATAATTGGAGCAGGGTTATACTGATAGTTTTAATATAAAATAGCACGTTTACAAAGGAAGTATAAGAAATATTTATTTCCAGACCCTGAAGCTAGTTCCATTGAATCCAGAATAATGAAATTAGGTAACCAGCCAAGTTTGGCCAAAAACAGAATCCGTTTAATATTGATTAAAAATTTAAAGGTTAAAATTTGAAATAAAAATGGATGATTCTGAGGATGTCATGGGAACGGGATATCGCTAGATCGTGAGACCACCTTTGTTGGATCCATAATAGTGAATTTTAGCACTCTGGGAAGTTTCGTGTAAAACGGCATCCGTATGTGGAAAAAAAGGCCAAAAATTAAACTAAATTTTGATGGTAATTGGAATTTGGTGGTGCTAACGGAAAAACTTGAACCTGAGACCTATCCAGGAAAATTTATACCTAAGATATTAGCTATGTATAAAGTATGAGAAAATTCCTTATCAAGTATAAAATGTTATTAACAAAACAAAACTAAAATAAATTATTTGAAAATGAAAACGAACTCAGAATTTGTATTTGAACACATAGGATTGAAGTACGTTAGAAACTTGACTTTATGCTTGAAGAATTTCTGAAAATCGTTATCGTTTGATACTCCGACACAAGGCCAAAAGGTTCTTGAGAAAACACAAGTTACTATTCATGATGATAAGGATGAATTTAAGCCATAAGATCTTTCATTCTTATCGATAAGCCACGTGCCAGGCATCCATGCAATAGCGTTTTATTATATATATCCCATGCTATCCTTATCTCTCCATTTTCGTGAAAGAATTTTGCTCATCCCTTCCTCCATTGCCATGACCGAAAATATCATGGTGATTGAAAGGAAAAAAAAGGGAAAAAAGAAAATCAATGGAGTAAATAAAGGGAAGAGAGAGAAGAAGTAAAGGAGAACCAAGCTCTCCCATTTAATCACCTCCTCCTCCATAAAATCTCCATCCACCTCCAACTTGTTGCTCACATTTTCCCCCTTACCAAATAAAAAAATAATAATTTTCAAGGGAAAAGAAAAAGATAATGGAAGGAGAAAAGATAAAGGAAGAACCTATATACCTTAGGCTAAGATCTGCAAGCTTCTGGGGTAAGAAATAGTTTAATTTAAAGTATTTGAAACTAGTTTTATTAATATGCATACAAGGTATTTGTATAAATTCCTAAAAGAGAAAAACTAAATAATTTTTTGGTGAATATTCATGGATTAAGGTTGTAGTTAATAGCTTATCACTTCCATGAAGTTTATATGTGAATTTGTTGAGATTAAAAGTTAGATCCTGAAGGTAGAAAGCAAATTTTATTAGCAAATTTATGTATGGAAGTAGAAAATGGTAACAGCAAAAGGGAATATTCCTAAGTAAAAGAATAAATGATTTTAAGGTTAATTAACATCTATGTAAAGTATTGATGTCATTGGAGTTGAGTGAGGAATGAAAATCCTAAGATAATAAGCTAATTACCTATTTAAGTGATTAGAAAAATTAGGTGTAATATTGTGAAAGCTATAATGACCTTTGAAAGTTGTAATCATGAATTTAAGTTAGCAAAGTCCATGGAAAAGGTATTCCCAAATATGAATATACTTAGATTTGGAAATCAATATATTTAAGAGTATATTCATGTTAATTAGAAAAGGTATTAATATTATAAGGGCTATTGTTAATTATAACCCTTAATGGCTAGGTTGTTATGCATTCGAGAGAGAGCGCAAAGCTGTGATGGTCCTACGATGAAGGAGTTGAAGGAACCTACTGGGATGGTGAGTGGTTTTGAAGCGGCCTGAACTTCCCCGGTCTCCGAAGAGATGAGAAAGAACGAATTACTGTGAGGACAAGACAAAACAGAACGCAGACGGAAGAACATTTCATTGTTATTACAACAATTCCATCAGATACAAGAATATACAAAGTATAAATGAATAAATTACATTCGATAAATATCAGAGATTACAATAAATTACATAGCAGTAGAAAATAATACAAAGCACAACTGAAGGTGATACACGGATACAGAGCTTTCCGGATATCATTCCAACTGTAAACCAGGATCCTGTGAATATAAATCTGCAAAACCAAAACTACTAGCTGCCCGTGCGGAAAATAGGGGCACCCAGAGTTTAGGTTAAAACAATAAACTCCAGGTCAGTCATGTGACTGGTGTGAAAACTAAAACAGTTATTTAAAACTTTACTTTAAAGGAGAGTAATTCAAGGGACCACGCCGTATAACACGGAACGGGTTTCCTCCCAAGAATACCAGTGCATATAGATAAACAACGTAATGCTTTTTCGAAAAATGAAGCTGTTATAAGACCCAGGTCCCATCACACAATGCAACGCAAGCCGGAGGATAGGGTTTTCCCTTATAATAGCCAAACATGCTTGGTACGTTTAAAACAAATCATTTTATACTATTATAAGTGTATAGTGCCAAAACAATTCCAATCATAAATATCAATCATAGGCGGCATGGGTACCATATATCATGTTGCCATACTAGTTCTACAATTAAAACCGAATACACGTATTGGGAATTGGATTTCCGTCATGAGTCGAGGCAAGGGGCAAGCTCCTCTATGCGTTCGAGACACTCTAGCAATGCCTCAGGACCCCACTCTGATCCTTTGGAACCTCCAAGGCCGGTCCTCTCTTACTTTTGAGGATTGGTTATTCCTGAACACACGTTTCCCGGTCCTTACAGACCTATATCCGAGGCGCCTCGTATCCAACAACCACACAGGTGAAAAGTATATAAATGTCAGGGCTGGTAGGTCACTGACACCACCCTAGCTAGAAAGAAACGTCGTGCACTCCTTGGGTCCGTATCCCGTTTTTGACTCATACCGAGGTGTGAGGCTCGCGAATTCACGTTATACACAAAGCTATGCCACACAGGCCATGCTTTGATCATCAACCACAAGACTCTGCTTTTCAACAGAAGCCTTGATCAATTGCCACTTACGCGTGCCATACTGGCAATTCACTCCATGCGACTGATGTCCATCGATATACAACCTCTGAGCTCGTGCGTCTCAGAGAAGGGCGTTAAGCAAGAGAATAAATTCTCCGCCGCCAAACAGATGTATATTTAATAGAGATCAATCAACACAGAATAAAATCCAATGTCAGACACATAATCCATTTACAAGTTCGTTCTGGGTCTGAACGAAACCGGAGGCACTTTCCTCGCATATCCATCCATCTCCAAGTACGTCTAGAAGATCACCAACTGATTCCCTCATCCTGGGTGTACAGCCCAATCAAGATCATCAGTAATCACCCAAACGAGGTGAAAACTTCCGGTCTTCAACCACCGTCTTCATCTTCGACATCTCGTCGAATCGGTTATTCAAAATGGGTATAAACCCGGCCTTTCTGAATAACCCACGTATATAATAAACGAATGTTACAACAAACCCAACAAACGCCTCATTCCAATTCAGAATATTCTTTTATTCACAAAAACACATTCTTAGGGAAATGTTCCCATTAATTTTATCCAAGATAAATTCTTCTAAATTTATCCTATAATCTTCCTTTGGATATCATTTCAAACTAGTCGGGATTAGCGAACCACACCGAAGTAATTATTTATTTTATTTCCCAATCCCAACCTATATATCCCATGGAGCAAAACTGGTGATACTCCATTCCTAACACCATGGTGTTATCGGTAAAATTAATTACCATTTCACGTTCAAATATAATTACATATTTAACTACCGCTTTGGAGCAAAACTGGTGATACTCCATTCTCGATCACCTTTCAAATTTGATAATTTAAATTATCAATTCACATTTTAATCTAATTAAAGATTCATTAAAACTCCACTTAGTTTTAATCTTCTCAAAAATCCATATTCTGTCTTTAACTGGGTTAAAGAACCAATGCTTCTAAAACACGATTCACGACAAACCCAAATCACATTTGATATTAAATACAAGACTCTGAATAGAAGATATACCGGCTTATATTCAATATCAAATTCTGAAACCAACATATATCGTATTGGAAATAACGATATAAGATATATCTTTAAAATTCCCATAACAATATCTGTATAGTCCCGAAATCCAACATCGAAATATCCCGAAGATAATTTCGATTCAACTCCAGTCCAATCCACGTATTGGGAATATTGATTATTTTTAAAATCACTTTCAAATTCAATTTATTTATTTCAAAAATAAATTGATTTTAATTCTAGTTCAAAACTAGTTTATTTCGATAAAAATCTATTTTTATCTTTTCAAATGTGGAATTCTCCATCTCAATTCTTTCTAGTCCATATATTATGATTTTACACAAATTATAGATATTTTTAATAATTTTATCAAGGCCCGTACAGTCGATTTCCAACAACGGCCATCGAACTGCACTTACGGCGACCTTTTTCGAATTTGATTTGGACATAACTCCAAATTCAACCGTTAGATTTCAAATTTCTAATATTCATTGGAAAGCTCTTTTCGATACGAACCCAACGGTTCCGGTTTTAGGAGAATCCGACGGTCGGATCTCCCGCAACGTCAATTCGAAATTAATGGTCGAAATTCACGAACTGCCGCGGCGCGGCACGTTTTATTCAGGCCATTATATATATATATAATATATATATATATATATATATATATATATATATATATATATTTCGTCGATTTCCTTTTAAAACGTATTTTATAAATCGGTTTAAATTCGTTTTCAAAACCATTTCAACTTCATCTTCAATTTCAAATCGATTTGATTTCCATTCAATTCGAATTCATTTCAATTCAATTTCAGTTCGTTTTAAATTTCATTCAAAACGATTTCAATTCGTTTTTAACTCAATTTCAATTTAATTCAATTTTAATTCATTTCTAATTGATTTGAATTCAAATTCACTTCCTATTCAATTCGAATCGAATTCATTTTCTATTCGATTCGAATTCATTTCAAATTGATTCAATAAAATTTCAATTTGAATTTTAATCTAATTTAATTTGAATTTCATTTCAAAATACTAAATTTTGATATCACTTTTCAATATTCATTATAAAACGAATAAAATCGATATAAATATCGTTCACGTCAAAATAGCGCAACTCTAATCAACACGGCTTTATATATTTCAAAAACTTCTTTATTTTATTCAACAAATGAATATTTATTCCAATCAACACATGAATCTATATTACTTTCAACACACGACTAATCTCCACACATGAGTACTGTCAACACATCACTATTTTTGTTATGTAAAATATTTTATAAAATTATGGTATCTATCGTTTGATTTTCAATTAGACTTCAACCGTAAGGTAGTTCTAATTTTAAATATGATAAAGATGTAAATTTCATTGTATAAAATATTTTACTCCACACATGAACATCGTCAACACATGACTATTTTTATATTCAACACATGAATTTTCTTTTATAATATTCATTGTTGTCCCGATTGGAATGAGGCCCAATCAATCACCATATAACGTTAATTATATGGATTCCATACAACACATGTATATAATAGCATTGATAAACAATCAACCATCATCCAAAGTGCACTACACTGTATAAGCATCAAATATAGATATCTAACGCTTATAACAGCCTGTCAATCAATCGATCGACATATTTAATCAATCAGGATGAGTGAACTTCAAATTTCATCCCAACACCCGTGTGGGGTTTCAAACAATTAAACACAGATTTTAGTTGTGCAGTTGGGCGATGTGTAAAATTTATCGACCCAATCAATATTAGTCAAATCAGTGTATATAAACAAATCGGTCGATTCGTTTATAAATATTTATTTATTCACATTCACTATATTCATATTCACGTTAAATTTTTTATTTTTAACGATAAAATATTCTATTCGGTTCATTTATTAAATAAAATGATATCTTTATTTTTCTAACTTATTTTAGAAAATTTCTGCGGCATAACGGCACGATACTAGAAACGGGACGAGGCCTAGCCTTATCCCCAGTCTAGTGAAGGCCCACGCCATTCACACATCAATCAATCCATTCCATTTCACCAAACAATTCAATTCAAACCAAATAATCTAATCAACTACTCAACCAAACAATTTAACAAACAAGCCATCCATGGTCTGTGGATGACGGGTGTTGGGTGCTACTAAACACCGTCTGCATCCTAGTATATATATATAACTAGAAAATGAAATTGAAAGGTGAGAAATTCTCAACGATAGCTATCCAATACCACGACTCTTCATTGATAGAAATCTTCATCGTTCTCGCCTCTTTGTCGCTTTCGTTGCCCGTAGCCACTACATATATAAAAATCACATTTTTATTTGTTCACTTTCAATTTAAAAATCATATTTTTATAATCACTTCATATATTTAAAAATAGAATTGTTTTTCTATGCTATTCAATATATAAAAATCATATTTTTACTTCGCTATTCAATATATAAAAATCGAATTTTTACTTTGCTATTCAATATATAAAAATCGAATTTTTACTTTGCTATTCAATATATAAAAATCGAATTTTTACTTCGCTATTCAATATATAAAAATCAGATTTTTATTTCGCTACATATACAAAGATGATATTTTTATATTCTCTATCCTATAAAGATTATATTTTTATAGTTCCCACTATGTAAAAATCATATTTTAATCCTTCTACAATATAAAGATAATATTTCTAATATTCCTATCATGTAAAAATTATATTTTTAATTCTCTACCTAAACAAAAATCAAATTTTTACATCTTCTACTTAATAAAGATTATATTTTTAATACTTTAAAAATATAAAAATCATATTTTTAATTCTTTAAAAATATAAAAATCATATTTTTAACCCACTACATATGTAAAAATCACGCCTTATCCATTTTAAAAATATCGTCCTTTCTATTTTAAAAATAGCGTCTTTTTTATTTTTAAAAATATCGCCTTTTCTATTTTAAAAATATCGACTTTTCTATTTTAAAAATATTGTCTTTTCTATTTTAAAAATATCGTCTTTTCTATTTTAAAAATATCGTCTTTTCTATTTTAATTCATAAAATAAAAATCGAATTTTTATTCCTTAAACAACTATATAAAAATCACTGATTAATTACATATTAAAAATAAAATAGAAGGGGGCTTACAGCGTTTTGCAGAGGAGGGGGACTGCGCGGTTGGAGTGGTGGTCGGCGTCGAGGGTTGGGGTTAGGGTTTCAGGGGCGGCGGCGACGGGTTGTGGCGTGGAGGGGCTCGGAGTGTATGGTTTTCGAAGGGGGAGAGGAAGTGGAGGGGAGGAGAAGAAGAGGCGGAGGAGCAGGCGGTGGGGGAGGCGATCGGTGGAGGGTGGAGGTCTGGGTGGCGCGGTTTGATAAGAAGAGGAGGAGAAGGAGGAAGGGCGCGAGGTGGAGAAGAGGAGGGGCGGGGAGTCCTAGTGGACGGCACCAGGGCGCGGCGGCCCTGGTGGCAGCGGCGGCGGCGGTCTGGCCCCCCACCCCGTCGTTAGCTTTCTCCCTTTTATTTATTTATTTAGGTCGATCTGTGAGAATCAAAAAGGGGGGGTAAAAGGTTAATATAATTATATATTTTATTTATTCATTTTATTCTAAAAAGTAACTTTTTATTTCGAAGTCAGAATCGAACCCACCGACTGTCGTCCCTGGCGTTTTACCCCCATTCCGAACACAATGGGATATGTATCGTAAGCTGATTCGGCTGTTACAATCAGTTTTCGTCAAAATCAACATATACTTCTATATATTGAATTTGAACGCGCATTTCAATTTACCGGGGCCACATACTAACTCTAAAAATTCTCGAAAAATATTTTCTAGCTTCGTATTGACGATACGGTCCTAACAAAACTAGTTTCGTCGAATTCTGAGACCGTTTGAAAAATGGCCATTTTCTAGTCGATTAAAATCAACTGAAACTGGTCAAACACGTTTTCCTTTGCCACGCTCACATATTGATTCGAAAAATTATGAAATTTGAAATCTAGCAATAACTTGACATCGCGGACCCAACAAAAGTGGTTTCGTCGAAATCCGAGGTCGTTTGCAAAATTCCCATTTTTAAGGGCCTGAATTCCATAGCGACTATTCAAAATTTTCAACTGAACATATCTTTTGATTCCCGCTATGAAATCTCGATTTTTCGGATTCGTTGGAAAGATATAATCAATTAGATCCTATTATTTTTGGTTTCACTAAAATCCGGATTGTTTTGCACCCGGTACGTTCAATTGAAGTATGAAATCGAATTATCGAACTACCGCGCCATTTTCAATTCTATTTATAATTATATATAATTATTTATATTTTAACGATGACGTATATAATATATACGTTTGAATTATATTCAAAATAAATTTTTCGTCGATATTATTTAAAATAATCTATTTTAAATGTTCAAAATTCGCTAAAATTGCTAAAATAAAAATTTTAAACTGGCCCAGATTTTCGGGTTGTTACAGGTTTATCCTCTTGTATTTGTTTGTGTGAGATGATTTCATGCATGTTGTTGTGTGGCTTGAAATGTTCGATATTGTTTGGAAACCTACACAGGTCGTGGGATGAAATTACACTAGTCCCATGTGTTTATTACACGGATTGCTATTTCTTAGTAAACCCCTACACAAGGTATTGGGATGATGACTTACACCAGTCCTAAGTGTTAATTAAATTATGTGGTTGCTTTGCGGATGTCATAGTGTTTGATATTTGGATTGGGATGACAAATGGTTATGAACTCCATTTGGATTGATATGTGATTTGGATGGCTTTTTAAGGCAATAGTGTGGTTGTATCAATGCTACCATATAAGGGAGGTTATGGAAAAAATTTCTGGAAATATAGAAACCAAATTGACACTGACATACATGGTTAAATAACTAACGAGTTTGGTTGCACCTCCGTAGACACATGACATCTTGTTTATGTTTATTGGATTTTTTATATACCCAAATTCTCGGGTTATACAGGAGTTGAATGAGTCTCATTCCAGAAATTGGAATTTAAATGATTATTTTTACAATAAAATAATTGGGGAAAATAAAAGCTTGAATTTAAGTTCCAATAATTTATGGAAATGAAATTGGGTTCATAACAATGAAATTTTTGCAAAAGAAGGAACTGGTTTTGAACAAGTTAAGAACAAGTTATGGCTTATAGAATATTGAAACGAATAGTAAATCAATTTTACGATGAATAGTAAATTGAAGTTGTGTTTTCCTAAGAAACAGACTCGGTTTTGCAAAATTATGTTTTCAATGTTCTTTCTTATTTTTATAATGGGCATCAGCCAATTTTGAGACTTTCATAATCATTTTTGAAGAATAATACTATTTTAAATGTTAATTTAAATATTTAAATACAGACTGATCTAAAGGTCAAAATGTGGAAATTGAATTACAAAAGTTATTTAATATGGTTTGAAAAATTATTGAACTTATTTTGAACTATTTCGACTCAGTTTCAATAATAAGTCACTTTTGGGTTCGACTAGGACTCGTCGCGTAGCGACAATTCGCAAATTTTGACCCGAAATTTGAAATTGAAATTCCGAGAGGCCAGAGTGCTGGATTTTATTGAAACACATCACGTTTTTTTCTGAAATTTGAATAGTTTTCCAACAAAAGAAAAATAAACATTTTTCAACGGTTGGATTTTCTTATAAATCTAAATCAGTTTGACTGGAAGATCCAGTTTCGGCCGATCAAGTGCCAATTCAATTTTTTCATAAAGAGGTGTTTATAAATTATATAGAAATGCGGAAAAATCATGATAAATCATATTAAATGATTTAAAAGTGTTGGACCAAATATATTAATATTTGGTAAGATAAAAATGAATCGTGTTAAAGTGAGTTATTTAGCAACTAAAGTGAACCCTTCAAGAAATCCGGTTTTGACTTTTAATAAGACCTTTATATAAATATAAGGGTGTCTTCAGTTGATCTATCCAATTTGTAGGGAAGCGGCTTCCTACTGTATGGATGTTTTCTGGTGAACGCAGACAAACCATTGTGTATCTGCAATTCATGAAAAGTTCACCTGTTGACATCGATATAATCCGGTTTAAACACATAATAAGATCTTCATTTAAACATAAAGGAGTTTATTTATTAATAAATGAGATGATTAATAAGGGCAAATTAGAATCCAAGTTTCCAATCCATTTAATTAAATTGAAATTGAATAGAAACTGGATTGGTTATTGACTGAGATAAGTCTCCATGGATGATGACTTAGACTATTAGAGGGATTCAAAAGGTCGTGTCGTTATCCCGCTTATAGTGTTTGTTGGATATGGAGGCTTATATCGATTATAAACCAATATGATTTCTATAGAGATTCCAATATAAAAGGAAATATGATTTTGGGTTCGCTGGGAATGATGTCTTCAATAACATTGTTCTTTGGCCCATGAAAAAGTTAAGATAATTTTCCAAGTTAAGCAAATGGAATCTTTATTTATAAAGATTTTTGGGAAGGAATGAACATGTTTTTACATATGGAAAATGGCGAATCATCGATAAGGATTACTGGAATGATTTAACTTGGAATTTGAAGTTAAGTAATCAGAATATTTGATTTGGAATTTTTCAATAAGATTTGAAGGAATAGGATTTGAAAGGTAATTATAATTACCAAAACATAAGATGATTAAAAAATGGAGTATTACCAATTTTCTCCATGAGATAGAAATGAAGAGTTTTGATGTCTTAAAAGTTAATATAGTTTTAATGAATAGATTGAATAAAAGAATAGGATGAGGTTCATGAGATCCTGCAAACGATCGGTTTTAAAAGATGCGATAATTATTTCGAAAGGCCGGGTTTTTACTCATTCCGAATAATTATACGACGTGAAAGGATTAAGTTCTCAATGTTAATGGTTGAAGACTGGCATTCTTCACATCAGATGGATAGCTTGTTGATGCCTCAGGGTCGCTGCTCAAGAGGTTCAAGTAATGGCATTATCTGATCGTACTTGAAGCGTATCAGATTGCAAGGACTTGCCCTCCCAGGCGGGGACATGGACTCAAGTGCCTTCGGTTTCGTTCCTATTCCCAGAACGGACTTGTGGATGGATTGTATGTCTGGCATGGAATCACCATGGGGCATGCTAAGTGTTGAGCAATGATCAGGGCTTTTGTTGAAAAAAAAGGCTCTATGGTGATGATCAAAGCATGGCTTAAATGTGTAGCTTTGTGTATAATGGGACCTCGTGGTAGCCTCACACCCCCGTATAATGGTATGCTGATGGTTAGATCAACATGACTTTATGTTTTGCACAGATGCGGTCGACCCAGTAGGTGAGGTGATCTGCCTACTAATAGGATGTAGGGGTTAAATTCTGCCAACCTGAGAAAAATGGGTGCGGTGTTGTGTGCAAACATGGTATCTGCTGAATGCCCAAGAGATCTTTCGAATCAGTAACCATCATGATGGATTCCAAATTCCAATACAAACCCTTTTACAGTTTTCAGTCATATAACTATGTAGCTAACATAGTGGTATGGGACACTATATGAGCTAAGATTTATAAGTTATTTTTCAGAAGTATTTTCCACACCCTAGACATTATTATAATATGAAATGTTTTGTTTAAACCATATCAAGCATGTTTTGCGATTATAAGGCAAAACTCCATCCTCTGGCTTGCATTTGCATTATGTGATGAGACCTGAGGCTTATAATCGTTCATTTTTCTAAAGTCATGTTTTCAAACTTGGTTTATGGATGCTATGGATGAATAGTTGCTGTGTTTGGTTATGATCGCTATGGTTATGTTTGATTACATTATTTTATAGCTGATATAACCCAAGCTTGACCCTAGTGTTTATCACTAGGGTCAGATCCGAGCGAGTGTTTTCAGGATGAAAGCCTGAAGACTTGGAGTTCCACAAAGAACCAGGGCTTCATATGAAGGCCGAACATACTCTATTATCGGTATACTAGGTTAAGCCGACAAACATATGCAAAATCAGACTTTTATTTTAAAGTGTTTTTGTTACAAAAAAATTTCCACTGCAATGATATTTTCGTATTATATTTTATATGTTTCGCTTTGAGGTTTTTATTCTGCTGTATTTTGCTCTGATGAACCGTAATGAAACGTAATTTTGCTTGCGTTGAATCGATGTGGGTTCGGGTTTTTGTTGATTTGAAGTGAGTAAAAATGCGGGTCATTACAATAGCGGAGTTTAAAACGAATATACTATTTATTAATGCTAAATTGAAATAGCATGGCAATCGAAGAGCACTGCATGCTATAGCAGCGCTTATGGAGGGCTATAGTGGGGTTTTAGATGCACACGTGTTTAGGTACACGCGTTCGTATGCATACACACACATACATAAGAAGATTCAGTGGCATTCTTATTTTTGACCATCCTATCATATCTTGAGCTACACCATTCAAATGTCATAGATTTTTGCAGATATTCGGTCCATAGATAGATTATCATATCTGTAAAATTAAGAAATCACTAAACATTTGTAAAGGCTTAATATATATATATATATATATATATATAGAGAGAGAGAGAGAGAGAGAGAGAAGGGTTCCTCTACACCTCTTATATTGCACGTGAACTCTCCCCCTTAATCTCCACCAATCATTTCCCCACTCATTCTCTCTCTTCCCATTAAAAAACAATATTGAAATGGGAAGAGAGAGAATGAGTGGGGAAATGGGTGGTGGAGATTAAGGGGGAGAGTTCACATGCAATATAAGAGATGTAGCGGAAACCTCCTTATATATATATATATATATATATATATATATATATATAATAAGGCTCAATAGCACCCTTTGTTGAAGCACTTCATTAGTACCTCCATCCATATCTTGAGATACATCATTCAAATATCATTAGATTTTATAGATTTTCAGTCCATATATAGAGGATTATATTCAAGAAAGTTAGAAATCGCCAAACTTTCATAGGAAGATTTAGTTTAATATCGAAGCATGTATAATATTTTGGCACATGCATAAGAAGTCTCTTTATAAAATTATTAAATTGATAATTTTATGTAGTTAATTGAAAATATTAAAAATTGATATTTTTTAGTTGAAATATGATTCGAACTTGTGACCCTGTATATTTAAAAAAAAAATTTGTAATATTTGTGAGGAGTATGATTGAAACTAATAACCTCATTTTACATAAAATGGCATTGAAAATTTATGATGGAACCCAATGTTACGTTTGTATTCCATTAAAGATTTACAAAAGTATGGAAATGAAGCTCTCTTTTTTAGTCAAAGCATATTTGGTAAAAAAGGTCTCTTTTCTTGGGCCAAACACTTGACCTCTTTGTCAAAATCCTACTTACTCGACTTCTTACACTTGATGCTTACAATAAGTAGGAGTCGAACTCAAGTAGTTCACAAGAAAACAACATTTTTGCTGATGTGTTATGCAAACATTTATCTGTATGCATATGAGTCGATACAAACTTTATTTTAATGAAAGGAAACCTAATGCTACATTCATACAATCCGTATTTATACACCGTTTCTACAATTATTTAGCAAGTGAGGCTAGTTTAGCTTCAAATCATTGTTTATCCGTGTCACACACAAAACAACCCTAGCACCTTTCTATTCAAAAGTTCGTTTTACATCAACAAATACAATTTTCAAGGACATGAATTTCATTTCATTGATTATCTTGGATATTTCTATTGGAGTTGTTTTTTCGAACCACTTTTAATTTTTTTGATTCTTCGGTCAACACTATACGGGACCATTATGCAATCCATAGTAAGTGGAATTCCTAGAATTTTGTGTCTTAGAAGTTTATTGCATTACTTTATCTTTAACGACAATATAATTGAGCTTTTAGTGCATCGTATGAATCATCATGCCATAAATGTAGGACATTTGACATTTTGTTCGATTTCTTTAAGTACAACTGTGTAGTTGGGTGACTCATCATATTTTAAAGCTGATAATTTATGCATTATGTAAATTAATACCTTATATTAACTAAGCTTCCACAGGTTATCTAGCAATATCATTTTATAATGCTACCCAAATTTAATAACGTTAGCAAATATTCTTAAATGATCATCATTTAAATGCTCCTCCAAGAGTTATTCTACATTGGTCACTCAACGAATTCATTGAAGGTTATCCAGAAGTCATCATTCAGTTATGCCACTAAGATTATATTCAATAGTTGTTGTAAAGTGAACTATGATGTGTTGTTCTGCTACCACCATTCAAACGGTGCCATTAAGAGTTAATAAGTAGTTTTCATTTTATTGATGTCACTAAATATTATTCAATGGTTTTCATTTAATGATGTCACCTAGGAGTTGTTTATTAGACGATATTTAATAATGTCATTACGTATCTTATTTTTCACCCACTAATTTCTTCGAAAGAAGGAGTCATTTTGTAGATCACTTCTTGCTTAACCCTAGTTTCGTCAGATGATAAGGACCATGTGTATCGGCCACATCTTTAAGGGTCTTTTGGATATTATATATATATGTGTGTGTGTGTGTGTGTGTGTGTGCGCATGCGCGCACGCATGCATGTCACATATGGTATATTTTATAGAAAAATTGGTTTTGCGTATGATGATATTTTAATTAACGAACACATTAATTAAGTTAAACTCTGATATATACAAACGCTAAATCATAACCGTTACACAAAAATATTACATTTTCAATATTTTACAAAACACATAAACTATATCACGCACATCCAACTCAATTCTAAATGAACTAATTATTCAATAATAGAAGGGTAATTACTTACTGCTTAAATTAAAAAAAATTGTATTTTTAACATTTAAAGGTAAATAATAACAACTAACACTCAATAAACTATGTTAAATAATCATATGTATGATACAAACAAGTTGAGTAAAAAATTAACTCTAATTAACAAAATTAAACCAATTTAGGCTTTAGACAAATTAATAGTTCAGAGAGGCCTACGCGGTTGGAGATGCTAATAGAAAGATTTGGGAGAGTTGGAGACCATTATGGTGGCGTGGAGGACGATGAATGGCTAATTGGAGGCGTAAAGAGTGTACTTTTCATTTGAAAGGGTTTTGTGGAGGAAGAGGAAATGAGAAAGAAGATTGCTCTAGTGTTGCTGTAATTCGTTATCTTCTGATGGTTATCGACAGTCGCCGTCAGAAATAAAAGATATTATTTTGTATTTTTTTACAAATATACCACTAAAACAAGCATCCGTCGCTAGCTAGATGTTAGAAAATTTTCAATTATATGCAATCTTAAATCGGAAATAGCCTAGGCTCTCGATGTCCTAGGCTCAGTGTAATAAAAAGAGGGAAAAACAGAAGGAGAAGAACATAATCAAACTAGCTTAATAAAATAGGCATATAAACAAGACTGTAAATAAATAAAACAGTAGAATAGGGATGGGGAAGATAGATAACTGATAAATCAAATGAGAGTAAAAGAACGTATATTACTATAACAACTGCATAGATGAATAACAGTAAAAGAACAATATAGAAAGCAACCTATAAGTATTGTATGTTCTAGATCCACTTTTATTTATTGTCATAATACTTGTCTAAATATCAGATCTAAAAATAACTTGAACTCATAGTGCTAGGTATTAGGTTCAGAAACAGATCTTGAAAAAAGGTTGTATGCAGATCTTGAATATTTTGTGTAGATCTAGCCTTTAGCAGCATCTCCCCATTATATATATATATATATATATATATATATATATATATAATAGAGTCATGGAGAAACAGGGGTGAAGAGTTGTTGTGTGTATTGAAATGGGAGAGAGCCACCCTATTTATAAATTTACAGAGCTAATTCTTAAACTTTAGATCTTAGGGTTTCAAATCTAGCCATACAAGTCACTAGACGAACCTAATATATAAAATAGTCCAGCTACAACAAGAAGAATCCGCCTAGCATGTCAATGGGTCGACCCACTGACATACCGTGTCAACCCATGGGTCGACCCCTCCTATACATAGGTCGACCCATAAGTTGACCCAGGTCTCGGTTTGGTCGTCCCATAACCGCAATTTTTTCCATGTTGTCTCCAGTTTGAATTAACTTGAATATTTTTATATATAATCTCCTTATATATATATATACAATCTTCTAAGGTTCATAACTTCTTCATACGTTATTCGTTTTGCGCAAACTTGGGGTCTATCTGAACTATAATTTAGACGAACGGAACATTAAAGTCGGTTTTACGTAATTCTGAATATTTAATTATATATTATTTATTTTATTGTCCTTACTGTATGGTTGTAGTGTATTAAATTCTATGGTATTACAACTTTCATTGTGCATGGGCTTTCACTGATAGCGTGCCTCGCAATTGTGGTTTCTATTCTCAGATCCAGATCTTCTTTTTCCCTTATTGCTCACTTGACAGATCTAATGATCCACTATAAATTGGGTCTTGCATGGAGTCTCGTTCCCGTCATCTATCAACGTCGTTGTTTTGTACTTCACTTCGAGACTATTCATCAGCTGAATGAGGTATAACCGTGGATCTGAGTTTGTGGGTGAGTTTCGGGGATGTCCATGATTATTTAATCTTCGTGGTTTGTGTCTCTTACTTCATGTGTTTTACGTTCAAAGCTGTTTTTGGATCTACCATTTTTTATTGTGAGGTGCTTCAGATAGGATGGTTGTGATGTCCTTGGTTGGTGCTTTTCCACTAATGCCTACTTGGTATAGTAGATCGTTACTGGGGTTATACCCTTTATCTTTAGTTCTGTTCTCTCCTGTTGGTATTCCTGATGTCATTGTGCCAAGAAATTTGCTATGCTGCGTTTAAGGGGGGGTGATGCTAGCTTGGTCAGAGGGGTACTATGTTGTCTTGTAGGTTATTGTTTTTGCTTATTACTGGCCTTGTATTGGTATGAGATCGCAATACTCTTATTGGTTTCCTGCTCTTACCATTGTCCTGTGTTGCCTATGTGCACTTGAGTTAAGTGAGTTTTTTGGGGTATATCTATCTTATGCTTTCATAGTTTTCTGCCTTTGAAGCATTTCAAAACAATGTCATTTGCTAGCTTTTTCTTGAAGATGTTGTGCATTTATGCTCATGTAATATAGTTTTCCATGCTTTTTCGAGATATGTCAGTTTGTTTGGGATATCCTGCTTTGGGTAATGGGATGATGCTTTGTGTGTTGCTGCATTGTCAACCCATGTTACAATGGTTGTTGCAATACTCTATTGAGCTACAGTATCTTGTATATGTCGCTATGTGTTGCTATGTTAATGTTGTACCTATATTGTTTTTAGTTACTAGGCAATGTCTTTATTTTCATGTTACTTGTGTGCCCTTGCATGGGTGTAAAATAGTAGTCTAATCTCTCTAATTAGCTCCTGAACTATAAGCTAGGCTAGTAGCAGTGGTTGTTCCATTATAAAAACGTCTGCGGTGGATGGTCCACCTTAAAAACCAAATTTAGTAGCTAGACAATATGTTTACTTCTATAATAATGTATTTATTATTTGTTATAATAAATGATCTGCTATAAAAACCGTTCGATTCTGCCAAAAAAAACAGACAAATGTGTGACTTTATAAATGATGTGAATATATAATTTGTTTTTGTTTTTAACAACTACGAGCAAAATCTATATATTTGTTGCATCAATGATTTATTTGTTATTTTGCATCTTTTTTAACAATGGGAAAATATAGTTGTAATAGACATCTATTACACCGGGCTGTGCATGTTGTATTACATTTTATTGTCCATTGTAAAATACAACATATTACGACGAGGGCTATTACGACCAGCATATTCTCGTTGCGAAACACATATTACAACGGGCATTGCCCGTTGTAAAAAGACTATTTTATTGTAGTGTCGTCGAATACCTTAACTTTAATATCGACTGTTAGAGAAAAGCTTAGTATATCCTCATGAAGAATAAAACAAACACCAATAATCATGATCATAATGGGATATAAATATCTTTTATACAGTGAGGATCACTAACAACTCATCACCTTAGAGGTGGATTACTTAGAAATATGAAAAGAAAAATATACAAGAATTTTTTTTAAGTCGGAATTATACTTTCCTTTCTCTCCATCTCTTTTTCTTGTTTTTAATCATTTTTTCCCTCCTCTTCTTATGATGGGATATGCTCTCTCACATCTTTTTTTTTGTGTATGTGTATTTGTGTGTTTTTATCTAATGACTCGAAATAATCAAATGCTTTTTGTTTTTTATAAGATTAAAAAATTGCTTATCAAATTTACTTGTTCAATAAAAATGGAAAACCTGATCATCAAAAATACTTTGTCATCAAATTTTTCCCTAGTGATAAAGGGAAACCCATCAAGAACATAACTTAAGGAAAATTGAAGACACTGATTTATTATTTATCACTTGTTGCAGACAAAAGAAGATAATATTAATATTGCAGCGACGTAGATTTTTAACTGTTAAGTTTGAACATTTAAAATTGGTTTGGAAATTTAATTATCTTGAATTCTACGATTTTGAGTACTAATTTAATTTAAATAGTAAAATAGTAAATTTAATTACGAAATAATTAAGAATAGATTGGATTAAGATATAATACGAATTGGATGGTTTATTAAGATCCAATTAAGTTCAGATTTGAGTTTATAATAAGGAATTTATTAAATAAATGACGTTTGATCATATTAATATAAATTGATTAAAAACTAGCTCGCAGCATGGTGGTAGTTCATAGTTTTATGATTTGAACTTTAATTGAGTATATAGGATTCAATATAAATCAGATTCTTCGAAGCAAGAATCTTTCGAGTTTATCGGATTATTGTTTTCTACTAAAAGAGAAAAATCGAGATTTCATCCTGAAAATTTTGAGTTATGTTCAAATCAAATTTTCAAAAAAAGTGCAGTATAGACGTTTATGAAAGTAACAATTTCTTATATAAAATAAATGGATTTGAAATAAATTAGATATCAATTTAACTTGAAATTGAAAATGTTGAGTTTAAAATCAAAGTTCGTCTATTTTGAAGTTATATAAAACTCTATTTGGATGTATACGATAATAATAATTTATTATAATAGATTTTGATTATTTCGAAATCGATTGATATTTTATCGTTTTACTTTAACACGTATAAATAACCAATTTTCAAACGACCTTGGATTTCAATGAAATTAACTTTATAAAATTCGTAATGGCTAATTATTGTATGATTTCAATTTTCATGTCAATCAGATCGTGAGCGCTATAAACGTGTATCGATTAACCAATTGAAATTAAAATAGCGATTTTTCAAAAAGTCTTGAAATTCGATGAAACTAGTTCCATTCGATCCGTAATAATATATTATTATCGAATTTCAAATTTGTAATGTTTAGAGTTACTGTTTGGCCATACATGTTAAAAACACCTAGAAATAATTTAACTGAAATCAATGTGAATCATTGATTATAAATTTATATCTTTTTTATACTTTCGAATTAGACATCGCAAAATGTTCCAGTGTGTTTGAAATAACGGTTAAAGCCTAGAAATGTCGGTCGAGGTGTCTTGATTGGGATCCGGAACCGCGAGATTTTTTAAAAATAAGGTTCATTTTTAGAGCATCGTTTAGTCTTTATAAAATCTTTTCCTAGATATTTACTAATCTTTTCAAATCCTTATCTAACCACAACATATCTCAGCATGATTTTATGCGGTCTTTGGTACGACATTTTCACTGAAAATTGATTGCGATATCTTGACTTTAAACTTCCCTGAGCCTTTGTTTTCTCTATTCCAACTCAGTAATATTAAGTCAGCCTATCATTTTCAAGGATGCTGGACAAATCTTATTTAAATCTTAGCGAAGATTTTTTTTCATAAGTCGCAGCAGATCCTGTGTGCCTTAGTTTCAACATTTGCGGCTTTTGGAGGCAAAAATACATTGTCTTCATCTTCCGTCTAATATAAAACACAGCAAACATAGAAACGCAACCTCTTGTATTTCAATCCCTATAATTTTTTTCTAAAATCAAATACGAAGTCAAGTGTTTTACTGGAATTGTTTATTAGATTAATAATTTTTCAATTAATCTAGTCGAAATAGTATTGACAAATAGTTGTCTAAATTTAATAATTTTTATTTTTGAATTTGTTCAGGAGGGGAACCGACCGGAGTCGTAAACCCTCCCTAGTGCACCTAGCCCAGTCTGCGAGCACCACAAAAGTGTCTAATCTTAGTATATGCACATGGTAAGCTCTTAACATGCCATTTCAGGTTTCGAACCCACGCCGCTATTACCACGGTGTAAAGTCCTTAACCGTTGGGCTACTACTGCAGATAATTTAATAAGATTTCATAAAGTTAATTAATCTTTTAATTGACGGTGGTTAAAGATAATTATTGAGTTGTTAATTATTTATGAAGTTAATTATTATTTTAATAAGGGATTTAAAAGAAATTAACTATTTTATTTTAGTTAAGAATGAAATAAACTACTATTACTTTAGTTAATGATGAAGTTGATTATTATTTTAATTAATAATGACTAAAACGAATATTTTTTAAATAGGAATTCATTTAAGAAGTAATCGAGTTTGTAATGGAATTTTAATTCAATATTATAAAGGGTTTTTGCAAAGGGATTTGATAAAAAAATCCAAGTCTTATAAACAAAAGTTTATAAAAGAAATTTAAGCTAATGTGAGGAGTTCAAATAAGTAATAAATAATAATGAAATAGGTAAAATAATTTTAATTGAAAAGAGATTTTCAAAAGATGAAAAAGGAAGGTCGTTTAATGGATTGATATTAAGCGGTTGGGTAAATGATTTGGTAAGGGATTGGATTTTTAATAAATCCAAGGGTTAACAAAATTGTATAAAGAGGTTTAAACTAAATATGGTGTTTTAGAAAAACATTGCTTAATAAAGAAATTAAGTAAAGGGGTTTTCAATAAGAAGGAATTTGGTAAATATTAGTTATGGTTCATAAAACCATATTGAAGTAAAATAGCAAATAGGACTTGGGATATTATAATTAGTATTAATTTATAGTTACAAACTTTCATCTATCTTAAGATAAGGACGTTGTCGAGTCAAGGTCTCAAAGGTATATAAAATAACCCAACTTGAACGACCTCACTATTATCAAGGGATAGTACTAGTTTGGAACGACAGAGATATTGGAAATAATTTATTATTTCCGTAATAAAAATTGAATCTTTAATGTGTAAAGTTATAAATTGGATATAAATTTTGGGCTTTTTAGTGCATAATGTATTACTTGACATTTGTTTGGCCCAGGTATGAAGGTCGATTATACGCATCCTATTCAGTTAAGTATATAACGCTATTTTCTAAACAATTAAATGGTATGGTTATGGGAATTCACTTATTCCAAGAATAAGTAAATGTCTAAGGGTTTTGAGGAAATGAAACGAGTGGTCATGTTAGTTTAAAAATGAAAGTATATATGGAAATTTAAATTATTATCTCCATATGTAAAGTTTTAAACTATAATTGACAAAGTTTGAAGTTAGATAAACGGTTTGGTTAAAAGTGTGTGTGCATCTCTCTCTCTCTCTCTCTCTATATATATATATATATATATATATATATATATATATATATATAGGAGGATTCCGCTGCACCTCTTATATTGCACGTGAACTCTCCGCCTTAATCTCCACCACCCATTTCCCCACACATTCTCTCTCTTCCCATTTCAATATTATTTCTTAGTGGGAAGAGAGAGAATGAGTGAGGAAATGGGTGGTGGAGATAAGGGGGAGAGTTCACGTGCAATATAAGAGGTGTAACGGAACCCTCCTCATATATATATATATATAAATAAATACAAAGTAAAGGAAATAAAGAGATGCTTTGGTAAATAAGCTTATTCTATGGATATAAGCGTTGGTTAACGTTTTCAAAGTAACGAAAACAAAAGAGATTTGTGGAGATGAGTATATGGAATTGACTTTAAATCAACGAAATAAATTTAATGAATGGTTTTTATGAAAAGGGTTTGTGCTGTCGATGTACTAATCTGTACTGTTTTAATTTGATAATTAAAAACCCAACTATCAATAAATCCCCTTTTTAACTTTGATGTGTTAGTTTGAAGAGACCGGGATGGGAATTGGACCCAAAATCACTTTGAACCGACTTTGCGTTCGTAACTAACTTGCAGGGATGCTTATGAGGAGGATTTGAAGACATAGTTCTTCAGAGCGAGGGGGAGTCTGCTGATGTCTCTGGTTGATCATCACTACACCAAAACAGGTGATTCCCAACGAGTATAACCGTCGTAAACAATTTCCACAACGCTTATAAGCGTTGGTAGATTTTCTTTAGCAATGCTTATAAGCGTTGGTAGATTTTCTTTAACAAAGCTTATAAGCGTTGGTAGATTTTCTTTACCAACACTTATAAGCGTTGTAAGATTTTTGTGCGCAACGCTTATACATGTTGCAATATATTTGTTTGCAACGCCTATACATGTTACAAAATTTTAATTCACAAGAAATATAAATTTTAATAATAACAGAAATATGTATTCACAACTCACATATTCTAACATTAATAGTCAATTAATAACCAACATGATGATAATATAGACGATATTTAATATGAATCAAAAACTAATATTAAAATCAATGCATACTAATAGATAACATTCATAATCACATAACGACATAGAATATCAGTTAACAATAAACAAGCAGAATACATAATTAAGATTCAAATTCAATACATAATTAGTTTGCTAAATTCAACACATAAATGAGATTCTACAAATACCGAATACGAAACTCTGGCCATATAACGAAGCCTCCATCTGAAAATTCACATAACTTGTACAGACCATTTTGAGGACCATCATAAATTAGTGCATCTGGTTCAAGAACTTCAACAACCCAAACTCTATATTCGGTACCACTTTCCTAAAATGACAAATTGTTTGTGTTCCAAGATAACCTTTTGCTACCTCCGTCTCAAGATCATATGACAATAGCATTACGTTTTTCTTTTCCATTGTAGATGAATGAAGATCATTAAGTGACATGTTTGGAGTAACGGTTACATTATTATTTATAGGAGGATCCCCTAAATTAGAATCACCTTCTGTACGAGGAGTGGAAGGACTTGCAACAAGTTTTTCTTGCAAATTAGGTAAAGTTGAAGTAATTGAATTGATGGCGTTATTAACTTGAGTAGCTATTTGCCTTTCTATCTCTAATTTCCAAACAGACAAATCCAAGGCTTGTTTTTTTATCAGTTACAGCTTTTATAGCTCGAGCCACCTTTACTTGTTTTATAGAAGAAGTAGAACTAATTGCTCGACAATAATTTTTCTTCCTATCGAAACCAAAAACTTCTGCAATTGGATCATTATCAAGATCATCTACTACACCATTAGAACTACCACCTAATTTTCTGTTTTCTTCCGCTGCCTCTAGAAGTGCCTGCATTTAATGAATATCACATTAAATTGAAAATTTCGGTTTCTTGTTAAAAACAGAAAAACATGAATTTACATCTCGCACAACAGAAAATTTCGGAGTGACTAAATAATACCAAACGACTACGAAAATGTTTTTCTGAGCCATGAGGCTCAGCAAAACTGAGCCATACGGCTCAGTTTTCTGAGCCACAAGGCTCAGTTTTGCTGAGCCACAGGATCAGAAAAACTGAGCCTTACGGCTCAGTTAACCTGAGCCATAGGCTCAGTTTTCTGAGCTTATGGCTCAGCAAAACTGGGCGCTATAGGCTTAGGTTTTCTGAGCCGATAAGCTTGGAAAAACAGAGTGCTATAAGCTCAGTTTTTCTGAGCCATAAGGCTTAGCAAAGCTGAGCCTTACGGCTCAGTTTTTTTTGAGCTTATGGCTCAGCAAAACTGAGCGCTATAGGCCCAGTTTTTCTGAGCCGATAAGCTCGGAAAAACTGAGCGCTATAGGCTCAATTTTGCTGAGCCATAAAGCTCAGCAAAACTGAGCCTTACGGCTCAGTTAACCTGAGCCATAGGCTCAGTTTTTCTGAGCTTATGGCTCAGCAAAACTGAGCGCTATAGGCTCAGTTTTTCTGAGCCGATAAGCTCGGAAAAACTGAGCGCTATAGGCTCAATTTTGCTGAGCCTTATGGCTCATAAAAACTGAGCCATAGGCTCAGTTTTTCTGAGCTTATGGCTCAGCAAAACTGAGCGCTAATAGGCACAGTTTTTCTGAGTCGATAAGCTCGGAAAAACTGAGCGCTATAGGCTCAGTTTTGCTGAGCCATAAGGCTCAGTTTTGCTAAGCCATAAGGCTCAGCAAAACTGAGCCTTACGGCTCAGTTAACCTGAGCCATAGGCTCAGTTTTTCTGAGCTTATGGCTCAGCAAAACTGAGCACTATAGGCTCAGTTTTTCTAAGCCGATAAGCTTGGAAAAACTGAGCGCTATATGCTCAGTTTTGCTGAGCCATAAGGCTCAGCAAAACTGAGCCTTATGGCTCAGTTAACCTGAGCCATAGGCTCAGTTCTTCTGAGCTTATGGCTCAGCCAAAATGAGAGCTATAGGCTCAGTTTTTCTGAGCCGATAAGCTCGGAAAAACTGAGCGCTATAGGCTCAGTTTTTCTGAGCCGATAAGCTCGGAAAAACTGAGCGTTATAGGCTCAGTTTTGTTGAGCCTTACGGCTCAGTTAACCTGAGCCATAGGCTCAGTTTTTCTGAGCTTATGGCTCAGCAAACCTGAGCGCTATAGGCTCAGTTAACCTGAGCCATAGGCTCAGTTAACCTGAGCCATAGGCTCAGTTTTTCTGAGCTTATGGCTCAGCAAAACTAAGCGCTATAGGCCCTTCCCATAGTTTAAACTTGATTCATATTGTTATATATTAGACTAAGAAGAAAATCATTTACAAAACTGAGTTTTTCTTTTATGCAAAACTGAGCCTTACAAAACTGAGCTTTGAACAAATATGTAAATCTACATATGTTTCCGCGGCACATGGTAGTACTTCTCCCGATTTTCTTTCATGTCCAGCCTTCCAAATCGTCGTTCGTGAAATATTTGCTTTTGGATTGGCTAAGACCTACAATAAATATCAAGGTTGACAATACATTATTAATATAACATTCTACAAACAACCATCTACAAAAGATAATTTTATTACCATTTCATGGTGCACTCTATGGTAAGGTTTCCTTCCTAGAGTATGAGTGATTTGGTTTTTCGCTTTGTTTTTGGCATTTTTTTTACATTGCTCCATCTTTTCATTCGTATACTCGATATCAAGGAACTTTTCCCACCACACTCTATCTATATCATTTGGACATCTATCAATGGCAACGCGTTTAGGAATCATAGTGTCATCAACTTTAAGAAGTCTTTTTCTTAGTGTTGACTTCATTGATCTATAGTACGGTGGGAAATTTTTCTCTAATAACGGTCGAGCTATGCTAGGATCTACATCCATGTCAAATTCTTCCTATCACGAGAAAAGGAAAAGGACTAAAGTTAACATGTTTCAAACCAAATCAATAAAAAGTATTAAATAATTGTGATGGTTGTGTTCTTATTTTCTAAGTACTCAAAGTAATTTCTTTACTTTTTGATCTATCATCAAATGTTTTTCTTACTGCGGCTTATTAAATTTAGTCTGAAGCAAAGGTGTATTCATCCTTTCTTTAATATTTAATTTTTAAATGGTCATGCATGCTACTTTGTATTTTTACGTGGTCTACTTTGTATTTTTACATATGAATTTGAAATACTGAGTCGGCTCAATAATACTGCGCCGATCGGGTCAGTAATACTGAGCCGTTCTACACAGTTTAACTGTGCCTTAGGCTCAGTAATACTTCACCGGTCGGCTCAGTATTACTGAGCCTAAGGCGCAGTTAAACTGCGCAGAACGACTCAGTATTACTGAGCCGATCGGAGTAGTTTAACCAGTTTAACTGCTCCTTAGGCTCAGTAATACTGAGCCGACCGGCGCAGTATTACTAAGCCTAAGGCGCACTTATACTGCGCCGATCGGCTCAGTAATACTGAGCCATTCAGCGCAGTTTAACTGCGCCTTAGGCTCAGTAATTCTGAGCCAATCGGCGCAGTTAAACTCTACACATATCCTTAAACATCATCAATGAACATTGATGTTAAATGTCCTTAAACATCATCAAATCTACATGTAATATCGGATGTTTTCAAAAAAAAAATCAACAAAAGAAATCATGTTGGTAATATGTGGATTCTTGATGGATTTATAACAAACAAACATACGTAAATCATGTTGGAAGATACAAAACAAGTTACATGAATCTTATAGGAATTAGCTTATAGTGTATGAAAATAATTTAAGAATTAATACACACACACACAAGAGAGTTATGATTTTTAAAAAAATAAAAAAGGTTATGAAATGGTGGGTATGACTGGATGAATGAAGAAACTAATTGAGTGAGGGTAAAATGGCTCGGGGAAGTGTTCAGGTGGTTGGGGTGCAAATAGTAGCTCATATATATATGATGCGAAAGTCTATTCCATAGTCTTATGTCATCAAAGTCACAAAGGGGGTAGTATTAGATTTAAAAAAAATTTGAAGATAAATAAAAACGATAATAGTTCAAAACACACAAAAATAAAAAAATGAAGTAACAAACAGTATTCCAGTCGACAACCCTTTATATTGGTTATGAAAGAAATTGTGTACAGCCAGTCTTTCATATAAATGTAAGCAAAACAAAACTAAAACCAGCAACCTAATTGAGGATAACTTTCATATTTCTATGGTAATGACTTTTCAGTGTTGGAGAAGAACATAGGTGGGAGAAGAGAGACATCAAATATTTTGCCACTCTCTTTAAGTGATTTTTATAAAAATGAATTACTTGATGTCCAAGTCAACATATAAATTGATTAACCCAATTAGAGAGATAAATATGCATATCCATATATGGTCTTAATCTTAGAAAATTCGAATTTATTGTTTTCTTCTTCTATATATTATTTTCATAAGATTTCATGTCATCTAAATTTAACAATTTGTTGGGAGTGACTGTTGTTGCATGTGGACGATGGGTCTTGATTAGAAAACAACAGCCTAGTTCCATATAACAATAAGACATGTAGTTTATTTCATACAACTTCATTAGGTAAACACAAATAATTACTCAATTTCATACAGCTACATGTAGACAAAGACTTCAAATATCTTCTAAAATCAACAAAGCGAAAACCCAAAAAAAAAAAAATCAACAAAGACAAAGACCAGATAAATTAAATTTATACGTGAAATCGACAAAGCAATATATATATATATATATATATACCTGAAGCGACTGAATGGGATTGAATGCGATTATAATGCGAGCAAAAATCGAACAAAGATCCCCAAAATGCTGCGCTTTTTTTCCCTTTGAAATTGGAATGGAAGTGCCTAGGGTAGATTGAATGTTTCTAAAACCCAAATAATCGTGGATGAATGTATCAATCTACTCGCATTATTAATTTCTGAAACCCAGATAGACTGCAGATATGAAGTGTTTAATCTTCGGCATGCTGCATTTTTTTTTCTCTTTCTGAAATTGGAATTTGGATAATAGATACAGGCGGCCGTTGTTGGTAAAAGTGTTGGGCAAATGAATGACAAATGGGAAATAGGGTTACGGACGCCAGTTTACCTTTTCACGCTTAGAAACCAGCGCTACCAACACAAATAAGCGTTGGCGATAAAAAAAACTAAAATTATGTATTTTTGGTAACACTTTTTTAACATAGCAACGCTTATTCTTGTGACTACAATACAACACAAATAAGTGTTGGCGATTGAGAAAAAAAGGGTTACCAAATGGTCATTATGGTGTAGTGGCATTAGGATTAAACTAGTAGAAGTAAACTCAACGTTCTGGGTATTTTTGGATTCGTTCAGTCCTAGAACAAACTTGTATGTGGACGAATGTCTAATAGAGTATTTCCTAAAGTTCACATACTTTGATTTCTATAAATGTACCAAGTATAATGGCCAAGAAGGTAACTTCTTTTAGCTTAGCACCCAAAGTATATTTGTGCAAATCAATTAGTGATTGACGGATCTAACAATGTGACATTCAAAGTGAATGTAATGTTCTAAAAAAGGTAATCGTGACCTCAAGCCTCATCAACCGGGAAATTACTGAAATCAGCCAGGCAGCAGGGCTATGTGGATCATACCCATTAGGGTATATCATCACCAAATCTAGAGAAATCAGATGTCCCCTTTTTGTATGTTTGGGAATGAGTACGGTTGGACAGCCAACAACCGTGGTAATGATATATTCAGTACACTCAACTTGAATGAATGAGTGACTGGTTCTGTATGACCGGATTGCAAGATGTTCTTCTTGAACCTTAGTGTTTCATCTTCAGAGAACACTGATTGAAAGGTGGTTCCATACCTAGTAATGTTGAAAATCCAAACTCCAATATGAGCGGTACAGTTTTAGTTGTAAACCAACTATATCGAAAAATGATATGCAAGTTTTTCGGCAATATTCCTATCTTATTTGTGAACTGATCGACACTACTGTGATATCACTGGATTCATATATATATATAAGTGATTTGGTTATCGTATGGTAAAATGATATGCCATGTTAATGTATGATCGTGTCTTACGAGAGAGTTTCATTCTTTCAATAGAATTTTCTAAAGTTAAGCAAATTGTTTGTGGTGAGTTTTATCACTAAACGTATTCCAGACCGATTCAGGTGATTTTCCTTTTCTCAAAATGTGCTCGGATCACACTGGGTATATTTTACAGGTTAGATTTTACCCGGAGCTTCAGAAGAGGAGATGGAGTCGAGACGTATTCTCGTATTTTCTTGTATTAACTTATTTTCGCTATGTGTGTTGTATTTATGTTGTGTACTCTGATGTTGTATAAACATGTATATATACAGTTGTCTTTTTTATAAAGAGTTTGATATATTATATTTTGTTCATTCCGCTGTGAGGTTCTGTCCTACTCTAACTCTGTAGTGTTATATTTTTCTTCTTCTATTATAACAATTTTTTTTTTTTTTTTGGTACTCTAATTTCTTTCTATTAACTATCTGAGTATTCGATACTTAAGTTTTGGCAAGTGAATACAAAGATAAATGTATTATTATTGAAATTCGAGTGCCAAGTCCTTGTGTTTGCTGTACAAGTGAAGAAGTGTATTGATCTTCTTTGATAGGTTAAGCATGCTTGCGTAACAACTTTGGCTAATGACCACACTGTATGATCAAACCATGAAAGCTTAGAGGACGAGCTCAATCAACGTTATTAGCCAAACAATCATAGTTATTAGCTAGTTAAATATAAGTAGTTACTGTTGGGAAATTATCATGTGGAACTGTGCTTCTTTTCGGTGAATAAGTCTGAAGATAAACCACAAAATTTTATTAGCCAAGCGACTAGTTCAAAACAGTCACTGTTAGATTGAAAATGTTCCTAGCGCTTAGCTATAGAACTCCTCGAGTGTATCTTTTCTAAGTTTCAACTACAATTTTTTGTGAAGCTAGAAAGAACCATGCGATCATAAAACACTCCGATTCGCACGTGTTAGAATCTCGTGATTCAAACAAGTTAACAACTCATGCTTTCAGAAACAAACCACGAATTCGTTGACATTTGTGCAGCAAAGAACACAGGCTCAGGTCCCAATCAATAGAGACATAAATAGATTCTTACACTCCAAATCTTGATGCAACAAACCCCTTCAATTATTTATTTACTTACTTCCCCAGTTCAATCTACATACGTTTTGGTAACTACATTAAACACATGTGCGCTGCATCAAAAGATAACAAAGATTTCACAGCCATATGCATATATCTGCTTGAATATATCATAACTGAAGTTCAAGTTCCAGCTGATCTATGCTAATCATCGTCTTGATAACTGGCAGCTGATTCTTGAAGCATTTTCTGAACTCTTTGCATTGTCTCTAATGCAGAAGCTCTCTCCTCTCTATCGCGAGAGTATGCTTCAAAAAACTCTCTGTTCTCCTTCTCCAGTTCAGTCCAAACTGTTGCAAAGCAAAATATCAATGAACATACAGAAACAAACTAAAAACCACTAGAGGCACTAGCCACTTAGTTTGTAACATACTGCAAATACCTTTAAACACGCATGAAGAATATGAACATGGCTAAAATGCATGAAAAATACCGGTGGATGTGATTACAGGCTTGATATTGGCATGCTTGCTAAGGGCATCCATGCAATCTTCCTTGTTCATGTGAAACATGAGACACTTCTCGATTAGGTGTTGCACCTACCAAAATAATACACACACATGTCAAATTCTTTTTTACTTGTTCAAGTACACACACGCATGCAAATCATTAACCATGAAAGCATGCAAAAAAGCTTGACTTAAATAGGTAAGAGGTAGGTATATTTGATAACAAAAGAAATGCATGTCTGGAAAATGAAAGCAAAATTAGAAGGGCATACCATTCTGATGTATGAAGCTGAAGATTCAGCCATGATGGATGGAATCACTAGAGAAAAATTCGCTCGGAAACTGATAAGAAGACGATATAGAGCAGTGGATGAATTGTGATCAGGGTGCTTAAAAGAATAAATAGAGGGAGGGAGGGGAGATGGAAAAAAAGAAGAGATGGGGGCCAGATGGATCACGTGGGCAGCGAAAGGTTATTGGAGGAAAAGAGATAGAATGAGATTCTAAACACAAGCAAAACCAAAGCTTTTTATTGTTTTCCTTTCTCTATCTTCTTCCCGCAGAGGCATAGTCTACACCCCAGCAAGACTCCAGTCTTAATACGTGGGGACGTCCGTCGCTTCCCTTCACGTGACTTGTGGGTCACTAACTCCATTATTACCCCCCTTCAAAAATCTCGCCACTGGTCGTACACTGTTATTGTTTCTTAAGTTAAAATTTATACTGTAGCATATACTATTGCCATAATACCATATAATATATGAATACAAGACTGCATGATGCGTGCTATGTGTATAATATTAGTTCAATCATACCATAGGTTAAGAAAATGTAATATAATGAATGTATCCGAACCTAAGAAGAAGAAAAATACTGCATGTTAGGTTAGGCATGTACAAATACACATGCAATAGAGAGATGATGTAAGTGCGCACCTCATTTTGCAACTTGTAAAATCTAAATTATGAGGCTCTTTGGCTTCCATTTATAAACTGTACGGTCTGCAATGTTATCCGTCCACTTTCTTTTCACGAGTTTAGCAAAACAGTAGTAAGTCAATGGAAATGCATTGCAAGTGCATGCTTGTTTTTTAAATATCTTCTTAAGTGCATTAATTTAAGCTAGCAGTCAACTTGCATATAAAACAAACAAACAAGTAGAAAAATAAAAATACCTGAACAAAACTAACTAAAAAAAAAAAAAAAAAAAAAAAAAAAAAAAAAAAATCATATATGAATGAATATTTACCCAAAGTTTGTGAAAACAGAAAATGAATATCCTTCCAGCCAGTTTAATTATTTAATCTTCAAATGAACACTAAGTCCAGACATGGTCAATGCATGCAGATTCTATGCCGTATGACATTGCTAGACTTTGCATACTTTCATAATATGGAAGAAGAGATGTAAAATAGCATAAGTCGAACATAATGCAGTTAAGTTTATAAAATCAAACAAAGCAAAATAAAATTTTGAGCTAGCGTTTGTCAATCACATGTAATAACATATGGTTGTAGTCTGCTAGGCCAATATTCACTGGCTGATAATCACATGTAAAAATCATAAGCAGGCATCTAATAGGTACTAAATTGGCACAAATAATTGGCAGTATGAAGAGTACAAAATATAGTACTGAAATAATGCACCGTAGATCATGTAACAACCTTGGAAATAACGGTGAAGAGCAATTCCGTAGCTTAGCAGCTATTTCCCCTTTGGCATACAAAAACAAATCAATTAACACCACCCGTATCATACTTTTGCTTTGTTTCCTATACAATAAATTTGTCATGACTCGTATAGTATTTGTAGGCAACTAACAATTTTGTCCTTTGCATAACTAGTTATAAATGAATGCATGCTATTTATTGCCTTGAATTATCGTGAATGTAAGTGGTAATGCATCAGTGCGTATATGCACAAATTATAAGACATGTTGCGAAGGTTGCAATCATAGAATGGTAATTCAAGTTAGACATTGGGCAACTTCCGGGATAGAACCATGTGTGATTATATACCCCACATTATTAGTAGAAAGAATCTCAGCTTTTGATTACGTAGTGAATGGCTATGATTTGTAAAAAAGAATGAAGAATATCATTCAACTCTTCTCTCTTTCACTAGTTTCCAGACCATTATGTTAAGCTCCAGTTTATTGGGAGAGCTGTAGATAGAAATCTTTGCAACAAATCAACACCTAGCACGTTTATATCAAATGGATGGATATGAAGAATGCAAAACAAGTTGATAGTAAACAAGATACCAGATATGCTAAAAAGTAGTGTTTTAAAGACTCAAGTCAACATTTTGTTCGACCATGGTTAACTTCCAACTTTAAAGCGCTACGGCTCTGAAAATGAAATAATCTTGCGTATAATTCTTGTTAAGGTTTCCGCAAGTTCACTACACAATTAAAAAAAAAAAAAGGGCTAAAAGAACATGATAAAATGATATGACATTAATGATTGTACTTACCCTGGGGTTCAATGGTGATGTCATGAAAAGTTAAAATCTTAGATATTAGACAATACTATAGCTGGTAAAATATTAATTGTAGTCATGGCTGCCAACCCTAAATCTTTCATGAACCCTATTTTCGACGACAATCCCAATTTCAAGGTGGGGTCTTCTCCCCCCCCCCCCCCCCCCCCCCACCATCTCCTCTCCCTCTCCTCATTTTCCTCATTTCACTCCTGATTTCTTGGTGGATGAGGAGGGATTCACCAGAGTTGTTAATCGAAAGAAATGATTTAAATCCTTTCAAAATCCTACTGCCCCTGTTCATATGAAGAAAGGGACAGGGTCATCGAAGGAATACCCGTTTAAAGCAAGGCAGAAGCCTTATCCTCCCTCTAATGGAGCACAACAGCAGCCAAGAAGCCAACCTAGAATGTCTCAAGATCCAAATAAAAACCCGATTGGATCTTCTCAAGATCTTCCTCAGGCTCCTAAAATTAACATAGGGATTAATTTGAAGGCTTCATCTTGGGCGGATCTGATTAAGAAAGGTAATCAAGATACAGAATTCGATTTGAGTTTCATTCCCCCGTCAGAAACTATTAGAGAAGACAAGATAGTTGTGGCCTCTGAGGCAGTCTGTTTACGTACAGAAAGTAAATGGTCAATGTCTGTCGTAGCTTACGTATTTGGAAAACGACCAGCATATCACTATTTCAAGAATTATGTTGTCCGAACATGGAACCCTAGTGGTTCCTTTGAGATTTTTACAAGGGAGAATGGATTCTTTATTCTCAGGTTCACAAATGTAGAAGATAGAGAGAAACTTCTTCATGGGGGTCCGTATTTTATCAATGGGAAACTGATCATTTTAAAGAAATGGTCCAAGAAAGCAGTTCTTGATCGAGACATATTGAGCACTATGCCCATATGAATTCGACTTCCAGAACTGAATCTACGACTATGGGACAAAGAGATTTTCAACGCAATAGGGAGTCTTGTAGGAATCCCTTTGAAAATGGATGAGCAAACAGCGAAGGAAACTCGTCTGAGTTACGCTCGCCTGCTTGTTGAAATAAATGTTGATGCTGATTTGCCGAATGAAGCCTCGATCTACTTACATGACGGGGAACATATCTCTCAACAGATTACTTACGAGCAAATACCAGATCGCTGTACAATTTGCAAGATCTTTGGTCACTCCACTGATGGTTGTTTTAACAACAAGGATCAGGTCGAGCAACCAAACGAAAATGCAAATCATGAAAATAGTACCGATGTTAACAAAGATTCAGGTAACTGTAACATCGGCACAACAACAACTGATATAAACTCATCAATTCCTGAGAGAAATAACATTAATCCCCCACGTCCTTACTTGGAGAATGTTGTAGACAACATGAACATAGATGCCTCCAATCCTGTCACGGATGAAGGCAAAAATTCCCAATGTCAAACTGCACAACAAACTCAGCCAACTGTAGTTCCATCAGAGAAACTGCAGAATTCAAAATCTCCAAACAAGAATGTGGGAATTAATTCTGAAATTCCCACAAGTGCTGAGGAGATTAACCTGTCAAACATTAATGTAAACACAGCAGAAGAGGGATCCTATCCTAAACAGGTCATTGAGCCCACCCCCCCCCCCCCCCACCCCTTTGATGGACTCAAGCATTATTACAAATTTAACAAATAATTTTGCTAAGCCTATCGGAAATTTCTGCAATGATCTTCTCGCTGCTGAACCCATCTATACTAATGTGTCGTTGTTAGCTAAAGATCTTGCCTCCTCTAGATCTGCAATCACTCTAGAAAACATTCAAGAGGCAGTAAACCAGACTGTAGCAGCATCTAAATCTTCCAGACCTGTTTCACCTGTACCAAAGAGGAAAAAAGGCAGAACAAAAAGTCTAACAGACATTGTTACAGCAGAGGAAACAGAGGAGGATAAGGATCATGATTTCAGAAGAAAATATATCAGTAGGAATACTAAATGGGATAAGCAACTAAAGCCTACAGATAAAAGCAGCTACAAAAAGAGTGGCAAACAGTTGGGAGTAAAGGTGGACAGCAAAAAGCACAGTAGTCCTCCTTAGGTATTTTGTATCCTTTATTCTTTCCTATTCTTTTATTATTTTATTATGGATATCATTGCTTGGAATATTAGGGGATTAAACTCCCCTGAAAGGCAGCTTGATTTAGTTGATTTTTTAGCTAATTACAAACCTAGTATTTTAGGTTTGATAGAGCATAAACTCAGTGATCAAAAGATTGACGATCTGCATAAAAAGTTATTTTCAAATTGGAGCATTGTCAATAATAACTTGATGGGAGGAAATGGTAGGATTATGATTCTACATAATCCTACCATATGGTCTCTCATCAGTTACTTTATTGACATGCAATACATTCATTGTACTTTTAAAAATAAAGGTGGTTTGTCTTTAAAAATTACCTTTATTTATGCTTCCAATTTTGAGAATGACAGAATTATGCTCTGGAACTATATTGAGCAGTTCAGTAAGGTCATTAACAGCCCTTGGCTACTTATTGGGGATTTTAATACTGTTTTTCATAACTGTGAAAAAAGGGGAGGCAACCCCATCCCTTTCTCCAAATTAGAAAGGATTGCCTGTTTTATGCTGAAATCAGGTTTAATAGAACCCCCCATAGTAGGAAATAAATACACCTGGAAATCAGGTGAATTTAGGAATATTCATTGCAAATTAGACAGGGTCCTATTTAACCAGCATTTCATTAACCTTTTTCCTAGTGTGAACTGCAGTACTCTGCCCCAAAACTCTAGTGACCACACCCCTATTCTAGTTACTATAAATTTAGTGAATAATAACTTTAGAAACTCTCCATTTAGATTTGTGAATGGATGGGTTTTTGAGAAGGAATATAAGGATGTGGTCTCTAGTTATTTTGTTAATAATTTTTATGGCACTGCTCAGTATAGGTTTAACAAAACTTTACATTTGGCCAAGTCCAAGTTAAAAACTTGGAACTCCTCTAGAAATAAAAATGACATCAAAATCATAAGAGATGAATGTGACAGGTTGTAGAATGATCTTGATATTAATTATTCAGATAAAAGCAAAGCTGATAAGTTTTTTAATGCTCAAGCTAAGTTGGTCAATGCTTTACATATTAGCTCTGTTAACCTTAAACAAAAAGCTAAAGTTAATTGGCTAACTGCTGGTGATGAAGCTAGCAAATTTTTTTATTCTAGAATGACCTATAGAAAGAATAGGAATAATATTGGTAAGATTATTGACATTAGAGGAAAAATTATTAATGAAGCCTCCACCATTGAGACAGAGGCTATTAATTATTTTTCCTCTCTCTATAACACTGATAATCCTACCAATACCTTTCCTAACATTGAATTTAAATACTTTGCTAACAGCAATAGCACTGATGTTTTGCTTGCCCCTATTAGATTAGAGGAGATCAAAAATATTATATTTAATGCTAATAATGATAAAAGTCCAGGTCCTGATGGGTTTGGCGCAAAGTTTTATAAAACCCATTGGGAAGAGATGCAACATATTTTAAGTGATTCAATAAAGGAATTTTTTAATTCTGGCAAAATATTAAAGAACACTAACCACACTTTTATCACTTTGATCCCAAAAGTAGAAAACCCATTAGGACTTGATGAGTATAGGCCAATTGCCTGTTGCAATTTCATTTATAAAATCATTTCTTCTTTACTCTGTAATAGGTTAAAATGTTTTTTAAAGTTCATTATTTCTGAAAACCAGAGCGCTTTCATACCTGGTAGACTAATTTCTGAGAATTCTCTATTAGCTCATGAGCTTATTAGGAACTTTAATATGAAAAACAGTAATCTCATGTGCATAAAGATAGATCTTCATAAAGCCTTTGATAAAATTAATAGAAATTTTATCATTTTTGCTATGCAAAAAATGGGCTTTGATGTTAGGTTTTGTGATCTTATTAAAGAATGCATATGTAATGTTACTTACTCTATTATGATAAATGGCTCCCCTAAAGGCTTCATCAAAAGCAACAGAGGAATTAGGCAGGGTGACCCATTGTCACCATACCTATTTTCAATTGTTATGGAATATTTCTCTATGCAAATGGAGTTAGAAGTTCTTAGGGGAAACATTAGACCTATTAATAGAGTAAAGCCTCACATTACACACCTTTTATATGTTGACGATATGCTTCTGTTTTTAAAGGCAGACAAAAATAGTGCTATTGCCGTTCACAAAGTATTATACAATATGGAAAAATATGTTGGCCTTGCTGTTAATTTAAATAAAAGTAAGGTTTATTTTAGTAAAGGTGTCCTTATTAAAGAGGAGATTCTGAATCTTCTAAAATTCAAAGAAGGCAATCTCCCTGTCAAGTATCTTGGCCTTCCGCTAAGTATCAATCAGGTTAATGACAGGGACTACCTTAGATTGTTAGACATGATTCAGAATAAGCTTGAGGGGTGGTCAGGTAAGCTTCTTTCTTTAGTTGGTAGGATGGAGTTAACTCATACTGTCATCACTGCTATGGTTATGTATTGGGTCCAATCTCACAATATTCCTAATAGTGTTATTTGCAAAATTGAAAAAATGTGCTCCAATTTTATTTGGAAAGGTAAGTATCATAAAGTTGCATGGGACATAGTTTGTATGTCTAAAAAATTTGGAGGACTTGGGCTTAGGAATATTAATGACATTGCTGAAGTTAGTAAATTTAAAATCTTTTGGAAATTTCTGGATGGTAAATCTCTTTGGTCTAGATGGATGAAAGCAAACTATTTAAAAAATAATAAAAATTTCTGCACTGCTAGGAAAGAAATGCATTATTCATGTGTTTGGAAAAACATTCTTGACTGCAGAGATATAGGTAGAAAATTTCTGCACAGAAAGTTAAAAGATGACAGTCAAACCAGCTTGTGGTTTGACCCATGGATTAGTGGCAATTCACTAATCAACCTTTTGGGTTGGAATAACCTATACATTTTAGGGGGGGTTAATGATAAAGTGCAAAGCATTATTTCAAATAACTGTTGGAGCTTTCTTAATAACCCTGCTGCAAGTATTTTTAAAAATTCCATTTTGGGTATTCAAATAAATCAGGATTGTTATAAGGATCAATGGAATTGGAACTTGTGTTCCAAGGATAAATTCTCTTTCAAAAAAGTGTGGGAGTTTTTACAAGGGAATGAAGTTGAAGTCAATTGGCATAAAATAATTTGGTGTAAATCAAATTGTCCCAAAATGGCTCATTGTGCTTATTTTGCTTTGTTAAACAAACTCCCCACCAGAGAGAAATGTTGTAAATGGTATAAGAGTTCTGAAAACTTATGTCTTTTTTGTAAAAAAGAGGTTGAAAGCTCCAATCACTTATTTTTTAACTGTAATTTTTCCCAGTACATTTGGTATAATGCCAAATGCACTCTGGGTTTCAGTCATACTCATGCTACTTTGAATATAAGGGATAGAATTGATTATATATCTAAGTTTTTTAAGCCCAAATCCTACAAATTCAATAGAGCTTGTGTTTTACTAACTGCATCTATTTATTATATTTGGAGAGAAAGAAACCAGAGGATTCATACTGGTAAGGAAACTTCTAGCATTCAAATCTGGAAAACTATTCTTCATGACAGTGACATTGTCATGAAAAAAGCTAACAGATTTGGAAAAGATAACTTGCATAAAATTATGTCTCATAAAGATATTGCAGATGGAGATAAGCAAGTTGAATAATTTTTACTAAATGGCAAGCAGATCTCCAATAAAAAGTTCTCATGCCTTCAACCTGCCGAGAGTTACCCTCGCCACGCTACCAACCTCCATCACTGCAAAGGGAGGAATCACAGCATTATTAATAGTCATCCTTTAAACTTAAATAATATGAACAATAATTTTGTGTCCTTACCTATTGCAGGAGACATCGATTATCTTCTCTCCAGTAAAGATGTTTTGAATAGATCTGACGTCCTCACCGAGGCTTCCAATATCTCTGCAGTCAAACTTAATTTTAGACAGGGAAGGTAACATATTACTGACCCTAGAATGCGTGTTTCTATGAGAAATTCATACAGTAATCAAATGTTTTTACCTGTATCAGAGTGTGGTACCCCCAGCAGTGATCCAGATCTTGCAAAACATCCGGACAAGGAGAATTTGGATGAAAAGTTTAGAGCTTTACACAGAATCGGTGATAACCATTACAAGAGCAAGTTAAACAACCAGATCTATCACTTATCTGCTTGGATTGAAGGAGAGAGTAGCTCTAAAAGCTCGGAGAACAACAACAAAGAGATATTTGGTATGAAGAGAAGCTTCGAGAGGATGGAGAGTTCAGATCTCAAAGACTTAAACTCTACAACTCACGTCGAGTCTCTAGATCTGCCTTTGAGGAAGCAAAAGATGCATCTGAGACACGAAGAAGTTAAGCGGAAGCTGGATTCAAGCAATCAAAGTAAGGATATCAACGAAGAGATGGTGTGGAAGCCGCCTTGAAGTCAATGATGTTTGTTTTCCTCAGTGATGTCGCCATTACTGAGTTTTCTTTGAGTTGCTAGTGGTTTGTGTCGGCTAGGGTTTGATAACCCGTCGAGCTTTGTTTTGTTGTTTTCTTTTGGGCCGTGGGCCTTATCTCTTTTTAGCCTGTTTCAAAAAAAAAAAGTTCACTACACAATTAAATTTTAAAAAAGGGAAGAAGATAATAATAACAAGCAAATTCCACCAAACAAACCTTTATTATTCCACTAATTAATTACAAAAAAGACCTAAAATTGAGAAGATATCTTAATCCCTAAAAAACAAAAACAAGTTTTTCTCCCTCAAAAGTACAAATAAATTTCTCTCTAATGAGATGCTTATATAAACAAATGGAAAGACTAAATCTACACCCAGTTGGACCCTAAAATATCTCAGAAATAAATACTTCTTAAAACTTGTTCAAAAACAAACTTTCTCTAAAATATCTCAACAAATCCATAAAACTCGGTCAACATATCCTATAATCCCGCAACTTCCAATATCTCCACTTTAATATCTATGTGATAAATATCACAAAGCATAACACTCCATCTTGATATGAAATCACTCCAACACTCAACAAATCTAAAACCACCCCCAAACTATGCGTTTCTCTAATGAGATACACCACATAAAAGATTTCAAAATCACTTGTAATACCACAATGGCCTCCATGTAGACTTTGTGGCTTTACGTTGATGGCTCCACCTTAATTCAGATGAACTCGTCTCTCCTAATCTAATTTGAGAACTCATAACATTCTTTACCATTTTTTCAAACAATTTATATGTTATCATTCCCCGTTTTGCGCGCAATAGCTCCTTGTTACCCCTCCAAACCCTTGTAACTCCACCTCTAGTCAAGAAATTGCAACCTTCTTGTTCCAACTGCCTAATTGAAGCAAGATTCTTCTTAATTTCTGAGATGTACTAACTCCCATTAACTTCACCACTTTTCCATCATTCATCTTCAATCGAACTGAACGTATGCCTTTAACATGCACATCTCGACCGTTGGCGGATACAACTTTACTACCTTGTTCTTCATAATCAATAAATGCTTCCTTTTGATGGGACATGTGGAAACAAGCTCCTGAATCAAGTATCCAATCTTACCTTTTGCCTTCATTAACACATAAAACATTTCCTTCAATCTCCTCACCAAAATTCACCTCATTACCTTTGTTATTTTGTTCATCAGTCTCTTCTTCCAATGCATTCATCTTCTTCTTATCCTTTTTAAGCTTGTGACAAAATCTCAGTTGATGACCGGGTTTGTCACAGTATAAACAAATGCATTCCTTTCTCATGTCCTTATCTATTCGATTGCCTTTCAATATTTTGTTGACTAACCCTCCTTGCAATAAAAGCTTTTTGAATTGGAGTTTCAATTTCCGTTGCCTTCTTATCTTTTCCTTCCATAAGACTCGTCCTCCGCATCTCCTCATTAAGCAAGCTACTAACCACAAACCCCATTGAAATAACGCCATCGGAATTTGAGTTATTCAACGCAACCACAAGTGTTTCCTAACTTTCTGGCAACGAACTCATCATCATTAAGGCTTGTGTTTCATCATCCACCTTGAAATTCACGGCAGCCAATTGTTTTACAATTTCTTGAAAATCATTAAAATGCTCTCCAATTGATCCACCTTCCTTAAGCTTTAGATTAACCAATCTTCTCATAAGAAGAGCCTTATTTGTTGTGGAGTTCTTTGCATAAACCCCTTCCAATTTCTTCCATATTGCATAAGCATATGTTTCATTTGCAACAATATAAAACACTGAATTATCCAAAAAATATTGAATAGATGCAACGACCTTTCTATCCAAAGTCTCCCATTTTGCTTCAGATAAATTGCTAGGTTTTTCCCCATTATTATCCAGTGGCTGATGAAGATAATTAAGATAAAGGAAATCTTCCATCTTTGCCCTCCATAATCTCCAATTTCTTCCATTAAGCTTTTCAATAATTAATTTATCCATATTCAAACCCTCTCTAAAAAATTTGTGTAAAAGGTTCTGTACCAATTGTTAGGCTTTCCGCAAGATCACTACACAGTTAGATTTTAAAAGAGAGAAGAAGATAACAATAACAAACAAATTCCACCAAACAAAACTTTATTATTCCATCAATTAATTACAAAGAAAGACCTAAAATCGAGAAGATATCTGAATCCCTAAAAAACAAAAACAGGTTTTTCTCCCTCAAAAGTACAAATAAATCTCTCTCTAATGAAATGCTTATATAGACAAATGGAAAGACTGGTTCTATACCCAATTGGGCCCTAAAATATTTCAGAAATAAATACTTCTTAAAACTTGTTCAAAATAAAACTCTCTCTAAAATATCTCAACAAATCCATAAAACTCGGTCAACAGATCCTAAAATCCCGCAACTTCCAATATCTCTACTTTAATATCTATGTGATAAATATCACAAACCATAACAATTCTAACCTCAAAACCCCAAAAACCTCTGGACCAACCTCTTTAAATCTCACGGTTCTGTAAAATTTTAGGAAAATCTATCGTTTTACATTTTTATTTTTGACATAATCGATTTAACTGACAATCATAGCCGGAGTTGATTGTACATGGTTATCTACCAGACATGTTGGCAGTTACTATAGTTTGCTTCTTCTTCTTTTTTTTTTTTTTTTTTTTTTTTGAAAATTAGTTTGCTTATATATATATATATATATATATATATATATATATATATATATATAAGTGTGTATGCTTTCTTCTTTTCAGAAGATCACGCAATTTTTATAAAAAAAATAACTGACAACCAATGTGCATTACTATTGTAAATTTTACGAATCGCTGTTAAACTGAACTGCTTTCATATTTACGAATAAGAAAATTTACAATTTTAAGCAAATGAATTAATATAAAATTAATTCAATTTATATTTTTCAAGAATTATTCAAAACTAATTGCTTTAAAGTAAAATGTATTTACTAAAATTACTTAATTTTTTTACCTTAATTGAAATACTTTTATGTTCAAAAATTAATGCTAAAACGCCCGAAATTGATTTTATCAAAATGTGCAAAATCCGAATCTGACGGTTGCTATAGCTTTTCTCCTTCCACTCCCTTCCGAATCGAATGCTTTTCCGTGGAATTTTCACACTGTTTGACACCCTGATTTTCGGGCTTCTTAGCAGCGCTTTTTTATATTTGATTGAAAATAAAATAAAAAAATCAAGCAACATCGTTCTCACTACCTAACCGGTTCAATTGCCAGAACCTTTAAACTTTCATCAATACAGTTTAGCTTATGGTTCGGTCTTCGAAATTATGCTCAAAAGACTATTACAAACAATGATCAATTTTGGTTTTGTGATCAACATACTGATTTATAATGTATGTTGCTATGATGCTATCCTAAGTTTGTTTTTGAATATACCGAAATAAATAAAATTTAAATGCTGTTCATTAAATTCTAAAGAATGCGTACGGACATGCTGAATCAAACAGGTTGTATTGTCCATGTTGGGGTTCAACTCTTACAGTGCATGTCTCGTTCTTATCACGACGTTCTGGTCGGATACTCAAGTACGTTTGTTCAATAACCGCATATTCCAAACAGTTTGATGGCATATATAATATCAACATTAGACAAATAATTATCTCAAAATCAAGTTAACCAATAACGGAGTTAGATACGTAGTTTGTAAGCAATATTAAGGAGAAACATAATATTGCAGGCCACACAACTGAACGCTGACAGATACTTACGCCATGTTTTCAACGTCAAGGGAAACAGCATTAAATGAATGTACAGCATTAAATGTATGTATTTTCATACTGCATACAGCCGTAACACATACTCACAGCCACAGCTAGTTTTTTTCTTTATTAAATGTATGAATGTACAGCATTAAATGTATGTATTTAATCTAACTGTGGCTGTGGGTTCAACTCTTACAGTAGTTTTTTTCTTTATTAAGAGTAGTTCTTTCCTTTACTACGAGATACCCACAGCCACAGTTAGATTAAATGTATTGAAAAGCATAAATACAAATTTATACACATAACTGCATAGAGTTTGTTAGGCATGACCTACATTGTAAATGCAGATAAGTTCCACACTACAAGAAATATGACATACAACATATGCCATGTTGTTCATATGTACGAGACCGTGGACACTTAGGATCATGTATGTGTTTGTTGAAAGACGATAACGGTTGAGAAAGTATCAAAGTAGATCACCATTGACGTGAGATGGAGTGATGAGAGGATCAATCTATAAGATAAACCAGTAGTCGAGTAAACCCCGAAATAGTCTAGAAGGTGATGCTTCACACCTTCACATCACATTGCATTTGAGGAAATTGAACGACTCATAAGTTCCCCCAATAAGGCCAATATAGTTGATGCACGGGTTAGACGTAAAGTTGCACGCAGTTGCACCAATTAATCACACATAAATTTTGAATGTAAATCTAAACGCATGACTCATGAGGAATGCAATAAAATGGCAATGGAACCCCACGCAAGCACACAAGTATTTTGTGTGTTGGCACACTGTTACAACCGTCCAAAGCAGCCACTTCACTGTCGTTGCTGCTTATGGAATATGGACCCAAAATGTTTGTACCCCGACAAGTCAGGGCATTATGATTATATAATAATACATACATACATACACACAACCGAAAACCAACTAGTTTGAAACTTTGAATAACAATCGTTTTTTTTTTTTTTAATCTTACACAATGACTTGGCATGCCATCATTGGTCAATCAACCAACAAGTGAAATAATTGGATATTCAGATGATAAGCAACATGGAAAAGAAAATCCAAGAGTTATCGACACACATAAGATACTCAGGGTATTCTTATCCATGTTCTCATGTACGAAAATCTGTGTATATTCTCATGCAAACTGTCAGGGCCGGTGAGGAATCAAATGTACCCAATGGCTCATGCTTTTGTACTACAGTACAGAATTTGAGAAGATAGCAGGAAAGAGAAACACCTTAGATATTATATTTCTTGATTTCTTTCCTTATCTTCAGTTGTTTTATATACCATATTCTTCTCCTTTCAGTTGTTAGCCAGTTTCTATAATACGTACAATCGACCACGTGCCTGGACAGAAAGAGAGAGAGAGTTCTGTAGTTAGGTTATTAAAAATAATCAATGGATATGAGCTTAGCTCTTCTCTTTTCATGTGGTTATTCCACTTTCGTGAAGAGATTGATTAAGCCATGTATGTCATGAGTTGGTATATTTTTGAATCGAGCACCAACTTTTTTTCAAATATATGTATGGTGCAAAACAAAGACATGCCACTTTCGTATATGTATGGCTTTCAAATATGGATTTTTGATACAGAAAATACACTGCAGTAAGCAGTTATGTTAAAATAAATAAACAGGATGATAACCTCTGGTAAGTGCTTTATGGTATTGATATATGAATATTACATTTACATCGGTTGCTTTCTTGTTATTGAGATAATAACAGTGCTACATTGGCATTCGGAAAACAAGCCATTAACTCTTTACAATAGAGAAAACTACACATACAAAAAACTATTTGCTATTAAAGACATCACAAAGATTAGGACTGAATTAGCTAGGGACTGCTAGAAATTAAAATGGAAGCATCAAACAATCACCCTACTTGAAAACGACAAAGAGCAATGAAGTTTATGATGAATTTGAAAGAACTAGACACTGGGAGATTGTTAACATCACCTTTTCCAGCGATGTGTGTAGCCAAACCTCATTACGATTATTCTAAGCAGATAAAATGTCACGAGTTTTGCAGTTTCAAAGTGAAGACAAATAGTTTAGTGCAATCTAGAGTTGAAACTGAGGATTTATCAGGGACCCAAAATTTGGTGGTGCGAATAGTTATTACAGTAACATTCAATAAGTGCGAATAATTAATTCAACAAGGATAAGCTTACATTATGTTAACTTTTACAGAACAGACACGGTAACGTATCATGATAGCAGATTCGGACTACATGGAAATCTACTGGAACCGTCGGGTATACAGGGGTCGATGTTCCATGAGCTTCTAGTTATGTCGTTCGCATCGGCATTCCCTGCACTCACAAACAACCAAAACAAAACATGAACTAGCCCCTGTACTTATGAGAAGTATAAGATAAGGTTAATAAACTTGAATATGGAATATGAAAATATTATTAGTGTTAACATTTTTTTTATAATTTAGTGAACAGTTGTTCAACCAATTGATTAGTGTAAACAGTAGGCTTTTACTATTTATCAAGGATCATAGTTATATATTTCCCGATGCCAGACTCGTATTTCCAACATTTAGTACTTTTGCAAGTTATAGAAGACTTGAAATACATTCATAAACAATTAGTAATATTTTTGTTATATAACTGGAATTGTTGTTCTCAATGAAGTTATTTTTTCCCCTCTTCTCGTTATTTATAAACTATGTAATTGGCTTTAGATAACAAAACTTTTAGGACCAGCAATGGTGGAATGGTAATCGAGGACCAACCCAAGGCTCCGATCGTAACAACTACAGAAGGTTAGGCGAAGTATTAAATGATCACCCTATTTGAAAAATACTCATTTGAAAATAACAATATAACAATGAAGTTTAATTAATTATGACCAATTATTATATGTAAAATGCACCTACGTCCATCTAATATCCAAAAATATTTACTTTCTATTTAATACAGAAAGGAGTGGGTGGATTTCTTTTAAATAGATTCTGATAGTTAAAATATTTTTATTTCAAATTGATTTGTTGGTGGTATCAATGTCAAAGTAATGGTAAAATTCGATTGACTTATAATCAGAAAGAAGATAATAACGAATGTTGTAAAATCGGTGGATAAACTCATTAACATCACCCTTTTAATTAAGTGGTTTGTAACCAAATTCATTACCATTCGATGTAGGTAAAATGTCATGGAGGTTTTGTACCTCTAAAGCATGCCCAGACTAAAAATTTATAATAATGATAAATTATACATCAGGTACCAAACTTTCCCTAGTGTGAACAGTTATTACAGTAGCATTCAATAAGGATTATTATCTTACATGTCATTTTCCATTATAGAACTGCCATAACGAATACAGTATAACATTTTAGACAGCTTCTAGCTACATGGAAATCTACAGGAAGGAACCATTATTTTTACAGGGTATGGTGTTCTTTGAGCATCTAGTTATGTTGTTTGCATCTGCATCCCGTGCTTCCACATAATTCTTATGAAAAAACATTTACTGGCCCGGACTACTCGGAAAATTTGAAATTACACCAGCGCACTTTTACATGGTGCAAAATAGCATAGGTTCGAATTCCATTTTGCAGGATTATATATTATCTACACATGTATGTAAAGTATTTTTTTTCTTTCTTTTTTGGCAAAGCATGTATGTAAAGTATTTGATTTAAAAATAATAATAATAATAATAATAATAATAATAATAATAATAATAATAATAAAAGTTATTATGGTATCAATTTGTCCAAGATATGAAGAGTCAGGCTCGGCCTGTCATGGTGGGTTGCCCAAGGCCTATTAGTTGGCTGAAGGGGCAAAATGCTAGAAGGGGAAAAAAATTGCCTTTTAAGTGACAATTCCACAGATCGAACTTGCCTCATTTGAAATAATGATGCAATCACTCTACCACCCAACCCACTACATCATTCATTTAAAGTAACACTTCGAATCTTATTTCTAAAGTATTAATCAGTCATCTTCTTCCTTAACCATCTTCTTCCTCAACTTGTCTCTTCCGGGTGGGTTGCCCAATTCGGTCGCCTCAAGGAACTTGCCCTGTGGCCGGGCCTATGAAGAGTTATATTTCCGAGTAACTGGTAGTGTGAGGTATGTTTGTGTATATATGCATTCATACGCACAACAACTAACGTATAAGCTAAAGGAAAATGTTTCAACCAAAACCCGGTGCTGCTGAAAACTTAAATTTCAACTGTAGAAAGAGGTACAATATTTGCGGCTTGTCAAAGACCATGGTTCTTACATGTCAAAATTTTCATTGATATTATTCCGTTCCTATTTTTTTCATATGCATTCATTTTCAACATCCAAAATTACAATCTCCAATCGTGACAAACGGTTTCTTCATGTAAATCATAACCCTGCAGCAATAACTTCTTCGCATCTTTTTCAGACATTGTTGCAGTAAATCTAGTGTTATCTGCATATAATCTCAGAATCCTTGGACAGGAGAGATTTATAATATTATATGAGATCAGTCACGTTTTTCAAAGCGAACACATAAACCGAGTAAAATTCTTGATCATTAAGATTAGTAGGCGAGCAAACATCAAAGAAGATAGAGGAAAAAAATGAGAAGTAGGATAGATGAAACGATGAGACTTTTGTTTTTTATGGTTATTAACCCAACTTTAGCTTGAGGGATTTATGTCTAGGTTGAATTTATAATTCTAAAATGTTGAAACTACAAAATTAATTGTTTGAAAACCTCTTTTGTTGAGTGTTTTTTCCTATAACATCATGAATTTAAGTGATGCCTTAGTATGTTACACAAGCAAATGGTTACAACAACGTAACCTTAATTAATTTTTAATGTATTATAACTGCTAACTTTAAACATTGAATATTGTATTCAACGAATGTCGGATTGAGCTTAAATTTTGAATAGATGATAATATATATGTGGATTGAACACCTACAAAATACTGTTGGATTTGAATTAGTTTAGCTCACGGTAGGGTAGGGGTGTTCCGAAACGTATATAGAGAAAAGTTCCGGAGCACCCCTGTTTAGTAGTACCCTATCCGTTTCTTTGCTACGGTAATCCAAATTCAACAAAAATTTGTATATATTCAATCTACATGCATATTATCTTCTATCCAAAATTTGAGCTCGTTTCGACATTCGTAACATTTTCAAAATCTTAGTTCATTATTCACCGTTCAGACATTTATTCGAACTGTTAAATTTGAACATCAAATATATTATTCTACGAATGTCAGAGCGAGCTCAAATTTTGGATAGATGATAATATATATGTGGTTTGAACATCTACAAATTCTCGTTAAATTTGGATTATCGTAGTTCACGAACAAGTACGGGTGCTGAATGAGTGCTGCAAAATAGAGGTGTCCTGGAACACTCTTTATATATATATATATATATATATATATATATATATATATATAATTGGCACACTTTTATTGCAAATACCAATCATATATTTTGTACATATGCCTCATCAAAACCTTATGCCCCCTAACCTAGATAAGTGCGACATAAGGGAAAAAAGTACATATATACTCCATATATTAACAATACAACTTTAAATTCATAACATCATATAACCAGCTCTTTATAACCAACTTTCTATCCTCCCCACAAACAAAATAACAGAAATACTCAAACAAATATAAAATTGTATACATCGTTAATCAGTGTCATGTAACTCAACGCCCCCATCTCTTCAGGAAATCCATCTTCGATTGTAAGTACTTTGTAACACCCCGTAATTTTAAACATGACATAAGAGATAATTAAAGAATAATTATTTTTTAAAATAAAAATCAAGTGAAACGGGTTACGCCATTGCGTTCGTCTCAGAATTATGCTTGAGATGGAGTCCGAATTTGCGTAAAATGGATAACGTATGAAGGAGTTATGGATGATGGAAGTTGGGCAGAAAAATCAGAAAATAGGCCAGGATAACTAGCGCGCTTGTGAAGTGCGCCAGAAAAAAATTACACTAGCGCACCTGAGAAGTGCGCCCAGGCCGAGCCAGAATACTGCAGGATTCTGGAGAGCTCCATGATGACGTGTCTTGCTGGGATTGGTTGGATGACGTTTTTTTCTGGTCTGTATGGTTCATATGGTTCCTAATCTAATCTGAAGGCCCTAATTCACCTAACACATCTATAAATAAACACCTAAACGTAACTGTAATCTCATTGTTATCATCTATGGCACCTCTATGCTGCTCTAATCTAAACTAGTCTCTCTTCTCCACCAAAACAAATCAGAATAGGGGTATTCCAATTAGAATATCATATCTACAAATCAAAGTAGATATTATTCAAGATCAGAATTGCTACAACAACACCTAATTCTCTTTTCTAAGAATCCTATCGTTGTGAGTCTATGTTACTTTTGCATATAATTGAATTAAAAAGTAATTGTGATAGGATTGTAAATTGGAACTGATATATATGCCTGTAAATAAGATGAATCATATCAAGTTTTGTAATTTGTTATCCTTTAGATTCATACCCAATTGCTATTATCATATGCCTATCTGATCTACTTCATCGTTATTCAATTCACATGCTCATTTATATGTTTATGCCAGTTTTGATTCTCTTCCCTTCTTCTTTTCCTTTTTCTTTATGAGATTAGGCTAACTTCGAGCCTAAAATATTGCATTGAGATTTACGTACGAATAACGTTGGAACGATTGGGAAAAGTTCAGGAAATATGTAATAAAATGAGATTTGACATAAATTGTTGATGAATATGGAAAATTGGTTTGGGCATAATTGAGTATGACTTGTATACATGAGATTTGGCATAAATTGTTAATAACTATGAAAATGGGTTTGGGCATAATTTGGCACATGAGATTATAAACATAATTTAGATTGGAAATTATGGGTAATTGGAATATATTGTAATCCAAAAACATGAAATTGGGACTTGAATCAAGAAAGTGATAATGAACGCCTAAGACACGAAGTTAGATTCGGATTGCGGTAAAAGCCTGCTCGGAACAGCCCGAAAAATCCAGCAACTGCAATTTAGCAATCTAATGTGAAAGGTCAAAAGCAGAAACTAGATGCGCAATAATGCAAAGACACGAGGTTAGATTTGGACGGCGGTATAAGCCTGCCCGGAACCGCCCAGCAAATCCAGCAACCGCAAAACGGTAATCTAATGTGGGAGGTCTTGCAAGATTACGGTTATAATAAATTATTGAACACTTAACCAAGATGATTAGACATGGGGATAATGAAGGGTTAAGTGGGTAACATGGGTAGCATGTGAAACATAATAAAAGCAATTAATCAAGATGAGACATGTGATTAGACATGGGGATAAAGAGGGGTCAAGTGGGAATTCCTAGTGGGGACCAAGCTTAGAAGGGAAGTTTGTGTCAAGTGGGTGATCCCTTTTCAATTAATAACCCATTTTAGTATCTATATGAGCTCAAACTAGGTTGAGGACAAGGACACGCTTACTGGGGTTGATTGTAAGAGGTCAATAAAGAGTTAGCGATGACAGCACAAGTCCAACGGAGTCATATGTGTGTGTGGGTCCGGGCTGGTAGGTAAGACGTTGTTGCATTGTATAGGTATAAGCTATGCATTTCAGTAGTATCGTGGTTGCCACCTTAGGGAGTGATACACCCTATTGTGGGACCAGCACAAGTATCTACGAGGTTAGGGAGCCGATCGAATAGAGAGGGTAGTGGGTACAACTAGTGGTGGCTGGAGCAAGTGAGCACCTACGAGAGTAGCTAGGAGCACACGAAGCTACCATTATTATGATTAGTAGGGAGGGATCACCTTTTAGTACATAACTAGTATGTGGTACGGTGCAGAGCATATATTATAGTGGCTAGATGCGCAGTCGATGTTCTATCTTGCCTATCTTGTTTACTTTGTCATATCTGCTTATGTTACTTTCATCTCTTATACCAATTTATGTTATTATCATGTTTCTTTACTGATTATATTGTTAAAATCACAAGACTCGCCAGACTTATGTCTGTTTGTAACACCCCACGTCCATTAATGTCACTCTCAAGGGGAATGCATTAACTTTCATGGAGTATTATTGGTGAATAGAACAGAATATAACAAGACAGATACATATATTGGTACTTGAAAATTTTAAAACAACTTTTATTGCAGAAATAGTTTGATTACAACAACATCATAAACCAACAGTAAAACCAATTACACTTCCATCTTGACAAATTATTTTCTGAGTACATAAAGTAAAAAGCATAACCCCAACATAAAAGCCATAAAAGAGATGAGCTGAACTTTACTTTCGGCAATCCAAGCACTTCCAAAGAGAAAGAAAGATCCGAATCAAGCTCCACTAGCACTAGTCCCATCCTGAGAATCTAAGGGGGGGGGGGAGGAAGAAAAGAGAAGAAAACAAAGGGGGTCGGACATAAAGTCTGGCGAGTACCATAACTTTAACGATTTAATTATTAAAGTAATTAGGATAAGACAAAAACTGGTAAAACAAGGAATGACTGTGAAACAAGTGGACAAGACAAAACAAACAAGAGGAATATTCGAGCGTTAAACTCACTCCTAATCACTATAGGATAATTATTATACTGCACCATTACTAGTCCCCCTAAAAGTCGATCCCGCCTTCTGAACATAATAATCATAATGGTAGTTTCGTGTACCCCTGGCTGTCTTCATAGGTGTCACTTGCTCCTATCTCCACTAGTTGTACCCACTACCCTCCCCATTCTAATTACAACATTTATGGTAGTTGGATTCCTAGCTGTCTTCATAGGTGTCTCCTGCCTCTATCTCCGCTAGTCGTACCCACTACCTTCCCCATTCGATCGGCTCTCTAACTCGTAGATACCCGTGTTGGTCCCACAGTAGGGTATATCACTCCCCAAAGTGGCAACCCGATACCACTAAAAATGCACGGCTTATATCAACATGATGCAACAATGTCTTACCTACCAGCCCGGGCCCATGCACGCACATGACCCCATTGGACTTGCGTTGCTACCGTTAACCCGTTTTGACCTCTTACAATCAAACCAAGTAAGCGCGTCCGTCCTCGATCTAACTCGAGTTCACAAAGGTACTTAATGGGTTACTGGTTTGAAATGGGTCCCCTATGCTTGACACAAGCTTTCCACCTATGCTTGGTCCCCACTAGAATTTTCCACTTAACCCCTTCTTATTCATGTCTTCTTACATGTTTCAATTTGGTTAAGTGTCTCTAATCATATTTCACATGTCTCCCATGTCATCCACTTAACCCCCATGTCCCACCACATGTTTATCTTGGTTAAGTGTTAATGATTATATCCTACATGTCACCCATGTTACATACTTATCAAATCAAAATGTGTTATTGTATAAGCTTGTCTTAATCCTATTCGCTTATCAGATCAATATATATATATATATATACATATGGCTAAGTTTGCCTTAACCCTATCCACTTATCAGATTAATATATATATATTATTGGTTAAGCTAGACTTAACCCTACCTACTTGTCAAACTAATATATATTATTGGTTAAGTCGGTCTTAACCCTACCTACTTATCAGATTATTGGTTAAGCTGGTCTTAACCCTACCTACTTATCAGATTATTGGTTAAGCTGGTCTTAACCCTGCCTACTTATCAGATTATTGGTTAAGCTGGTCTTAACCCTACCTACTTATCAGATAATTGGTTAAGCTTGTCTTAACCTTATCCACTTATCAGATTATTGGTTAAGCTGGTCTTAACCTTATCCACTTATCTGATTATTGGTTAAGCTGGTCTTAACCTTATCCACTTATCAGATTATTGGTTAAGCTGGTCTTAACCCTATCCACTTATCAGATCAATATATATATCATATAACATGTTTTACTTAATTTATGATTAAGTACATCTTAGTTTACAGATACATTGGTTAAGAGAATAACTCCCTAAGTATCAACCACAAAGACCGAAATCAACATCAGATTGGTACTCAGAGAATTACTCAACTCAGCCAAACATTTGTTTATCATTCATATTCATCTATGATCAGCATTAATTAATTATTAATGCGCAGACCTCTCACATTAAGTCGACTGCTTGTGGCCGCTGGATATACCGGGCGGTTCCGGGCAGACATCCACCACAAGCCAGACTTAACCTCGTGTCTAAGCATCTTTTAATTACGCCTATGACCTCTCACATTATACTGCCGTTTGCGGTTGCTGGACGTGCCGGGTGGGTCCGGGCATTCTTATACCACAAATGAGTCTAACCTCGTGTCTTAGGCATTTATTACTCATTTAATTTATGCCTTTGACCTCTCATATTAGACTACCGTTTGTGGTTGCTGGATGTGCCGGGCGGTTCCGGGCAGTCTTATACCACAAACGAGTCTAACCTCGTGTCTCAGGCATTTATTATGCACTTAATTTATTCAATCCCAATTTGAATTAATATCCCTATTTCAAATTGTCAATAACTTCCAAATTAATCTATGTCCATAATTGTCACCTAAATTATGTCCATACTTTTTAGGTATATTAATTAATGTCTCAATTTAATTATATGCTTTTAAAGCTATTTTATGCCAATTCACAATTTACATAATTAATATTTTCTCATTGTCCCCGCGCTATTCGTACGTTCAAATGTGAAATATGTTAGACTCGCAAATAGTCTAACTTATAAAAAAAGAAACATCACCACTTGCATAACACATAAAAATAGATCTAACTTGCAAATAGGAATTATAACATAAAATTGCATAGCCAACAATTTGCATAGACAATGGTCATATAGATTCATATATTTGCATAAACTACCATGGATCTAAATATAGATCTAAACATGAAATTGTGAACTTGCATATATAAATTATGGGTCTCACCTAACTTGCATATGTAATATTATTTTCACCCAAAAATGTGAATATAGTTTTTCACCTAAACTTGCATATGGATTTCTACAACTTGCATATGAATTTATCACATGTTTTTGCATATAAACTAGCATATGTATATACTTGATTCACATATAAACTTGTGTACAATTCACATATAGACTTGCATAAGATTCATATTCAAACTAACATACAATTTAACATCCCAAACTTGCATAAAATTTGCATACGAATTAGCATATGATTTAACATCCAAACTTGCATAAGATTCACATATGAATTAACATACCAAACTTGCATAGGATTCACATATGAATTAACATATGATTTAACATCCCAAACTTGCATAAGATTCACATATGAACTAACATATGATTTATCATCCCAAACTTGCAACAAATGAATCAAGTTAAATATGAAATAGATCTACCAACATAAGATAACAAAGTTAAACAACATCACGCAATTCAATAGACATGTTCTCATAATCCAATTACAACCATCATAATTAATTTATTAATTATATTGTGAAAGAAATAGTACTCACAAAGATAGGTTAGAGAAGAGAATGATTTGTTCGTCCTTTTGAATTAGAATTCTGACTTGCTAGTCCCTAAGTTTTAGGAAGGAGAACTACCCTAGCAGCAGCATGGTGGCCAAGAGACAAATTTTGTTTAGGTTTAGGGTTTGAGTCTAGGCACTCTTTTATAGAAGTTTAAATCAACCTAAGCCGTTAGATTATCCTAGGACCAATCAAAGCCATTCAAACCTAAGAGAACCAACCAGAACTTTCCACACAAGCCCTAATGAGTCAGAAAATTGTCACACAAAGAAACACGTCACGTTTCAGATCTGGCCCGAGGGGGAGGTCGACCCCCAGGTCGACCTGTATAGGGAGGTCGACCCCCTGGTTGACTTGGCCTGGGGTAGGTCAACCCCAGGTCGACCTGCCTTGGTATTTAATTTTTTGAATTGTTTTATATAAATTTCCGAAACTTCTGAGGGCCATAACTTCTTCATACGTAGTCCGATTCACGCAAACTCAGACTCTATCTCAAGCAGAATTCTGAGACGAACGCAATGGCGTAACCCGTTTCCCTTAATTCTCACATTTGAAATTAAGTATTCTTAAATTTGTAAATTTTAGTATTTAAAATTTTAGGGTGTTACATTCTCCCCTCCTTAAAGGATTTCGCCACCGAAATTTTCAAGTTAAGGAGAATGTATATCCTACCATCTAATCATCCATCTACTCAATCAACAAACACAGGCATCCATTGTCCTTAAAAGACTTCTAATGCTGTATGAACATATGAAAAGTGTGTGTATATGTTCCTTATCTAATGCAAAATTAGGCGGTCTACTGATTCAGTTGACCTCCTTAATGCAAATCATGATAGTGTCATGCGTCCATTATGTATGCAAAAGAATCCTAATGATACATATTATTTCTACATGCGTGCACGATCATTCATAAATATGCACACATATTTATATGCGATATGACAGTGACTGAGTCGATATTGTGCCTAATGTGTGTGTATATGCATCCACGGGAAACCACTAGCAGCCACTTGCATCCATTTGCATCCACAAAACATAACATGTTTCAAACACATGTTTACAACTATAGGGTTTTTTCCTAACTAAAGATCGAAAATATCATCGCAAAGACATACTAAATGATAGGACAAGTATCGACAAAGCGGTAGAAAAGGAGAAGTTGAAAACATACCCTAAAAAAGGAAAGGGTACAGCGTAAGCATCTCGTCTTCCATTTCTCAAGTCGCGTCTCCTTGATCATCTCCCTATTGCACTTTGACCAACTTGACCTCTCTGTTACGTAGCCTTAATACCTCCGACCTAAGGATGCATGTAGGAGCTCGTCTAATCGTGGCGTCTCGCTCTACTTCCACTTCTCTAAGCACGTTCGGCTCCATTACTTCCGCGGTATCTTGTAAACACTTCCGCAAATATGACACGTGAAACATGTCATAAACATCACTAAGCTAGTTGCCTCTTCTCATGTCCCTCCAAAATATAGGATACATAACCTCGAAAGATCTTTAAGGATTCTATTCACCCCTTCATGTCCATCCATCCGTCTGTGGATGATAAGCGATACTCGTACTTGCCTCCTTTTGCATATCATTTTTTCCTCTTGCATCGAAAACTGCTCCAAGCCCTGTCCCGCAAGCACGGTATACACTGTGAATGGCTTACTTTCATCTGGCAAAACTAAAACTAGAGCTGTCGTCGAAGCCCTCTTCAAATGCTGGAAAGCATCGTCATGGTCAATATCCCAAGCAAAAGTCAAGTTCTTCTTCGTTAACCGAGTAAGTGGGGCTGATATCTTCGCGGAGTCCTTAATGAACTTCCTATAATAGCCTGCCAGTCCTAAAAGCTTCTTACTTCTATTGCGTTCTTAGGAATCTTCCAATCTTGGATTGCCACCACCTTTGCGGGATCCACAGCTATCCTCATTCTGAAATGCTCCTTCTTATGAATCCCTTCTCCAGCAACTCTCTCACTTGCTTACTGAGTTCTTCTCTCTCTCTCTCTCTCTCTCTCTCTCGGAGCCATGTGGCGTACTGGTAATGCAACTGGCTTTGCATTACCTACTATGTATATACGAAAGTCTTACGCCTAGGGGGTAAGCCCCGAACTTCATCGAAGATGTCACCATATTCACGAACCACACGAACAAATTCCAAATCATCGTTAGACGCGTCAAGAGATTCTAGGTAGCTAAGCATCACCGGACCTCTAGGGTCACAAGATATATCAAGGGTCTTTCCACAACGAGTCAACAATCTAATTACCCTTCTTTCACAGTCTAGGATGGCACCGTATCCGGCTAGCCAATCCATGCCTAGAATCAAGCCATAGCCCAAGAAACCAAGAATGAAGGTGTTGCATTCAAACCCAACGCCCAAGATAGACACTCTAAAATCCCGACAAATCATCGAAAGATGAGCCGAACCACTAATAGGATTTGGGACTACTATGGGATCCGTAACTAGACTAGTATTTAGGTGCAGTGTTTTCAACTAATAAAGCAGATACAAACGAGTGTGAAGCGCCAGAATTAAAACAAGGTTCGAACAGGATGATCAGAAAGAAAAACCAAACTTCCAACCAAGATATTTGTACCTCTATCAGGTATGCCAACCGTGAGGGAGCGCGTCTGCCCTCTAGAAGATCCTGTACTTTGCCCTTACCTTTGCCTTTTTCTTCTTTGGATGATCCTAATAAGATGTCATGTTTCTCCGTAACGACAACAACTAGTCTTCTTCTTCTTTCTAACATCTTTATTTAAGTAGTCATGTATTTCACAAGTGTGACCCTTCCTTTTCTCTTGGCCCCTTGTTATCCTTACCACCTTTCTTTGGATCTACTTTCTTATCGTGTGTCCTATCCGTGTCTCTCCTATACATTCTCCATTCGTGACCTCCCACCAAAATGAGGCTTCGTCCTTTATTAACCAAGCAGCTAATTGAACCTTCCTCCCATCGTCTATCTTAAAGGTACCAAAAAGTCCTTCGCTTCCTTCTAGCTTTGACAAACGTCCCAGTCCCATGAAGCGATTTTCCGCCCATCGTACGGAAGTTCTTACATATCTTAGAAAAAGCGTCTATACGTGGAGGAAGAAATTCAAAAAAAAAAAAAAAAGAGGAAGAGATTCAAAACAGAGAATCGAAGGAAAGATACATGGCTCTTAGGGGATATGTTTTTAAAACAAACTTTTCTCTTGAAAATACACTCCTTAAAACATACTTTTGAAAGTATTTCTTTATAAAATGCTTTTGAAAAACAGTTTTTCAAAATCTCTTATCTGTTCTATTAACCTTCAGCTCTGATACCACGTGTAACACCCCACGTCCATTAACGTCACTCCCAAGGGGAATGCATTAACTTTCATGGAGTATTATTGGTGAATAGAACAGAATATAACAAGAAAGATACATATATTGGTACTTGAAAATTTTAAAACAACTTTTATTGCAGCGGAGAAATAGTTTGATTACAACAACATCATAAACCAATAGTAAAACCAAGTATACTTAGTATCCATCGTGACAAATTATTTTCTGAGTACATAAAGTAAAAAGCATAACCCCAACATAAGAAGCCATAAAAGAGATGAGCTGAACTTTACTTTTGGCAATCCAAGTACTTCCAAAGAGAGAGAAAGATCTGAATCTAGCTCCACTAGCACTAGTCCCACCCTGAGAATAGAGGGGGGGAAGGAAGGAAAGGGGCGAAAACAAAGGGGGTCAGACATAAAGCCTGGCGAGTACCATAACTTTAATGATATAATTATTAAAGTAATTAGGATAAGGCATAAACTGGTAAAACAAGGAATGACTGTGAAACAAGTGGGCAAGACAAAACAAACAAGAGGAATATTCTGGTGTTAATCTCGCTCCTAATCACTATAGGATAATTACTATACTGCACCATTACTAGTCCCTCTAAAAGTTGATCCCGCCTTCTGAACATAATAATCATAATGGTAGTTTCGTGTGCCCCTAGTTGTCTTCATAGGTGGCGCCTGCTCCTATCTCACTAGTTGTACCCACTACCCTCCCCATTCTAATTACAACATTTATGGTAGTTGGATTCCTAGCTGTCTTCATAGGTGTCGCCTGCCTCTATCTCCGCTAGTCGTACCCACTACCTTCCCCATTCGATCGGCTCTCTAACTCGTAGATACCCGTGTTGGTCCCACAGTAGGGTATATCACTCCCCAAAGTGGCAACCCGATACCACTAAAAATGCATGGCTTATATCTACACGATGCAACAACGTCTTACCTACCAGCCCGGGCCCACGCACGCATATGACCCCGTTGGACTTGCGTTGCCACCGTTAACCCGCTTTGACCTCTTACAATCAAACCCAATAAGCGTGTCCCGTCCTCGATTTAACTCGAGCTCACAAAGATACTTAATGGGTTACTGGTTTGAAATGGGTCACCCATGCTTGACACAAGCTTTCCACCTATTCTTGGTGCTTACTAAAATTTTCCACTTAACACCTTCTTATTGATGTCTTTTTATATGTTTCAATTTGGTTAAGTGTCTCTAATCGTATTTCACATGTCTCCCATGTCATCCACTTAACCCCCATGCCCCACCACATGTTTATCTTGGTTAAGTGTTAATGATTATATCCCACATGTCACCCATGTTACCAACTTATCAAATCAACATATGCTATTGGTTAAGCTTGTCTTAACCCTATCCGCTTATCAGATCAATATATATATATATATATATATGGCTAAGTTTGCCTTAACCCTATCCACTTATTAGACTAATATATATATTATTGGTTAAGCTAGACTTAACCCTACCCACTTATCAAATTAATATATATTATTGATTAACCTGGTTTAAACCCTACCTACTTATCAGATTATTGGTTAAGATGGTCTTAACCCTACCTACTTATCAGATTATTGGTTAAGCTGGTCTTAACCTTATCCACTTATCAGATTATTGGTTAAGCTGGTCTTAACTCTACCTACTTATCAGATTATTGGTTAAGCTGGTCTTAACCCAACCTACTTATCAGATTTTTGGTTAAGCTGATCTTAACCTTATCCACTTACCAGATTATTGGTTAAGCTGGTCTTAACCTTATCCACTTATCAGATTATTGGTTAAGCTGGTCTTAACCTTATCCACTTATCAGATTATTGGTTAAGCTGGTCTTAACCCTATCCACTTATCAGATCAGTATATATATCATATAACATATTTTACTTAATTTATGATTAAGTACATCTTAGTTTACAGATACATTGGTTAAGAGAATAACTCCCTAAATATCAACCCCAAAGACCAAAATCAACATCAGGTTGGTACTCAGAGGATTACTCAACTCAACCAAACTTTTGTTTATAATTCATATTCATCTATGATCAGCATTAATTAATTATTAATGCACAGACCTCTCACATTAAGTCGACTGCTTGTGGTCGCTGGATATGCCGGGCGGTTCCGGGCAGACTTCCACCACAAGCCAGACTTAACCTCGTGTCTAAGCAACTTTTAATTACGCCTATGACCTCTCACATTAGACTGCCGTTTGTGGTTGTTGGATGTGCCGGGCGGGTCCGGGCAGTCTTATACCACAAACGAGTCAAACCTCGTGTCTTAGGCATTTATTACTCATTTAATTTATGCCTTTGACCTCTCACATTAGACTACCATTTTTGGTTGCTGGATGTGCCGGGCGGTTCCGGGCAGTCTTATACCACAAACGAGTCTAACCTCGTGTCTCAGGCATTTATTATGCACTTAATTTATTCAATCCCAGTTTGAATTAATATCCCTATTTCAAATTTTCAATAACTTCCAAATTACTCTATGTCCATAATTGTCGCCTAAATTATGTCCATACTTTTTAGGTATATAAATTATACCAATTAATGTCTCAATTTACTTATATGCTTTTAAAGCCATTTTATGCCAATTCACAATTTACATAATTAAAATTTTCCCATTGTCCCCACGCTATTCGTACGTTCAAATATGAAATATGTTAGACTCGCAAATAGTCTAACTTATAAAAAAAAAAGAAACATCACAACTTGCATAACACATAAAAATAGATCTAACTTGCAAATAGGAATTATAACATAAAATTGCATAGCCAACAATTTGCATAGGCAATGGTCATATAGAATCATATATTTGCATAAACTACCATGGATCTAAATATAGATCTAAACATGAAATTGCATATATAAATTATGGGTCTCACCTAACTTGCATATGTAATATAATTTTCACCCAAAAATGTGAATATAGTTTTTCACCTAAACTTGCATATGGATTTCTACAACTTGCATATGAATTTATCACATGTTTTTGCATATAAACTAGCACATGTATATACTTGATTCACATATAAACTTATGTACAATTCACATATAGACTTGCATAAAGTTCATATCCAAACTAACATATAATTTAACATCCCAAACTTGCATAAAATTCACATACGAATTAGCATATGATTTAACATCCAAACTTGCATAAGATTCACATATGAATTAACATATGATTTAACATCCCAAACTTGCATAAGATTCACATATGAATTAACATATGATTTGACATCCCAAACTTGTATAAGATTCACATTTGAATTAATATATGATTTAACATCCCAAACTTGCATAGAATGAATCAAGTTAAATATGAAATAGATCTACCAACATAAGATAACAAAGTTAAACAACATCACATGATTCAACATACATGTTCTCATAATCCAATTACAACCCATCATAATTAATTTATTAATTATATTGTGAAAGAAATAGTACTCACAAAGATAGGTTAGAGAAGAGAATGATTTGTTCATCTTTTTGAATTAGAATTCTGACTTGCTAATCCCTAACTTTTACGAAGGAGAACTATCCTGGCAGCAACATGGTGGCCAAGAGACAAATTTTGTTTAGGTTTAGGGTTTGATTCTAGGCACTCTTTTATAGAAGTTTAAATCAACCTAAGCCGTTAGATTATCCTAGGACCAATCAAAACCATTCAAACCTAAGAGAACCAACTAGAACTTGCCACACAAGCCCTAATGAGTCAGAAAACCGTCACACAAAGAAACATGTCAGGTTTCAGATCTGGCCCGAGGGGGAGATCTTCCCCTAGGTCGAACTGTATAGGGAGGTCGACCCCCTGGTCGATCTGGCCTGGGGTAGGTCGACCCCCAGGTCGACCTACCTTGGTATTTGATTTTCTGAATTGTTTTATATAAATTTCTGAAATTTTGAGGGCCATAACTTCTTCATATGAAGTCCGTTTCACGCAAACTCAGACTCTATCTCAAGCAGAATTCCGAGACGAACGCAATGGCGTAACCCATTTCCCTTAATTCTCACATTTGAAATTAAGTATTCTTAAATTTGTAAATTTTAATATTTAAAATTTCGGGGTGTTACACTGACCCTTTTGTTTTGCCTCTTTTCTTTCTTCCCCCCTAAGGTCCTCAGGGTGGGATAAGTGAAGATTGACTTGGATCTCTTTCTTCTTGAAGTGCTTGGAAGTGTTGAAAGTAATGCTCAGCTTTACCTCTTTTTCGTTATGGCAATTTAGAGTAGGATTATGGATCTGCTTTTATGTACTTTGATAATAATTTTATTCAAGATGGATATCTGTGTACTTGGCTTTAGTATGTGGTTTTGATGTTGTAACCAAACATGTTTTGCTTTTTTGCTGCAATGAATAAATTTTAAGTTTTTTAAGTACCATTTTATATATCTGTCTTGTGATGTTCTGTTCTATACCCTTATAATACTCCATGAAAGTTAATGCATTCCCCTAGTGAGTGACATCAACGGACGTGGGGTGTTTCACGTGGAATCAGAGCTGAAGGTTACCGGATCAGATAATAGATTTTGAAAGCTGGTTTCAAAATGGTTTTAAAAGAAGTATTTTCAAAATAAATTGTTTTGAAAGACATATTCCCCAAAGCCATATGCATTATCTTTTGATTTTTCTGTTTGAATCCTTGTTTCCTTCTTTTCTGAGTCTCTGGGGCTCCTGGCTTTTTGGGAGGCAACCTCATCGCGGCATGGTTCCGTAGGCATAATGAGACTACGACGCCTGTCGAAGGGCAAAGAAGTGCCTAACTTCCATCTATAGTCGTAGTAGTTTCACCTGCGCTAGTTTTCTTTCCAGCTTTTTAGGGTTTTCCACGCGACGGAGGCAGTTTTAGAGAGACTTGGTAACATGTTTCACAAGGATGAGAATGAGAATGAGGGGGTTGGGCTAAGGAGCACAGCCCAAGGATGAGAAACTCATGGATATAGCTTTGATGCACAAAGAAGATAAAGGAGAAAAGAAGGAGGTCAAGGTTGAAGGATCACAGAATAAGGAAGTGGAACCTAAGAACGGTGGAAAGAACTATAGACCCCAAGAAAAAAAGGGAAGTGTCACAATTGTGGAATACCCTGTTCAAACTTTGTTAGATTATGGGGCTTCACATTCGTTTATATCTGCTTCATTAGTTGAAACACTGCACCTAAATACTAGTTTAGTTATGGATCCCATTGTAGTTTCAAATCCTGTTAGTGGTTCGGCGCATTTATCTATGACTTGTCGGGATTTGAGAGTGTCTATCTTGGGCGTTAAGTTTGAATGCATCGCCTACGTTCTTGGCTTCATGGGTTGTGGTTTGATTCTAGGGATGGATTGGCTAGCCAGGTATGGTGCCATCCTAGACTGTGAAAGGAGGGTAGTTAGATTGTTGACTCGTTGTGGAAGGACCCTTGATATCTCTTATGACCCTAGGGGTTCAGTGATGCTTTGCTACTTAGAATCATTTGACGCATCCATCGATGATTTGCAATTTGTTCGGGTAGTGCATGAGTATGATGACGTCTTTGATGAGGTTCGGGGTTTACCCCCGAGGCACGAGATAGACTTCCATATAAACTTAGTAGATAATGCAAAGCTAGTTGCATTGCCAGTGCGCCACTTGGCTCCGAAAGAGAGGAAGGAACTCAGTAAACAAGTAGGGGAGATGCTTGAGAAAGGGTTCATAAGAAAAAGTATTTTGGAATGGGGTGCTCCAGTTGTTTTTGCTACGAAGGCGGACGGTTCTCTTAGATTGTGCGTGGACCATAGGGAGCTAAATAAACTCACGAAGAAAAATAGACACCCATTACCGAGGATAGATGATTTGTTCAATCAGTTGGTTGGTGCTTCGGTTTTCTCGCAGTTGGACTTAGCTACAGGTTTTCATCTGTTGAGGGTAGCTAAGGACAGCATAGATAAGACTGCATTTAGAACTCCAGATGGTTTCTTTGAATGACTCGTTACGCCTTTTGGTTTGACGAATGCACCCGCATATTTCATGGACCTGATGAGTAGGGAGTTTCTAAACAAGTTCGTGGTAGTCTTTGTGGATGATACCCTGATCTTCTCTAGAAGCGAGGAAGAGCATGCCTTACATCTTAAGGAAGTCTTAGAGACCCTTCGAGCACATCAACTGAAAGCTAAATTCTCCAAATATAATTTTTAGAGGATGGAAATGAGGTTCTTAGGGCACGTGGTCTCTAAGGAAGGGATAGCAGTGGATCCCGTGAAGGTAGTAGCAATCCAAGATTGGAAGATTCCTAAGAATGCAACGGAAGTAAGAAGTTTTCTTGGTTTGGCGGGCTATTATAGAAAGTTCATCAAGGACTTTGCTAAGATATCAGCCCCACTTACTCGGTTAACGAAAAAGAATCTGACATTTTCTTGGGAGGTTGGCTGTGACGATGCTTTTCAACGATTGAAGAGGGCATTGACGACAGCTCCAGTTTTAGTTTTGCCAGATGGGAGTAAACCGTTCACAATGTATACCGATGCTTGCGGGACAAGGCTTGGCGCAATGTTGATGCAAGAGGGAAGGGTGATATGTTATGGCGGAAGGCAGTTGAAGGTCCATGAGAAGAATTGCCTTACCCACAACTTAGAGTTAGCTGCCATAGTTTTTGCGCTTAAGTCTTGGCGCCATTACTTGCTTGGTGAGAGGTTTGAGTTGTATATAGACCATAAGTCTCTAAAATACTTATTCTCTCAAAAAGATCTAAACTTAAGGCAATAGAGGTGGATGGAGTTCTTAGCATCCTACGATTTTGAGATTGCATATACCCCTGGCAAGGGTAACGCTGTAGCTGATGCCATAAGTAGAAAGAAGTTGACTTTGAGTTCTTTGTTTGTCGAGCGGCAGAGTTTAGAATATATCTTTACCTTTGACTTTAGACCCTCTATCGATTATGTACCCGGTTTGTTGGCATCATTAGAGGTGAGACCTACGCTTTTGAAATAGATAGGTGCGGCACAACGAGATGACCCACAACTATTAGAGATAGTAGACAAGCTCATAAGAGGGGAGTCTTCGAGCCATATTAGTAGGTATACTATAGATGAAAAAGGTTGGTTGCGTAGGGATGGGAGACTTTGCATATCACGAGATGAGAGTTTGAGGAGGACAATCCTTGAAGAAGCACATCGTTCTAAGATGACCATACATCCCGGTGGTGACAAGATGTATAAGGACATGAAGTGAGTTTTCTTTTGGGCCGGAATGAAGAAGGATGTGGCTGAGTTTGTTTATAGATGCTTAGTGTGCCAGCAAGTCAAGGCTGAGCAAAAGAAGCCTAGTGGTTTGCTTCACCCTTTAGAGGTTCCATAGTGGAAATGGGAGAGTGTTTCCATGGATTTCATCGAGGGGTCCAAGGTCAAGGAAGGGTAATATAGGGATTTGGGTAGTAGTAGATAGAGTTACCAAGAGCGCCCATTTCATTCCTATTAAGAGTAAAAGAACAGCGACATGGTTAGCATCTGTTTATCTCCGAGAGATAGTTCATTTACACGGCATACCTTCTAGTATCGTAAGCGATCGATATCCCATTTTCACTAGTGAAATTTGGAAGAGCTTGCAAGAGGCGGTAGGAACGCAATTGTGTTTGAGCATCGCTTATCACCCTCAAACGGATGGCCAAACAGAAAGAGTGAATCAGATTCTAGAAGATCTTTTAAGATTATGCATCTTGGACTTTGGAGGAACATGGGAGGAACACCTTCCATAAGTAGAGTTCGCCTACAACAATAGCTATCAGACTAGTATTGGCATAGCACCTTTTGAAGCTCTATATGGACGATCTTGCCGATCACAGACTTATTGGTGGGAATATACGGATAAGATTTTTCTTGGGCCCGAGATGATTAGAGAAACTTCGGAGAAGATAGACTTGATTCGAAGACGCATGAAGACGACACAAGACCGGCAAAAGTCATATGCTGATAAAAGACGAACCGATCTTGAGTTCGATGTTGGAGACACGGTTTTTATTAAAGTATCACCATTGAGGAATGTAGTTCGTTTTGGATTTGTAGGGAAATTGGCACCAAGACTCGTAGGGCCATTCCCCATTATAGAAAGAGTTGGACAGATGGCCTACAGAGTGAAGTTGCATGAGAAGCTTAGTGGTGTTCATGATGTATTTCACGTGTCGCATTTGAGGAAGTGTTTACACGATACTGCAGAAATAGTTGAGCCGAGCATGCTTAGAGAAGTGAAAGCAGAGCGAGATGCCACGGGTAGACGAGTTCCTACATGCATCCTTGGATCGGAGGTCAAGAAATTACGCAACCAAGAGGTCAAGTTGGTTAAAGTCCAATGGGGTGATGATCAAGGAGACGCGACTTGGGAAACGGAAGACAAGATACGTGCATCATACCCTTTTCTATTTGAGGGTATGTTCTCAACTTCTCCTTTTTCTACTGCTTTGTTTATACTTGTACTATCATTTAGTGTATCCTCTCGATTATATCTTCGATCTTTAGGTAGAAAAATCCTATGGTTGTAAACATGTTTTTGAGACATGTTATGTTTGGTGGATGCAAGTGGATGTAAGTGATTGCTAGTGGTTGCTCATGGATGCGTTTACACACACATTAGGCAGTAGATCGGCTCAATCACTTTCATATTGCATATGGGTGAGTGTGCATATTTAAATTAATGGATGTATATTGAATGTGTTATCATATGGAAGTTGCATTTGGAGGAATGGTTGTGCACTCATGTAGAAATGATATGTATCATTAGGATTCTTTTGCGTACATTATGGACGCATGGCACTATCATGTTTTGCATTAAGGAGGTCAACTGAATCAGTAGACCGCCTGATTTTGCATTAGGATAAGGACATATACAAACACTTTGTGTAACATCCATATTTTCTATGAATATTAAAATTAACATATTTAAGAACACTTAATTTTTAGAAGAAGAATTAGGTGAAACAGGTTACGCCATTGCGTTCGTCTCGGAATTATGATTGAGATAGAGTCTGAGTTTGCGTGAATCGGATTCCGTTTGAAGAAGTTAAGGAGGTTAGAAGATTTCGAGTGTAAACAGAAATTAAATTAAAATAATAATTGAATAATCAAAACAGATTCGAAATTCGAAATTTCGGAAATCGGCTGAGTGGGAAATCTTCCGCTCAGGGGTGTCGACCCCCCCAGAGGGTGTCGACATGGGAGTCGACCCCCTTATAGGGGTGTCGACATGGGTGTCGACCCCCCCCCCCCCCCCCCCCGTAGGGGTCAACCCCTACTGACTATTCTGGACAGTGACGATTTTCTGAGTCATAGGGCTACGTAGCGACTTCTGATTGGCCTGATGACGCATTTTCTTGGACTGGATGGCTCTGATGACTCCTAGGTTGATCTAAAGGCTCATATTAATCATGTACTCCTATATAAACACATCAAACCTTAACCCTAAACCTCACAATCCTATTCTATGAAGCCGTCATGCTGTCCATCTCTAAACTAGCCTAGCCTCATTCTTCTCCAAACTAGAAATCAAAATAGAAAGAGAACTTCAAATCAAAGTAGAGGCTTTCTTCTTCAATCAACAAAGATTAGAATTGCTACAACTTCAACTAATTCACTTTTCTAATCCTTTCACTGTAAGTTCAGTTATTATTCAGATTTAAACACCTAATAGAAATCATGACTGTGATAATCGGATCTAGAACTATGCCTAATTGTGAGATAATCAATTCTAATTCATGTTTATCCTTTTGAAAAATCTGAATTACCTATGTTTATGAGACTGTTGTGATTGGAACATTGGAACCTATCATGTTGTACACCACTATGCCTAATTGTGAGATAATCAGTTCTGATTCATGTTTATCCTTTTGCTAAATCTGAATTACCTATGTTTATGAGACTTTGTGATTGAAATAATGGAACTTAACGTGTTGTACACCAAATTGGTGATTCTCTTTTGTTCAATTCTATCGAATCTTTAGGCCTATGATGTAACTTGCTAAGTTTGGCCGTACTTATTGTTAATGAACAACATGCCTATTGGAAACATGATTCTTGGATTGGCTATACTTTTACATGCCTATTTTGTTTTTGTTGTCAATTCTTGTGTTCCTTCTCTATTCCCCTTTATGTTTTATTTTATGAATACTAGGTTCATTCGGAACCTAGACTGAATCTCGTTGAATGTACGATTGAAACGCGGGGAATTAGGTATAACTTAATTGAGTAATTTTGGGCATAACAAGTAAATGTGGCATAACTTGAATTGACTACAATTGTGGGTAATTGGCATATAAAAATCTAGATTTGGGCATGTATGGTATATATGTAATTTGGCTAAAAGATGAACATGCCTAACACGATGTTAGATTGAGTTGCGGTGTAAGACTGCACGGAACCGCCCGGCACATCCAGCAACCACAACAATAGATCTAATGTGAGAGGCTAACGCATTAAGCCTAAAACCCGAGGTTAGAATGAGTTTGCGGTAGAAGTCTGCCCGGAACCACCCGGCACATCCAGCAACCGCAAACAACAGTTCTAATGTGAGAGGTTGAGGCATTTATGAATGAATTAATGCTAATGAACAAACATTCTAAGAATGGTAGGGTTAAGCTATCTCAGTCAACGCTTAACCAATACAACATGTTAATTAAACATATGGGTGGGATCAGGTTACATGGAGGACACTTAACCATTATAACATGTTGATTAGGAAATCCTAGTAACGGGGACCCATTTTAGCAGTAACCCACATAGATGCATCATGGTACCCTGAAATAGGCAGGGCGGGGCATGATTACTAGGCTGATTATAAGCGGTCAAAATAGCGGCGGGTGGTGCATCAGTGTAGGTTCCGACGGAGTGTGGGCGTGCACGTACTCCGAAGTGGAAAAATCAGGCATTGGGCATCAGTAGTTATACACTGTGCTTTCTGAATTATGTCGGGTTGCCACCATAGGGATTGATACACCCAATGGTGGGACCAGCACAGGTATCTACTAACAAGCGAGGTCGAATGACACAAGAATTAAATGCATGCGAGTAGGAGCCGATTGACAAATGGATCATTTTATTATGAACACATGATGCTAGTTGAAACATTAGTTAGTAGGTGCAGAGAAATGGAAATGAGTGTGATAGCATATTCACTTTATCTTGCCTTATCTTATATTATCTTGTCACTATGGTATTGTCCTATATTCGGTTTATTCATGTCATGATCCTTTTTCTTGTTTACATGCTGAAAAATCACTGGACTTACCAAACTTATGTCTGACCCGTTTTCTTTCGTCTTCTTTTCTTCCGATTCCCCCCCAGGTCCGCAGGGAGGGGATACTTCAGCTTAGTTTAGACCTTTCCCAGCTTGAAGAGGATAGAAGTATTGCTTGGATTCTCTTTTCTTGGGCTATGGCTGTGGTTACACTTTTATTGGGGATTTATGCCGCTTTACTACTGCTTTATACTTCTTTATGTATTTTGAGTTTTTAATCAGGACAGAAGTTTTATTGTAATAACTTGGAAATAGGGTTTTGAGACAATGGTTGTAATGTTTTGACTAGACCACGTTGCTTATGAAATAATTCCAGTTTTTACGCTGTTTATATGTCTGTCTTGTAAATTATCTGTATCTTTTACCTATAATTTTTCATCGAAGTTAATGCATTCCCTTTGTGAGTGACCTTAGCGGAGGTGGGGTATTTCACCTGGTATTAGAGCTGATGGTTACCAGATCAGATTAATATTCTTGAAAACTGTTTTTCAAAAAGAAATTTTAAAGAAGCATGTTCAAGAAAAGTGTTGGTTTATTTTAAAGGCATATTCCCCAAATCCATACGCACTATCTTTCTATCCTTTGTTTTGAACCTTTTCCTTTTGTTTTAGCATGTCTAGGGATCTTAATCTTCTTGAGGGCGCATAGATACCCGGCTGGTTCAGACGGTATCTGGAGGCTAGGGCTGATGCCGCAGGCCCAACAGACGTTCCTCCTCCCCAGTTGCAGCTGTTCCTCCTCCTCCTCCTCCGTGTGTGAATGTTTTCTCGAAGATATGTAGAGATTTTCGAGCTATGAGCAGAAAGAACTTTAATGGGACTGAATCATTCGTGGAAGGAAGAAACTGGCTCAAGGAAACAGAAGATTTGTTTGATATCTTCGAAGTGGACGATGGGCAGAAGATACAATTGGCTGTATGGTTACTTAAGGACGAAGCCTCTTTCTGGTGGGAGGTTACTAATGCTGAAAGACCAGTTGAGACATGGGAGGATTTCAGAATGAGGTTTGAAATGAAGTTCCTCTCGCAAGCTGAACGAAGCCTACAAATGGAGAAATTCCTAGCACTCAAACAGGGAAGCCTATCGGTTAAGGAATACGTCAACCAATTCAACCAACTGGCTAGATTCGGACTGGATTTGGTAAACACTCCACATAAAAAGGCTCTCTGTTTCGTTAAAGGGTTGAACGAGCCACTGCATAGCCTAGCTATGTCTCATATACCTATGGGTGCGACTTATGAGAGACTGGTGGATATGGCACTGTTACAGGAGGAATACAAGGATGGGAAGAAAGAGACAAAGGTGGAAGGACCTCTAGACAAGAAAGTGGAGGGATCGCAGAATAAGAAGACGGATTCTAAGAAGGGCGGGAGGAATAACAAACCCCGTGACAAGAGGGAGTGTAATTTTTGTGGCATACCTGGACATCTGATTAAAGACTGCAGAAAGAAGAAGAGGAAGATGGGTGGTTGTTTTCAATGCGGCAAAATAGGACATATGGCTAAGGATTGCCCAAGAAGGCAAGGGCAAGGGAAGAGGACTAGATCTACTTCTATGGGGCAAATTCACGCTCTCATTGCACCTCCGCAAGAAAGAGGTAGAAATGTTTTTGTTGAAAGTTTAATTTATCTTTCTGATCATCCTGTTCGTACTCTTTTTGATTCGGGCGCATCACACTCTTTTATATCTACTGCTTTAGTTGAATCTCTGCACCTAGATACTAGTATAGTAAAGGATCCCATGGTTGTTTCAAATCCAATTGGGGGTTCGGCTTATTTGTCAATGATTTGTTTGGATTTGGAAATTTCTATACTAAGCGTTGGGTTTAGATGTAATGCTTATGTTTTGGTTTCACGGGATATGGGTTGATTCTAGGCATGGATTGGTTATCCAGTAATGGTGCCATCCTCGATTGTGAAAAGAGAGTGGTTAGACTTATGACTCGCCTCTTAATTTTCTCGAAACCTCTTGTAATCCCATGAGTTCTGTTTTGCTTAGCTACCTAGAATCACTTGATGTGTCTGTTGAAAACTTGCAATTTGTTAGAGTAGTCCGTGAATACTCGGATGTCTTTGAAGAGGTGAAGGGTTTACCTCCAAAGCGAGAGATAGACTTCCGCATATACCTAGTTGATAATGTAAAACCAGTTGCTTTACCCGTTCGACACATGGCTCCAAGGGAAAGGAAGGAGCTCAGCAAGCAAGTTAAAGAGCTGCTCGAAAAGGGGTTCATAAGGTGGAGTATTTCTGAATGGGGTGCTCCAGTAGTGTTTGCAATCAAAGCGGAAGTTTCACTTCGCCTATGCGTGGATTATAGGGAGCTAAACAAGCTGACCAAGAAGAATAGACACCCACTTCCAAGAATAGATGACTTGTTCGACCAGCTTGTAGGTGCATCAGTTTTCTCCCAATTAGATCTGGCCACCGGATTCCATCATCAAAGATTTGCTAAAGACAGCATAGATAAGACCGTGTTCGGGACCCCGATGGTTTCTTCAAATGGCTTGTCATGCCTTTCGGCTTGACAAACGCACCGCCTATTTCGTGGACTTGATGAGTAGAGTGTTCAGGAAGTTCCTTAATAAATTTGTAGTGGTCTTCGTGGACAACATTTTGATTTTCTCAAAAAGTGAGGAAGAACATGCTTTGCATTTAAGGGAAGTTATGGATACTCTTCGAGCACATCGGCTAAAAGCAAAATTCTCCAAATTCCATTTTTGGAGAGAAGAAGTAGGGTTTCTTGGACATGTGGTGTCCAAAGAGGGGATAGCTGTGGATCCCGCAAAAGTAGTTGCGCTGCAAGATTGGAAGATTCCACGGAATGCAACTGAAGTGCGAAGTTTTCTCAGACTAGCGCGCTATTACAGAAAGTTCATTAAAGACTTTGCGAAGATCTCAGCCCCACTTACAAGATTGACGAAGAAGAACCTAACTTTTTCCTGGGATTTGGATTGCTATGTTGCTTTCCAACGATTGAAAAGAGCTCTGACAACATCCCCAATCCTGACATTGCCCGATGGGAGTAAAATGTTTACAGTATACATAGACGCATGCGGTACAGGATTGGGCGCTATCTTGATGCAAGAAGGCAAGGTAGTTTGTTATGTGAGAATGCAGTTGAAGGTACATGAGAAGAACTACCCAACTCATGATTTAGAGTTAACTGCCATTGTTTTCGCTCTTAAGTCATGGTGTCATTACCTACTAGGAGAAAGGTTTGAATTGTTTACTAACGATAAATCATTAAAGTGTCTTTTCTCACAAAAAGATCTTAACTTAAGACAACAAAGGTGGATGGAGTTTCTTGCCTCATACGACTTTAAGATTGTTTATACCCCTGGCAAGGGCAATGTGGTAGCAGATGCCTTAAGTAGGAAAAATATAACCTTAAGTCCTCTCTTTATGGAAAGGCAAAACTTGGAGTACACAACAACCTTTGACTTTAGACCCTCTTTCGAGTTTGTGCCTGGCTTGTTAGCAACACTAGAGGTGCGGCCTATGCTTTTGGACTCAATAGGAACCACACAATGTGAAGACCCTCAGATTGTTGATATGATGGATAATTTAATTAGAGGTGAGACTTCTAGTCACCTCAATAGATACTCCATAGATGCCAAGGGTTGGTTGGGATGAGATGGAAGACCATGTGTCCCACAAACAAGGGATTTGGTGAAGACAGTTCTCGAAGAAGCACACCATTCTAATTTGACCATACACCCAGGTGGAGACAAGATGTATAAAGACATAAAAAAAATTCTTTTAGAATGGCATGAAGAAGGATGTAGTTGAATTTGTCTCTAAATGCTTGATATGCCAGCAAGTCAAGGCGGAGCAGAAGAAGCCTGGTGGTCTGCTTCATCCTCTAGAGGTCCCACAGTGGAAATGGGATAGCATTTCGATGGAATTTATAGATGGGTTTCCTAGGTCAAGAAGGGGCAATACCAGTATTTGGGTAATAGTCAATAGGCTCACTAAAAGCGCTCACTTTATACTTGTTAAGAGTAGAGGACTGCCTCATCGTTAACATCCATTTATCTTAAAGAGGTAGTTCGACTGCATGGGATATCCTCTAACATAGTAAGTGATCGAGATCCTATCTTTACGAGCAAGTTTTGGAAGAGTTTGCAAGAGGCTGTAGGCACACAGCTATGCTTAAGCACGGCCTATCACCCTCAAACCGATGGTTAGATGGAAAGGGTGAATAGAGTGCTAGAAGATCTCTTGAGATTATGCATTCTTGATTTTGGAGGAACATGGAAGGATCATCTTCCTTTGGTGGAGTTCGCCTAAAACAATAGCTACCAAGCCACCATAGGCATGGCACTCTTTGAGGCTTTATATGGAAGACCATGCCGATCACTAACTTGTTGGTGGAAGTCTGCAGTCAAGCTCATACTTGGGCCCGACATGATTAGAGAAACTTCAGAGAAGGTGGACTTGATACGAAGATGAATGAAGACCGCAAAAGATAGATAGAAGTCCTATGCAGATAAAAGAAGGACCAACCTTGAGTTTGACGTTGGAGACAGGTTTTTCCTTGAAGTGTCTCCTTTGAGGAATGTCATTCGCTTTGGATCCGTACGGAAATTGGCAACAAGATTTGTAGGGCCATTTCCTATCATTGAGAGGATTGGGACGATGGCTTATAGAGTAGAGCTGCCCGAAAGATTGGATGGAGTTCATAATGTTTTTCATGTTTCTCTTCTACGAAAGTGCTTACATGAGTCTGCAGAAGTTGTGGAGCCAAGCATACTAGAGGAAGTAGAAGTGGAATGAGAAGCGATGGTGAGAAGAGTTCCAACTCGTATCTTGGGAACAGAAGTTAAAAAGTTGTGCAATCGTAGGGTCAAGCTAGTAAAAGTACAATGGAGTGACGCAGAAGAAGAAGCAACATGGGAGACTGAAGACAAGATACGCGCAACCTACCCTTATCTTTTTGAGGGTACATCCTTGATCTCTTTTTCCATAAGTTTATGCATGCTTGTATCTATATTTTAAGTACATCTCCTCGGTCCTATTCTTAATCCTTAAGTAGAAACTAATGGATGTAAACATGTATTTGAAGCACGTTATGATTGATGGTTGCTAGTGGTTGCTCGTGGATGCATATACACACACATTAGATACTAGATTAGCTCAGTCACTTTCATATTGCATATGCATATATGTATTTGTATATGGATTGAAACTTGATGTTTTATCATATGGATGTTGCATTTGTATGAATGATTGTGCACTCATGTAGAAGTTATAAGGTACGATTAGGAATAATTGCATATATAGTGGACTCATGGCACTGACTAATTCGCGTTAAGGAGGTCAACTGAATCAGTAGACCGCTTGATTTTGCATTAGATAAGGACATATACACACACTATGCATATGATCATGAAAGAATTAGAAACCTTTTTAAGGACAATGGATGCCTGTGATTGTATGGTTGAGTAAATGAATGTTGGATGGTAGGATATACATTCTTCTTGACTTAGATATTTCGAGGACGAAATCCTTTAAGGACGGGAGAATGTAACACCTCTTATTTTCTATGAATATTAAAATTAACATATTTAAAACACTCAATCTTTAGAAGAATAATTAGGTGAAATGGGTTACGCCATTGCGTTCGTCTCAGAATTCTTCTTGAGATAGAGTCCGAGTTTACGTGAATCGGATTCCGTATGAAGAAGTTATGGAGGTTAGAAGATTTCAAGTGTAAGCAGAAATTAAATTAAAATAATAATTAAACAATCAAAACAGATTCAAAATTCAAAATTCCGGAAATCGGCTGAGCGGGAAATCTCCTATATGGGTCGACATGGGAGTCGACCCCTATCGACACGGGTGTTGACCCTCCCTATAGGGGTCGACCCCTGCTGACTGTTCTGGACAGTGACGATTTTCTGAGTCATAAGGCTACGTTGTAACTTCTGATTGGCCTGATGACGCATTTTCTTGGACTGGATGGCTCTGATGACTCCTAGGTTGATCTAAAGGCTCATATTAATCCTATACTCTTATATAAACACATCAAACCTTAACCCTAAACCTCACAATCTTATTCTATGAAGCCGTCATGCTGTCCATCTCTAAACTAGCCTAGCCTCCATCTTCTCCAAACTAGAAATCAAATTAGAAAGAGAACTTCAAATCAAAGTAGAGGATTTATTCTTCAATCAACAAACAAATATTAGAATCGCTACAACGTCAACTAATTCACTTTTCTAGTCCTTTCATTGTAAATTCAGTTATTATTCAGATTTAAACACCTAATAAAAATCATAAGTGTGATAATCAGATCTAGAACTATGCCTAATTATGAGATAATCAATTCTGATTCATGTTTATCCTTTTGCAACCTATGTTTATGAGACTGTTGTGATTGGAACAATGGAACCTATCATGTTGTACACCACTATGCCTAATTGTGAGATAATCAGTTCTGATTCATGTTTATCCTTTTGCCAAATCTGAATTACCTATGTTTATGAGACTGTTGTGATTGAAACAATGGAACCTATCATGTTGTACACCAAATTGGTGATTCTCTTATGTTCAATTCTATCGAATCTTTAGGCCTATGATGTAACTTGCTCAGTTTGGCCATACTTATTATTAATGAACAACATGCCTATTAGAAACATGATTCTTGGATTGGCTATAACTTTACATGCCTATTTTGTTTCTGATGTCAATTCTTGTGTTCCTTCTCTATTCCCCTTTCCGTTTTATTTTCTGAATACTAGGTTCATTCGGAACCTAGAGTGAATCTCGTCGAACGTACGATTGAAACACGGGGAATTGGGTATAACTTAATTGAGTAATTTTGGGCATAACAAGTAAATGTGGCATAATTTGAATTGACTATAATTGTGGGTAATTGGCATATAAAAATCAAGATTTGGGCATGTATGGTAAATATGTAATTTGGCTAAAAGATGAACATGCCTAACACAAGGTTAGATTGAGATGTGGTGTAAGACTGCCCGGAACCGCCCGGCACATCCAAACAACAGATCTAATGTGAGAGGTTAGTGCATTAAGCCTAAAACCCGAGGTTAGAATGAGTTTGCGGTAGAAATCTACCCAGAACCGCCTGACACATCCGACAACTGTAACACCCCACCTCAGTCAAGGTCACTCACAAAGGGAATGCCTTGACTTTGATGGAGCATTTTAGTAGACAGAATAGATACATAAAACAGTACTAGAAAATTTTACAACTTTATTACAGCGGAAAACAGAAATCAGTTTGGTTACATCCTTCAAAATCACTTTACCAAAACCCAAGTACGTACATATATCAGCCTTTTTAAAAAGCCCTCAGAGTACAAAACTTTAAAATCATAATCCCCACAGAAGCCGCCATAAGGAGTCAAGCCATACTTTAAGCACTTTAAGTACCTCAAGCAGAATAAATCCGGATCAAGCTAAAGTATTCCCTCCTTGGAAACCGGGGGGGGGGGACGGAAAGAAAAGGGGCGAAAAACAAACGAGGTCAGACATAAAGTCTGGCGAGTCCAATGATTTCCAGCATATGAACAGATAATAATAATCATGGCATGCAAATAAAACTAGATGCGAGATAACAGTAACAGGAGTAGCAGATATACTTAGGTTAAACAGAAGAAACAGAATGATGCAAGCTATTACTTTTCACTTCTCTACACTAATACTAGTATAACAGGATTAGGTGTTACCCAAATGTCTAAACAGAAACAGAATAATGGGCCTTTACCACCTGAACAGAAGGTACAGAAACAGAAACAAAATAATCCTTATGGAAACAGAATGTTAGAATTAGGTGTACACTAGTAAATGGGCCTTTACCACCCCAACAGACGGTACCACGCAGAAACAGACAGGTGTTACCACCCAACAGAAACAGACGGTACCCCAACAGAAACAGACAGAACTAAGTGTACCCTAAATCTACCCTAAGTGATCGACTCCCTAATACATAAATACCCTGTGCCAGCCCCACAAAAGGGTGTATCATTCCCTAAAGTGGGAACCTTTGAATGACACAGACCTATTTACAGATGTCACGGCGTCTTACATCCTCAGAGGCAGACCGGGATCCATGCACGCACATGACCCGGTTGGAACGCACCATCAACACCCCTCGCCATTATCAGAATGAACCGCTTATAACTAGTTCAGTAAGCGTGCCCGGACCCTACCTACTGTTGGGTCATAGTTCTGATACAAGAAAGGGTTACTGACTAATATGGGTCCCAAACAACAGATGACACAAGTATTTTCCCTCCTAATCTTGTGTCCCTAGACTAACAGATATCAGATTAACTTGTTTACACGTTTTCAGACATACAGAGTTTAGGTCAACAAGTTCACAGATCAGAAAATCAAGTTAACAGGTTTTCAGCTAACGGATTAGATGTACAGTTCTTAACAGACTTACAGATTGTCTAACTTTGTATTGGGCCCACCGACTTACGAAACGAGTTTGTTAAATTCATCAATCCGGTTGGTTTAACCCTATTCACCCAAAACGTTTTAGACATCATATTTATCCCAAATTTGCATTAATTAAATATTAATGCACAAACCTCTCACATTAGGTCGGTAGCTTGTGGCCACTGGATATGTCGGGTCGTTCCGGGCAGACTTCTGCCACAAGCTAGACCTAACCTCGTGTCTAAGCATATTTTAGTTATGCTTACGACCTCTCACATTAGACTGATAGTTTGCGGTCACTGGTTAAGCCGGTTGGTTCCAGGCAGACTTCTACCGCAAACAGAGCCTAACCTCGTGTCATAGCCAATTCATTCCAATGCAGATTTTTCAGATATCAGACTAATTCTGTTTATTTAACAGATTAAACTTCTTCGCAGGATACAACAGATTAATCAAATTTCCATGTTTTACTAAATCTTAGGTCGAGCCTACGGATTTCCATACCCAGATTACCATTATCTAGTTTGCAACAGATCAGACAATTCAACAGATAGTAGATCTAGCAGTTTAAGCGATTCAACAGATAACAGATTTAGCAGTTTAGGCGATTCAACAGATTTAGCAGATAACGGATTAGGCAATTTAACAGATTTAGCAGATTATATATATCTAAAACTCTATTTACATATCTTGCCTAATCATAAATTTAGCCTAAACTTACATGCCCAAATCAAGGTCATAATTCATAATGCAATATGTGCCCCAAATTTTAGTCTTAATATTCCCATTTACAGTTCATGTCAAAACTAGATTTAATATTCTAGTTTACCATTTATGTCCAAGACTAATACACATGTAAATCATTCTCTATTATAGCCAATTCAGATTATGCCAACATATTTGTTATGCCAAATTAACTTAATTAAGCTATGCCCAATCCCCGTATAACATGTTTCCACAAGTTCTCTAAATACTCATGAAATGGCCCTAACAAAAGGAATAGGGAATAAGCATAAGAATTGATATAAAAGAATAGGCATGCAATAATGAACCAAATACAATAATAATGGCCCCAATAGGCTTGATGTACATATTAAATATGAGATCTAACTTCATTAAGGGAATAGGCATAAGAAACTAACTACAATAGTTATAGGCAACTAACCACAATAGTCAAGGGCGACTAATCACAATAGTTTCTCATTCAATGTCATAGGCAATAGTCTCATAGTCATGAATCATAGTCATATGCAATAGTCTCATAGGCGTGAATCATAGTCATAAGCAATAGTCTCATAGGCATGAATCATAGTCATAGGCGATAGTCTCATAGGCAACAGTTTCATGTCCAATTATGCATTATTCATTATTTGTCCCAAAATTTAGCGTTTGTGCGTTAATTTCTTATGAGATTCGGCACAGGCTCGTAGTAGCCTGGCTATAGAACAGAAAGAAGAAAGAGGTACATAACAGTCACAGAGAAACAGATCTGACAGATAAGAATACACATAACCTCAGATTCAGATTTATAACCATGTCAAGATCATAATTAAAGTTCATATCTAAAAATAACCATACTCACAATTAAAAAGGAAAGTCTTGATTTCTGGTATCTGAGTTCTGACACTGAATAGCGTTCCTTTGGCGTAGACTATCGATTAGATTAGAAAATAGTTGTTCCCTTTTAACTTTATTCAGATTGGAAGAAGATCCTAGTTTTGATTCCAGCAGAGTAACGACGCCATTATTTTATTTAATAAGAACGGAGGCAGAGAATAGGAATGAAATTGTGCAGCATAAGGTTAGAGAAGAATGGTGTAAAGAGAATGGGGCTAGGGGGCTGTTTATAAAGGATTAGGCGGACGAATCTTGACTGAAAACGAGACCAGAAACATCAAAATGAATCAGGTTCAAAAACTGGGTTTCGGGAGCAGGTCAACCTCCAGGTCGACACTATGGTCGACCTGGCCCCTGGGAGGTCGACACTATGGTCGACCCCCAGGTCGACCTGGTCCATGGGCGGGAATTTTCCCGCCCAGCCTGTTCTGGGATTTTGAATTTGAATTCGAATTTTCGAGCTGTTTTCGATTCTGAAAATCTCTGAAACTTCGGAGGGCCATATCTCCCTCATATGGACTTCGTTTCTCGAAAACTCGGACTCGTTTCCAAGAAGAATTTTGATACGAACGCAATGGCACAACCCGTTTCCCTTGATTCTTATTTTAAAAATTAATTATTCTCTGATTTTTTGCTTATACGTTCACAGAAAATACGGGGTGTTACATTCTCCCCTCCTTAAAGGATTTCGTCCACGAAATCTTCAAGTTAAGAAGAATGTGTCCTACCATCCTGTCATCCATCTACTCAACCATCATTCACAAGCATCCATTGTCCTTAGAAAACTTCTAATGTTGTATAAACATATGCAAAAGTGTGTGTATATGTTCCATATATAATGCAAAGATCAGGCGGTCCACTGATTCAGTTGACCTCCTTAATGCGAACTATGTCAGTGTCATGAGTCCAACATGTATGCAGTTTTCCTATTTGATACATATCATTCTTATATGAGTGACAACCATTCATTCATATGCAATATCCACGTGATGAGTCAATCATTTTACATCCACAAAAATTGAGAATGCTCACACATCCATATGCAGTATGAGAGTGTTTTCGAGCTGATCTAGTGCCTAGTGTGTGTATATGCATCTACTAGCAACCACTTGCATCCACTTGCAACCGTCAGACATAACATGTCTCAAACACTTGTTTACATCCATAGGATTCCTATCTATAGGTCGAAGATTCGATCGATAGGATACAGTCGAGTGATGGGAGCGAGTGCACAAAAACTTGGTTTCCATTAGACATAGGTTGAGAGACTAATTCCCCTAAGTATCAACCCAGAAGACCGAAATCAACATCAGGTTAATACCCAGGGAATCACTCCCATTAAAAAAATGCCCAACTGGAAATCTATTTCACACTTTGAGTAAAAACTCCTACGGACTACTGATACAGATCAGATCACCAAATGATTCTTAGGAAGCTAAGCATGATAAAAACTCAGAATGTATGTGTCACACTTAACGCTCAACACATATACCCAACTTATCACAATTAGATGAGTCATAACCCTTATGAGTCTATAGCGGAATTAGAAACAATACTAGTATTAAAGTGCAAAGTATCGATTACAGAAAAAAATGCCAGAATCAGAAAAGAGCTTTAACTCAACAACCAGATAAAGAAATTAAACCTCCTACAGAATGTTTCCTTCTTTCTATCCTATCCACTAGCCTCGATAGTGTTCGCCTTCCCTCCAGAAGTTGGTCATGCCCGCTGTCCTTGCCTTCGTTTCTTCGGGCAGTCCATAGTGAAGTGTCCCATCTCACCACAGTTGAAGCAAGTGCCCTTTCTTTTTCTGCAATCCTTGTTCACATGAGTCGAGCTTCCACAAGTAAAGCACTTTTTCTCCTTCTTATCTTCAGACTTTTCATCCTTCTTTTGTGTTTCCTTTTTGGGCCATGCTTTCTTGTTCTGTGGTTCTTCCTTCTTTGCCTTTTTCTTGCCCTTGTCATCCTCATGTAGTAGTGCCATGTCCACCAATCTCTCGTAAGTCGCTCCCATGGGTACATCGGTCATGGCTAGGCTGTGCAGTGGCTCGTTCAATCCTTTAACAAAGCGGAGAGCCTTTTTATGTTGGGTGTTGACTAAATCTAGTCCGAACCTAGCCAGTTGGTTGAACTGGTTGAGGTATTCCTTGATCGTCATACTTCCTTGCTTAAGAGATAAGAACTTTTCCAGTTGTAGACTTCGTTCAGCTTGCGAGAGGAATTTTGTCTCAAACCTTGTTCTGAAATCCATCCATGTTTCAACCGGCCTTCCCACCAATAGGAAGCTTCGTCCTTGAGTAACCATACCGCCAATTGTACCTTCTTCCTATCGTCCACCTCGAAGATAACGAATAGATCCTCAGTTTCTTTGAGCCAGTTCCTCGCTTCTACGAACGATTCAGTTCCCTTGAAATCCATTCCACCCATGGCCCTAAAATCTTTACAGATCTTTGAGAAATCAATTTCACGAGGTGGGGGCGGAGGAGGGGGAATCGCTGCGGCTGGAGGAGGAATGTTTGCTGGGCCTGCATCGTTGGCCCTAGCCTCTAAGTACCTCCTGAACCAGCCAGGTACCGGTACGCCCTCAGGAAGGTTAAGATCCCCAGACATGCTGAAACGAAAGTAAAAGGAAAGATTCAAAACAAAGGATAGAAAGATAGGCTATGGCTTTGGGGATTATGTTTTTCAAAACAGGCTTTCCCTTTTTGAAAATACTTTCTTTTAAAACCTTTTTGAAAATAGTTTTTCAAAAGCTTTTTATCAAGTCTGGTAACCTTCAGCTCTGATACCAAGTGTAACACCCCACCACCATCAAGGTCACTCACAAAGGGAATGCCTTGAGTTTGATGGAGCGTTTTAGTAGACAGAATAGAATATTACAAGAACAAATACACAAAACAGTACTAGAAAAATTTACAACTTTATTACAGCGGAAAACAGAAATCAGTTTGGTTACATCCGTCAAAATCAGTTTACCAAAACACAAGTACATATATATATCAGCCTTTTTCAAAAGCCCTCAGAGTACAAAACTTTAAAATCATAATCCCCACAGAATCTGCCATAAGGAGTCAAGCCATACTTTAAGCACTTTAAGTACTTCAAGCAGAAGAAATCCGGATCAAGCTAAAGTATTCCCTCCTTGGAAACCGGGGGGGGGGGGCGGAAAGAAAAGGGACGAAAAACAAATGAGGTCAGACATAAAGTCTGGCGAGTCCAGTGATTTCCAGCATATGAACAGATAATAATAATCATGGCATGCAAATAAAACTGGATGCGAGATAACAGTAATAGGAGTAGCAGATATACTTAGGTTAAACAGAAGAAACAGAATGATGTAAGCTATTACTTTTCACTTCTCTGCACTAATACTAGTATGACATGATTAGGTGTTACCCTAATGTCTGAACAAAAACAGAATAATGGGCCTCTACCACCCGAACAGAAGGTACAGAAACAGAAACAAAATGTTAGAATTAGGTGTACACTAGTAAATGGTCCTTTACCACCACAACAGACGGTACCACGCAGAAAAAGACAGGTGTTACCACCCAATAGAAACAGACGGTACCACAACGGAAACAGACAGAACTAAGTGTACCCTAAATCTACCCCAAGTGATCGGCTCCGTAATACATAAATACCCTGTGCCAGTCCCACAAAAGGGTGTATCATTCCCTAAAGTGGCAACCTTTGAATGACACAGACCTATTTACAGATGTCAGGCGTCTTACATCCTCAGAGGCAGACCGGGATCCATGCACGCACATGACCCGGTTGGAACGCACCATCAACACCCCTCGCCATTATCAAAATGAACCGCTTATAATTAGTTCAGTAAGCGTGCCCGGACCCTACCTACTGTTGGGTCATAGTTTTGATACCAGAAAGGGTTACTGACTAATATGGGTCCCAAACAACAGATGACACAAGTATTTTCCCTCCCAACCTTGTGTCCCCAGACTAACAGATTTCAGATTAACTTGTTTACATGTTTTCAGACATACAGAGTTCAGGTCAACTAGTTCACAGATCAGAAAATCAAGTTAACAGGTTTTCAGACTAACGGATCAGATGTACAGTTCTTAACAGACTTACAGATTGTCTAACTTTGTATTGGGCCCACCGACTTACGAAACGGTTTGTTAAATTCATTAATCCGGTTGGTTTAACCCTATTCACCCAAAACGTTTTAGACATCATATTTATCCCAGATTTGCATTAATTAAATATTAATGCACAAACCTCTCACATTAGGTCGGTAGCTTGTGGCGCTGGATATGCCGGGCGGTTCCGGGCAGACTTCTGCCACAAGCCAGACCTAACCTCATGTCTAAGCATATTTTAGTTATGCCTACGACCTCTCACATTAGACTGACAGTTTGCGGTCACTGGTTAAGCCGGTTGGTTCCAGGCAGGCTTCTACCGCAAACAGAGCCTAACCTCGTGTCATAGCCAATTTATTCCAATACAGATTTTTCAGATATCAGACTAATTCTGTTTATTTAATAGATTAAACTTCTTCACAGGATACAACAGATTAATCAAATTTCCAAGTTTTACTAAATCTTAGGTCGAGCCTACGGATTTCCATACCCAGATTACCATTATCTAGTTTGCAACAGATCAGAAAATTCAACAGATAGTAGATCTAGCAGTTTAAGCGATTCGACAGATTTAGCAGATAACAGATTTAGCAGTTTAGGCGATTCAACAGATTTAGCAGATAACGGATTAGGCAATTTAATAGATTTAGCAGATTATATATATCTAAAACTCTATTTACATATCTTGCCTAATCATAAATTTAACCTAAACTTACATGCCCAAATCAAGGTCATAATTCATAATGCAATATATGCCCCAAATTTTAGTCTTAATATTCCCATTTACAGTTCATGTCAAAACTAGATTTAATATTCTAGTTTACCATTTATGTCCAAGACTAATACACATGTAAATCACTCTCTATTATAGCCAATTCAGATTATGTCAACATATTTGTTATGCCAAATTAACTTAACTAAGCTATGCCCAATCCCCGTAGAACATGTTTCCACAAGTTCTCTAAATACTCATGAAATGGCCCTAACAAAAGGAATAGGGGATAAGCACAAGAATTGATATAAAAGAATAGGCATGCAATAATGAACCAAATACAATAATAATGGCCCCAATAGGCTCGATGTACATACTAAATATGAGATCTAACATCATTAAGGGAATATGCATAAGAAACTAACTACAATAGTTATAGGCAACTAACCACAATAGTCAAGGGCGACTAATCACAATAGTTTCTCATTCAATGTCATAGGCAATAGTGTCATAGTCATGAATCATAGTCATAGGCAATAGTCTCATAGGCGTGAATCATAGTCATGGGCAATAGTCTCATAGGCATGAATCATAGTCATAGGCAATAGTCTCATAGGCAACAGTTTCATGTCCAATTATGCATTATTCATTATTTATCCCAAAATTTAGCGTTCGTGCATTAATTTCTTATGAGATTCGGCGTAGGCTCGTAGTAGCCTAGCTATAGAATAGAAAGAAGAAAGAGGTACATAACAGTCACAGAGAAACAGATCTGACAGATAAGAATATACATAACCACAGATTCAGATTTATAACCATGTCAAGATCATAATTAAAGTTCATATCTAAAAATTACTGTACTCACAATTAAAAAGGAAAGTCTTGATTCTGGTATCTGAGTTCTGACACTGAATAGCGTTCCTTTGGCGTAGACTATCGATTAGATCAGAAAATAGTTGTTCCCTTTTAACTTTATTCAGATTGGAAGAAGATCCTAGTTTTGATTCCAGCAGAGTAACGACGCCATTATTTTATTTAATAAGAACGGAGGCAGAGTATAGGAATGAAATTGTGTAGCATAAGGTTAGAGAAGAATGGTGTAAAGAGAATGGGGCTAGGGGGCTGTTTATAAAGGATTAGGCAGATGAATCTAGACTGAAAACGAGACCAGAAACATCAAAATGAATCCGGTTCAAAAACAGGGTTTCGGGAGCAGGTCGACCCTCAGGTCGACACTATGGTCGACCTGGCCCCTGGGAGGTCGACCCCTAGGTCGACCTGGTCCATGGGCGGGAATTTTCCCGCCCAACCTGTTCTGGGATTTTGAATTTGAATTTGAATTTGAATTTTCGAGCTGTTTTCGATTCTGAAAATCTCTGAAACTTCGGAGGGTCATATCTCCCTCATACGGACTCCGTTTCTCGAAAACTCGGACTCGTTTCCAAGAAGAATTTCGAGATAAACGCAATGGCGCAACCCGTTTCCCTTGATTCTTATTTTAAAAATTAATTATTCTCTGATTTCTTACTTATATGTTCACAGAAAATACGGGGTGTTACAGCAACCGCAAACAACAGTTCTAATGTGAGAGGTTGAGGCATTAATGAATGAATTAATGCTAATGAACAGACATGCTAAGAATGGTAGGGTTAAGTTAACTCAGTCAACACTTAACCAATACAACATGTTAATTATACAGATGGGTGGGGTTAGGCTACACGGAGAACACTTGACCAATATTACAAGTTGATTAGGAAACCCTAGTAACGGGGACCCATTTCAGCAGTAACCCACATAGATGTATCATGGTATCCTGAACTAAGCAGGGTGGGGCACGATTACTGGGCTGATTATAAGCGGTCAAAATAGCGGCGGGTGTTGCATCAGTGTAGGTTCCGACGGAGTGCGGCCGTTCACGTACTCCGGAGTGGAAAAATCAGGCACTGTGCATCTTGAATTGTGTCGGGTTGCCACCATAGGGATTGATACACCCCGTGGTGGGACCGGCACAGGTATCTACAAACAAGGGGGGCCGAATGACACAAGAAATTAATGCATGCAAGTAGGAGCCAATTGATAAAGGGATCATTTTATTATGAATACATGATGCTAGTTGAAACATTAGTTAGTAGGTGTAGAGAAATGGAAATGAGTGTGATAGCATATTCAGTTTATCTTGCCTTATCTTACGTTATGTTATCTTGTCACTATGGCATTGTCCTATATTTAGTTTATTCATGTCATGATCCTTTTTCTTGTTTACATGCTGAAAAATCATTGGACTTTCCAGACTTATGTCTGACCCGTTTTCTTTCGTCTTCTTTTCTTCCGTTTCCCCCTCCCCCCAGGTCCGCAGGGAGGGAATACTTCAGCTTAGCTCAGACCTTTCCCAGCTTGAAGAGAATAGATGCATTGCTTGGATTCTCTTTTCTTGGGCTATGGATGTGTTTACACTTTTATTGGGGATTTATGCTGCTTTACTACTGCTTTATGCTTCTTTATGTATTTTGAGTTTTTAATCAAGACAGAAGTTTTATTGTAATAACTTGGAAATTGGGTTTTGAGACAATGGTTGCAATGTTTTGTCTAGACCACGTTGCTTATGAAATAATTCCAGTTTTTCCGCTGTTTATATGTCTGTCTTGTAAATTATCTGTATCTTTTACCTATAATGATTCACCGTAGTTAATGCATTCCCTTTGTGAGTGACCTTAATGGAGGTGGGGTGTTTCACTTTGCATATGTTGGTGAAAGCATTAGAAATATTTTAAGGACAATGGACGCCCGTGATTGATGGATGAGTAGATGGATGATGGATGGTAGTACTTACATTCCTTTCAGCTTTGAGATTTCGGGGACGAAATCCTTTAAGTAGGGGGAATGTAACACCCCGTAATTTTAAACATGACATAAGAGATAATTAAATAATATCTAATTTTTAAAAGAAGAATTAAGTGAAACGGGTTACACCATTGCGTTCGTCTTGGAATTCTGCTTGAGATAGAGTCCGAGTTTGCGTAAACCGGATAATGTATGATGGAGTTATGGACGATGGAAGTTTGGCTGAAAAATCAGAAAACAGGCCAGGATAACTGGCGCACTTGTTAAGTGCGCCAGAACAAAATTGCACTGGAGCACCTGGGAAGTGTGCCCAGGCCGAGCCAGAATACTACAGGATTCTGGAGAGTTCCATGATGATGTGTCTTCCTGGGATTGGTTGGATGAAGCGTTTTTCTCGTCTGTATTGTTCAGAGGGTTCCTAATCCAATCTAAAGGCCCTGATTCACCTAACACATCTATAAATAAACACCTAAACCTAACCCTAATCTCATTGTTATCATCCATGGTGCCTCCATGCTGCATTAATCTAAACTAGCCTCTCTTCTCCACCCAAACAAATTAGAATAGAAGTATTCCAATTAGAAGATCAGATTTACAAATCAAAGTAGAGATTATTCAAGATCAGAATTGCTACAACAACACCTAATTCTCTTTTCTAAGAGTCCTATCGCTGTGAGTCTATGTTACTTTTACATATAATTGAATTAAAAAGTAATTGTGATAGGATTGTAAATTGGATCTGATGCATATGCCTGTAAATAAGATTAATCATATCAAGTTTTGTAATTTTTTATCCTTTAGATTCATACCCAATTGCTATTACCATATGCCTATCTGATTTACTTCTTCGTTTTTCAATTCACATGCTCATCTATATGTTTATGCCAGTTTTAATGTTTTGATTCTCTTCCCTTCTTTTCCTTTTTCTTTATGAGATTAGGCTAACTTCGAGCCTAACATATTGCGTTGAGATTTACATACGAATAATGTTGGAACGATTGGGAAAAGTTTGGGAAATATGCAATAAAATGAGATTTGACATAAATTGTTGATGAATATGGAAAATTGGTTTGGGCGTAATTTGGGACATGAGATTATAAACATAGTTTAGATTGGAAATTATGGGTAATTGGAATATATTGTAATCCAAAGATTTGAAATTGGGACTTGAATCAAAAAAGTGATAATGAACGCCTAGGACACGAGGTTAGATTCAGATTGCGGTATAAGACTGCCTGGAACCACCTGGCAAATCCATCAACCGCAATTTGGTATTCTAATGTGAGAGGTAAAAGGCAGAAACTAGATGCGTAATAATGCAAAGACACGAGATTACAATCAGATTGCGGTATAAGCCTGCCCGGAACCGCCTAGCAAATCCAACAACCACAAAACGGTAACCTAATGTAGGAGGTCTTGCAAGATTACGGTTATACTGAATTACTGAACACTTAACCAAGATAAGGCATGTGATTAGACATGGGGATAATGAAGGGTTAAGTGGGTAACATGGGTAGCATGTGAAACATAATAAAAGCACTTAACCAAGATGAGACATGTGATTAGACATGGGGATAAAGAGGGGTTAAGTGGGAATTCCTAGTGGGGACCAAGCTTAGGAGGGGTGTCAAGTGGTTGGACCCTTTTCAACCAGTAACCCATTTTAGTATCTATATGAGATCGAACAAGGTCGAGGACAGGGACACGCTTACTAGGGTTGATTGTAAGAGGTCAATAAAGAGTTAGCAATGGCAGTGCAAGTCCAACGGAGTCATGTACGTGCGTGGGTTCGGGCTGGTAGGTAAGACGCCATTGCATCGTGTAGGCATAAGCTGTGCATTTCAGTAGTATTGGGATTGCCGCCTTAGGGAGTGATACACCCTACTGTGGGACCAACACACGTATCTACGAGGTTAGGGAGCCGATTGAATGGGGAGGGTAGTGGGTACAACTAGTGGCGGTAGGAGCAAGTGGGCACCTACGAGAGTAGCTAGGAGTACACGAAGCTACCATTATTATAATTAGTAGGGAGGGATCATCTTTTAGTATGTAACTAGTATGTGGTACGGTGCAGAGCATATCTTATAGTGGCTAGACGCGCAGTCGATGTTCTATCTTGCCTACCTTGTCATATCTGCTTATGTTACAGTCATCTCTTATATCCAATTTATGTTCTTATCCTGTTACTTTACTGGTTATATTTAAAGTCACTAGACTCGCCAAACTTATGTCTGACCCTTTTGTTTCGCCTCTTTTATTTCTCACCTCCGCCCCCAGGTCCTTAGGGTGGGATTAGTGAAGCTTGACTTGGATCTCTTTCTTCTTGAAGTGCTTGGAAGTGTTGAAAGTAATGCTCAGCTTTATCTCTTTTTCATTATGGCTATATGGAGCGGGATTATGGTTTTTCTTTTATGTACTCTGATAATAATTTTGTTTAAGATGGATATTTGTGTACTTGGCTTTAGTATGTGGTTTTGATGTTGTAACCAAACATGTTTTGCTTTTCCGCTGCAATGAATAAATTTTTAAGTACCATTTTTTATATCTGTCTTGTGATGTTCTGTCCTATACTCTTATAATGCTCCATGAAAGTTAATGCATTCCCTTAGTGAGTGACATTAACGAACGTGGGGTGTTACATACTTCGTCTTTGTACCATTATCTTTCACCAAATGAAACACTTCTCTTTCAATCATCTTCGATCTAATTTCTTTATAAATTCTTCTATTATTAAATTGTCTCGCATTTTTTTCCTGCCATAGCCGATAAATTGCAGAAGTATATGCAGCACATGCTACGTCCCAACATTGGTCTTTGTCTCTAAAATAATTATGGATCCTCATTGCTTCATCTTCTAATGAAATGAAATTATTCCCTTTAAAACCAAAACTTATGTAACACTGCCTTCAAAATAAAGTTAGAGTATTTACTTGATAAAAATAAATGACTAATAGATTCAACTCCATTGCCACACAACAAGCATATATCATCTGAAGCTATACCAAACCTCATCAACCTTTCTTTGGTATTAGGCCTATTCTGAATTGCTAAAAAAGAAACGGATGACATTATTTTTGAATTCTTTGAATGCCAAATTACCTTAAGTAATCATTCGTCTTAATTTTTGGGGTACTTGATTTCGAATCGTCTATTTGTTTGTCAACTAGGTAAGAGAGAAATCCTTTTTTATTTTTATTTTGGATTTCTAGCTGATTTTCTACTCTAAGATTCGTTCGCTCGCTTAATGGAAATAACTATTCGGAGGTAAGGAAAAAGGCGTTGGAAATTTAAATTCTCGACTCGACAAGTGGTGAAAGTCGGCATGAGACTTAGCTTGTGTTCGGAAGTTATTTCGATGTTATGGAAATTTTATTATAATTTTTATATTAATTATTCGGCTTGTTGGGCCGAGGTTCAAACTTCGCCAGTTTTGGGGCAAGCGAACGACCGCCCATCATGGGTCAGGTCGGCCGCTACCCCTTACGCGGCACGGCCTGGAGCCCGACCCGAAACCGCTGGAATGATCGACCTTTCCTCCCCGTCCCCATTTCCAGCAAACCCAAAACCTCATCCTTCTCAAGCTCCAATCCATGCAACCCCGGTCCGTTTTGTCCCTAATTACCACCGAAATCATACCTGCGCAGATCTCTACCCTATTATACTCTAGATTTGCAATTTCTTTTGTTCTTTTCGGCGTTTCCTCCATGTCCCCTCCTCGAAAAGTCGTCGCTCAACACTCCAGTCTCACACCTCAGGAGGCCGCGTGGCTAGACCGCAACGAGGAGAAGATTCATCGTTACATGGCTACGGCAACTATGATTTTCATTATGGTCGACCGGTGAAGTTCACTGTTTTCGCTGTTTTTAATTTGGAGGAGTTGTTCATCGCTGCAGGTCTGGCACCGGTCCTGCACTTTGATGCCTTCGAGCGCGATTATTATCCGTGCTGCATCCGTTCATTTGATGCCCAGATGGATGCTACCATCGATGAAGAGTCTTGCATCATCCAGTCTGAGGTCATGGGCACCCACGTAGAGTTCTTTTACAATGATTTAGCAGAGATTTTAGACGTCTCGGCGGTTGGAGCCGAGCTGGATGCCGCTGAGATGGATGACCCTCATATTCTCGAGCGCTTCTTCCTTGGAGCCCCTGAAGTCTGGACCACTGCTAATCTACGGCCAATTGCTCGTCTAGTTCTGCGCATCATTCAGCAAAACATCATCCCAAAGACGGGAAGCTTTGAGTGGATTTATCCCTCAATGCGCCACACCACTTACGATACTCTAGAGGCATAGCCGTCAAGTGGGCACGCTTGCTTGTGATCTGGCTTCATGAGCCTTTCATTGGCACCTCGAGGAGACATTTCCCTTATAGTCGTCTTCTCAACCGTGTCTTCCGATACTTCCAAGTGGGGTTTACTAGGGAGACGACGACAAAGAAGGCGCCTACTTCCATTAATCGCGCCACTCTCCGTAAGATGGGCATTCAACTACCCGAGGCTCCTGTTCTCGCACCTCCTTCTCCTGTTCAGCAGCCGCCACTGCTGCAGCCTTAGCATCCATGACAGGAGAGCCCAGAGCTCGTCGTTCTCCGTAATATCTAGGATGAGCTTCAAGATGTCCATAGGTACCAGCGTCGGCAGGCGCACGAGATTGATTACATCTCTACGATACTGCGTGTTGACACGCCTTTTAGCAAGGCCATCACAAATCGATTTATATCCAAACAAACCACTGGACTTAAGTGTTAACTCTGGTTAACTTGTAATCACTTAGATGAAGTGTTAAAATGCTGATAAGTTTGGACTTTGCATGTTGGAAACTTCAGTTCAAATTGAACTGTTCGAATTAAACGAAGGAGGCTTGACTTCACTTCATTACTCCAACTTCAAATTGATGGCAGCTTTGGCTCTACGATCTAGGATCGACTAGCCCGGGTCGAACTTGACTCAACAGTACACTGAGAAGCTTGACAACTGAGCATCACTTCAGATCGAACCCATCGATCGGACCCTACCTGAGTAGTTACCTAGTCAAGAGCATGGCCATATTCTCTCGGCCCACTTGTCTATAAACCTGGATCGGCTTCCACCTAGTATGCATGATCTGGAAAGGCTTTCTCCATGCACTCCACAACAGTTACAAACTCTTCTGGATGGCCACCACGTTTCCATTCAACCCGACCCATGCTGCAGCCTATAAATACATGGTTCAAAGGCATTTCAAGGATATTCTTCTTTCTCTTTCGGATTTTCTTCTACATCAACGCAAGGACTTTGTGCTTCTCTTCAAATATAAGGACATTGTGTCACCACCGAATTCATTTCATTACTTAACACGAGGATTTCGTGTACAAACTTACATATTCAACACGAGGATTTCGTGTATAGACAGTATTATTTCTCCTCTTTCTTACAAATGTACTGGTTTATGTAATCTATCAGTATAAACAAAAGACTATAAAGTGGACATAGGCTTGGATTGAGCCAAACCACTATAAAAATATCATGTGTTCCATGTTGTTTATTTACTTTCTACACTTTTTGATTTATGTTTTTAAGTGCATTGCATACTCGGTGATAGGAATTATCACCTTAGGGTGTTAGTGCCAAATTTTGGTCTAACATTTTTGGCGTGCCAGGAAGGAGTATACGCTACTACTTAGACTTCTAGTTTGAAAAGAAGCAGATTGTTTGGAATTTTCGATAAATAGTCAAAAGGAAGAAGGATGGAATTTTCTCCCGTGTCGAGGATGTTGTCACTGAAGGCGCTAGGAACGAGGGGCGCCAGGAGGCTTCCTCTCACGGTGATCCCTCAATATACTTGACTAAAGAGGAAATTGATGGCGTTCTTATTGAATTAATAAACTAGACGACGTGGCAAGATGAACTTCTTTGGAAGCAGCAGGAAAAGATGAACAATTTCTTCACTTGGATGATGGAAGGCCGAGCAACAATGGTTTACACGCTGGAACAAGTGCTATTGGTATGCAAACAACAGCAAATTTGGCTCGAGTTGTAATAGACCCTCTGGTCGAATTGGGTTGGATCCCAAATCGAGTATGCAACATTGATTTGGACATAGCAAGGGGTAGCCGCCCTCCTTTGGATGATGTACAATGTGATGCCTCAATTCACATTGCTTTAGACATGAACACGACGACTGCTAGAAATTTAGGCCAGGCTCGGCCTACATCTACTCCAGATCGAATGGATTCTAGAGCACTAGAATTAGCGCAACTCCAAGATGGAGCACCCTAGGTTGAAATCACGAACCAGCTTAGGTCGAGTAGTTAGAACAACGAGCCGAGACACATTCGACCCGAATTTTAGAGCCAAGCATAGGCTCCCTCACTCTCTTGGGCTTAACGTTGGGAGCACCAGTACAGGATTGGACGACTGGCGACAGTTGCTGACTGATGGAAACCACATCGCTAATGTAATTCGGCGCTTTGCGAGAGGCAACAGTTCCCAAGAGGACATGGATAATGTCAATCGTAGCCTATTCTCATGAGAAATCCAGAATTCCCGCAACCCTCCAGACTTCAAGCTACCATCTTTGGAGCCATATAACGATAGGACGGATCCTACCGTGCATCTAATGCGCTATATGGAAGTTTTATCAGCGTCGGAAAATGTCATGGCCAAATGATTCCCCCTCTTCTTGATTGATATAGCTGTTATGTGTTTCCGGTAGTTAGAATCTGAATTGATCAACAACTGGAAAACATTGGTCGCTCATTTTATTGAACAATTTCAGGTCCACATTTTCGATCCAAGAATGTTATGTCACTCACTTCAATCAAACAAAGGTCCGGCGAGACCCTACATTCAAATCTGGAATGATTCAACGTTGCAGTGGCGTTAGTAGATCGACCTAAACCACCTATGGTGTTGATGGAAGCTGCATCCAGCATTCTCGATAAGTCGGACTTCAAGATTTCTTTACACTAAAATCCACTGAGAGATCTTGGCGAATTCTATTTTGAAGCAGAGAGGTTTCTATGGGAGAAAGATGCAAATTCTGATAAGGATATTCTCGATGTTAGCATGGTCAAGGACGGAGGACCGTCCAATTCCGGAAAAGGCGGTGACAGGGGTAAAGGAAAGGTCGGTGCTAGGAATGACCGCAATATTCATCCTTGGAGAGGGCCTAGATACGATAAATACACTGAGCTTAATGTCGCACCAATTGATATCTATCTAGATATGAGGGATGCTATCTCCTATCCAAAACCTCACAGGAGGGAGTCAACGCAAAGAGAACGCAATTTTGGTAGACATTTCATGTTTCATGAGATGGACAGTCATAATACTAATCAATCCAGGCATTTGCGAGACTGATGAAGAAAGGGTTAGAAGCGGAGAGCAACCCGAGTCAAGCAACTAACAACGCTGACACCCGCGTTGCCACCTCTTGCTCCCCGGAGAGGGAATGATCCTGGACCGAGTACTCGCGGGATCGTCATGAGCTGATCTAGATTAGATCACAGTGGATTGTCTATATTTGTTAGGATATAAGATCTGCTTTGTATGTTTTTAGTTTTACGGATGGCTACGTCGACTCACGTATGCATGGGGATTAGGATTTAATCCTCAGATATACTCTGTTCTCGATAATAAAACCATCCAACAAACAATTGGCTAAGTTAAAGTAAACAAGTATGAGATTAGGATTTAACCCCTAGGCGTGCTCTGGATTCAACAATGAACCAAACAGGATATGTTTTGGTTTTGTAATATTTTCTAAATCTAATAAAACAGATTTTTCGAGCATGGATTATGTTTGGCAAACTTAAGTGTCTGCCAAGGATGTGGGAAGATTCTCAATCTTAACCTATGTATGGCTTATACTTATCTGTGAACCCTAGGTATGGATTATGCCTAGGGACAGACTATCTTGTGAGGATGTGGTAATTATAGCTCCATCTCGATGTGAGCATGGGTTATACTCAATTGGTTTCCTAAGTATGGATTATACTCGAGAACATCGAATTGTCTTGTCAGGACGTGAAAAAATAACTCAATAAAACTCGAGTATGGATTATGCTCAGTTTGAACTTCCGGGTATGGATTATGCCTGAAAGGTTGGGTCCCCTTGCTAAGATTTGATGGGATGATCTGAACGTCACTCGAGTATGTTTTATACTCAAAACTGACGCCCAAGCATGGTTCATGCTCGAAAAGGTTAGGCAGTACTGTCAAGATTGATACATCTGTTTGCCTCTTTTTCTTTTTAGGTATGGATTATGCTCGCAGTTGGACGGGCCCGGCGAGGCCCTGGTTTTCTTGGTTTTCTCTTTTAATACGATCCAAAGCAATCATCAGAGTTTTGGATTTTTAGTCTTCTTATATTATGGTTTGGCATGACCATAATTTCTGGTTTTCTATTTAATACGATCTAGCGCAATCATGGCATTTTGGAATTTTAGTCATATAGGATTTCTATGGATTACGGATTTCTTGAATTATTCAGAACACACCTTTTTCAAGAAAGATATATTCTGAGTAGCAAAGTGTTGACACGCCTTTTAGCAAGGCCGTCACAACTCGATTTCTATCAAAACAAATCATTAAGGACCTGAGTGTTCACTCTTGTTGGCTTTTAATCACTTGGATGATATGTTAAAGTGTTGATAAGTTTGGTTATTGCATGTTGGAAGCTTCGGTTCGGATCGAACGAAAGTGGCTCGACCTCACTTCATTACTTCACCTTCAAATTGAAGGCGACTTCGGCTCAAGGCTCTGGGATCGACTAGCACAGGTCAAACTTGAACCAACCGTACGCCAAGGAGCTTGGGAAATGGGCATCTCTTTGGATTGAATCCATTGATCTGACCCCACCTGAGCAGCTATCTAGCCAAGAACGTGGCCCTATTATCTCGCCCCCACTCGCCTATAAACCCGGATCGGGTTCCACCTTGTATGCACGACATGGAATGGATTTATCCACTCACCCAACAATAGTTTCGAACTCTTCTGGATGGCCGCCACATGTCCATTCGACCCGACCCAGCTGCAGCCTATAAATACATGGTTCGAAGGCATTTCAAGGATCTTCTTCTTTCTCTTTCAGATTTTCTTCTTTATCAACGGAAGGACTTTGCCCTTCTCTTAAAACATGAGGACATTGTATCATGACTGAGTTCATTACATTACTTGACACGAGGATTTAATGTATAAACTTACATATTCAACACGAGGATTTCATGTATAAACACTCTTCTTTCTCCTCTTTCTTACAAATGTACTGGTTTATGTAATCTGCCAGTATAAAAAAAATATTATAAAGTAGACATAGGCTTGAATTGAGCCAAACCACTATAAAAAAACATCGTGTGCCCCTTGTTGTTTATTTACTTTCTGCACTTTGTGATTTGTGTTTGTGAGAGCATTGCATACTCTATGATAGAATATATCACCTTGGGGTGTTAGTGCCAATTTTTGGTCTAACACTACATTCCTCGTGTGTGTTGGATCTAGATTAACCCTAGAGAGGGGTGAATAGGGTTTGTTAAATTAATTCGAGATATTAATAGATATCACAACATATAATAATAATTACAGCACAAATAACAGAGGAGTAAATAGGTGCAGAAAGTAACTGACACAAAGATTTTACCCAGCTTCGGCAAACCCTGCATATTGTTGCATTCCCCAAGGTTTTTACTATAATTAAAAACAAACTCCCAAATACAAAAACTAATAAACTCGCGACTCCCTCACTAACCGCCTATACAGTCTTGTACACTCGCAAACCTTGCTATTAATCTAATTCTACGCTCAAAACCCTACACTAATTTCTGTCCTCGAAACCAAATTTTCCCTTAGCTACAAACCTGTAGCTAGTAAACCTTAGTTATTACAAATGCTAGAAAACTGCTAGTTAAAACCTTATAACTAGATGACATAGTTTTACAGAAAACTAGAAAACCGTATGTTTACAAACAAACTAGAAAACCATTGAACGATTATAAAAGGATTGAAAAAACAATACAATAATAGAATAAATAAAAACCCTCAAGCCCTTGAAATTAAAACAAGCTGGCCCACTTCCATTTTTATTTTCATTTTGGCTTCCTCCCAAAAATGTCGGTCGATATCAAAGTGAAGCTAGGGTTTTTCTTGTTCTCCAAAACATGATTGATTTTCCCTTGAATTTATTCTCTTTGGCTTCAAATTAGTGTGACTTGCTTGGCGTTTTCCCCTCTTTGTCAATCAATTCAAGAATTGCTCTCGATCGAAACAAAAAAATGTGAGCTTTCTGAATTTTTTTTCTTTGCTTGAATTTGTTGTTTATGATTTTCGATGGTTAGCCGATGATGAAGTGTGTGAAATATATTGGTTATAGAAAACCTAAATATGCTCTAATTTCGTGAATATGGCTTGACTTGATTTCTTGCGTGATTTTGGTGAGATTTCCCCTTTGTTTCTTCGGCTTTGAGCAATTCTGGAAATAGAAATATTATTTATGGCCCCTTAAATTTCCACTTGCGTGATTGTTGCCTTGATTCCTTTTTCTTTGATGAAAATTGTCATGGATATCTCGTTGGGTTGCTGGAAGGATTCGAATTGATTTTTGGCAACACAGAATTGCAAATTACACATTGTTATCATTTATTCTTTGTAAATTCGGCACTGAAATTCTGGAAAACAAAAAAATTTGTTTCTTGCCGAATATTATTCACTGAATTTTCGGAAATAGTTTTCCCATATGTTCATTGAAATATGTAAATCCTTATAGTAGATTTGTAACAACCCGAAAAATCAAAATCAATTTAAATTTTTTATTTTAGCTATTTTAATGTATTTTGAATATTTAAAATGATTTATTTTAAATAATAACAACTAAAATTTTATTTTGAATGAAGTTAGAACGAATAAATTTATTTCAATTATATAACGAGTCTGAAATGGCGCGGTAGTTTGAAAATTCGATTTCAAATTTCAAATGAATGTACAAGATTCAAAATAAACCGGATTTCAGTAAAATCAGAAATATCAAAATCTATTTGAAAATCTCTTTCCAACGAATGTGAAAAATCCAGATTTCATAACAGGAAAGAAAAGTTATGTCCAGTTGAAAATTCATAATAGTCGCTATGGTATTTCAAATAATAGATAGCCGTTAAAAATAGCGATTTTGCAAACAACCTCCATTTTCGACGAAACCACTTTTATTATATCCGAAATGTAAAATTATTGTTAGATTCCAATTTTCATAATTATTGAAATTAATATGTGAGCGTGGCAAAAGAAAACGTGTTTGGCAATTTCAGTTTGAATTTAAACGACTGGAAAATGACCGTTTTTCAAACGGTCTCCAAATTCGACGAAATTGGTTTTGTTAGGAACGTATTGTCAAAACATAGTTAGATTTATTTTTTTGGAATTTTTGGAGTCAGTATGTGGCCCCTGTAAATTAAAATGTACGTTGAAATCAGTTTTGAACTTTAAATTAATTTATATTTTAATTTTAATGGTAACTGACCGAAATAGTCAAATTGGCTTTTTGAACATATCACACCGTGTTTGGAATGAGGGTATTTAGCTAGGAGCGATAGTCGTTGGGTTCGATTTGGGGTTCGAATGAAAAAGTAACTTTTTGGAAATAAATTAAATAAAAAATATATATTATTATATAAAGTCAACCCCATTCATTCTCTTTCTCACATTCCGTTCAAAGAAGAAAAAAAGAAACCACTCAATCCCTCATCGTTCAGCACCTCCGCCCGTCACTCCATCCGCTGTCGCATCACCCTCTGACCAGCGCCGCCATCTCCGGCAACCCCTCCTTCGCGCCTCTCTCTCCTTCCTCCCCTCCTTTTCCTTCTTCATTTGCAGCCGACGCCCCCACAACCCCAAATCGAGAGGCCCTAGCCGCCACCGTGGCCTCCACTGCCGCCGCCACCTTTCGGAGCAACCACAACCCCCCTCCAATTCGATCAGCAATTCTTCCCCCTCCCCCGCTGTGAGTTTTCTCTTCCTTTATTTATGATTTCTTAGATTATGAAAATAAATATTTATGATTTCTTAGTTTATAAAAAAATAAAAAGATATGGTTTTTAAAAATAAAAAGATATGATTTTTGATTATACAAAGGTAGGATTTTTATGTTATGAAAAATATGATTTTTATTCATATAAAATATGAATTCAATTTACATAACCATGAGTAAAAATTAGATTTTTATATATGGAGTAGTGGTATAAAAATATGATCTTTATAATATATGAAGTGAGATAAAATGTGATTTTTATTCTATATATAGCTTTATTTAAATATAAAGATGAGATTTTAGAAAATATAAAGACGAGATTTTTAAAAATATAAAGATGAGATTTATTTTAAAAATATATAAATGAGATTTTTATCATATGAATCATAATGTTTTTAGTTGGATAAAAATTCGATGTTTAGTTAGATAAAAGTTCGATTTTTAGTAAGATAAAAAAATTCGATTTTTAGTTATATAAAAATACAATATATATATATATATAGTGATATAAAAATGCAATTTTTAAATATGTAAGTATCATATTAAAAATGTGATTTTTAATATGAACAGCGTGGAAAAGACTACGTTGAAATTTCGGGCAAATCCAATCCGTTCAGAAATAAAGAATGGAGGAGTGGATCCCAAAGGTGAGAACTACTCACTCTAATCTATTTTCTAGTTAAATATATATATATATATACTAGGATGCAGACGGTGCTTAGTAGCACCCGACACCTTTGATTGAAACCATGGATGTTTGGTTGCTTGTTTGATTGGTTTATTTGTTTGAATTTGGTTTGCGAAGTGAAATGGATTGATTAGAATTGGTATATCTATGGAGCGATCTAGTATTAGGAGAGGAACAAGGCTAGACCTGATTCCGTGTAACAACCCGTATTCTATGCATTGGAGGATCGTAGAATATTTATTTCTTTCCCATATGAAGTCGTATGGTCATGTAACTTTGGGAAACAACCATTAGGGTCATTTCCTATATTCATGATTTTTGTCGATTTTTAAATGACCGTTTTGCCCCTAGCTGATCTTGTTTTGGCCATAACTTTTGATTGGAAAGGAATTTTGACCTGAAACCAATTCCATTAGATTTGTTTGATGGTTTGCCTTTCTGTAGAGTGATCATATGTGAAAAACGGACTTACCGTTTGGGAGATATGGCTGAAATAAGGTTTGGAAGGTGAAAAACTGCTTAACCGGGCCAAATAGGGTGATTAGTGAATGGGCCCATAACCCATTTCGGGATTAGGGTTATGGGGAGGCTGAAAAGAGTTAGAGATTCATTCCATTTCAGTTTTCTAGCCTCCACTTACCTCCTAGAAACCCTAAAAATGGCCTCCAACCTCTAAACCACCTCCAAATCATCTTCTAATCAAGGATTAAGCCTAGCAACATCAAATCAAGGGAGAACTTCACCAAATCAACGTTAGAGCTGCTGTTTAGCATCGGGATTCACACCAAATCAGAGATTTATTTCAGATCTTAGTTTATTTGTGGCTTAGGTGAGTGATTTGCATAGTTCCTCACTAATTATGGCTAATTAAGGGTAATTAGTGTTAATTAGCGAATTTAAACATGATAAAATTCTGGAAAAATATTTATAAAATTCAAAATGATGTTTTAGACCTCTGATATGAATTTGGGTTAATTTGGTTAAATTTTGCTAATTATATCATTAGTTTCACCTAAACATGCTTAAGGGGAAATATGGGGTTTTGGCTATGTTTGATCCATTTTAACCTATCATATTGTTGTTTTGATGTTTGTGGTTGATTATGCATGTTGTTATGACTGTATGGTATGCTTTGTGATTGATTAGAATAGTTGGAATAGTCGAAAACGTCGTCGAGTGGCATAAAACTGCTTGTTGGGAAAAGTGCAGAAAACAGACCGATCCGGATCGGAACGGAGAGAGGGCCCGATCCGCTCCCATACTTCATTCTCCGATCTATTTTCTCTTCTCGTGGCATGCAGTATTCGATCCGATCCGCCATGGTACCCCGACCCGAACCAATGTACTACGACGAGGCTTGGAGACTACGACCCAACCCGAGTTGATTAGATGAAGCCGATCCGAAATGTGGCACATTGGAGGACTCTGACCCAAACCGGTGATGGCGACTGAACGTGGAGATTCGATCCGATCTGCCGAGGTGATGATGACCCGATCTGATCCAGAGAAGAAGGAGCACTCCGATCCGAACCGAACTGATGACTAGGGGTAGATCCGAACCGATCCGGTGATGACCCATAACCCGAGATGCAAAGGTAGTCCAAATGGGAAGTTAGAGCTCAGGATCCAGTTGGGAACCAATGAGTTCACTTCATAGTTGGGCTTTGCTGCGGGACGTGTGCTAAGGAGTTGTCGACGTTCATAACTTCGATTCACCGCTGAAAATGGATGATGGGCTACTTATCAGTGTAGTAGAGTCATTATGACTCGAGGGGCAAGGTGATGGTAGCAAGACTACGTTATCAGTGCAGTAGAGTCATTATGACTCGAGGGGCAAAGTGATGCGTAGTAAGACTATGAGCCAGTGCAGTGGGGTCATTGTGACTCCATGGGGCAGAGTGGACATAGTAAAGGATTAGTAAGGCTATGAGCCAGTGCAGTGGGGTCATTGCGACTCCATGGGGCAAAGTGGACATAGCAAAGGATTAGTGGCTATGTATCAGTGCAGTGAAGCCATTTATGACTTCATGGGGCAAAGTGATCATAGCAAGGTATGTTGGGTGATCGAAGTGGTGAATATCGTATGCTTTATGCACTGAGTGAGAGATGTGAGGATGGTTGTTATGCTTGATTGTTTGCAATCACTATGACATGCACACCCCACCCCCGTTACCTTTACACCATTTGAAATGGCACCTTATAGTGTTGTACAGTATGTAGTGCTAACTCTTTGGTTGCAGGTCCAAGTTCAGGTATGTTTTAGTCTACCTGTTATTGTTCTGTTTAGATGCTTATCGCTCATACCAGGCTTTATGTCTGACCCAGAGTTTTATGTCTCCTCTTATTACTCTGGGTGCTCACACGAGCTGACTAGAGACAGGTTAGCTGGTGATGCGCAAGTAGCTGATTCGGAGGCAAGCAGGAGGATTCCACGTATGATATATATATATTCTCCCTGTGTCGTTGGTGGTCGCTACTTGGGCATTAGTAGTGTACCACCTTTATCTTGCGTTGCTTTTGAGACAGTTTGAAAAGTTGTAATAATGTTAGCTTTGGATCATAAGCTGTACTTGGATTTTCCGCTGCTATGTTAGTTTGTTTTCAGCTTATGCACTGTCTCACCTGTTTTATGTCAAGTATGTTGTTATTATATTTTGTTCCATGCGCTGTGAGACATTTTACAGGTTCCTTGTTAGTTCATTCTCTTCTTCCCCTTTTCTTCTGACGATCCGTCCCGTGCAAACTGGACACGTGTACAGCGCACCTTTGGAGTAAATGTCGGTTGGTGCGGGGCGGGCCGTCATATTTGGTATCAGAGCTCTAGGTTGCGTAGTTAACCTAGGGAAAGACACTAGGGAGAGATAGTACGTATATGAGAGCGTGTATTTGTGATTACTTTGGTTTTCAAAAGCTATATATATATATATACTATTAGTAGTATAAGAATGAAGTCGTACTGCACTAACACCACTATGGGGTCGTTAATCGTTTCCCCTTTTACAGATTGACGATGAGCCGATATGCTAGAGGTGCTGGTAGGGGGATCCAATAATGGGAATGCTGCTGACATGAGGGCGATGTTTACTGACCTCATGAGAGACATGCTTAGGGAGGTGCAAGGGGCAGTTCCCAATCCCGGAATTGGTGGTGGTCCAGTAGTGCAGGTGCCTAGGGTCGATTTCGCCAAGTTGTGCAAGGATTACACTAACCTTGGTGGGAAGCCGTTCCACGGAACGGAGTCGGCCACAGATGTTCAGGATTGGTTGGATAGTTGTGATCGTATCTTCGACGACCAGGGTATCAAGGATGCGATGAAGAGAAGGCTAGCATCTCGTCAGCTGCAAGGGCGAGCGATGAATTGGTGGAATGCCATTAGAACCGCTACTCCAGAATATCAGGTTACTTGGGATCAGTTCAAGGCTCGCTTTAGCGAGAAGTTTATTCCAGCTGCCCAGAAGTCAGTGTTGTTTAAGAGATTCCTGGAACTCAAGCAGAATGGTCGGCCAGTCTCGGACTATATTGCTGAGTTCGACACTTTGTCGAAGTATGGACTATCTCTTATCATACTCCTGAGAAGAAGAATGAGAAGTTCATTACTGGTTTGGATGGATACTTGGGGGAAAGGCTTATCAACCACATCGATGAGACTTTTGAATCGATTGTGGGGAAAGCTTTGAGATCAGAGAGTCTTTACCCTAAGTCAAAGAATGAGGCTGCATCTGCAGAAGGGCTGAAGCCGCAAGCAGGTGGTGGAGGCAAGAATAGCTCTCAGAATAAGAGGAAGCAGAGCCAATCTAAGGATGGCCAGAAAAAAGAACAAGAAAGAAGTTGAGTGCTTCAGCTGTGGTAAGAAGGGACATTATGCTAAAGAATGTCGGGCCAAGCCAGCGGATAGGAAGTGCTATAACTGTGGTCAAGTGGGACATCATAAGGATAAGTGTCCGCAACCTCTTAAGGAGAAGCAGATTGTGAAAGCATATGCTATTGATGTTGTTCCTTCTTCGTCGAATGCCCCGACTGCGGCGGAGAAAGGAAAGAATGTTGTTATTCAAGGTATGCTTTCTATTTATGATGTACCAGTTCGAGTTTTGTTTGATACTGGGGCTTCCCGTTCCTTCATATCTAGTGACCTGGTAGATAGGTTGGGACTGGAACCCGAGATAGTCGATAGACCATTGGTTGTGACGAACCCGATTGGTGGTTCGACTAGCCTTAGTGTGATTTTCCGAAATTTGGTCTTATCGAGTCATGGATGTATGTTTGTTTGTGATTGCTTTGTTTTGGGCTTTACTGGGTATGGCATTATATTGGGAGTCGATTGGCTCCAAAGATACGGGGTGGTGGTAGACTGTGAGGGCTTTTTGGTGACAGTTAGGGCGGATGATGGGCGGAGGGTAGTGTTTGGTAGTCTACCTTGTGATGGAGTAATGGCTAGTTTTATAAATTCCCTCGACATCCCGCAGGATGAGTTGTCAGATGTGCCCGTGGTTGGCCAGTATCCGGACGTCTTCGAGGAGGTGACCGGGCTTCCACCACACCGAGAGATTGAGTTCCGTATTGATTTAGTGAAAGATGCCAGACCTATAGTGATGCCACTTCGTCGTATGGCACCAAGGGAGCAGCGAGAGCTCGGGGTGCAAGTCAGCAATCTTTTGAAGAAGGGATTTATTAGAAGAAGTGTCTCCGAGTGGGGAGCACCAGTTGTGTTTGCCACTAAGGCAGATGGTTCCCTTCGTTTGTGTGTGGACTATCGCGAGTTGAATAAGGTAATGAGGAAGAATAAGTACCCTCTACCGCGGATAGATGATTTGTTTGATCAACTGGAAGGAGCAAGAGTGTTCTCCCAGTTGGACCTCGCGATAGGATTTCATCAGCTACGAGTAGCGGATGAGAGTGTTCCGAAAACGACATTTAGGACGCCGTCTGGATTTTATGAGTGGTTGGTCATGCCATTTGGGTTGACCAATGCACCAACATATTTTGTGGATCTTATGAATCGAGTATTCAGAGATCAGTTGATTAAGTTTGTTCTTGTGTTCGTAGACGATATCCTTGTTTACTCGAGGACAGAGGAGGAACACAAGGGACACTTGAGGATAGTGATGGAGGTGTTGAGGAAACACTAATTGAAAGCGAAATTCTCTAAGTGTCACTTTTGGAGAAGGGAAGTGATATTCTTGGGCCATGTTGTTTCAGAGAATGGTATTGCCGTGGACCCCGCGAAGGTGGCTACGGTACAGGATTGGCCTATGCCCAAGAATGCAAAAGATGTAAGAAGTTTCTTGGGGTTAGCTGGATATTATCGTAAGTTTATCCAGGACTTCTCCAAGACAGCGGCACCGTTGACTCAGTTGACTAAGAAGAATCAGTCCTTCGTCTGGGACGGAGTGTGTGAGAATGCATTCAAGAGTCTAAAAGAAAAGTTGACGCGTGCGCCAGTATTAGTCATTCCTAAAGGGAATGAAAAGATGACGGTATACACAGATGCTTGTTGTACCGGACTAGGTGCTGTATTGATGCAAGGAGGTAGGGTTGTAGCTTATGCTAGTCGACAACTAAAGCTACATGAGAAAAAGTATCCTACCCATGATTTGGAACTGGCAGCGATTGTGTTCGCATTAAAGATGCGGAGACACTATCTTTTGGGAGAAAGATTTGAGTTGTTCACCGATCATAAATCGTTAAAGTATCTCTTCTCTCAGAAAGATCTGAATCTCCATCAGCAGAGATGGTTAGAGTTCTTGGCTTCGTATGATTTTGATATCGCATACACACCTGGGAAAGGTAATGCGGTAGCCGATGCCTTGAGTAGGAGACATGCCAGTTTAGGGGCTATGTTTCTTGAATGGAAGCAACTGGAGTATATCGCGGGGTTTGATTTCAGACCAAAGTGCGAATTGGATCCAGACATGCTAGCTAGTTTGACGATCAGACCCACTTTGATAGAGCGGATTGGTTCCAGCCAGAGGGACGATCCTAATCTATTGGAAATCATCTCCAAGTTAGAGATGGACATCGACGGTGAGGAGATGAATGTGTATGGGCTTGATCGAGATGGATGGCTTAGAAAGAATGGAAGACTAGTTGTACCCAACGTCAATGGTTTGAGAGATGAAGTGCTTAGAGAATGTCATCACTCAAAACTGACTATACATCCCGGTGGTAATAAGATGTATCGAGACATGAAGCAGACTTACTACTGGGAAGGGATGAAAAGAGACGTTGGGAAGTTTATATCCAAATGCATGAATTACCAGCTAGTTAAAGCCGAGCAAAAGAAGCCTAGTGGGTTGTTGCAACCATTAGAAATTCCCGAATGGAAATGGGAGCAAGTCTCGATGGATTTCATCGATGGTTTACCGAAGACTAGATCGGGACATGATAGCATTTGGGTAATTGTGGATCGATTGACTAAAAGCACAAGATTTATACCAGTCAAATCGACCAGAACGGCAGCTAAGTTAGCAGAATTGTATATGAAGTGGGTAGTGAGATTTCATGGAGTACCTAAAAGCATTGTGAGTGACCGAGACCCGTTGTTCACTAGTGGGTTTTGGAAGAGCTTACAAGAGGCTCTAGGGTCAGAATTACATCTCAATATCGCATATCATCCTCAGACCGACGGTCAGACGGAGAGGGTGAATCGTATATTGGAAGATCTCTTGAGAGCTTGTATATTGGATTTTGGTGGATCATGGGATGAATATTTGCATCTAGTAGAGTTTGCATATAATAATAGCTACCAATCCAGTATCGGTATGGCTCCATATGAAGCTTTGTACGGAAGACCGTGCAACTCACCATCATGTTGGATAGAGACTGGCGAGAAGTTTATGCTTGGACCAGATGTGGTGAGGGAAACTTCAAATAAGATTAAGACCATTCAACAACGAATGAAGGCTGCTCAAGATAGGCAGAAGAGTTATGCTGATAAGAGGAGAAGAGACTTAAAATTCTCCGTTGGTGACTTGGTGTTTGTCAAGATTTCTCCGTTGAAGAGCGTCATACGATTTGGCAGGAGAGGCAAGTTGGCACCAAGATTTGTTGGACCATTCCCAGTTCTCGAACAAGTTGGGAATTTGGCGTATAGAGTTGACCTACCAGAGAAGATGGCGGGAGTTCACAACGTATTTCATGTTTCCCAGTTAAGGAAGTTCGTACACGACCCTGATATGACTATTTCACCTGATCAGTTAGAGGACTTCGAAGTAGAGCCCGAGGCGGTTGGGAACCGCAAGCCGATCCGTATTGTCAAGCACGATAGGAAGAAACTTCGAAGGAAGGCGGTGAGGCTAGTCAAGGTTCAGTGGGGCGAGAACGAGAATGACTGTACTTGGGAGACAGAGGAGAGCATTAGGAAGACGTATCCAGAACTCTTTGCCTGGTAAGATTTACTTAGTAATTTAGTTATACTGCATGCTAGGATAGACTTGTTTTGCATGTTTGATGGTTGTTTTATGGTTGATAGGCATGCGGGACCCTTTTTGTGTGTTTTGGTTAGGGAATTTTGGGGGGCGAAATTTCTTAAGGGGGGGAGGGGTGGGGGGAGAATGTAACAACCCGTATTCTACGCATTGGAGGATCGTAGAATATTTATTTCTTTCCCATATGAAGTCGTATGGTCATGTAACTTTGGGAAACAACCATTAGGGTCATTTCCTATGTTCATGATTTTTGTCGATTTTTAAATGACCGTTTTACCCCTAGCTGATCTTGTTTTAGCCATAACTTTTGATTGGAAAGGAATTTTGATCTGAAACCACTTCCATTAGATTCGTTTGATGGTTTACCTTTCCGTAGAGTGGTCATATGTGAAAAACGGACTTACCGTTTGGGAGATATGGCTGAAATAAGGTTTGGAAGGTGAAAAACTGCTTAACCGGGCCAAATAGGGTGATTAGTGAATGGGCTCATAACCCATTTCGGGATTAGGGTTATGGGGAGGTTGAAAAGAGTTAGAGATTCATTCCATTTCAGTTTTCTAGCCTCCACTTACCTCCTAGAAACCCTAAAAATGGCCTCCAACCTCTAAACCACCTCCAAATCATCTTCTGATCAAGGATTAAGCTTAGCAACATCAAATCAAGGGAGAACTTCACCAAATCAACGTTAGAGCTGTTGTTTAGCATCGGGATTCGCACCAAATCAGAGATTTATTTCAGATCTTAGTTTATTTGTGGCTAAGGTGAGTGATTTGCATAGTTCCTCACTAATTATGACTAATTAAGGGTAATTTGTGTTAATTAGCGAATTTAAACATGATAAAATTCTGGAAAAATATTTATAAAATTCAAAATGATGTTTTAGACCTCTGATATGAATTTGGGTTAATTTGGTTAAGTTTTTCTAATTATATCATTAGTTTCACCTAAACATGATTAAGGGGAAATATGGGGTTTTGGCTATGTTTGATCCATTTTAACCTATCATATTGTTGTTTTGATGTTTGTGGTTGATTATGCATATTGCTATGACTGTATGGTATGCTTTGTGGTTGATTAAAATAGTTGGAATAGTCGAAAACGCCGTCGAGTGGCGTAAAACTGCTTGTTGGGAAAAGTGCAGAAAACAGACCGATCCGGATCGGAACGGAGAGAGGACCCGATCCGCTCCCATACTTCATTCTCCGATCTATTGTCTCTTCTCGTGGCATGCAGTATTCGATCCGATCCGCCATGGTACCCTGACCCGAACCAATGTACTACGATGAGGCTTGGAGACTACGACCCGAACTGAGTTGATTAGAAGAAGCCGATTCGAACTGTGGCACATTGGAGGACTCTGACCCGAACCGGTGATGGCGACTGAACGTGGAGATTCGATCCGATCTGCTGAGGCGATGATGACCCGATCCGATCCAGAGAAGAAGGAGCACTCCGATCCGAACCGAACTGATGACTAGGGGTAGATCCGAACCGATCCGGTGATGACCCATAACCCGAGACGCAAAGGTAGTCCAATTGGGAAGTTAGAGCTCAGGATCCAGTTGGGAACCAATGAGTTCACTTCATAGTTGGGCTTTGCTGCGGGACGTGTGCTAAGGAGTTGTCGACGTTCATAACTTCGATTCACCGCTGAAAATGGATGATGGGCTACTTATCAGTGCAGTAGAGTCATTATGACTCGAGGGGCAAGGTGATGGTAGCAAGACTACGTTATCAGTGCAGTAGAGTCATTATGACTCGAGGGGCAAAGTGATGCGTAGTAAGACTATGAGCCAGTGCAGTGGGGTCATTGCGACTCCATGGGGCAGAGTGGACAAAGTAAAGGATTAGTAAGGCTATGAGCCAGTGCAGTGGGGTTATTGCGACTCCATGGGGCAAAGTGGACATAGCAAAGGATTAGTGGCTATGTATCAGTGCAGTGAAGCCATTTATGACTTCATGGGGGCAAAGTGATCATAGCAAGGTATGTTGGGTGATCGAAGTGGTGAATATCGTATGCTTTATGCACTGAGTGAGAGATGTGAGGATGGTTGTTATGCTTGATTGTTTGCAATCACTATGACATGCACACCCCACCCCCGTTACCTGTACACCATTTGAAATGGCACCTTAGAGTGTTGTACAATATGTAGTGCTAACTCTTTGGTTGCAGGTCCAGGTTCATGTATGTTTTAGTCTACCTGTTATTGTTCTGTTTAGATGCTTATCGCTCATACCAGGCTTTATGTCTGACCCAAAGTTTTATGTCTCCTCTTATTACTCTGGGTGCTCACACGAGCAAACTAGAGACAGGTTAGCTGGTGATGCGCGAGTAGCTGATTCGGAGGCGAGCAGGAGGCTTCCACGTATGATATATAGATATTCTCCCTGTGTCGTTGGTGGTCGCTACTTGGGCAATAGTAGTGTACCTCCTTTATCTTGCTTTGCTTTTGAGACAGTTTGAAAAGTTGTAATAATGTTAGCTTTGGATCATAAGCTATACTTGGATTTTCCGCTGCTATGTTAGTTTGTTTTCAGCTTATGCACTGTCTCACCTGCTTTATGTCAAGTATGTTGTTATTATATTTTATTCCATGCGCTGTGAGACATTTTACAGGTTTCTTGTTAGTTCATTCTCTTCTTCCCCTTTTCTTCTGACGATCCGTCCCGTGCTAACTGGACAGGTGTACAACGCACCTTTGGAGTAAATGTCGGTTGGTGCGGGGCGGGCCGTCACATTCCGGTTCTAGTATCGCGTCGTTATGCTGCCGAAATTTTCTAAAAATATTAGAACAATAAAAATATCATTTTTATTGTATTAATGAACTGCATAAAATATTCATGTGATGAAATAAATATTTTATCGTTAAACATATAATTCTTAACGTGTATATGAATGAAAATAAATATTCATTTACAAACTGGACGATTTGTTTATGTACACTCATTTGACTGATATTGATTGGGACGATATATTTTACACATCGCCCAACTGCACAAATAAAATTCGTGTGTATTGATTGAAACCCCACACGGGTATTGAGATGATATTTGACATACATTAGTCCCAATTGTTAATTGTATGTCAATCGATTGGTTGACAGGCTGTTGTAAGCGTTAATTATTTAAATTTACTGCTTATGCTGTTGTGTAATGCTCTCTAGATGATGGCTGATTGTGTTTGGTTATTGTTGTGTACATGTATGTATGAAAACCATATAAATAAAATTATATGGTAATTGACTATGTCTGATTCCAATTCGGAATTAACGAATATTTTAAATTAATGAATATTTTAAAATGATGAATAATGAATATTTTAAAATAACTAATATTTTAAAATAATATACAGTAATGGATCAAAATATGATTTTAATGTCCGATTTGGGATGGACACGAAAATATTGAAATATATATGAGGCCGTGTTGATTAGATGTACGCCATTTTGACGCGAACGATATTCATATCGATTTTATTCATTTTTATAATGAATGTAAAAAAGGAAGTGATTTCAAAATCTAATGTTTTGAATGTATTATCATTTATATATTAACAAGTGTGTGGCCCGCGCTACGCATACGGGCATGGTGGAATTCATAACGTGTAGTAATGGTTTAGTAAGTACATTTATATTTTCGAACATTATTTCTTCACTTTATTTACTCTGTGTACATAATGCAGTTTCATAATTTATTTTTATACTATCATGTACTTTTTCATCGTCGCATGTTACTTATGCTGCTTAGAAGAGATAAAGATGTGATTTGAATGGAAAATGAATTTAAAAATGAGTGATGTACATGCAATGGATATTTAAATAAGTAGATACTGCCAATATAATAAGAATGTTTTGATTGTATTTCTAATACTACGGCTTGATTTTCCTATTAACAAAGGTGTTTGTAAACTAACATTTAACAATAAAACGTTACATAATGCTATTAGTTACGCGTTTTAAAAACAATTACACTGTTTAGTACAAAAGCTTCTTCGATTTATATGATCTGCACAGTACATTAATTTGTCATTATCATTCCTTAGGTTTTTTTATTGGGTCATGCTACTAAAAAAATAGTATGCGCTCACTACTGTTAGTGTTCTTTTTGGATCCATTATGGAAAAAGCATAAAACAACCAAATTTAATGGAAGTTATTCATCTTAAAAAGAATGACTATTTTTTCCGTGCTACCTTCAATAAATAGCTTATATACATAGAAAATAATAGACAAATAATAATTTGTAGAAAGAAAATAAAGAATATATTCTGATGTTTAATAATTTTATCATAAAGTTATTCTAATTCGTACAATAGTTTATCATTAATAAATTGTTTCATTAAATCATTTATGTTACAACTTATTGTCACATTCAACCTATAAGTAAGTCATCACATATATGATACATGTCAACGTTGATAGCATAATTTATATGTGTCTTATGATACTACAGCTATATATAAAATAATGCCATTTCTTGAACATTAAAGTTAAAGATAACATGCATGCTTGTTTTATTGTAGAAGAAAAAAAACACAACTACAATAACAATTTAGTAAAAGGAATTTCATTGTAAATATTACAATGAGAACATGAATATTTCGAGAAACATCACAAAGGTCTGGCTTTATAAAATGTCATTTTGGAAGACTTGGGAACTCTCAAATGCTTTAAGTTTAAATCAAATCTTTGTCCCCCACTTGATGAAGACGTGCTACCCTTGTTTTTGCAACCACTATCTGCTTGCACACAGAAAATAACTGTTAGTTTTAAGGGATTGTTAAAGGGACTCCATATTTGATTAAGGGGAAGACCAATTTTTATTTGTTGTATGATTGTTATGTGGGAGGACAAAATAAATTAGCCTCCCCATAAACATATAAATTGAAATTCCAATATTAACCATCTATAATCCTCATTAGTATAAATCATAAAACCTAAATCTTAATTAATTCTTACAATTTAATGTTGCACATAAAACAAAAAATGGATATAGTTAATGTAATGGAAACACACAAAAATTTTGCGGGTGATGAAGGCATCGGATTAGATAATTAATTGTAATTTTATATTGAAATTTTCATAGTTAATTTAAAATAAATGAAGAAAGGAATATTTTGATCTAATATGTTGTATCGAATTTGTTTTAATGGACAAATTTTCAAAATAGCCTTGTTTTTATAACTAATAGCGGATTTAGGCTAGTTTTGAAACTATTTGCAGAAATAGGCTTGTTTTGTCCACCTCAGCGCTGAGGTGACCAATTGTTTAAAAAAAATACACGTGGGCGCACTTGTGAAGTGCGCCCCTTATAAAAAATATAAAGGACAAATTTTCAAAATTGGCCTATTTTTAAAACTAATAGTAGATTTAGGCTAGTTTAGAAACTATTTGCAGAAATAGGCTTGTTTTTGAACAACTATTGCCAAAAACAAGCCTATTTCTGCAAATAGTTTCAAAACTAGCATAAATCTACTATTACTTTAAAAAACAAGCTTATTTTGAAAATTTGTCCTTGTTTAATTGAAATATTTAGTAATTCACGCATTTGTTAGTTGCGCTGAATTTAACAAGTTGAAGTTTAACATAAGTGACGAGACATGGGTAGTTATGTCTCTTTTCCTTTTTTTTAAAATAAACCAGACCCTCCCTTAACAAAAAAATATTAAGCTAGAGTCCCCTTAAAATTATCCTCCCCTTAACCAAATATGGAGTCACTTTATCAACCCCCTAGTTTTATTAACTACAATAATTCATGCATGTAGTAAATACAGATTTATATTATTACAACTTCAGAGACATAACAACAAATTAATGGTAATACAGGAATTTGTTTAAATCTAATCTATGGATATGATTATTAAGCAATCAAAATTGATTTAAGAAGCCGCATGCAACTTGTATTTTGGAACCTTTTCAATATGATCTATAAAGTTTCGGTCGGGAAACATACTACTCGTGCAAAATTAGAACATCTAAATATAGATAATTGGACCCAATTTTGAACCCTACAATAAGTCTACATAATATGGATACTCTTGTCATGTTCATCTCTAGTACACATCAGAAAAGTATAATATAAAATCAAACTTGGCTAACTTGAAACGCCCAATCTAATTACATAGTAAGTAGACCGAAAAACCATTCATCCATTTTAAGCTAATACCGTGCAATTATAACTTCACATAAGCTTAATTTCATTTGCTATATCAAGTAAGGAAACTTATTTAATATAGAAGGCGTAATGAAAATACTAAATATGGCTGAAAATATGAGGATACTGTAGCAAATGTATATATCATTTACAGTTTCTCCTTTTGTTACGCAACAACACAATGCTACCTTAACTGCTTCTTTTTAACTATTTTTAACAAAAGAGAGAATCTTTTACATACTTGCTAATCAGTAAACACAATTCCCTAATTAGAATGTATGGATTTTATGTTAGAATTTCAATCTAGCATGAAGAAATTGAGTTTACCATATTTAAAAGGTTTAAAGATACTATTTTTTATTTCACCAAAAATACTGCTAAGTTTGTATGAAATTTTTTGGGTATAAATTTGTTTTCTCTGACTCATGTCAATTTTATGGAAAGATTCAACCTTAAACGACTCCTAATACATGGGCTGAGATATGGTAAAAGGAAATATATATCTATTTCCAACTATACTCAGACTGCCCTACAAACCGCTGAGCTTCATGGGACAGCTTCGACTATGGTAAATGTAAATATTATGTCAGAAGAAAATTGTTTCACCAAAAAGGTAAAAATATCTTTTATTATGTGAGTTGCTTCCATTGTCAGAGTTGGAGTTTGCATTGTCATATACACCAAGAAATGGTAAAAATTGTAGTTGATTGTTTCAATCAGTACAAATTCTAAGGGAAGATAAATGTGCTTGCATCAACTAATTCATAACGTTTTCAACTCCACAAGTAAATTTAAACTGGGTAAGTTTAAATTACTAAACGTCCATGCATCTGAAGTGCATATTACAATATTTTATAGCAACAAAATTATTGAAAGAGAAAAAGGAAAATTGAGTTGAATTTTAAATATTTATCCGTTCAATCTAAATACATGTAAAAAAATAATTTATCTATTTACCCAAAAAAACAACTTAAATCTTATTTTATTGGTAACTGGAATAGAGCGAAAATATTTTGATCCAAGCATAGGCTTCCCAATATATCCTCTTATGAAAATGAGAGGTCCTAAACCAAAATTATTATATATTTTCTAATGAAAATTCAGTACATAAATAAAGGTCCCAGATTGGAATTATAATTTGTGCAAAACAATTCTAAATTTTTCTTTATTTTCATATTTTTGTGTACTACACCTATATATGAAAAAACATAATCTCAATTTAATTTTCTAATCATATACCAAGAAAGGAAGCTTTTTTAGTACAGCAAGCGCAATAAAAATACTAAATATTGTTGAAAATATGAGATTCCTACAGCATTGTACATACCATTTATAGATTCTCTTTTTGCTACGCAGTTACATAATACTGCCTTAATTAACTGCTTCCTTTAAACTATTTTTGAACAAAAGTAAGAATCTTTAAATACTTGCCAATCAATAAACACCATTCCCTAATTAGTATGTATGAAGTTTATGTTAGAATTTCAATCTAGCATGAAGAAATCACCATATATAAATGGTTAAAGATATTATTTTTTATTTTACCTAAAATAATGTTGAGTTTCTATGCATGATTTCCGATATAAAATTGTTTTCTCCGACTCACGTCAATTTTATAGAAAGATTCAATCTTAAACGACTCCTAATGCATGTATTAAGATACTGATAAACGGAAATATGTATTTGTTTTCAACAACACGCAGCGTACCCCCACAAACCACTGAACATATTAGGGACCACTTCAACTATGATAAATGCAAATATCATGTCAGAATAAATTTGTTTCACCCAAAAATGTAAAAAATATCTTTTATCATGTGAGTTGATTCCATTATCAAATTTGGTTTTTGAATTGTCGAACATCCCAAGGACAATTAATTGTAAACATTGTAGTTGATCATCTCATTTAGTACAAATTCAGAGTAAATATGGATGTGCTTGCATCAACTTATTCATAGTGTTTCCAATTCCAAAAGTAAATTTTAACTGTTTAAGCTTAAATTACTAAACGTCCATAAATCCAAGGAAGTGTTGATTAATAATTTTTACAACATCAAAATTACTGGGAGCAAAAAAAGAAAATTGAGTTGAATCTTAAAAATTTATTCATTAGATATAAACACATCTGCAGAAAATAAATGTATCTATTTACCGAAAAAACTTAATTCTTATTTTTCTTGATAAATGGAATAGAGCGAAAATATTTTAATCCAAGCATAGGCTTCCCAATATACCCTCATATGCAAATGAGAGGTCCTAAACAAAAATTATCATATATTTTTTGTATGATAATACAAAAAATATATGATATATTTTCTAATGAAAATTCGATACATAAATTAGTTAACAAATTGGAATTTTTAGAAAAAAATAATCTTTATTTTTATATTTTTGTTTATTGCACCTATGTATGTAATCAAATCAGCTCAATTTCATTTGCTAATTATATACAAAGTAAGGAAACTTTTTTATTATATACCAAGTAAGGAAACTTTTTTAATACAGCAAGTGTAATAAAAATACTAACTCTGGTTGAAAATGCGAGGGTACTGCAGCAAATGTACATACCATTTACAGTTTCTCCTTTTCTTGTGTAGTAACATAGTGCTACCTTAACCACATCTTTTTAACTTTTATTTAACAAAAGAAAGAATTTTTAAACACGTACCAATGAATAACCGCCATTCCTTAATTAGTTTGTATGAAGTTTAAGCTAGAATTTCAATTTAGCATGAATTAATCAAGTTTACCATATATAAAAGGTTTAAAGATATTCCCAAAATACTGTTGAGTTTCTATGATTGATTTCAGGTATAAAATTATTTTCTCCAACTCTTGTCAATTGTATAGAAAGACTCAACTATAAACACCCCTAATACATGTACTAAGATATGATAAAAGGAAATATATATTTGTTTACAACTATACTCAGAGAGCTCCTCAAACCGCTGAACTTCTTGCAACTTCAACTATGATAAATGTAAACATTATGTCAGAAGAAATTTGTTTCACCCAAAAATGTAAAAAAATCTTTTATTATGTGAGTTGCCTTCTAATGTCAAATTTGGTTTTTGCATTGTCATACGTACCAAGAACAATTAATGGTAAAAATTGTAGTTGATCATCTAATTCATTAAAAATTCTGAGCAGAGATGGATGTGCTTGCATCAACCAATTCATACCATTTTCAGCTTCAAAAGATAATTTAAACTAAGTTTAAATTAGTAAATGTCCATGAACCCAAAGGAGTGTAAATTACTAAATTTTACAGCAACAATCTTACTAAGAGAGAGCAAAGTAAAATGACGCCTTGCCAAAAAAAAAAAAAACAAAGTATAATGAGTTGAAATTTAATTATTTATTCATTAGATGTAAATACATCTACAGATGAAAAAAATTCTATTTATCAAAAAAAACTTAATTGTTATTTTTAATGATAACTGGAATAGTCATCGACAATATTTTGATCCAAGCATATGCAAATGAGAGGCCCTAAACAAAAATTATTATATATTTTCTAATGGAAATTTGATAGATAAGGTTACAAATTGGAGTTGTAATTTGTGCAAATAATAATAATAATTTACTATTTGTTTTTATATTTTTATTTATTACAACTATATATGAAATTGAAATTTAATGATAAAAAATCATTTATAAAGATATGTACATGCATTGTGCTTGCCAAATGATAAAATTTAGCTGTTTCAATATAGATATAGCAATAATAGAGGTTACTAATGAAATACGCAACAAGTTGTCTTTATGTTTTTATTTTCTTCGTTGTGATGATCCAATCTTAAGCAACAAAGTATCATCCACATTAGTAATTACCAAATGAAGGAGAAATGAATAACATGGTTTTCTGTGATGCCAAAAAAATAGAGGCTGAACTTTTATCTCCAATTTACATAGATCTTAATTCGAAGAAAATAAATGCAGACGATTAATGAAAGTAGTTGAGAAAACGGTAATCTGAAATATTACTACACCATTTATATATTCTTCTACATGCTTCAAGAAAGAATGAAAAAAAATTTAATGCATAATAGATAAAGCAATTTTTAGTGAATGTAAATGAAAAACTAATTCGAGTAAAATATTTTTTTTCTAGATGTTGCGATAAACTGAAATATAATGGAAACAACTGCAGTAGGTGAACAAAAAGATATGCATGCCGGGAACATTTAGAAACAGATGTTTGGAAAATTAACATGTTATAAGTACGCCTCAATAACGTAGAAACAAAAATCAAGTAAAAGATATTTCACCATAGCAAATTTAATATAAAAACAACACTAATACAAAACATCATTTTTGAATATTACTGAACATTAACTTGGTACGCGAAATGTTACCAGTATAGCCAAATCTTTGTACATACTTTAATATGAATGATTGAAAGGGATAGTAAACAAAAAGTGAAATGCTCTTGTTACGAAATTAATATAATTAAGCTTCAAATGGATATGAAATATAAAACTTCTCTTATTCTTAAAATTATTATTACATGACATTCTGAGGAAAATAGTAAAGCTTAGACATAAATTAAACATGTGCATATGGACGAAAAAGAAACAGCGTAATGTGGATATTTCTGTAAACTTATACAGATTTTTTTTAATAGATGCAAGTAATATTAACAATCAATACATTTAATTGGTCATATGATAATTCCGCTCTTTAAAGTTAAATGGTTGATATGATTCTTTAAAATCTACAATTATCAAAAGCTAATCCAATGATGTTACCACATTTATCACAGCAGTGAAAACTGGAAACATGATTGAAAATTGATCTCAATCCAAAAAATGGAACAAATTATGCTTTCAGACCCAAAAATAATAATACATAAATACTAAATATTACTGTTTATTAACTAAGGTCGGACAACCACTAATTTGGAACTATTTTGGATACCTGAAAAATATACAACAGTAGTAGTGCTGAACATAGTTTATTACTTGCTATCCTTTTATCATTCACTAAAGTGGTATACATATGTGTTGTTATAAATCATAGAACTTCAACAATTGTTTAATCAGAGTCATATTTCTAAAAATTCATCATTTGAAATTCAATGTGACACATAGATGCAAAAGCATTGAACAGACTTATATATCCAGTCTAATTTTTCAAATGAAAAAACTATAAATGCTTACATAACTACAGTAATTTATACCTGAAAGCGTATATACTATCAAAATTTATGTTTAAGATTCATTCAAATATGAAGAAACCAAGTATCATAAGTTGGTTTCAAATTCATTTTCGTGAATTGCTAACTTTGTACGGAGGTATCCATGTATAACATTTATTTTTCACTCATGTTTCTTCTAAGAAAATAATTCCAAATATATACGAATCAAACAATTCCTAATGCATACTAATTAAAAACAATTAACATACGATAAAGAAATAATTATAGTTCAACCAATCTCCATTATTCACAAATATAGAAGTGCTTGTTTTAACTTAAAAAGGGCAATAATCAGAAAAATAGCAATTCTCTATGGCATGTGACAATATTATCGGAACTGACTTCCATACTTTATTCAATCAAAAAGCAGTGGTCTATTCTCTATTGACGAATTAGAGGAAATATAAAAAAGTTACCTAATTCCTATCCAAAAATCATTGATTATGTGTATAATAAATTAATAATAGCAATCTTCAAATGGGATAAGAAGAAGTAAAATATTCAAAATGTAATTGGTTACTGATGACGAATTATCATGAAAATAGTAGAGGTTAGATTCACCGTATGCTCCCAAAGATATGTCTACACAACTGTTGTTTGCGGTTTGCAGGTCTCTCCAATTCGGGACTACGCAATCAAAATCCATATGTCAAAATCATTTTTGTGTGCCAAAAGAAAGAGAATAGAAACATGCTTTATACGCACCTTCAAATTACGGGAAATAAATTGAGATTCATCAGTCAATTCGATTGCCTACCAATAGTTCAAATCCAACTTCAAACCCTAGATCTACTTGCTTCGCCACGAAAGATTAGGGCTATTTAAAGAGAAGCAGGAAGGATGAAGAGTTTGAGAAAGAAAAATTGTTGTTTTCGAGTAAAATTGGAAGTGAAAAAGTAAGTTGACGGCATGGGAGAGAACGAACAGTTAGAGAAACAAAGAGAGGAAATTAAAAATGGAAGTGTGAAATTACTTTCTTTGCATAAATCCGGATAATGCCACGTGTTGGATCAGTATTGTTTTGGTTTCTGCTTTCCAGTATAAGTAATAGATGATATGGAATATTCAATTTTGATTTAAAATTGAATATGAAGTTGAAATCGTTTTTAAAACGAATTTAAAACGATTTATAAAATACGTTTTAAATGAAAATCGACGAAATATATATAATATTATATATATATATTAAATGGCCTGAGTAGAACGCGTCGCGCCGCGGCAGTTCGCGAATTTCGACCATTGACTTCGAATTGACATTACGAGAGATCCGACCGTCGAATTCTCCTAAAACCGGAACCTTGGGTTCGTATCCAAAAGGGAATGTAAGATATTTGAAATCTAACGGTTGGATTTGGAGTTATGTCCAAATCAAATTTGAAAAAGGTCGTTGTAAGTGCAGTTCGATGGCCGTTTATAGAAATCGACTAAAAGGGCCTTAATAAAATTATTAAATATATTAATAATTTGTGTAAAATCATAATACATGATTTGTAAAGAATTAGGAAGAACAATTCCATATTTGAAAAGATAAAAAAAAAATTTATCGAAATGAACTAGTTATTTACTAGAATTATAATTCGAATATTTTTAAATAAATAAATTGAATTGAGAATGGGTTTTTAAATATAACCAGAATTTCCAATATATGAATTGGAGCGGATTTGAATGGAAATCATCTTAGAAATATTTCGATATTGGATTCCATGATTATGCGGATGTTGTTATGGAAATTTGGAAGATATATTTTATATCGTTATTTCCAATACGATATTTGTTGGTTTCAGAATTTGATATTGAATATAAGCCGATATAATTTGTATTTAGAGCCTTATATCTAATATCAAATTGGATTTTGGGTTTGTCGTGAATAGTGTCTTCATTAACACTGTTCTTAGGCCCGGTTGAGAAAAGAATAAATCTTTTAATTAAGATTTAGTGAAGGTTTCCAATTAATTAATATTTAATTGGAATTGAATAAAAGAATTGGATTTTGGGTTTGTCGTGATGGTGTCTTAAATAACACTATTCTTAAACCCCGTGTGAAAAGAATAAATCTTTTAATTAATATTATTAGAGTTTCCAGTTGATTAACATTTAATTGGAATAAAATGGAATGTGAATTGAGTTTATTGTGAACTGTGTTTTTAACGACATTTGTTCTTCAACCCGATCAACAGTGAAATGTGATTTGGAAATTATAAATCTTTTTATTAAGATTTAATGGGAATTTTCCAAAGTAAAGTTTTCCAATTTAATATGTTAAATTGGAATTGAATGGAATTCGATTTGATAATAATCGAAGTGAACTTCTGTGTAGGAAGATTGTTAATACATATGGAATTTAGAAGGCTTTGATGTTGTTCCATTTATATTATTAGTTGGATACGGAAATTGATATCGATTATATATATATATATCGATCTATTTTCCGTGAAGATTCCATAATTAATAGAATGTGATTTTGGGTTTATCGTGAACTGTGTTTTAAAAGACATTAGTTCTTTAACCCAGTTAAAGTCAGGATTACATCTAACATTGTATTTCGAACTGCATGGTTGACCTTTGCTAAATATATATCTGTTTGGTAGCGGAGAATTTATTCTCTTTCTTAACACCCTTCTCTGAGACGTACGAGCTCAGAGGTTATATATCGGAAGAAATCAATAGTACGGTGTAGATTGTTGATGCGACATGTTTGATTTCCCAAAGTTAAATAATCCTTAATATTGATTTTTGGGAAAATTAAAACTAAAGGAGTTTCAGTGAATCTTTAATTAGATTGAAATGTGAATGTGATAGTTTAAATTATCAAATTTGGGAAATGATCGAGATATGGAGTACCGCCAATTTTACTCCAAGTGATAGTTAAATCTTTAATTAGATATGAACGTGAAATTGTAATTAAATTTACCGATAACACCGTGGTGTTAGATATGCAGTATTACCAGTTTTGCTCCATGGGATGAATAGGTTGGGATTGAGAAATTAAACAAATGATTACATCGGTAAGGGGCGCTAATCCCGACTTGTTTGGATAAACCTTAATTTGGCTTGAATTGATATCTAAAGGAAGATTAAAGAATAAATTTAAAAGAATTTATCTTTGATAAAATTAATGGGAACCTATTCCCAAAGTATCAGAATATTTGAATAAAAGAATATTCTGGATTGGAATGAGGTGTATGTGCGTTTTTATAGCACTTGTTTATAAAATACGCGGGTTATTCGGGAAGGTTGGATTTATAAACATTTTGAATAACTGATTTGATGATAAGTCGACGATGAAGACGGTGGTTGAAGATCGGAGGTCTTCACATCGTGTGGACGATTACTGATGTCTTGATTGGGCTGTACAGCCAAGACAAGGTAATAAGTGGTGATCGTCCAGATATACTTAGAGATCGACCGGATATGCGAGGACCTCTCTCCTGTATTGGACGTATGGGATGAGGAATAAGGTGTCGTCGGTTTCGTTCAGACCCGGAATGAATTAGTAAATGGATGTGTGTCTGACATTGGATGTTATTCTGTGTTGATTAATCTCTATTAAATATATATTTGTTTGGCGGCAGAGAATTTATACTCTTACTTAACGCCCTTCTCAAAGTTGTACGAGCTCAGAGGTTATGTATCGATAGACGTCAATCGCATGGCGTGAATTCCCTGTGGGGCATGTTGTGATGCAAATGATCAAGGCTTCTGTTGAAAAGCAGAGTCTTGTGGTTGATGATCAATGCACGGTTTTAATATAGCATAGCTTTGTGTATATCGTTAATTCGTGAGCCTCACATGTCGGTATGAGTCAAAAACGGGATAAGGGACTGCAGGGAGAACACGACGTTTCTTTCTAGCTATAGGTGGTGTCATGGTATGGAGCAAAGACATTTATTATATTTTTACCGATGTGGATGATGGATAGCGAGGCGCCTCAGATATATCGGTTACTACGGAACCGATGGGTAGGTCCGATAGGACCAGGAAACGTGTGTTCAGGAATAACCAATCCTTAAACGTAAGAGAGGACCGACCCTGAAGCATCCAAGGGTTGCCCAGAGTGTGCAGTCCTGAGACATTTGCTAGAGTGTCTCGAAGCGGTTAGGAGTGCTTCCCCTGCCTAGACTCATGATAGAAATCCAATTTCCAATATGTGACATTTCGGTTTTAATTGTAAACCTATATGGTGACATAGTAGCATGGGATACTATGCCGTCTATGATTGATATGTTTATATTTGAAGTTGTTTTGACACTATACACTTATAATGGTATCAAATGATTTGTTTTAAACATACTAAGCATTTTTGGCTATTATAAGAGAAAACTCTATCCTCCGGCTTGCATTGCATTGTGTGATGGGACCTGAGTCTTATAATAGCTTTATTTTCCCAAAAAGCATTGCGCTGTTTGTTTTATGCACTGGTATTCTTGGAAGGAAACCCGTTCCGTGTTATACGGCGTGGTCCCTTGATTTACCTTATTTCTAAAGTAAAGTTTTAAATAACTGTTTTTAGTTCTCACACCAATCACATGGCTGACCTGGAGTTTATTGTTTTAACCTAAACTCTAGGTGCCCCTATTTTCCACACGGGCAGCTAGTACTTTTGGTTTTGCAGATATTATATTCACAGGATCCTGGTTTACAACTGGAGCTATATTCGGAACGTTCTGTATCCATGTATCTCTTAAAGTTGTGTTGTGTATTAATTTTCCGCAGCATTGTAATTTGAATCTCTGATATTTACCAAATGTATACTATTTATTTATGCTCTGTTATATTATTGTATTCTGACGTAAATTGTTGTAATAAGCAATGGAATGTTCTGACGTTTGTATTTTGATTTGTCGTGTTCTCAACTCAATCCGGGCTTTCCCATAAGGGCGAGTTTGGGTCGTTTCGGTTAGTATCAAAGCATTGGTTTATAGAGCTCGAAAACAAGACCCATTTGAACCGAACGAAAGAATTCATCAGAGATTGGATTAGAAATATCCAATAAGAATGACTCGTTAGAGATAGGATCAGTAGCATCCTAGAATGAGTTAGAAGAGTATTATATATAAAAACAAATTTTGTTTTGAAGATTTAAACCATTTTATACGTATTTGAATATTTATTTTATACTGAATTTGGATAATCGAGTATATAAAGATTTTGCATATACGCTTTGCAAACGTATATTCGAAGTTTTTAATGTACTTGTTAGACCAAAATCTGGGCCTAACGCCCAATTGCAGATCACAGATCACAAAGTGCAGAAAAAGTAAATAAAGAGGAGACACACGAAGTTTTTATAGTGGTTCGGCTCAAACCAAGCCTACGTCCACTTTATCTCTTCTTAAATCCTAAGAAGTTACAAGTACAATTCTCTCGGTTTATACACAAAATCCTCGTGTTTACAATGAAAAAAGGTAAGAAATCGTAAGATTATACACGAAATCCTCGTGTTATAATGTGGAATTTGGCTCTTTGCTGCTGAAATTACTTTGTAGAGAGCAATGGTGGAAGCCGTGAGGTGTTCGAGCCAAAAAAGATCCCTGAAAATGCCTTTAAATGGTGTATTTATAACTGTAGGAAGGCTTCTGGGAAGACCGGTTCGTGATAGGGCACGTGACATCCGATCAGGGAAAGTAGGAGCAAAAGTAGCCTTGAGAACAGGTCAAGATCTACGCACGTATCAGCAGGTGTAGGGATCGGTTCGTGGTCATGGGTCGGATCGTGATGTGTCTCCATGAATCGAAGTCTGGTCATGAGCTAGAGTGGGAAGTTGGTGTCCACGGTCGGGTCGTGATCAGGAGGTGTACCACAAACAGGTCGTGGTCTGAGGGTGCGCCACGATCCGAGGGGGGCGATCCGATGGAAGGTGAACCGAAGGTGCACCACGAGCCAGAGAAGATGCATGAGCCGTACTCCGATCGTGTGACACTTCGTCGCTTTATCCAGGAAATTGCCAGATTACACCCATTCATGGAAACGGACGTAACTTTCAAACCGTAAGTCCGATTGAGCCAAACCAAAGCTCAAACTGAAGCTAATTCACGGATCTACAAGAGTTCCATAGCTCAGCTCCGTAATCGCTGTTTTTGGGCCCAAAAGAGGTCGTCTGATAGGAGTTTCGGGCCCTTCTTTGTTCGTGATGCGATTTTGACCAAATCGCTGCCTGTCTTCTGACGATGTTCTCCATATCCGAGCGCGATGCTATCCAGATATTCAGCTTGACAACTTTTACCAAAAAGTGTGTCAACAATACTGGATAGATATAGAATCACACTCTAGACGCCCGGAGATGATTCTGATGATTGTAGCTTCATCATCAGAATTTATGTTCGAGTTTCGAAATTGGGATCAATTGACTGGTGTGAGAACCAAAACTAGATAGGGTTATTGTTGAGAATTGGCATCAAAAACATGATTTTGAATATATATATTAGAGATATATGATTGAAAAACTAATCAACTAATTGATTGCTGATTGTGTTGTTTGATTATTAGTTGAACTAATTAACATATTGGAACAATAAAACCAATAAGAGAAATTAAGGCAATTTGAATCAAATGTTGAACTGAATTGAAAATTGTTTGGAAATTGCATACATGTACAAGTATATGTATTGCACCGGTCATAGCAAGCAGGCTAAGAAGAGGAATAAAATTGTATGCCCGACAAATATGTACATGTTTACTAATTTATTGGATTTGGATGATTTTATGAGCTGATTGGCTAGCCGCTTGGCTTTTTTTTCGATGGTGAGGGCCCTGTGAGGCAAGTTGTGTTTTTAAATGTCTCCCCGTACAAAGGAGGCTATAGCAAAAAAATTCAAAAGTTTAGGGTGTTAGTTAAATTTTTGAAAAAATTGAAAATTCTTAGAAACTGAAAAGTTGAAGAATGAAAGCCAGAATGAAAGTTGAGTTGGTTAGTTAAACAACTTTCAGCTCCATTCATTTTTAAGGACGAAAAGATTTAAGTGGGGGAGATTGTAACAACCCGGAAAATCAGAAACAATTAAAAAAATTATTATTTTAGCTATTTAATGTATTTTGAATATTTAAAATTATTTATTTTAAATAATAATGGCTAAATATTTATTTTGAATGAAGTTAGAACGAGTAAATTTATTTTAATTATATAACGAGCCTGAAATGGCGCGATAGTTTGAAAATTCGATTTCAAATTTCAAATGAATGTACATGATTCAAAATAAACCGGATTTCAGTAAAATCAGAAATATCTGAATCTACTTGAAAATATATTTCCAACAAGTGTGAAAAATTCAGATTTCATAACGGTAATAAAAATTTATGTCTAGTTGAAAATTCAGAATAGTCGCTATGGAACTTTATATTATATATAGCCCTTAAAAATAACGATTTTGCAAACGACCTCCATTTTCGACGAAACCACTTTCGTTGGATCCAAAATATCAAATTATTATTAGATTCAAATTTTCAAAATTTTAGGAATTAATATGTGAGTGTGGCAAAAGAAAACGTGTTTGGCGATTTTGGTTTGAATTTAATCGATTAGAAAATGACCGTTTTTCAAATGGTCTCCAAATTCGACGAAATTAGTTTTGTTAAGACCGTATCATCAAAACATAGCTAGATTTGTTTTTCTGGAATTTTTAGATTCAGTATGTGGCCCCAGTAAATTAAAATGTACGTTGAAATCAATTTTGAATGTCAATATAATTTATATTTTAATTTTAACGGAAACTGACTGAAACAGTCGAATTGGTTTACCGGACATATCTCATTGTGTTCGGAATGGGAGTATTTAGCTAGGGACGACAGTTGTTAGGTTCGATTTGCGGTTCGAACGAAAAAGTAACTTTTTAGAAATAAATTAAATAAAAAATATATATATTATTATATAAAGTCAACCCCATTCATTCTCTCTCTCACATACCGTTCAACGAAGAAAAAATCCGATCAATCCCTCATTATTCAGCACCTCCGCCCGTCGCTCTAGCCGCTGTCAAGTCTCCCTCTGATTGGCGCCGCCATCTCCGGCAACCCCGCCTCGTGCCTCTCTCTCCTCCCTCCCCCTCTTTTCCTTCTCCATTTGTAGCCGATGCCCCCTACAACCCCAAATCGTGACGCCTTAGCCACCGCCGTGGCCCCCACTGCCCCGCCACCGTTCGGAGCAACCGCGACCCCCCCTCTCCAATTCGATCAGCAATTCTTCCCCCTCCCCCCGCTGTGAGTTTTATCTTCCTATATTTATGATTTCTTAGATTATGAAAATAAATATTTATGATTTCTTAGTTTATTAAAAAAAAGATATGATTTTTAAAAATAAAAAGATAAGATTTTTATGTTATGAAAAATCCGATTTTTATTCATATAGAAATATGATTTCTATTTACATAACCATGAGTAAAAAGTAGATTTTTATATATGGAGTAGCGGTATAAAAATATGATCTTTATAATAAATGTAGTTTACATAACCATGAGTAAAAAGTAGATTTTTATATATGGAGTAGCGGTATAAAAATATGGTCTTTATAATAAATGTAGTGAGATAAAAATGTGATTTTTATTCTATATATAGCTTTAGTTAAATATAAAGATGAGATTTTAAAAAATATAAAGATGAGATTTTTATAAATATAAAGATGAGATTTTTAAGAATATAAAGATGAGATTTTTTTAAAATATAAAAATGAGATTTTTATCGTATGAATCATAATGTTTTTAGTTGGATAGAAATTTGATTTTTAGTTAGATAAAAATTCGATTTTTAGTTAAATAAAAAAATTCGATTTTTAGTTATATAAAAATACGATTTTTATGTATATATATAGCAATATAAAAATACGATTTTTAAATATATAAACATCATATTAAAAATGTGATTTTTACTACGAACAGCGAGGAAAAGACTGCGTTGGAATTTCGGGAAAATCCAATCCGTTCAGAAATAAAGAATGGAGGAGTGGATCCCAAAGGTGAGAAATTCTCACTTTAATTTATTTTCTAGTTAAATATATATACTAGGATGCAGACGGTGCTTAGAAGCACCTGACATCTTTGATTGAAACCATGGATGTTTAGTTGTTTGTTTGATTGTTTTATTTGTTTGAATTTGGTTTGGGAAGTGAAATGGATTGATTAGAATTGGTATGTGTATGGCGCGAGCCACTATTAGGCGAGGGATAAGGCTAGACGTTATTCCGGTTCTAGTATCCGCTGTTATGCTGCCAAAGTTTTCTAAAAATATTAGAACAATAAAAATATCATTTTTATTGTATAAATGAATTGCATAAAATATTCATGTGATGAAATAAATATTTTATCGTTAAAAATATAATTCTTAACGTGTATATGAATGAAAATAAATATTCATTTACAAATCGTACGATTTGTTTATGTATACTCATTTGACTGATACTGATTGGGACGCTATATCTTACACATCGCCCAACTGCACAAATAAAATCGGTGTGTGTTGATTGAAACCCACACGGGTATTGGGATGATATTTGACATACACTAAACCCAATTGTTTAGTTGTATGTCAATCGATTGGTTGATAGGCTGTTGTAAGCGTTAATTATTTATATTTATTGCTTATGCAGTTGTGTAATGCACTCTGGATGATGGCTGATTATGTTTGGTTATTGTTGTGTACATATATGTATGAAAACCATATAAATAAAATTATATGGTAATTGACCGCATCTGATTCCAATTCAGAATTAATGAGTATTTTAGATTAACGAATATTTTAAATGAATAATGAATATTTTAAAATAATATTCAGTAATGGATCAAAATATGATTTTGATGTCCGATTTGGGATGGACATGAAAATATTGAAGTATATATGAAGCCATGTTGATTAGTTGTGCGCCATTTTGACGTGAACAATATTTATATCGATTTTATTCATTTTTATAATGAATATAAAAAAGAAAGTGATTTCAAAATCTAATGTTTTGAAAATATTATCATTTATATATTAATGATATGGAATATTCAATTTTGATTTAAAATTCCATATGAAGTTGAAATCATTTTTAAAACGAATTTAAAACGATTTATAAAATATGTTTTAAATGGAAATCGACAAAATATATATAATATATATTATATATATATTGAATGGCCTGAATAGAACGCGCCGCGCTACGGCAGTTTGCGAATTTCGACCATTGACTTCGAATTGACATTACAGGAGACCCGACCGTCGGATTCCCCTAAAACTGGAACCATTGGGTTCGTATCGGAAAGAGCTTTCCAACAATGTAAGAGATTTGAAATCAAACGATTGGATTTGGAATTATGTCCAAATCAAATTTGGAAAAGGTCGCTTTAAGTACAGTTCGATGACCGTTTATGGAAATCGACTGAAAGGGCCTTAATATAATTATTAAAAATATCAATAATTTGTGTAAAATCATAATAAATGATTTGAAAAGAATTGGTATGAAAAATTCCATATTTGAAAAGATAAAAATATTTTTTTATCGAAGTGAACAAGTTATTAACTAGAATTATAATCCGGTTATTTTTAAATAAATAAATTGGATTGAGAATGGGTTTTTAAATATAACAAGAATTTCCAAGATTTGAATTGGACTGGATTTGAATGGAAATCATCTTCGAAATATTTCGATATTGGATTCTGTGATTATACGGATACTGTTAAGAAAATTTGGAAGATATATTTTATATCGTGATTTCCATTCGATATTTGTTGGTTTCAGAATTTGATATTGAATATAAGCCGATATAATTTGTATTTAGAGCCTTATATCTAATATCAAATTGGATTTTGGGTTTGTAGTGAATAGTGTCTTCATTAACACTGTTCTTAGGCCCGGTTGAGAAAAGAGTAAATCTTTTAATTAAGATTTAGTGAAGGTTTCCAATTAATTAATATTTAATTGGAATTGAATAAAAGAATTGGATTTTGGGTTTGTCGTGATGGTGTCTTAAATAACACTGTTCTTAAACCCCGTGTGAAAAGAATAAATCTTTTAATTAATATTATTAGAGTTTCCAGTTGATTAACATTTAATTGGAATAAAATGGAATGTGAATTGGGTTTATTGTGAACTGTGTTTTTAACGACATTTGTTCTTTAACCCGATCAACAGTGAAATGTGATTTGGAAATTATAAATCTTTTTATTAAGATTTAATGGGAATTTTCCAAAGTAAGGTTTTCCAATTTAATATGTTAAATTGGAATTGAATGAAATTCCATTTGATAATAATCGAAGTGAGCTTCTGTGGAGGAAGATTGTTAATACATATGGAATTTAAAAGGCTTTGATGTTGTTCCATTTATATTATTAGTTGGATACGGAAATTGATATCGATTATATATATATCGATCTATTTTCCGTGAAAATTCCATAATTAATAGAATGTGATTTTGGGTTTATCGTGAACTATGTTTTAAAAGACATTAGTTCTTTAACCCAGTTAAAGTCAGGATTACATCTAACATTGTATTTCGAACTGTATGGTTGACCTTTGCTAAATATATATCTGTTTGGTAGCGGAGAATTTATTCTCTTGCTTAACACCCTTCTCTGAGACGTACGAGCTCAAAGGTTATATATCGGCAGAAATCAATAGTACGGTGTAGATTGTTGATGCGACATGTTAGATTTCCCAAAGTTAAATAATCCTTAATATTGATTTTTGGGAAAATTAAAACTAAAGGAGTTTCAATGAATCTTTAATTAGATTGAAATGTGAATGTGATAGTTTAAATTATCAAATTTGGGAAATGATCGAGATATGGAGTACCGCCAATTTTACTCCAAGTGATAGTTAAATCTTTAATTAGATTTGAACATGAAATGGTAATTGAATTTACCGATAACACTGTGGTGTTAGATATGGAGTATTACCAGTTTTGCTCCATGGGATGAATAGGTTGGGATTGGGAAATTAACAAATGATTACTTCGGTAAGGGGCGCTAATCCCGACTTGTTTGGATAAACCTTAATTTGGGTTGAATTGATATCCAAAGGAAGATTAAAGAATAAATTTAAAAGAATTTATCTTTGATAAAATTAATGGGAACCTATTCCCAAAGTATAAGAATATTTGAATAAAAGAATATTCTGGATTGGAATGAGTCGTATGTGTGTTTTTATAGCACTTGTTTATAAAATATGTGGGTTATTCGGTAAGGCCAGGTTTATACCCATTTTGAATAACTGATTCGACGATAAGTCGACGATGAAGACGGTGGTTGAAGACTGGAGGTCTTCACATCGTTTGGATGATTACTGATGTCTTGATTGGGCTATACAGCCAAGATAAGGTAATAAGTGGTGATCGTCCAGACGTACTTGGAGATCGACAGGATATACGAGGACCTCTCTCATGTATTGGACGTTTGGGACGAGGAATAAGGTGCCTCTGGTTTCGTTCAGACCGAGAACGAACTAGTAAATGGATATGTGTCTGACATTGGATTTTATTCTGTGTTGATTGATCTCTATTATATATATCTGTTTGGCGACGGGGAATTTATTCTCTTGCCTAACACTGTTCTCTGAGACGTACGAGCTCAGAGGTAATGTATCGATAGACATTAGTCACGTGGCATGAATTGCTTGTGTGGCATGTTGAGATGCAAATGATCAAGGCTTCTGTTGAAAAGCAGAGTCTTGTGGTTGATGATCAAAGTATGAATTTAATATAGCATAGCTTTGTGTATAGGGTTAATTCGCGAGCCTCACACCTCGGCATGAGTCAAAAATGGGATAAGGGACTGCAGGGAGAACATGACGTTTCTTTATATCTGTGGGTGGTGTCATGGTATGGAGCCCAGACATTTATTATACTTTAACCTATGTGGATGATGGATAGCGAGGCACCTCAGATATATCGGTTACTACGGAGCCGATGGATAGGTCCGTCAGGACCGGGAAACGTGTGTTCAGGAATAACCAATCCTCAAACGTAAGAGAGGATCGACCCTGAAGCATCCAAGGGTTGACTAGAGTGTGTAGTCCTGAGACATTTGCTAGAGTGTCTCGAAGCGGTTAGGAGTACATCCCTTGCCTAGATTAATGACGGAAATCCAATTTCAAATAAGTGACATTTCTGTTTTAATTGTAAACATACATGGCGACATAGTAGCATGAGATACTATGCCGTTTATGATTGATACATTTATATTCGAAGTTGTTTTGACACTATACACTTATAATAGTATCAAATGATTTGTTTTAAACGTACCAAGCATGTTTGGATATTATAAGGGAAAACTCTATCCTCCGGCTTGCGTTGCATTGTGTGATGGGACCTGAGTCTTATAATAGCTTCATTTTCCCAAAAAGCATTGCGTTGTTTGTTTTATGCATTGGTATTCTTGGGAGAAAACCCGTTCCATGTTATACGGCGTGGTCCCTTGTTTTACCTTATTTCTAAAGTAAAGTTTTAAATAACTGTTTTTAGTTCTCACACCAGTCACATGACTGACCTGGAGTTTATTGTTTTAACCTAAACTCTGGGAGCCTGTATTTTCCACACGGGCAGCTAGTAGTTTTGGTTTTGCAGATATTATATTCACAGGATCCTGTTTTGCAGCTGGAGCTATATTCGGAATGCTCTGTATCTGTGTATCTCTTACAGTTGTGTTGTGTATTAATTTTCCGCTGCATTGTAATTTGTATCTCTGATATTTATCAAATGTATATTATTTATTTATACTCTATTATATTCTTGTACTCTGATGTAAATTGTTGTAATAAGCAATGAAATGTTCTATCGTTTGTATTCTGATTTGTCATGTTCTCAACTCAACCCGGGCTTTCCCGTAAGGGCGAGTTTGGGTCGTTTCAAGATTATCCATCCTAACTATAAAAAAAATTGATTGCCAAATATAAAATTCCATGTATCCTCTTTCTTGCCATGTGTGTCTCTGTCCATGTAAACACTGAAATTGTATTCGCGTTCCTTGCCTTATATGTAGAATTGAATATTTACCAAATATGTTTGCAATTCAATTGAAAACCCTGTTGAACTCTTGCATGGTTGAAGAACATATTTGTGTCAAAAAGCTGTTTGCCAAATTTAACGCTACACAAATTGGAAACAATAAAATTGTCTTTGAGGCCCCTTGGAAATTTCTAGAAATAAATGACTAATTTCTTGCCAAATATTTTGATTGATACTTTGCCAAAAACTGAAAGCACACAATACCATATATGAGTATATTTATGAAATGATTTTCAGGAAGACTTTATGCCCATTGAAACATGAATGAGAAAATGAATTATTGAATTTTTTGAAATAGTTCACGCAATAAATTACTACTCGAATTCCCTGTTTTGACTTCTATTTTAATGTCATGACCTGCCATAAGAGCTGTTGCATTCTTGAAGTCAAAAGAGATCATTTCTTACCATACATGTACTTCTGTGATTTACTTGCCAAACAGTAACTTGGATACCTGAGACTTGAACTTTGCTTTTAAAAAAAACTGTTACACAAAACAGATTTTGTGTGCACCTGAACACATGCATATGTGAAGCCAAATTGGCTCGATTGTGTGATCATTTGGCTTGTTTTTCTTGTGTATATTTACTGATTTGAATTTGAATCTTGTTGCCCGGAACATGTTTGAGCTGTGTACATTTGCATTCTGAGTTGTTTGTGCATTTGTAGGCTCGACCATTTAAGTATGTTGCATGAGTCTTGAATTCATCACCACTGTTTTGGCCACGTGAGCATGCCATATTCATGCATCTTTGTGCTTGCATGTCGAGTTTCACTATGTCATTTTAAAGAGAAAAAACTGCATTCTTGCTTTTGCTGTCATGTTGAAATGTTTGTAGCTGCTTGCACTTTAACTTATCTGTTGCATTATCCATTTATACATATATGTACATATACACGTATGTGCATAAATATATGTGTGGCTCTATATATGCATTGTTGTGTGGTCATGGATACCTATGGCATGAAAATGTTGTCAAGCTTCACCTGACATACCATATCCGATATATTTGTCCCTTTCTGACCATATTTCCCCTGCACAAAAAATATGTGTATATACATACACATGTATGTGTATACATGTATAGTGCACATATGGAATATATATATATATATATATATGTGTGTGTGTGTGTGTGTGTGAGCATTACAGGGTTTGTCTACCTTGTGGTATTTACAGTGAATCACTGTGACTATCACAAGCTGTCTAGACACAAATGGGTGTCCATATAAAATCAGATCAAGTCATGAAAAATGATGAGAAACACACCAAAATTTTGAGGCAATTAAATTTTCAAAAATATAATTATACTTGCTAGAAATTAAGAATATTTTGTTCTAGATTACTGTGTGTGTTCCTGTGACAGATAAGCAGGAGACTGGACTGACTGTGAAGCTTTCATAAGACAAGAACGTAACTGTATGAGAGTGAGTAGAGTGAAACAAAATGTATATGTGTTTGTATAGCTGAGTGAATGAGTGTTGTAGTGAGGAACATTGTAACATATGAAACTGAATGTGAATGTATTGAATTAAAGTGAAATGTACAAATAGTGGAGTTATAAATTTGTACTATTTGGAATGTTGAAATAAAATATTATGTTTAAATAAAATACTGTTTGAATATTTAAATTCTTGCATAGTAGTATTCTATTTAAATATAAATATTATATTATGTCTGTGATGTGGTATAACAGTACAATTAAAAAAACATTTATAATAATAAATATATGTTTTTTATCATCAAACAAAAATCGTAGAATTGTAAGATACAACAATCTCCCCCTTTTGATGATAACAAACATAAAATAAGATTTTGAATAGAATATTATAATAAACGTGTTTGACGGTGAATTATTGAACTCCCCTATTTGTGTGCTCCCCCACAACAAAAAATCCCCTTAGATATGTGCATGGGTGAGAAGTAATAATTGAAACTTCAATATTAAAATATTTAAAGAATATCTACTCATCGATCAAAATCTTAACCCATTCTCCCCCTTTTGTTATCATCAAAAGGATACAAAAATTAAAACTGTGATGAATTAATTTACTAAGCTTAAAAGGAAGAACGTTCATCATAATTCTCAATTAATCAAACAAAAATCATAATATTCTAAGAACTAGTAACAAATTTCACATTATAGAATGGCGGGTTTACGATGAGATTTATAAAAATGGAGAGAGTTTTAAAACATATGATTCCAGTTATTTTCAGATAAGATTTTAAAATTGAGCACAAAAAAAAAAGTGATGGACTTGGACTAACGGTTATAAATTCAATTTTAGTGACACAATCAAATAATCAAATCCCAATAGCTATCAATCAACAAATCATAATATATCATAAAATATTAACACATTTCAAAAATTAGAAAAATAGATTGATAGGCTGGTTTTTACACACTAAGGAGAGTTTTACATAAAAAAATATTTATAGCAAATTATCTTTTTTTTATTTTTATTTAAGAGCACACTGACCACGCATAACCAGAACTTGGATTTTTAAATGAGGACAGTTGCAACTTAAAAATAATTAATCTCACAACCATGCAGGACCAGAGCTTGGATTTTTAAATGAGGTTAGTGAAAAACTTATTGTAATGTCTCGTATTTTTATCACTTAAGTTTTAAATATTTAAATTAGTTTAAATATTGGATTGGTAATGTAAATGGATTTTTATATTAATTTAAACGAAGTTTGAACGTGTGTGTGTATATATATATAATATAAACAAGCTTGCAACGGCGCGGAAGTTCGTAATATTTAGTTTTGAACTTCAGTTGAGTGTACAGATCCGTTATAAGTCGGAATTCTTTGAAACAAGAAATATTCGAATCTGTTGAACTATAATTTTGTAATAAAAGAGAAAAATCATGATTTCGTATTGTAGATTGTAAGTTATGGCCAAATCAAATTTTCAAATAGTCGCTATGGAATCGTTTAAAAACGTAATGATTTATTTAATAAAATAAATTGATTTTAAATCAATAGAATATTGGTTTAATGTGAGAAATGAAATATCAAGTTTAAAATTTCGAGTTAGTTTATTGTGGAAATTTTGTGAATTCAGTTTGTGTATATTTATATGATAATGATAATTTATTGGTTATTTTTGAGCCGATTTATATTACATCAAATTTAATGTTAAATCTTCAATTTAATTTAATACCATTTTTATATGGTCGAAGTAGACTACGAAACACGTTCCCGTGTGTCCAGAATAGTGGTAGAAACCTAGGAATGACGTTCTCTACGCTCAAATAGGGGTTCGAAGCAACAAGGTATTTTTATTTATGTCACCTTGGTTAAAATAATTAAATTAAAATGTATAGGGGGACGACTTAAAAATTTTAGGTGTAGGCTACTCTGTAAAATTACAGCATCTTCTCTTTTCATTGCGTACGATTTCAATTCCTTCTCCCCAAAGCTTCATAGCAATGGTATGCTACTCCTGAACCTACCCTAAGTAGCTGCTTCATTCTTTCTCTTTTATCATCCATTAGATGCTGCAGCTCTACTTCTTCCTAATGTCAATGCCTAACTCTACCGTTCCTTTGAAAGACAGTGATCTTATCCTCTAATGATTCGCATATATAAATATTGCCATAACCATCGATTATTTCCTCCTTACTCCAATCTACGAAAAACAATTTAAGCTACAGACTCCGTTACATTTTCCAGTCAGACAAAAAATCAAAACTGCCTATTCGAAAGAAAATTCCTCATTTTCATTTTCCTATTTTCTAACAGATCGAAATCAATTTATCCAATTCACAAAAAAAAAACGTTAAATTAAAGTCACGATTTAGCTAGGAAACTCCTGAAGCTCGATGCCTTAACCGCTCTTGAATTAGGAAGTCAAATCTCGATGGAATTTAGAGCTCGAGAATTTAGGTACGAGAAGCGTCGAAATGGGTTTGTTGTGGGGTGTTGACATTGCAGGAAGGAGGAAGGATGGTGCATCAAAATCAATGTTGGATCTCGAATTACTAATGGATGAACTGGTGTTTAATGGTTGCGAAAGTGGGATTTTGAGGAAGTTCGATGATGACGAACTGGAGAGGTTTACGATGGTACTGGTGGGGTTTTGAACAGGATGTTGTAGGGGTTCGGCAGTACGTGGATGTTGAAGATAGATCTGTGCTTTGTTGGATGGTGGAAGAGTGTACGCGTGTGCTAATGTAAGGAGTTCGATAGTTTTTTTACTATTGTGATGCTGCTTGGAAAATGTGGTAAGCGTTTCAATGGAGTGATGGAGAGGATGGTCTGGACAGTGAAGTGAGGCAATGCAACAACGTGGCAGTTGTTTGCAGTGAGGTTGATAATGTAAGGTAGTAGTTCAGGTGATTGAAAACGGAATGGGGGTTGACTACGAGTTGTATGTTGAAGTGTCGAAGTGAATAATGATAGTTTTCGGGATCCGTTCGGAGATTTGTTCATCGACTGGTCGAGTAGATTGAGGTAAAACATTTTTAATGTAATTTAAAATTACATAGATTTAATTTAACTATCATTAGTAGTTAAAATAAATAAATAGTTAATCGTCAAATTAAAATTAAATTGTAGGTGCTAGATAAATTAATTCATGACAGTTCAAGTAGATTCAGTGCTGAGTCGATTTGGAATTAAACAGAATATTCGACAAGGAAAGTTCGAGGTGAGTTAAACTCACTCAGTTAAATTATTAGGAACTATTTTTAATATTTCAAATTTTATTCATTGCTTAATGGATGATAACTTGATTGAAAGAAAGTGATAATAATACATAATAATATTTTATAATAATATTGGTGATTGGATACTTCCCGCAGTACCATTAGCGGATTCCTAGCTGTACCGTTAGCGGATGATTTCCCTACACGCCCTACAATATATATAGTGGATGATCTTCTATACGATGATATCCTTCCTTAGAGCAGGATGGGTATTTTTATTGTTGACTAACATCTGTGGATGCAGGAAAACATATTAGAAGGATCCAACTGTATCCCTCAACATTTATTAATTACGTTATTTATTTCCACATATATACTGATATGATTCATAACCTGTGATATTATTATGAAATGTTTGGATGTGTAAATAGAGCTAGACCTTGATTGTGGATACTTTGAATGCCTTCAATAATATATGGATTCCAAAATAGAAGTTGAAATATAAAAAAGAGCTTAAAGGAAATATATATTTTTAAATAAAAATGTTAATTAAAAACCAAATTAGATAGAATTGAAAAGTAAATATTTGTTTTAACAAATAAGATGAAAAATAGATTTTATAAGTGACATTTATAAAGAAGTGAAAACCATTATTTTGGAGTATTTGATAAAGTTGTAATTTGAGCGTGGATTTGGAAAAGAAAGTGGAAATGTGGTTTGAAAACTAACATTTGAAATGAATTAGAATTTTTCAATTTCAAAGGAATTTATAAACGAGATTTTATATCATTACAAATAGAAGTTGTGAGTAGAATTTAAACTTGAAGTTACATGTGTTAAGATTGACTAAGTAAGTTCAATATGGATTTGTAATGAGGAATATTATTCACGGGTGAGGTGAATAGGTGTTAAAATGAATAAGTTGAAAATAGGAATTTGTTTGAAGTATGTTAGGAAGGGTTTTTGAAATTATAAATTCTAATCGAATTTAAGTCAAACTGATTTGAATAATATAATATAGATCGTATTAAGGAATTTTAGATAAGACTTATAGATGATAATTATGATAAGTAAAGAATTAACAAATCATATTTATATACGTATATTTTAGATATAGAATGCAGCTATTGAATAAAACTAAGATAAGTTGCAATAAACCTATAATATGATTTTATGAAGATTATTTGTATAAAACCCGGTTTTTACAAAGGTTAAACCAAAATTGAGTTGATTAATGAAATGATATCGTTAAAAAAAAATCTTTGTTCCAGTTAGAAATAAATAGATATTTAGCAAATGCTTTGCAAATCATATCTTTAAATGGAATATTCGATATTGGTAGTAGTAAACATTTTGAAATCATATTTGTATTTAGAATATTTGAAATGGTGATTTATTTAATAAATATCTCATTTAGAGTGATAATGAATAACTGGAATTTTTGTTCGTTAGAAGTTAGGAAATGAAGTTAAGGAAATTAGAACTGACTGGAGATTAGTGAGTTGAGTAGTTTCCTGGGTTTTAATCTGATGTTGGTTTCGACCTTTGGGGTTGATACTTAGGAAATTATTCTCTTACTAGTTTACAGTTAGGGACAAATGACCGAAATGAGAAATACGTTCTTAAAAGTATTTTAACATAATATGGTTTCGAATATTCTGATATGTTTTTACAAGAAGAGAAATTAGAATTCCATTTATTGGAAAATATAGAAGTTTGAAATTAATAAATGGATAATCAAAAGAGGCTAAAATGATAATGGATATTAAATAAGTGAATTCAATTTTCTTTTATGTATGAATGGTTGTTTTATTTGATAGTTAAAAAACTGACTATCAAATCTGGCCTATGCGATTGTTGGTATGGAAAGACCGGGATCGAATTTATATTTGAAAACCATTCCGTACCAAAAAATACGAAACATAGAATATACGGATTGAAGATGGAGCAATGAAGACCGTGGATCTTCATAAATGAAAGGACTACGTCGAATTTTACGGAATCACACTCGAAGATATTCTAATAGTGATCCTGTCGTGATTGAAATCAACGAATTGCAAGGACTACTCGCTACTAATCCATAGGTTGATTCCTAGGATGTGGTAGGAGAGTGTCGTCTGTTTGTCCTGTTACAACGCGGAAATCCAAGCCAATTTTAAAAAATTTATTTTGGCAATTTTAGAGAATTTTTAGTATTTTAAATGAATTATTTTAAATAATAACAGCAAGAAATTTATTTTGAATAGAATTAGAACGAATATATTTATATAGATCGACGTTAGAATATAAATATTTATTTTTAATTATAAAAGGAAATGAAAATGGCGCGGTAGTTTGAAAATTCGATTTCAAATTTCAAATGAATGTACATAATTCAAAATAAACCAGATTTTAGCGAAATCAAAAATATTAGAATCTATTTGAAGATATCTTTCCAATGAATCCAAAAAATTGAAATTTCATAGCGGGAATAAAAAGTTATGTCGAGTTGAAAATTCAGAATAGCCGCTATGGAATTTTGGCCCTTGAAAATGGAAATTTTGCAAACGACATCTGTTTTCGACGAAACCACTTTTGTTGGATTCGAGATGTCAAAATATTGCTAGGTTTCAATTTACATAATTTTCTGAATCAATATGTGAGCGTGGCGAAGTTAAACGTGTTTTAACAGTTTCAGTTAATTTCGATCGACCAGAAAATGGCCATTTTTCAAACGGACTCAGGATTTGACGAAATTAGTTTTGTTAGGGCTGTATCGTCAATACGAACTTAGAAAATATTTTTTTGGGAATTTTTAGAGCCCGTATGTGGCCCCGATAAATTGAAATGTGCATTCAAATACAATATATAGATTTATATTTTGATTTTGACGGAAACTGATCGAAACAACTGAACTGGCTTACGATATATGTCCCATTGTGTTCAGAATGGGGGTAATTAGCCAGGGGTGACAGTCGTTGGGTCTCGCTTGGAGTTGGTATAAAAAGAAATAAAAATATAATAAAATATAAAATCTTTCGCACTAACCCCCCCCCCCCCGTTATCGTTTTCCCCCAATTAGAAAGTTCGATCCACAAATTTTAAAAAAGGCAGCCCTCCCTCCACCCACCTCCGCCGTAATCGCCATCCCTATCCCTCTTCTCCGAGCGCTCCGCCTCCTCAGCCCCCCTCCGCTCCTCCATCTCTCCGGCCTTGCTTCCCTCGTCCACCAGTGAAAATCGCCCACGCCCTAGCCAAACACCACCGCCCTAGCCACCTGAGCGCCGCCACCCTGAGTGCGCCACCCCCTCCGACGTCGCAACCCCACCCCTTTGATCAGCACCCCTCCAATGCCTCCCTTTTCCCTCTCTCCTCCTTCTAAACCCTGAAACCCGCTAACCCTCCATCGCCTGACCCCCATCATTGTCTGACTGCCTGAGCGAGCCCCACCACCTCGGCGCCATCATCCCCACCTTCGTTTCAGCCTGGTGAGCTTTTTATTTTATTTTGATTCATTTAATTAGAATAAAAATCAGATTTTTAATGAGAAAGGTTATGATCTTTAATTAGTTAAAAGTTAGATTTTTAATTAGTTAGAGTTTAGATTGTTATAGCGTAAAGATTTGATTTTTTATATAGTAAAGAGATGATTTTTATTATTCATAACGAAGCATAAAAATTGGATATTTTTTTAGTATGAAGTTGAAGAAATAAAAACACAATTTTTATATATGTAGCGAATTAAAAATATGATTTTTTTTATAATAGAGAATATAAAAATATAATTTTTATATATGTAGCGAATTAAAAATATGATTTTTTTTATAATAGAGAAATAAAAATATAATTTTTATATATGTAGCGAATTAAAAAATATGATTTTTTTTAATAATAGAGAATATAAAAATGAAATTTTATATATGTAGCGAATTAAAAATATGATTTCTAGTTAGATAAAAATATAATTTTTATCGTGTGAATGTTATTGATGAAATCAATCATGTAGGATATCAAGTTCGCTTGAGTGTAGTCGGTGTGACATTTGTCTTCTTCATTCAGAAAGAATTGAGGTGTGGAACCCCAAGGTGAGAACTCCTAACTTTTAATTTTATTTCTAGTTGAAATATATACTAGGATGCAGACGGTGCTTAGCAGCACCCGACACCCGTCGTCCACAGACCATGGATGACTTGTTTGTTTGATTACTGTGTTGTGAAATTTGATTGTGTGATGTGGAATGAAATAAAATATTTTATCGTTATAAATATTTTATAGTTAAAAATATAATTTTTAACGTGTATATAAAATGAATATTTATAAACAAATCGGACGATTTGTTTATGAACACCCATTTGACTGATATTGATTGGGACGATAAATTTTACACATCGCCCAACTGCACAAATAAAAATCTGTGTTTGTTGATTTAAAACCCCACACGGGTATTGGGATAATCTTTGACGTACACTAATCCCGGTTGTTTAGTTGTATGTCAATCGATGGGTTGACAGACTGTGTAAGCGTTAATTATTTATATTTAATGCTTATGCAGTTGTGTGGTGCACTCTGGATGATGGTTGAAGATTTATCGTTGCTATTATATACATGTGTTGTAGAAAATCCATATAATTAACATTATATGGTAATTGATTGGGCCTCATTCCAATTTGGAAAATAAGGAATATTATAAGAGAAAATTCATGTGTTGAAAAAAAAAATCATGTGATGAATAGAATAAAAATTCATGCGTTGAATAGAATAAAAATTCATGTGTTGAATAAAATAAAAATTCATGTGTTGAATAGAATAAATATTCATGTGTTGAATAAAATATATATTCATGTGTTGAATAAAAATATATATTCATGTGTTGAAGAAAATATTCATTTATTGAATAGAATAACGAAGTTATTGAAATATATAAAGCCGTGTTGATTAGATATGCGCCATTTTGACGAGAACGATATTTATATCGATTATATTCGTTTTTATAATGATTATAGAAAAGGAAGTGATTTCAAAATATAACGTTTTGAAAATATTATCATTTGTGTATCGATGATGTGGAATGTTCAATTTTGATTAGAAATTGAATATGAAGTTGAAATCGTTTCAAAAAAGAATTTAAAACGATTTATAAAATACGTTTTAAAAGGAAATCGACGAAATATATAATATATATTATATGTACAGAATGGCCTGAATAGAATGCGTCATGCTGAGGTAGTTCGTGAATTTCGACCATGGACTTCGAATGGACGTTACGGGAGATCCGATCGTCGGATTCTCATAAAACCGGAATCATTGGGTTCGTATCGAAAAGGGCTTTCTAACGAACATTAGAGAATTGAAATCTAACAGTTGCATTTGGAATTATGTCCAAATCAAATTCAGAAAAGGTCGCTGTAAGTGCAGTTCGATGGTCGTTGATGGAAATCGACTGTACGGGCATTGATAAAATTATTAAAAATAGTAATAATTTGTGTAAAATCATAAGAAATGTTTTGTGAAGAATTGAGATGAAAAATTCCAAATTTGAAAAGATAAAAATAAATTTTTATTGAAATGAACTAGTTTTGAACTAGAATAATAATTTATTTATTTTTAAATAAATAAATTGGATTTGAAAGGGTTTTAAAAGTAACCAGAATTTCCAATAATTGAATTGGAATGGATTTGAATCGAAATTATCTTTGGAATATTTCGATGTTAGATTTCGTGATTATACAGATATTGTTATGGAAATTTGAAAGATATATTTTTATCATTATTTCCAATACGATATTTGTTGGTCGTAGAATTTGATATTGAATATAAGCCGATATATTTTCTATTCAGAGCCTTATATTTAATATCTAATGGGAATTGGGTTTATCGTGAACTGTGTTTTAACGACATTTGTTCTTTAACCCGATTTACAGTGAAATGTGATTTGGAATTTATAAATCTTTTGTTAAGATTTAAAGGAGGTTTTCCAAAGTAAAGTTTTCCAATTTAATAAAATAAATTGGAATGGAATGGAATGTGATTTTGGGTTTATCGTGAACCGTGTTTTAGATGACATTGGTTCTTTAACCCAGTTAAAGACAAGATATGGTTTCCCAAGTTAAACAATCATTGATATTGATTTTTGGGAAGATTAAAACCAAGTGGAGTTTTAATGAGTCTTAAATTAGATTGAATTGATCGAGAATGGAGTATCACCAGTTTTGCTCCAAGCGATAGTTAAATCTTTAATTAGATTTAAACGTGAAATGGTAATTGAATTTATCGATAACACCGTGGTGTTAGATATGAAGTATTACCAGTTTTACTTCATGGGATGAATAGGTTGGGATTGGGAAATAAAATAAATGATTACTTCGGTGTGGTTCGCTAATCCCGATTAATTTGAATTGATATTCAAAGGAAGATTAAAGAATAAATTTAAAGAATTTATCTTTGATAAAATTAATGGGAACCTTTCCCAAAGTGTAAGAATATTTGAATAAAAGAATATTCTGAATTGGAATGGGGCGTATGTTGTGTTTGTGTAACACTTGTTTATTATATACGCGAGTTATTCAAAAAGACCGGGTTTATCCTATTCTGAATAACTGATTCGACGATGTGTCGAGGATGAAGACGATGGACGAAGGCTGGGGCCTTCACATCGTTTGGGTGATTACTGATGATCTTGATTGCGCTGTACACCCAAGAGGAGGGAATTAGTTGGTAATCGTCCAGACGTACTTGGAGATTGATGGATATTCGAGGTACAAGGTGCCTACGGTTTTGTTCAGACCCAGAACGAACTTGTAAATGGACTGTGTGTTGATTGATCTTAATTAAATATACATCTGTTTGGTGGTGGAGAATTTAATCTCTTGCTTAACACCCTTCTCTGAGACGTACGAGCTTATAGGTTGTATATCGATGGACACCAGTCGCATGGAGTGAATTGCCTGTGTGGCATGCCTAAGTAGCAATTGATCAAGGCTTCTGTTGAAAAGCAAATTCTTGTGGTTGATGATCAAAGCACGGCCTGTGTGGCATAGCTTTGTGTATAACGTTAATTCGCGAGCCTCACACCCCGGTTGTGAACCAGAAACGGGAGAGGACATCAGGGAGGGCATGTGTTTCTTTCTAGCTAGGGTGGTGTCAGTGACCTACCAGCCCTGACATTTATATTATTTTCACCTATGTGGTTGTTGGATTGTGAGACACCTCGGATATATCAGTGACTATGTGGAGCCGATGGAGTCATTGGGCTCATTTACGCCCCAGTAGGCGAGAAAACGCAGTGTTCAGGCATTTTAATCCACATCGGTGGACCGGCCCTGACGATCCAAGGGTCACTCGAGCTCTGATCCTGAGACATGGTAGGCTAGATTGTCTCGAATCGGTGAGGACTATCTTTTGCCTCGGTTCATAGATGGAAATCCAACTTCCAATACGTTACTTTGCGGTTTTGATTGTATACCTATATATGGCGACATAGTGGTATGGGGCACTTACGCCGTCTATGATTGATACTTATAATTGAAATTGTTTTGGCACTATACACTTGTAGTAATAATAAAACATGAAATTTAGCGTATCAAACATTCTTTGGCTATTATAAGGTAAAACCCTATCCTCCGGCTTGTGTTGCATTATGTGATGGGACCTGGGTTTTATAATAGCTTCATTGTTGTTTATTTAGCATTGTGCTGTTGTTTTATGCACTGGTATTCTTGGGAGGAAACCCGTTCCGTGTTATATGGCGTGGTCCCTTGATTTACCTTACTTTAAAACCAAGATAATAATTGTTTTAGTTCTCACACCAGTCACATGACTGACCTGGAGTTTATTGTTTTAACCTAAACTCTGGCTGCCCTTATTTTCGACACGGGCAGCTAGTAGTTTTGGTTTTACAGATTTATATTCACAGGATCATGATTTATAGCTGAGGCGGTATTTGGAAAGCTTTGTATCCGTGTATCTGTTTTCAGTTGTTCTTTGTATTGTTTTCCGCAGCGATGTATTTAAATGTAATTTATATCTCTGATATTTTCTATGTAATATTTATTCATACTCTGTATATTCTGGTATTCTGATGGAATTGTTGTAATATACAATGAAATGTTCTTCTGTTTGTATTCCAATTTGTCGTGTTCTCAAAACAATCAGGGCTTTTGAACGGTCTTGGTCGGTTTAGCGATCGATTCGGATAGAGCGAAATTCCTTATCATTACATTTGGTATCAGAGCTTTGGTTTACAAAGCTCGGAGAACAAGACACATTAGAACCATACGAAAGAATTCATCAGAGAATTGGATTAGTAATATCCAATGGGAATGACTTGTTAGAGATGGGATCAGTAGTATCCTAGAACGAGTGTGAAGAGTATATTTTTAAAGTGAAAACAAGTTTTGTGTTGAAAATTTAAATCAATTATTCATATTTGATTATTTAATTTATATTGAATCGGACAATCAAGTATATAAAGGTTTTGCTACGTCTGATCCGTGTGTATTTGAAGTTTTTATATACTGGATAGGTATAGAATCACGCTCTAGTCGCCCGGAGATGGTTCTGATGATTGAAGCTTCATCATCAGAATTTATGTTTGAGTGACAAAAGTGGGATTTCTATATATTTCCAATCGACTGGTGTGAGAACCAAAATTAGATAGGGTTTATTGTTGTGATTTGGCATCAAAAATCTGATTTTTGGACTATGTATCCAAGTTATGAATTTGAAAAGCTAATCAACTAATTGATTGTTGATTGTGTTGTTTGATTACTGTTTTGATTAATTGAATGTTGAACCTTTAGCCAAATTGAACCAAATAGTGAATTGTATTGAAAATTTGTCGCATTTGCATAAATATACATGTACTTACATTGAACAGGTCATAGCAGGAGGCTAGAGAAGAGGAATAAAATTGTTTGCCCAACAAATAGGTACATGTTTATTGTATTTCTTGGGTTTTTGATGATTTTATGAGCCAATTGCTAGCCGCTTGGTTGTTTCTTTTTCTTTTTGGATTTGTGAGGGCCATGGGAGGCTATTTTAAATATCCCACAGCTCCCGGTGCAGGGGAGGTTATGGCGAAATTTTCAAAAATTTAAGGTGTTAGCCAAATTTTTGAACAATTCGAAAAGTTCTTAGAAACTGAAAAGTTGAAGAACTTAAGCCGTGAAGAAAATAATGGAAGTTGAGTTGGTTTGTAAAACAACTTTCAGCTTCGTTCCTTTTCCGGGACGAAAAGTTCTAAGTGGGGGAGATTGTAACAACCTGCAAATCCGAGCCAATTTTAAAATTTTTATTTTGGCAATTTAACGAATTTTGAGTATTTAAAATGAATTATTTTAAATAATAACGGCGAGAAATTTATTTTGAATAGAATTAGAATGAATATATTTATATAGATCGACGTTAGAATATAAATATTTATTTTTAATTATAGAAGGAAATGAAAATGGCGCAGTAGTTGGAAAATTCGATTTCAAATTTCAAATGAATGTACAGGATTCAAAATAAACCGGATTTTAGCGAAACCAAAAATATTAGAATCTGTCTGAAGATATTTTTCCAACGAATCCGAAAAATTGAAATTTCATAGCGGGAATAAAAAGTTATGTCCAGTTGAAAATTCAGAATAGTCGCTATGGAATTTTGGCCCTTAAAAATGGAAATTTTGCAAACGATCTCTGTTTTCGACGAAACCACTTTTGTTGGATCCGGGATGTCAAAATATTATTAGGTTTCAATTTGCATAATTTTCTGAATCAATATGTGAGCGTGGCGAAGTTAAACGTGTTTTAACAGTTTCAGTTAATTTCGATCGACCAGGAAATGGCCATTTTTCAAACGGTCTTAGAATTTGACGAAATGAGTTTTGTTAGGATCGTATCGTCAATACGAAGTTAGAAAATATTTTTCGGGAATTTTTAGAGCCTGTATGTGGCCCCGGTAAATTGAAATGTGCCTTCAAATTCAATATATAGATTTATATTTTGATTTTGATGGAAACTGATCGAAACAACCGAACTGGCTTACGATATATGTCCCATTGTGTTTAGAATGGAGGTAATTAGCCAGGGGTGACAGTCGTTCGGTCTCGTTTGGAGTTGGTATAAAAAGTCAACCTTTTTGGGAAATAAATTAAAATAAAAATATAATAAAATATAAAATCTTTCACACTAACCCCCCCCCTCGGTTATCTTTTTCCCCCCAATTAGAAAGTTCGATCCACAAATTTTGAAAAAGGCGGCCCTCCCTCCACCTGTCTCCGCCGCAATCGCCACCGCCCCCCCTTCTCCGACCGCTCCGCCTCCTCAGCACCCCCTCCGCTCCTCCATCTCTCCGGCCTTCCTTCCCTCGTCCACCAGTGAAAACCGCCCATGCCCTAGCCAAACACCACCACCCTAGACACCTGAGCGCAGCCACCCTGCGTGCGCCACCCCCTCCGACGTTGCAACCCCACCACCTCCGATCAGCACCCCTCTGACGCCTCCCTTTTGCCCTCTTTCCTCCTTCTAAACCCTGAAACCCGCTAACCCGCCATCGCCTGACCCCCATCATTGTCTGACCGCCTGAGCGAGCCCCACCACCTCGGCGCCATCATCCCCACCTTCGTTTCAGCCCGGTGAGCTTTTTATTTTATTTTGATTCATTTAGTTAGAATAAAAATAGGATTTTTAATGAGAATGGTTATGATCTTTAATTAGTAAAAAGTTAGATTTTTAATTAGTTAGAGTTTAGATTGTTATAGCGTAAAGATTTGATTTTTTATATAGTAAAGAGATGATTTTTATTGTTTATAACGAAGCATAAAAATTGGATTTTTTTTAGTATGAAGTTAAAGAAATAAAAATATAATTTTTATATATGTAGTGAATTAAAAATATGATTTTTTTATAATAGAGTATTAAAAATGTAATTTTTATATATGTAGCAAATTAAAAATATGATTTTTTTATAATAGAGAAATAAAAATATAATTTTTATATATGTAGCGAATTAAAAATATGATTTTTTTATAATAGAGAATATAAAAATGTAATTTTTATATATGTAGCGAATTAAAAATATGATTTCTAGTTAGATAAAAATATAATTTTTATCGTGTGAATGTTATTGATGAAAATCAATCATGTAGGATATCGAGTTCGCTTGAGTGTAGTCGGTGTGACATTTGTCTTCTTCATTTTGAAAGAATTGAGGAGTGGAAACCCAAGGTGAGAACTCCTCACTTTTAATTTTATTTCTAGGTGAAATATATATTAGGATGCAGACAGTGCTTAGCAGCACCCAACACCTGTCGTCCACAGACCATGGATGACTTGTTTGTTTGATTGCTGTGTTATGAAATTTGATTGTGTGATGTGGAATAAAATAAAATATTTTATCGTTATAAATATTTTATAGTTAAAAATATAATTTGTAACGTGTACATAAAATGAGTATTTATAAACAAATCGGACGATTGCACAAATAAAAATCTATGTTTGTTGATTTGAAACCCCACACGGGTATTGGGATAATATTTGACGTACCCTAATCCTGATTGTTTAGTTGTATGTCAATCGATGGGTTGACAGACTGTGTAAGCGTTAATTATTTATATTTAATGCTTATGCAATTGTGTGGTACACTCTGGATGATGGTTGAAGATTTATCGTTGCTATTATATACATGTGTTGTAGAAAATCCATATAATTAACATTATATGGTAATTGATTGGGCCTCATTCCAATTTGGAAAATAAGGAATATTATAAGAGAAAACTCGTATGCTGAAAAAAATATAAATTCATGTGTGGAATAGAATAAAAATTCATGTGTTGAACAGAGTAAAAATTCATGTGTTGAATAAAATAAAAATTCATGTGTAGAATAGAATAAATATTCGTGTGTTGAATAAAATATATATTCATGTGTTGAATAAAAATATATATTCATGTGTTGAAGAAAATATTCATTTGTTGAATAGAATAACGAAGTTATTGAAATATATAAAGCCGTGTTGATTAGATATGCGCCATTTTGACTCGAACGATATTTATATCGATTATATTCATTTTTATAATGATTATAGAAAAGGAAGTGATTTCGAAATATAACGTTTTGAAAATATTATCATTTGTATATCGATGATGTGGAATATTCAATTTTGATTAGAAATTGAATATGAAGTTGAAATCGTTTCGAAAACGAATTTAAAACAATTTATAAAATGCGTTTTAAAAGGAAATCGACGAAATATATATAATATATGTATTATATATATAGAATGGCCTGAATAAAACGCGCCGTGCTACGGTAGTTCGCGAATTTCGACCATTGACTTCGAATGGACGTTACAGGAGATCCGACCGTCAGATTCTCCTAAAACCGGAACTGTTGGGTTCGTATCGAAAAGGGCTTTCTAATGAATATTAGAGATTTGAAATCTAACGGTTGGATTTGGAATTATGTCCAAATCAAATTTGGAAAAGGTCGATATAAGTGCAGTTCGATGGCCGTTGATGGAAATCAATTGTATGGGCCTTGATAAAATTATTAAAAATAGTAATAATTTGTGTAAAATCATGAGAAATGATTTGTGAAGAATTGAGATGAAAAATTCCAAATTTGAAAAGATAAAAATAGATTTTTATCGAAATGAACTAGTTTTGAACTAGAATAATAATTTATTTATTTTTAAATAAATAAATTGGATTTGAAAGGGTTTTAAAAGCAACCAAAGTTTCCAATAATTTAATTTGAATGGATTTGAATCGAAATTGTCTTTGTAATATTTCGATGTTGGATTTCGTGATTATACAGATATTGTTATGGAAATTTGAAAGATATATTTATATCGTTATTTCCAATACGATATTTGTTGGTCATAGAATTTGATATTGAATATAAGCCGATATATTTTCTATTCAGAGCCTTATATTTAATATCAAATGGGAATTGGGTTTATCGTGAACTGTGTTTGAATGACATTTGTTCTTTAACCCGATTTACAGTGAAATGTGATTTGGAATTTATAAACCTTTTGTTAAGATTTAAAGGAGGTTTTCCAAAGTAAAGTTTTCCAATTTAATAAAATAAATTGGAATGGAATGGAATGTGATTTTGGGTTTATCGTGAACCGTGTTTTAAATGACATTGGTTCTTTAACCCAGTTAAAGACAAGATATGGTTTCTCAAGTTAAACAATCATTGATATTGATTTTTGGGAAGATTAAAACCAAGTGGAGTTTTAATGAACCTTAAATTGGATTGAAATGATCGAGAATGGAGTATCACCATATTTGCTTCAGGCGATAGTTAAATCTTTAATTAGATTTGAATGTGAAATGGTAATTGAATCTACCGCTAACACCGTGGTGTTAGATATGAAGTACTACCAGTTTTACTTCATGGGATGAATAGGTTGGGATTGGGAAATAAAATAAATGATTACTTCTGTGTGGTTCGCTAATCCCGACTAATTTGAATTGATATTCAACGGAAGATTAAAGAATAAATTTAAAGAATTTATCTTTGATAAAATTAATGGGAGCCTTTCCCAAAGTGCAAGAATATTTGAATAAATGAATATTCTGAACTGGAATGAGGCGTATGTTGTGTTTGTGTAACACTTCTTTATTATATACGCGAGTTATTCAGAAAGACTGGGTTTATCCCATTCTGAATAACTGATTCGACGATGTGTCGAGGATGAAGACGATGGTTGAAGGCCGGAGTTCTTCACATCATTTGGGTGATTACTGATGATCTTGATTGGGCTGTACACCCAAAAGGAGGGAATTAGTTGGTGATCGTTCAGACGTACTTGGAGATCGATGGATATTGTAACGACCCGAAAATTAGCGATCTTGATTATCCGATATACAACACATGCCGAGCATCAAGAGTCGAAAATACGGATGGTTAATGAAAGAAATTAGAGGGTGAGAATAGATAAGATAGAAACTTAGAATAGAAGAAGAAGAACAACAACATCAGAGTGACGCAAACCTCACCACGGAACGAACAACATATAATAGATAACATATCTTTGAAATATAAATCTGTACTTGAATATACATATCATTTCAAAGTACATCACTTACAACACAGTGGAAATAACAATAGCTATATGATCCTGAAGTCTCCTGCTCTAAGCTCTCCAAGTATTTCTGTAAAATCCTGACTACTTGACTGCTCGTATAAAATTGGGCACCCAAGAGTTTAGGGAAAACAAAACAAAATAAACTCCGGGTCAGTCATGGGACTGGCGTGAATAAAACAGTTTAAAAACAGTTTGAACAAGTAAACGATATCTCATAAGACCACGCCGTATAACGGAATGGGTTTTTTCCTTATGAGAATCCAAAAATATCTTTATATCAAAAACCTTTTGATATTATAATAATGTCTATCAACCACAATATAATAATCATCTAGCAGAAACGCTTCCATCTCACATTCTACAAATATAGTATACAATCAAAACCGCAAGCACGTATTGGGTAATGGATTTCCAACTATGACAAGGTATGGAACCACCTTTCGCTAGTGTACCTCTAGAGAGGAATAAATTGGGTTCAACAAGAACATCTTGCAACCCGGCCACACATGACCGACCACTCATTTTGCTTGAGTGTATCGAATGTATATCACCAATGGTTGGGATTAGCAACCGTTTCCCGAATGGGACAGTATCGACAATAGATTTTTAGAAGTAAATGAAACTCTAGATCAGGTGATTATACACCCTAATAGGTGCGACCTACATAGCCATGTTACCTACCCGATTTATGTCATTTACCGGATGTGAGGCTAGAAGCTACGCTTATCTTTTACATGTCACATCTTCATTCACTTAGAATGTCACATTGTCATACTCTTTAAATCACAAATTGATTTATCCAAAAATAACACGGGTATACAGCTAAGAGAAACGAATTCCTCTGCCACCAAACGTGAATACGTTTGAAGAGATCAACTTAAGCAATCTATCAGATATACTCTGTCAAACCTTCGTCCATACAAGTTTTCCTGGGACTGGATAAACCGAAGGCACTATTCAGTACATCCATCTTAGGCAATTGTTATCTAAGATTTATACAACAGTCCTTGCACTTTACTCCGTCTTCAATATATTCAGCATACTTGATTCGCAACGCTTATGCCAATACGGAGTGATTCGTCGGATAATAATCCAACCGATCTCTCCATATTAACAACATTAAAATTGTCAAAAACTTCGATAGTCGGTGAGTTAACTATCAAAGAAAAACACGTTTCCAAACAACGATATTATTTCCAAATCGATCAATCACCAATCAACTCTTATCCCTTTAAATTAATTTATCATTGATTTATTTCATTTGTCAGTTCCTGTTTCCATATATTCAACATTTCTTATTTTATATTATCAGAAAACATTTCTGATTCTTATTTGGAAAACATTTCCAAAACTCCTTCACTATCAAACCTTACGATTCCTTAGTTAAGAAGGAAGTTAATAAAGTTGGGGGTATGACTACCTCTCAGACCTAAACTGAACAACGTTTTAACTTCAAAATAGTCAAAGTTTATCTTTTAAACCTTTAACAAACTTTCTTACGTAACTCTCGTTCGTATAAATATCTATTCGATAACTCCTTCCTTCGAATAACTATATTTGATAACTCCTTTTAACTCGATTCGAATAATTAATATTTGATAACTCTTTATAGGACCAACTCTAATCGATTTATTCTAATTCGATTAACTCTATTTAAATTCTCTATTGGTTAATTCTAACTCTAATTGGTTAACTGGTTAACTCTAACTAATCAACTCTAACTGATTAACTCTGACTGATCAACCCTAACTGATTAACTCTGACTGGTCAACCCAAACTAATTAACTCTGACTGGTTAACCCTAACTGATTAACTCACTTCGAATAAATCCTATTGAATTAACTCCTTTGATTTATTCCTTTTCTATTTGTTTACTTAACAAATAACTATTCCCTTTTCAATTCTACTTATTTAACCAATAAATATTTCTTTTATCTTTTCTATTTATTTAACAAACAAATATTTCTTTTATCTTTTCTATTTATTTAACAAATAAATGTCCCTTTTACTTTTATTTTTTTCTATAAATAAACGATCATTTTATACTTTTATTTATTCCCAAAATAAATAACCCTTTTATTTTATTTATTTTCTATAAATAAATAAATCCTTTTACTATTACTTATTCCCTAAATAAATAAATAATCCCATTTAATTTATTTGTAAATATTCTACAAATATTCCCTTTTCAATTCCATTTGTAACTGTTTTACAAATGTTTTCCTTTTTATTTCTATTAGTAATTGTTCTACAAATATTTCCTTTTCAATTCCATTTGTAACTGTTTTACAAATGCTTTCCTTTTTATTTCTATTTGTAATTGTTTTACTAATATTCATTTTCTATTCTATTTGAAAAATATTTTCCTTTATATTTGTTTTTACAAATATTTTCCATTTTAACTCTTTTGATTTTATAATTTATTTCCTTTTATAAAATCCTTTTTCCTTTTATATATAAAATCCATTGATTTTATATAAATAAATTATTTTCAAATTATACTTTGAAAATCCCCTTTTATCATTCTGGTATTCTTATGGTACTTAACATACCATATCACCATGATCGATATCACTCAAACACACACAATCAACCACAGATTATATATCACATCATATATTCCAATATATGAAACAAAATAGTATTCAAATATTGAGGAACCCAGTTGGGTCACTCCAACCTGTTTCCCTGCATCACAGATGTTAATCAACATAATAACATCGATTTCATTTCGATATGAAATATTCTGATAAACAGAATCAATATTTGATTAATGATTTATATAAATATCGTTATCTATAATTTCCACCAATACATAAGCAATTCAACCAAACAGTTAACACACAACAATCAACAGATGTTAACAGTTCTAAGAATACGTTATAGAAATATAACTGTTCAGAGTTGGTGAGTTTTACTCACATTGGCAGTTCATCGTTAAAGAACGATAATCTGTTTGTTTGATTTGAATCAAACAATTTATTTCGCCATAAATTCAATTGAGCTCGAATCAACTCCCAGTCAGCTCCATAGTGTAGCCACCGTCCCCACGATCCCAATGCAACAGACGGTTCGTAAATCCGACCTCGTATGAAATAGTTACGACATTTCGAAGTTAATAAACATTAAATTAAATTTAAACCCTCAACAATTTAAATCGGGCCTCACCCCATCATTCACCGGCCCATTTCCCCTTAAGCCCAAACCCGTTTTACTAGCCTTCTTCCGCATTGCAAATCAGCACAGCTGCTCCTCCCCAAACACAAACACCATAGCCGAACTTCCATCTCTAAAATCCCATAGCATCACTTCACCGAAAATTAATTAAAAATCACCATTAACTTCTTCATCTCATCCTCATCCTCCCCATACCCTTATCACCAAACTCGCAGCTATCAACTTGGTCGCGTTGAATAGGAAATCACTCCCTGTACTGTGTACAAGTGGCACCTTTGCTCACGGATTTCCACCAAACCTCCACAACAGCGACCAAATCCAACCACAAACCCCCTAATAAACTCCAATTCGATCCATATTGCACCAAAATCCCTCAAAACCCGAACACTAACTCATCTCTTCTAATTTCAGCGAACACAGATGGAGTTCTAGCTTTATGCAACCCACATAGGTGCGTAGAGGAGCTCATCAAGGATCTGAATATACTCATTTTCAGATTTTCAAATTTTCCTTTGAATTTGGATTGATTTTAGAAGTTTGAATTTTGTTTTGAGGAAGCAATAACTGACGGCTCAGAGGAAATTTAGTTTAGGGTAATATATAGTGGAAGTCTGTGGCTGATAAAGGAAGAATGTGGCTCCTTTATGTTCACAGGTTTTTGTTTTATTTTCTTTTTAGTTTTGTATTTGTCTTCTAAAAATTCGTGTGATCACACACGATACCCAAAAATCATGAAACTGGACATGTAGCTAGAGTTCGACATTACGGTCCCAACGAAACTGGCTTTGTCGGATTCCGACTCCGTTTGCTCACACAGCGTATTTTTAACCATCAAAATATCGACCGTTTTTCACATTAAAAATCCGTGCGGCCACACACTGACTTCAAAAATCACGAAAACTGAAATCTGGCAATAATTTAACATTATGAATCCAACAAATTGGTTTCGTCGAATTCTGAGGTCTTTTGCAAAACTTCCTATTTTTAAAGCCTTAAATAACCCTTTTTAAATATTAAATATATTTAAAAACAATTAAATTTAATATTTAAAAATAATTATTATCGTCTACATTCACAACAGAATATATACAGCTCTAGAATATTCCTATATGAATTTCTAACTTGATATTTCAAATCCTGATTAAATCGATATTCGATTTATAATGAAATTCCTTTTATATATCGTTATAATTTTATAAAGGAATTCCACAGCGACTTTTCTAAAAGTTGATTTGGACATAAATCAAAATCTACACGACGAAATCCCAATTTTTCTCTTCCATTAGAAAAATATACTTTACCAGCTCCTAACGTTTCTTGTTTCATAGAAATCCAACTTAAAACGGCTTCTGTATATTCGTTTAAAGTTCGAATCGCCAAATTACGAACTGCAACGCCATTTCGAGCTTGATTATTATTATATTATAATTATACGTTCACACTTTGTTTAAATAATATATTCGTGATTATAATTCAATTATAACTGAATTATATATTTTGAATTTCCCAATTCACACCATATCGCCATTTCAGCCAATTCTGATTATTTCAGAATTAAATATATATTATTTAATTATTATATTAATTAAATATTCAATCATTGTTTAATTAAACGACCATTTGATTTCTAAATCACTAATTATATAATTAAATAAGTTAATTATATATCGCGGAAAATATGGGTCGTTACATTCTTCCCCACTAAAAATAATTTCGTCCTCGAAATTGCTAAGGAGAAAACAAACCCTATTGACTGGTTAGAACTTATTTGTTAACTTCTTAACTTCAGTTTCCCCTAACTAATTTAATTTTAATTAAATTATTAATTTAATTCTATTAACGAATATTTTCAAAAATCCTGAAAATTTTCTAACACCCGAAATTTCTGAAAAATTTCGCCAACACCTCCTTTGTACTGGTCAATAGGTCAAACTCCAACTCGCCACTCTGGGCCATCTCCAACCCAAAAGAAAATCAAACTGCTAAGCGGCTTGCCAATTCGTCTCATAAATCTCATGCTTATATCAAATATAAACTTGTACCTTTTGTCGGGCATATTATTATATTCCTTCCACCTGTTACCCATTTCAGCATATACCAATATCAATCCAATCAAACTCTGATCAATTTATCCTTAACACAACCATTCGCTTATCCAAGCCAAATTCAATTCAAATCAAGGTTCTATTCCCGATTTTCAAATTCTTAACTCATCAATCCAATACCATTTCAGATTCTATCTCACAATTCAAAATCTGATTCTACTTGATATATCGTATCCAATTCAATTTCTAGTTAATAGGTTCAATTTAGTTCCAGCTTGGTTTCACAAATTTCTATTTAAATTGGTTTTTAATTCAAACAGTCTCTTCCTGGGAGTTTTTAACCAGCTTTGCTTTTCTAAAACCAAATGTCCCTTTTTGGATTTCAAACAACTTGTTTCTCTCAAAACAATTCGAAAACAAAATCTTTTCGGTAGTAATCCGTCACTTAGAACTTGAAAATGAACACCGATGATGGTCGACTTCATCATCGGAATATATCTCCCAGCGATCGAAGTGAGTTCAATACTATATCACCTTTCAAAACCATTTCTAACATTTCCATTTCGAAATCAATTCAAAATTCCATTCACAATTCTTGTAAAACAATTTAAAATCTCCCAGGATTTTAAAATTCTCATATATTCAATTCAAATCCATTTACAAACACCTTTCCAATTTCTAGGGTTTTAATTTCAATTCTGATTTTAATTTCAGATTTAATTCATTTTATTTCACATACTTTACTTGTATGAATTCTGATTAGTTATTTATAACCATTTCACCTTTTTATAATCTCGTTCGATTATAATAACAACCAACACAACCAATATACTATACTATTTCCAATATAGATACCAAAATAAAATTTGGGTAAAATTATTCCATTTATCCTCTTTTCAAAACATACCATGTTGTTTCATCGTATTTGAGTGTTTAGAAACTCCTACCAATACAGTGGATCAAACTGATCGACCAGAATTCATAAACAACTCAACCAATAAATCTCCACAGTATAAAACCACTTTATATTAAATACCATATACGCGCTCATATATATACACTCAAACTCAGTCTAGGATATTACTAATCCCATCTCTACTGAATTACGCCATAGAGCCAAGGTAATAACTAAACCTTAAGCTCTGATACCAACTGTAACGACCCAAAAATTAGCGATCTTGATTATCCGTTATACAACACATATCGAACATCAAGAGTCGAAAATACTGGATGGTTAATGAAAGAAACTAGAGGGTGAGAATAGATAAGATAGAAACTTAGAATAGAAGAAGAAGAACAACAACATCAGAGTGACACGAACCTCACCGCGGAACGAACTACATATAATAGATAACATATCTTTGAAATATAAATATGTACTTGAATATACATATCATTTCAAAGTACAACACTTACAACACATCGGAAATAACAATAGCTGTATGATCCTGAAGTCTCCTACTCCAAGCTCTCCAGGTATATCTGTAAAATCCTGACTACTTGACTGCCTGTATTAAATTGGGCACCCAAGAGTTTAGGCAAAACAAAACAAAATAAACTAAGGGTCAGTCATGGGACTGGTGTGAGTAAAACAGTTTAAAAACGGATTGAACAAGTAAACGATATCTCATAAGACCACGCCGTATAACAGAACGGGTTTTCCCTTATGAGAATCCAAAAATATCTTTATATCAAAAACCTTTTGATATTATAATAATGTCTATCAACCACAATATAATAATCATCTAGCAGAAATGCTTCCATCTCACGTTCTACATATATAGTATACAATCAAAACCGCAAGCACGTATTGGGTAATGGATTTCCAACTATGACAAGGTATGGAACCACCTTTCGCTAGTGTACCCCTAGGGAGGAATACACTGGGTTCAACAAGAACATCTTGCAACCCGACCACACATGACCGACCACTCATTTCGCTTGAGTGTATCGAATGTATATCACCAACGGTTGGGATCAGCAAACGTTTCCCGAATGGGACAGTATCGACAATAGATTTTTAGAAGTAAATGAGACTCTAGATCAGGTGATTATACACCCTAATAGGTGTGACATACGTAGCCATGCTGTCTGCCCGATTTATGTCATTTACCGGATGTGAGGCTAGAAGCTACGCTTATCTTTTACATGTCACATCTTCATTCACTTAGAATGTCACATTGTCATACTCTTTAAATCACAAATTGATTTATCCAAAAATAACATGGGTATACAGCTAAGAGAAATGAATTCCTCTGCCACCAAATGTGAATACGTTTGAAGACATCAACTTACGCATTCTATCATATATACTCTGTCAGACCTTCGTCCATACAAGTTGTCCTGGGACTGGACAAACCGAAGGCACTATTCAATACATCCATCTTAAGCAATTGTTATCTAAGATTTATACAACAACCTTTGCACTTTACTCCGTCTTCAATATATTCAGCATACTTGATTCGCAACGCTTATGCCAATACTGAGTGGTTCTTCGGATAATAATCCAACTGGTCTCTCCAGATTAACAACGTTAAAATGGTCAAAAACTTCGATAGTCGGTGAATTAACTAACAAAGAAAAACACGTGTGCAAACAACGATATTATTTCCAAATGGAAATTACATCGATCAATCACCAATCAACTCTTATCCCTTTAAATTAATTTATCATTAATTTATTTCATTTGTCAGTTCCAGTTTCCATATATTCAACATTTCTTATTTTATATTATCAGAAAACATTTCTGATTCTTATTTGGAAAACATTTCAAAAACTCCTTCACTATCAAACCTTACCATTCCTTAGTTAAGAAGGAAGTAAACCAAGTTGGGGTATAATTACCTCTCAGACCTTAACTAAACAACGTTTTAACTTAGAAATAGTCAAAGTATATCTTTTAAACCTTTAACAAACTTTCTTACGAAACTCTCGTTCAAATAAATCTCTATTCGATAACTCCTCCCTTCGAATAACTATATTTGATAACTCCTTTTAACTCGATTCGAATTCTAATATTCGATAACTCTTTATACGACCAACTCTACTCGATTTATTCTAATTCGATTAACTCTATTTAAATTCTCTATTGGTTAATTCTAACTCTAACTGGTTAACTCTAACTGATCAACTCTAACTGATTAACTCTGACTGGTCAACCCTAACTGATTAACTCTGACTGGTCAACCCTAACTAATTAACTCTAACTTGTCAACCCTAACTGATTAACTCACTTCTAATAACTCCTATTGAATTAACTCCTTTGATTTATTCCTTTTCTATTTGTTTACTTAACAAATAACTATTCCCTTTTCAATTCTACTTATTTAACCAATAAATAATTCTTTTCTCTTTTCTATTTATTTAACAAATAAATATTTCTTTTATCTTTTCTATTTATTTAACAAATAGATATTTCTTTTATCTTTTCTATTTATTTAACAAATAAATATCCCTTTTACTTTTATTTATTTTCTATAAATAAATGATCCTTTTATACTTTTATTTATTCCCTAAATAAATAACCATTTTATTTTATTTATTTTCTATAAATAAATAAATCCTTTTACTTTTATTTATTCCCTAAGTGAATAAATAATCCCATTTAATCTATTTGTAAATGTTCTACAAATATTTCCTTTTCAATTCCATTTGTAACTGTTTTACAAATGTTTTCCTTTTTATTTCTATTTGTAATTGTTCTACAAATATTTCCTTTTCAATTCCGTTTGTAACTGTTTTACAAATGTTTTCCTTTTTATTTCTATTTGTAATTGTTTTACAAATATTTCTTTTTCTACTCTATTTGACAAATATTTTCCTTTATATTTGTTTTTACAAATATTTTCCTTTTTAACTCTTTTGATTTTATAATTTATTTCCTTTTATAAAATCCTTTTTCCTTTTATATATAAAATCCATTGATTTTATATAAATAAATTATTTTCAAATTATACTTTGAAAATCCCCTTTTATCATTCTGGTATTCTTATGGTACTTAACATACCATATCACCATGATCGATATCACTCAAACGCACACAATCAACAACAGATTATATATCACATCATATATTCCAAAATATGAAACAAAACAGTATTCAAATATTGAGGAACCCAGTTGGGTCCCTCCAACCTGTTTCCCTGCATCACAGATGTTAATCAATATAATAACATCGATTTCATTTCGATATGAAATATTCTGATAAATAGAAGCAATATTTGATTAACGATTTTTATAAATATTATTATCTATAATTTCCACCAACACATAAGCAATTCAACCAAATAGTTAACACACAGCAATCAACAGATGATTAACGGTTCTAAGAATATGTTATAGAAATATAACTGTTCAGAGTTGATGAGTTTTACTCACATTGGCAGTTCATCGTTAAAGAACGATAAACTATTTGTTTGATTTGAATCAAACAATTTATTTCGCCATAAATTCAAACGAGCTCGAATCAACTCCCAGTTAGCTCCATGGTGTGGCCACCGTCCCCACGATCCCAACGCAACAGACAGTTTGTAAATCCGACCTCGTACGAAATAGTTACGACATTTCGAAGTTAATAAACATTAAATTAAATTTAAACCCTCAACAATTTAAATCGGTACTCACCCCATCATTCACCGGCCCATTTCCCCTTAAGCCCAAACCCGTTTTACTGGCCTTCTTCCCCGTTGAAAATCAGCGTTGCTGCTCCTCCCCAAACACAAACACCATTGCCGAACTTCCATCTCCAAAATCCCATAGCATCACTTCGCCGAAAATTAATTAAAAATCACCATTAACTTCTTCGTCTCATCCTCGTCTTCCCCATACCCTTATCATCAAACTCGCAGCTACCAACTTGGTCGCGTCGAACAGGAAATCACTCCCTGTACTATGCACGAGCGACACCTTTGCTAACGGATTTCCACCAAACCTCCACAACAGCGACCAAATCCAACCACAAACCCCCTTATAAACTCCAATTCGATCCATACTGCACCAAAATCCCTCAAAACCCGAACCCTAACTCGCCTCTTCTTTCAGCGAACACAGATGGAGTTCGAGCTTTATGCAACCCACATAGGTGCGTAGAGGAGCTCACCAAGGATCTGAATATACTCATTTTCAGATTTTCGGATTTTCCTTTGAATTTGGATTGATTTTAGAAGTTTGATTTTTGTTTTGGGGAAGCAATAACTGATGGCTCAGAGGAAATTTAGTTTAGGGTAATATATAGTGGAAGTGTGTGGCTGATAAAGGAAGAATGTGGCTCCTTTATGTTCACAAGTTTTTGTTTTATTTTCTTTTTATTTTTGTATTTGTCTTCTAAAAATTCGTGTGATCACACACGATACCCAAAAATCATGAAACTTGACATGCAGCTAGAGTTCGACATTACAGTCCCAACGAAACTGGCTTCGTCGTATTCCGACTCAGTTTGCTCACACAGCGTATTTTTAACCATCAAAATATCGACTGTTTTTCACATTAAATATCCGTACGGCCACACACTGACATCAAAAATCACAGAAACTTAAATCTAGCAATAATTTAACATTACGAATCCAACAAAATTGGTTTCGTCGAATTCTGAGGCCTTTTGCAAAACCGGCTATTTTTAAAGCCCTAAATAACCCTTTTTAAATATTAAATATATTTAAAAACAATTAAATTTAATATTTAGAAATAATTATTATCGTCTATATTCACAACAAAATATATACAGCTTTAGAATATTCCTATATGAATTTCTAAATTGATATATCAAATCCCGATTAAATCGATATTCGATTTATAATGAAATTCCTTTTATATATCTTTATAATTTTATAAAGGAATTCCACTACGACTTTTCTAAAATTTGATTTGGACATAAATCAAAATCTACACGAAGAAATCCCGATTTTTCTCTTCTATTAGAAAAATATACTTTACCAGCTCCTAACATTTCTTGTTTCACAGAAATCCGACTTAAAACGGCTTCTGTATATTCGTTTAAAGTTCGAATCGCCAAAATACGAACTGCAGCGCCATTTCGAGCTCGATTATAATTATTATATAATTATACGTTCAAATTTCGTTTAAATAATATATGCGTGATTATAATTCAATTATAACTGATTATATATTTTTAATTTCCCAATTCACACCATATCGCCATTTCAGCCAATTCTGATTATTTCAGAATTAAATATATATCATTTAATTATTATATTAATTAAATATTCAATCATTATTTAATTAAATGTCCATTTGAATTCTAAATCACTAATTATATAATTAAATAAGTTAATTATATATCGCAGAAAATACGGGTCGTTACAGATATGCGAGGTACAAGGTGCCTCCGGTTTCGTTCAGACCCAGAACGAACTTGTAAATGGACTGTGTGTTTGACATTGGATTTTATTCTGTGTTGATTGATCTCTATTAAATATACATATGTTTGGTGGCGGAGAATTTATTCTCTTGCTTAACACCCTTCTCTGAGACGTACGAGCTCAGGGGTTGTATATCGATGGACATCAATCGCATGGAATGAATTGCATGTGTGGCATGCCTAACTGGCAATTGATCAAGGCTTCTGTTGAAAAGCAAAGTCTTGTGGTTGATGATCAAAGCACGGCCAGTGTGGCATAGCTTTGTGTATGGCGTTAATTCGCGAGCCTCACACCCCGGTTGTGAACCAGAAACGGGAGAGGACATCAGGGAGGGCATGTGTTTCTTTCTAGCTAGGGTGGTGTCAGTGACCTACCAGCCCTGACATTTATATTATTTTCACCTGTGTGGTTGTTGGATTGCAAGGTGCCTCAGATATATCGGTGACTATGTGGAGACGATGGAGTCATTGGGCTCATTTACGCCACAAAGGGCGGGGAAACGCAGTGTTCAGGCATTTTAATCCACATCAGTGGACCGGCCCTGACGATCTAAGGGTCACTCGAGCTCTGATCCTGAGACATGGTAGGCTAGATTGTCTTGAATCGGTGAGGACTATCTTTTGCCTCGGTTCACAGATGGAAATCCAACTTCCAATACGTGACTTTGCGATTTTGATTGTATACCTGTATATGGCGACATTGTGGTAAGGGGCACTTATGCCGTCTATGATTGATACTTATGATTGAAATTGTTTTGGTACTACACACTTATAGTAATAATAAAACATGAAATTTAGCGTATCAAGCAATCTTAGGCTATTATAAGGTAAAACCCTATCCTCCGGCTTGTGTTGCATTGTGTGATGGGACCTGGGTCTTATAATAGCTTCATTGTTCTTTATTTAGCATTGCGCTGTTGTTTTATGCACTGGTATTCTTGGGAGGAAACCTATTCCATGTTATACGGCGTGGTCCCTTGATTTACCTTACTTTAAAACCAAGATAATAACTGTTTTAGTTCTCACACCAGTCACATGACTGACCTGAAGTTTATTGTTTTAACCTAAACTCCGGGTGCCCTTATTTTTGACACGGGCATCTTGTAGTTTTGTTTTTGCAGATTTATATTCACAGGATCCTGATTTACAGCTGAGGCGGTATTCGGAAAGCTCTGTATCCGTGTATCTGTTTTCAGTTGTGCTTTGTATTGTTTTTCCGCTGCAATGTATTTAAATATAATTTATATCTCTGATATTTTCTGTGTAATATTTATTTATACTCTGTATATTCTGGTATTCTGATGGAATTGATGTAATATACAATGAAATGTTCTTCTGTTTGTGTTTCGATTTGTCGTGTTCTCAAAACAATCTGGGATTTCGAATGGTCTTGATCAGTTTAGCGATCGATTCAGATCGAGCGAAATTCCTTATCGTTACATGTCCTGTCCCAGGACAACTTGTATGGACAAATGTCAGACAGAGTACTTCCAAAGGACCACATACGTTGATTTCCTCAAATGTATTTCTATTGATGGCGGAGAAGACACCTTCTCTTAGCTTGAACACTAGAATATTTTTGTAGATGTCAATTAGTGATATCTGACGATGTAGCATTCAAAGTGAATTGCGGCCAGATATTATAAAAAGGTAAATTTTAAACCTCAAGCCCCACAACCGGGAAATGACAATATCGGGCAGGCAACATGGCTATGTGGGTTGCTCCCATTAGGGTGTATTGTCACAATTAGAGAATATTCATATTTGTTACTTCTTTCATTTTCTGTATCTCCCGGAAATGGTTATGTTGCTACCAACCATAAGGTGACAAGACGTTCGATACACTCAAGAGAAATGAGTGGTCGGTCATGTGCAGCTGAGTTGCAACATGTTCTTGTTGAACTCCAATGTATTCCCTCTAGAGTACACTGATCGGAAGGTTGTTCCATGCCTTGTCATAGCCGGATTTCCATTTTCCAATAAGCACCCACGGTTTTTAATTTTATATTATACATGTAGAGCGTGAGATGCAAGCGTTCTGCTAGATGATTATTTATTTGATTTAGACATTATCATAATATTAAAATAATTATGATTTCAAAAATGGTTTGGGTTATTGTAAGGTAAAAACCGTCTGTGTTTATGTATGGATTGGTTTTACGACTATCCTTTTAGAAATGATATTAACTTTAAAATCAAGTTGGATGATACTAATAATTTAGTGAGTTTTTTCTCACGCTGGTTCACCAGACCGACCTGTGTGTTTGTAATGCTCGGGTCAGACCGAGTTGTATGGGGTCAGGGTAAAATGGTACAGACTTTAGGAGACAAGCTGGAGAAGTTCAGACATACGATATATTATTCTACTGTGTGTTGTAAATGAGGACAGACTGTTACAACTGTCCAAATGTATTAGATGTCCACCATACTCAGATAATTGTATGTACTATTTCAATTTTTTAAATAAAGATTTATTTCTGTATTATATTTTATTCCGCTGCGATGTGAGACTCTATGTAATGTGTTTAGTTCTTTTTCTTTTCTTCTATTCTAATCTTTCTTTCTTATCTTTTCTCATTCTCTGATCTCTTTCTCTTATTTTTTTGGGTTTCCGATATTTGAATCTGGACACAGGATGTATTAGTGTTAGAATTCGAGAGTCAAAATTCCCAGGACGCTATAGTTGGTATCAAAGCAATGGTTTAGGAATAACCTTGAATCTGTAGCAAAACTAGATAGAGATGGGGTTAGTAATACCCTAGATTGAGTTTGAGTGTTTGTATTTGAGAGAGTGTGTTCGTATATTTTATTAAAATATTTTGTATTGTGTCACTTGATCGATTCAATTTTAAACTGGCAACTGACACAATATTGTTTTGTAAAGCTGGTAATCGCAATAATTTTGCATAAATTATATTTTTGTATCGAAAAGAAATAGTTCTCTTAAATTTTTGTTGATATTGGACTGCTTGATTGATGTGAATAATATTCTAACGAGATTATGAAATTAGAATGATTAGATATAACCAAAAGATAAAAGGAATGATTTTTGAAATAAAAATCAAAACATGGTTGGGTATAAATTGGAAGGTAAGGAAAACAAATTCCAATATGAATGAATGGATTGAAACTTGGCTGAAAAGTAAGTTAAGAAGATTTGAGTTGAAACTAAAACTAGATTAAACTAAAACGAATTATTGAATCAGTATGGAGTGAATGAATCAAATTAAAAACTCAAGTGTAAATTTAAATGTAAATTGAAACTAAAACCTAGAACTTGAGTTATAAATAAAGCTCAGTTTGGTTGTAAGCATAAACATATAGATATGTGTAGATGGTTGTCTTAAATTATCACAAGTGAAGCAAGAGAACGAATTAATGGATAAATTGGAAATTTTGAAGTAGAAAGTTAAATGGATTGTAATCAAATAGGAATGGATTTGTATATGATTATATAGGTTTGTGGGATGAAAGCAAGTGTGGAGAATAAGTATGAGATGCCCAACAAAAAGGTACATGTTTAATTCAATATGGATTTTATGAGCCTATTTGGTAAGCCGCTTGGCTTTTTAATTTTCTTTTTGATTGGGGAGGCCAAGAGAGGCATTTTGTAGTTGTACCGGTCAATCTGTACAAATGAGATTCTGGCAAAAAAATTCAAAATTTAGGGAGTTAGAAATTTTTTCAATAGTTTTGGAAATTTTTTGTTAACAAAAAGTTAATCGAAGTTAAGGATTTTTGAGTGGAACTGGAAACTAACAAGTTGGTCTAATGGAAAGGATATTGAAGTAAGGATCGAGTGTGATCAGTGGGCTGTGATGTGAGAAGTTAATGAGATATAGCTATTTCTCCTACTTAGTAATTTCGGGGATAAAATTCTTTTAAGAGGGAAGAATGTAACATCCCGTAGTTTATCACTTAAGTTTGGAATATTTAAATTAGTTTAAATATTGGATTGGTAATATAAATGGGTTGTTATTTTAATTTAAACGAAGTTTGAACGTATATATATATATATATATAAAATATAAACGAGCTCGTAGCGACACGATAGTTCATAATTTTTAGTTTTGAACTTCATTTGAGTGTACAGGATCCGTTATAAGTTGGAATTCATTGAAACAAGAAATATTTGAATATGTTGAACTATAATTTTGTAACAAAAGAAAAAAACAAGATTTCATATTGCAGATTGTATGTTATGGCCGAATCAAATTTTCAAATAGTCGCTACGGGATTGTTTATAAACACAACGATTTATTTAATAAAATAAATCGACTTAAATCGATAGAATATTGGTTTAATGTGAAAAATGAAATATCAAGTTTAAAATTTCGAGTTATTTTATTGTGAAAATTTTGTGAATTCGGTTTGTGTATATTTATATGATATTAATAATTTATTGGTTATTTTTGAGTTGATTTATATTAAATCAAATTTTATGTTAAATTGTCAATTTAATTTAATATCCTCTTTATATGGTCGAATTAGACTACGAAACACGTTCTAGTGTGCTCAGAATAGTGGTAGAACCCTAGGAATGATGTTCGTTGCGCTCAAATAGGGGTTTGGAGCCACAAGGTATATTTATCTAAGTCACCTTTGTTAAAATAATTAAATTAAAATATATAGGGGGACGACTTAAAAATTTTAAGCGCAGGCTACTCTGTAAAATTACAGCGTCTTCCCTTTTCATTGCATACGATTTCAATTCCTTCTCCCCAAAGCTTCACAGCAATGGTATACTACTCCTGAACCTACCCCAAGTAGCTGCTTCGTTCTTTCTCTTCTATCATCCATCAGATGCTACAGCTCTACTTCTTCCTAATGTCAATACCTAACTCCACCGTTCCTTTGAAAGACAGTGATCTTATCCTCTAATGGTTCACGTATATTAATATTGCAATAAATATCGATTATTTCCTCCTCATTCCAATCTACGAAAAACAATTTAAGCTACATTCTCCATTACCTTTTCCAGTCACCACGAAAATTCAAAACCGCCCATTCGAAAGAAAATTCCTCGTTTTCATTTTACTCTTTTCCAACAGATTGAAATCAAATTCTCCAATTTAGAAACAAATAAAAATACATGAAATCACAGTCACGATTTAGCTAGGAAACTCCTGAAGCTCGACGCCTTAACCGCTCACGAATTAGGAAGTCAAATCTCGATGGAATCTGGAGCTCGCGAATTTGGGTACGAGAAGCGTTCAAATGGTTTTGTTGTGGGGTGTTGACATTGCAAGAAGGAGGTAGGATGGTGCATCAAAATCAATTTTGGAGCTCGAATTACTGATGGTTGAACTAGTGTTTAAGTGTTGCGACAATGGGATTTTGAGGAAGTTCGATGATGACGAACTGGATAGGTTGACGATGGTACTAGTGGGGTTTTGAACGGCATGTTGTGGGGGTTCGGCAGTACATGGATGTTAAAGATCGATCTGTGCTTTATTGGATGGCAGGGGAGGGTACGGGTATGCTAATGTAAGGAGTTCGATAGTTTTTTTTAATGTTGTGATGCTGCTTGGAAAATGTGGTAAGCGTTTCAGTGGAGTGATGGGGAGGATGGTATTGACAGTGAGTGAAGTGAGGCAATGCAACGACATAGCAGTTGTTTGCAGTGAGGTTGATAATGTAAGGTAGTAGTTCAAGTGATTGAAAACAGAATGGAGGTTGACTACAAGTTGTATGATGAAGTGCCAAGTGAATAATGATAGTTTTCGGGAGTCTTCGAAGATTTGTTCATCGAGTGGTCGAGTAGATTGAGGTAAACTATTTTTTACGTAATTTAAAATTACATAGATTTAATTTAACTATTCATTAGTAGTTAAAATAAATAAATAGTTAATCGTCAAATTAACAATAATTTGTAGGTGCAAGATAAATTAATTCATGACAATTCAAGTAGATGCATTGCTGAGTCGATTTGGAATTAAACATAATATTCGGTAAGGAAAATTCAAGGTGAGTTAAACTCACTCAGTTAAATTATTTGGAACTATTTTTAATAGTTCAAATTTAATTCAGTACTTGATGGATGATAACTTTATTGATTTAAAGTGATAATATTGTATAATAATATTGGTGATTGGATATTTCCCGTAGTACCATTAGCTGATGATTTCCCTATGTGCCCCACAATATATATAGAGGATGACCTTCTATACTGCGATATCGTGCCTCGAAGCAGGATGGGTATTATTATTGTTGGCTAACATCTGTGGATGTAGGAAAAACAGGTTGGAAGGATCCAACTTGATCCCTCATGATTTATAAATTATGTTATTTATTTTCACATATATGCTGATATGATTCATAACCTGTGATATATTTATGAAATGTTTGGGTGTGTAAATAGAGCTAGACCTTTATTGTGGATACTTTGAATGCCTTCAATAATATATGGATTTCAAAATAAAATTCGAAATATATAATGAGCTTAAAGGAAATATTTATTTTTAAATAAAAATGTTATTTAAAATCCAATTTAGATAGAATTGAAAAGTAAATATTTGTTTTAAAAAATAAGATAAGAAATTGATTTTATAAGCGACATTTATAAAGAAGTGAAAACCATTATTTTGGAGTATTTGAGAAAGTTATAATTTGAGCGCGGATTTGGAAAAGAAAGTGGAAATGTGATTTGAAAACTAACATTTGAAATGAATTAGAATTTTCCAATTTCAAAGGAATTTATAAATGAGATTTTATAACTTCACAAATAGAAGTTATAAGTAGAATTTAAACTTGAAGTTACAGGTATTAAGATTGACTAAATAAGTTCAGTATGGATTTGTAATGAGAAATATTACTCATGGGTGAGGTGAATAAGTGTCAAAACGAATAAGTTGAAAATAGGAATTTTATTAGAAGTAAATTAGGAAGGGTTTTTGAAATTATAAATTCTAATCGAATTTAAGTCAAAATGATTTGAATAATATTATATATATTGTGTTAAAGAATTTTAGATAAGACTTATAGATGATAATTATGATAAGTAAAGAATTAACAAATTATATTAATATATGTATATTTTAGATATAGAATGCAGTTATTGAATAAAACTAAAATAAGTTGCAATAAACCTATAATATTTTTTTATGAAGATTATTTATATAGAACCTGGTTTTTACAAAGATTAAACCAAAATTGAGTTGATTAATGAAATGATATCGTTATAAGAAATTTTTTATTCCAGCTAGAAATAAATAAATATTTAGCAAATGCTTTGCAAATCTTATCTTTAAATGGGATATTCAATATTGGTAGTAGTAAACATTTTGAAATCATATTTGTAAGTAGAACGTTTGAAATGGTGATTTATTTGAAATAAATATCTCGTTTAGAGTGATAATGAATAACTGGGATTTTTATTCATAAGAAGTTAGGAAATGAAGTTAAGGAAATTAGAACTGATTGGAGATTAGTGAGTTGAATAGTTTCCTGAGTATCGATCTAATGTTGGTTGCAGCCTTCGGGGTTGATACTTAGGAAATTATTCTCTTACTAGTTTACGTTTAGGGACTAATGACCAAAATGAGAAGTATGTTCTTAAAAGTATTTTAAGATAATAGGGTTTTGAATATTCTGATATATTTTTATAAGAAGAGAAATGAGAATTCCATTTATTGGAAAAAAGAGAAGTTTTAAATTAATAAAAGGATAACCAAAAGAAGCTAAAATATAATGGATATCAAATAAATGAATTCAATTTTCTTTTATGTATAAATAGTTGTTTTATTTGATAGTTAAATAACCGACCATCAAATATGGCCTATGCGATTGTTGGTATGGAAAGACTGGGATCAAATTTATATTCGAAAACCATTCCGTGTCAACAAATGCGAAACGTAGAATATACGGATTGAAGATGGAGCGATGAAGGCCATGGATCTTCAGAAACGAAAGAATTATGCCAATATCTCTAGAGTCACGCCCGGAGATATTCTAATATTGATCCTATCGTGGTTGAAATTGACGGATTGCAAGGACTACTCACTACTAATCCATAGGGTGATTCCTAGGATGTGGTAGGAGAGTGCCTTCGGTTTGTCCAGTTCCAGGACAACTTGTATAGACGAATGTCTGACAGAGTATTTCCAAAGGACCACGTATGTTGAATTCCTCAAACATATTTATGTTGATGGCGAAGAAGACACCTTCTCTTAGCTTGAACACTAGAATATTTTTGTGGACGACAATTAGTGATATCTAACGAATCCGACGATGTGGCATTTAATTTTATATTATATATTAGAGTGTGACTGCAAGCATTCTGCTAGATGATTATTTATTTGATTTAGACACTGTCATAATATCAAAATTATTATGATTTCAAAAATGGTTTAGGTTATCATAAGGTAAAAAACCGTCTGTTTTTATGTGTGGATTGGTCTTACGATTATCCTTTTATTTTGAAATGATTTTTAACTTTAAAATCAAGCTGGATGATACCAATAATTTAGTGAGTTTTTTCTCATGCTGGTTCACTAGACTAACCTGTGCATTTGTAATTCTTGGGTCAGACCGAGTTAGGTCAGACTGAGTTGTACAAGTTCAAGGTTAAATGATACAAACTTCAGGAGACAAGCTAGAGAAGTTCAGACGTATGATATATTATTCTGTTGTGTGTTGTAAATGAGGACAGACTGTTACAACTGTCCAGATGTATTGGATGTCCACTGTAATCTAATAATTGTAAGTACTATTTCAGGTTTTTAAATAAAGATTTATTTTTGTATTATAATTTATTCCGCTGCGATATGAGACTCTGTGTATTGTGTTTAGTTCTTCTTCTTCTTCTTCTTTTCTTCTATTCTAATCTTTCTTTCTTATCTTTTCTCACCCTCTAATCTCTTTCTTTTAGTTCTCTGGGTTTCCGATATTTGAATCTGGACATAGGATGTATAAATGTATGAATTCGAGAGTAGAAATTCCCGGGACGCTACACTTATGAATACTATGTTTTAATTATTTTCTGTTTTAAAAGAAGAACTCCTCATTATATAGAATGAATATAGACGATAGAAATATGGTAGATACAGACATGATTGTGAAATAAATTTCTAAATTATTCACATTACGAAATATGCTCAACTGTACCGGGATCCTTGAAAATTTTCAGTTATCACTAATTTCGAAAAATAATATAGTCACAAATATTTCAAATGTTTATTCAAGATGATTTAAAAAATATTAAACTCTCCACATTAATATGAAATCATGATGGATGGTTGAATGATGGTAGATAAAGAAGATGTTCGTGAAATTAGTCCCAATTCAAAGATATTTAACAACTGTTCAATCATCATGAAATTTTAAATAAAACCTCCTCTTGTTATGAAATATACTGTAGTCGCAACTCATCATAGTTTCAAAAATCTGATAATAATTTTGATGAATTCTAAATACAGTTTAGTTTCGTTATTGATTTCAATTTCTGAATAAATAATTAGTAAATGATTTTAAAATTGAAAATTCAATTACAAGAGGGAATTGAAAAAACTATACAAGACAAGATATAAAGAAACTGTACAAGATGAAAAAAATAACAGTATATAAAGAATCAAAGCAAATGAGTGAGAGAATTTCAAAGCATGTCTGATACCACTTATAGTCACTGCTAACGGGGATTTTAATACTACCCTGGTGGCTAAAAAAGATATCTCAGACAACAGTATCTAATCACCAAGCCAAAGTAAATCAATCAAATAATTCAGATCCACTTTTCAGAGTAGCTAGAAAAATTCAAAATAAATTTCGCAAGATTTTTTTTAGAAAATTTACAATAAATCTAAGAAGACAAATCATGATCCAAGATTTCAAGAAGTGGTTTATTTGAAATCACTTGAAGGAATGTGAAAACTTTAAAATTCAATGAATCAATCACATAAAGTTATTGCTACCAAAGCCAAGGAGTATGTGAGATCCAAGATAATAAAAACTATTCAAATGATTTCAAACAGAACAATATCCAGGTAAATGATCAAGATTTTAGAATGAATTTAGGATGTAGCATAAGAAAGATTTTCAATTCAGAGTAGTTAAGTCAATCAGAAAATCTTTGAACCTTTTATCAGAGCAACAAATGATATAAAACAAACAGTTATCTAAAAAAGTCAAAACGATTTCTTTTATCACAGCAACACAACAATCAATTTCAAAGCAGACTTGTCAAGATAATTTTCTACAAATATTTCTGACAGTCACAAAAGATGATTCATGACCAAGATAAAAAATACAGTTTATTTTAAACCATTTGAAGGAATATGAAAATCTCAAGATTCAATTAATTGATTACACCAGATTACAAATTTAAAATCGAAGATTTGTGTGAGATTCACGAATTAATAATTTCAAATGATTTCAAACAAACAAATATTCAAATCAAATGATCATGAGATAACAGTGAGTTTTAAGACCAGATTTTCAATGAATTTTTTGCAATTATTTCTGACAAGCATAAGAGAATTTTCCAGAATATTTACATCAAGCTTGAGAGATATTCATGATCCAAAATTAAAAATAATTTATTTGAAATCACTTGAAGAAATATGAATTCTGAGACACAATGAATCAATCACACAAGATTAACAATTTCAAATCTAAGAGGTGTGTGAGATTCAAAATATCAAAAATTTCAAATGATTTCAAACCATCAAATATCCAATCAAAATTGATCATGAATAAAAAGAATTTCTTTGCTCTAATACCATCAAGCCAAATGTTTTTCAATTCAGAAATATCTAAGCCAACCCAAAAATCAATGAAATTATCACAACTGAAAAATAGTAGTGTGCTGTAATGAGTATAAATTTTCGAGTCTTTCCAAAAAGAATTAGAAGAAACTCAAAGCAGAAGGGATGTGTGAAATTTCATTAATTTTTAAATTCTTCAAAAATTTAGAATTCAAATTAACAGTATTCAAGATATAACAAGAATGCTTCAGCACTATTAGGAATTCATAAATAAGAAAATAAACTTCAAAAATAATTGCAAATATTTACAAGTTTAAATTCAAGATCTGGAAAAGATTAAAACATGAGAGTTTTATTCTAATGAAGCGAATTTCCAGAAAATCATGAATTCTGCAATTTGAAGTTAAGAAGGCTCAAAACAATATGGCACTATCAAATCAAAACAGACAAACAAAAATCAGAAGGAAGAATAAAAGAAATGTAACAAAGTTATTAAACATCAGCATACCAAAATCAGAAGAACCAAAAGAAAAAATAGAAGGGGTAGAAGGAGGAATAAGACGGGAAGAGTAAAAACAAAGAATATTAAAAAAATGTGAGTGTAGAGATCATACCTAAGTATTAAAAAATGTGAAGCAAGTTTGAATACATATCTCTTTTTGCAAAGCAGTTCCTTAGCCATCTTCTGGTACCTGATAGTATAGGGGATCAAGTGGTCTAACAAAATTTGTAAAACCACTCTGAAATGTTTTTGCAACTTTAAGTACCTAAACCTGCTTGTATAACAAACTATTTGAATTTATCTTTGTACCTTTAGGAACCCAAATATGTATGAATTTAACTAAACTCATTTTATTTCCATTTGGGATCCAATATTGTTTAAATGGTTTGTTACCAAACAAATTCTTATTTTGTTCATGATTTAAAAATACTTTGAAATTATCAAAGTTTAAATTTTCAAAACGATCTTTTTCAAAACAATATGAAGAATTTTTTAAACCATTTCGATTTAATTTTTCAAAGTTATTAAAGCCCAAATTTTCAATTCGATTACAACCCAAGTCATTTGAAAAGTTTATCAACTCATTTGAATTTTGCTTTTGAACAAATTTATTACGTTTTTCAAACTTAAGACCATTTCTATTCCAACAAAAATTTGGTTTTGTAGCAACATATTCAACGATTATTCCCTATTAGAAAATTTATCCAAAGTTGATACTGATCGTTGAATTTTGGATTTAAGATCAATATTCTCTTTTATCAAATTTGAACAACAATTAATATTGATCTTTCTCCTTTCATCATCATTTTGTTTCAAAACCAAGTTTTTATTTTCAAGCAATTTGATTTTGGTCTAGGATTCAAAAATCTCAGATTCAAACTGAATTTATTTTTCAAATTGTTGTTTCTCAGAACTCTTGAATTTTTCAGTCTCGTTTTCAAGCTCTTTCAAAATAGATTCAGTTTTCAATAAGCTTTCTTTTTCAAAAATTTCAAGTTTGGAATTTTCAGACCATGGACGGCTTGTTTGTTTGATTGACATGTTGTGAAAAGTGATTGTGTGATGCGGAATAAAAATAAATATTTTATAGTTAAAAATATTATTTCTAACATGTATATAAAATAAACTGAGACAACCCGAACTTCCCCGGTAAGGAAAGCCCAGATTGAATTTAGGAGAAAACACATCGGAACGCAAACAGAAGAACATTTCATTGTTTATTACAATAATTCCATCAGAATTCAAGAATATACAGAATGTGAATAGATATTATACAACAAAGAAATATCAGAGATTTAATCACATTACTGTAGCGGAAAAATAATATAATACACAACTGGAAGTAATACACGGATACAGAGCTTTCCGAATATCGCTTCAGCTGTAAATCAGGATCCTGTGAATATAAATCTGCAAAACCAAAACTACTAGCTGCCCATGTCAAAATAAGGGCACCCAGAGTTTAGGTTAAAACAATAAACTCCAGGTCAGTCATGTGACTGGTGTGAGAACTAAAACAGTGATTTCAAACTTTACTTTAAATCAGATATATCAAGGGACCACGCCGTATAACACGGAACAGGTTTCCTCCCAAGAATACCAGTGCATATAACAAAACAGCACAATGCTTTTTGGAAAAATGAAGCTATTATAAGAGCCAGGTCCCATCACACAATGCAACACAAGCCGGAGGATAGGGTTTTCCCTTATAATAGCCAAACATGCTTGGTACGTTAAAAACAAATCATTTGATACTTTTGTAAGTGTATAGTGTCAAAACAATTTCAATTATAAATATCAATCATAAACGGCATGGGTACCATATATCATGTTGCCATACTAGGCTCTACAATCAAAACCGCAAATGTCACGTATTGGAAGTTGGGTTTCCATCTATGAACCGAGGCAAAAGATAGTCCTCTACCGATTGGAGACAATCTAGCCCATGTCTCAGGACCCAGACACAGGTGAGTGCTTGGATCGTCAGGGCCAGTCCACCGATGTGGATTAAAATGCCTGAACACTACGTTTCCCCGCCCTTTGGGGCGTAAATGAGCCAATTGACTCCATCGGCTCCACATAGTCACCGATCTATCCGAGGCGCCTCGCAATCAAACAACCACACAGGTGAAAATAATATACATGTCAGGGCTAGTAGGTCACTGACACCACCCTAGCTAGAAGGAAACGCATGCCCTCCCTGATGTCCTCTCCCGTTTTTGGTTCACAACTGGGGTGTGAGACTCGCGAATCAACGTTACACAAAGCTATGCCACACAGGCGGTGCTTTGATCATCAACCACAAGACTTTGCATTTCAACAGAAGCCTTGATCAATTGCCACTTAGGCATGCCATACAGGCAGTTCACTCCATGCGACTGATGTCCATCGATATACAACCCCTGAGCTCGTACGTCTCAGAGAAGGGTGTTAAGCAAGAGAATACATCCTCCGCCATCAAACATATGTATATTTAATAGAGATCAATAAACACAGAATAAAATCCAATGTCAGACACATGGTCCATTTACAAGTTCGTACCGGGTCTGAACGAAACCGAAGGCACCTTGTACCTCACATATCCATCGATCTCCAAGTACGTCTGGACGATCACCAACTGATTCCCTCCTCTTGGGTGTACAGCCCAATCAATATCATCAATAATCACCCAAACGATGTGAAGACCTCCGGTCTTCGACCACCGTCTTCATCCTCGACACATCGTCGAATCAGTTATTCAGAATGGGATAAACCCGGTCTTTCTGAATAACTCGCATATATAACAAACAAGTGTTACACAAACACAACATACGCCTCATTCCAATTCAGAATATTCTTTTATTCAAATATTCTTATACTTTGGGAAAGGTTTCCATTAATTTTATCAAAGATAAATTCTTTAAATTTATTCTTTAATCTCCTTTTGAATATCAATTCAAATCAAATTATGGTTTATCCAAACTAGTCGGGATTAACAAAACTTACCGAAGTAATCATTTTTTTTAATTTCCCAATCCCAACCTATTCATCCGATGAAGTAAAACTGGTAATACTTTATATCTAACACCACGGTGTTATCGGTAAATTCAATTACCATTTCATGTTCAAATCTAATTAAAGATTTAACTATCGCTTGGAGCAAAACTGGTGATACTCCATTGTCGATCATTTCAATCTAATTAAAGATTCATTAAAACTCCACTTGGTTTTAATCTTCCCAAAAATCAGTATTAATGATTGTTAAACTTGGGAAATCATATCCTGTTTTTAACTGGGTTAAAGAAACAATGTCATTTAAAACACATTTCAAGATAAACCCGAAATCACATTCCATTTACAATGGAATCTTGAAGGAAAACAAATCGATATATATAATCGATATAAAATTCCATATCCGACTAATAATATAAATGGAATAACGGCACAGCCTTTTAAATTCCCGATATATTACTTGTCTCCCTCCACAGAAATTTGTTTCGATTATTACCAAATTGAATTCCATTCCAATTTATTTTATTAAATTGTAAAACTTTACTTTGGAAAATCTCCTTTAAATCTTAACAAAAGATTTATAAATTCCAAATCACATTTCACTGTAAACCGGGTTAAAGAACGAAAGTCGTTAAAACACAGTTCACGATAAACCCAATTAACATTCCATTAATTATTGGGTTAAAGAACAAGTGTTATTTAAAACACCGTTCACGATAAACCCAAAAATCAATTCAAATTCAATTCCAATTAAATACCATTTAATTGGTATACTTCATTAAATCTAAATAAAAAGATTTAATCTTTTTCTCAACTAGGTTTAAGAACAGTGTGATTGAAGACACCGTTCACGACAAACCCAAATCCCATTTGATATTAAATACAAGGCTCTGAATAGAAAATATATCGGCTTATATTCAATATCAAATTCTACGACCAACAAATATCGTATTGGAAATAACGATATAAATATATCTTTCAAATTTCCATATCAATATATGTATAATCATGAAATCGAACATCGAAATATTCCAAAGACAATTTCGATTCAAATCCATTCCAATTCAATTATTGGAAATTCTGGTTACTTTTAAAACCCTTTCAAATCCAATTTATTTATTTTAAAAATAATTGAATTATAATTCTAGTTCAAAACTAGTTCATTTCAATAAAAAAACTATTTTTATCTTTTCAAATATGGAATTTTTCATCCCAATTCTTTCCAAATCATTTCTTATGATTTTACACAAATTATTACTATTTTTAATAATTTTATCAAGGCCCGTACAGTCAATTTCCATCAACGGCCATCGAACTGAACTTACAACGACCTTTTCCAAATTTGATTTGGACATAATTCCAAATCCAACCGTTAGATTTCAAATCTCTAATATTCATTGGAAAGCACTTTTCGATACGAAGCCAACGGTTCTGTTTTAGGAGAATCCGTCGGTCGGATCTCCCGTAATATCCATTCGAAGTCAATGGTCAAAATTCGCGAAGTGCCGCAGCGCGGCGCGTTCTATTCAGGCCATTATATATAATATATATATTATATATATTTCATTGATTTCCTTTTAAAACGTATTTTACAAATCATTTTAAATTCGTTTTCAAAACGATTTCAACTTCATATTCACTTTCAAATCAAAATTGAATATTCCATATCATCGATATATAAATGATAGTATTTTCAAAATGTTATATTTTGAAATCAATTCCTTTTTGATATTCATTATAAAAATGAATAAAATCGATATAAATACCGCTCGCGTCAAAATGGCGCATCTCCAATCAACACGGCTTTATATTTTTCTACTTCAAACATTTCTTTTCAAATATTTCTATTTCAAATGTTTCTTTTCAAATATTTCTTTTTCAAATATTTCTATTTCAAATATTTCTATTTCAAAACTGGAATGAGGCCCAATCAATTACCATAGATTTTATTCCTATGGATTTCCATACAACACATGTATATATCAATAGTGATAAACAATCATCCATCATCTAGAGTGCACTACTCAACTGCATAAGCATTGAATATAAATAATCAACGCTTACAACAGTCTGTCAACCAATCGATCGACATACAACTAAACAATTGGGATTAGTGTACGTCAATATCATCTCAACACCCGTGTGGGGTTTCAATCAATCAAACACATATTTTATTTGTGCAGTTGGGCGATATGTAAAATTTATCGTCCCAATCAACATCAGTCAAATCGGTGTACATAAAAAAATTGTTCGATTTGTAAATGAATATTTATTTTATTTCAACACATGAATATATATTTTATTTCAACACATGAATATATATTTTATTTCAACACATGAATATATATATTTTATTTCAACACATGAATATATATTTTATTTCAACACATGAATATATATTTTATTTCAACACATGAATATATATTTTATTTCAACACATGAATATATATTTTATACAACACATGATTTTTTTTTACTTTCCATTCCACCTCACAATCAATTTTCACACAAATAAATCAATCCAAACGCAATCAAACAAACAAGTCGTCCATGGTCTGTGGACGATGGGTGTCGGGTGCTACTAAGCACCGTTTGCATCCTAGTATATATTTCAAACTAGAAATAAATTAAAAGTGAGGAGTTCTCACCTATTAGCTAAACCAAACACCACGACTCTTCATATGTAGAAAATCTTCGTCGTGCTCGTCCTTTGTCAATTTCATTGTCCGTAGCCACTACATATATAAAAATCACAATTTTATATTCTCTAGTATATAAAAATCATATTTTTATAACTACGCTATACAGATAAGAATCACATTTTTATACTGCTACTATATAGATAAAAATTCTATTTTTATCCTGCTACTATATAGATAAAAATTCTATTTTTATCACGCTATTCTTTATATAAAAATCACATTTTTATATATAAAGATCGTATTTTTATATCTCTACTACATATGTAAAAATCACTCCTTTACACTGCTACTTCCATGATAAAGATTATATTTTTATAACGTAAAAACCGAAACTTTATATGATTAAAAATCGAGTCTTTACGTAGTTAAAAATCGAATCTTTATATGCTACTTCATATATATAAAAATCGAATTTTTATATTCTCTTCATATATATAAAAACGAATCTTTCCTTATGTAAAAATCGAATCTTTCCTTATGTAAAAATCAAATCTTTCCTTATTAAAAATCTATACATTTCATATATAAAAATTAAAGCTTTATACGTATAAAATCCTAGCTTTACATGAATAAAAATTGTATTTTTATATTTTAAAAATCTAGTCTTTCCCTTCATAAAAATCAAGTCTTTATCAATTTACAAAATCTTATCTTTAAACAAATAAAAATCTCGCCTTTCATCAATTAAAAATCCCGCCTTTCACCAATTAAAAATTAGAAAACAAAGTCATAAAACTTACATTGCTTTTCTAGCGTTTTCAGGACGATTTCGGTCGAAGGGGATGGCGGCGTTCACTATTGCATTGCACGGAGGGGGGTTGCTGAGCGTCTTCATCGGAGAGGGGAATCGATCAAGGGGGGTGCGATTTTCTGGTCAGCGGAAGGAGGAGGGCGGTCTTCGCCTGAGGCGTGGCGGCGTCAGGAACAGGGGGCGGTTTAGGGTTTCACGATGGGTTTTGGGGCTCAGGGGGTGTGCGAAAATCGAAAGGGAGTTCAGCAGAGGGAGGGAGAACGGAGCAACTAGGGGAGAGCGGATCGAGGGCGGGGCGTGGAGGCGATGACGGCTGGATGCGGCGGTGGCTGGAGCGCTCCGTTGACCATCGGTTTTTTTTCTCTGAATGTTAAAGAAGAGAGAGAGAGGGAGGTTGAGTTAGGTGAGGTATTATTATATATAATTTAATTTAATTTAATTTAATTTAATTCTCCCTTAAAGTTGACTTTCTATTCGAACACCAAACGATACCCAACGACTGTCATCCCTAGCTAACTACCTCCATTTCGAACACAATGGGATATGTTTCGTAACCCGATTTGGCTGTTACGATAGGTTTCGATCAAAATTAAAACATAAATCTATATATATTCAATTTGAACGTACATTTTAAATTACCGGGGCCACATACTGATTCAGAAAATTCCAGAAAAATTATTTCTGGCTTCGTATTAACAATACGGTCCTAACAAAACTAATTTCGTCGAATTCCGAGACCATTTGAAAAATGGCCATTTTCTAATCGATTCGAAATTGACTTAAACTGTTAAAACACGTTTAACTTCGCCACGCTCACATATTAATTCAGAAAATTATGCAAATTGAAATCTAGCAATAATTTGATATCAACGGATCCAACAAAAGTGGTTTCGTCGAAAACCGAGATCGTTTGCAAAATTTCCATTTTTAAGGGCCTTTATATATATATTAAAATATATATAAATTCCACAGCGACTTTTCTGAATTTTAAACTGGACGTAACTCTCAAGTTTTAGAACGAAATCTCAATTTCTTAGATCCGTTAGAAAGATATGATTAAACAGATTCAAATATTTCTTGTTCCGTTGAAATCCAGTTTAATTTGAATCTTGTACATTCGTTTGAACTTTGAAATCGAATTTTCAAACTACCGCGCCATTTTCAATTCCTTTTATAATTATAAATAATTATTTATATTCTAACGACGATTCAAATAAATATATACGTTCTAATTCTATTCAAAATAAATTTCTCATCGTTATTATTTAAAATAATTCATTTTAAATAATCAAAATTCACTAAAATAACCAAAATAAAAATTTTAAGTTGGCTCAGAATTTCCGGGTTGTTACAATAACTCAATCTTGTTCTCTTTTACGATCAGTATTTTATTCTCAAGCTTTTGAATATTTTCGTTGAGATGAATGAGATTGGTTTTCAATTTCAAACAACTTTTACAATCAGAATATTTAGATATCCTAACGATTTCATGCTTTTACTCAAAATCACAATTTTTGCTAGTCAACTCAAGATTTTTAGGTTTCGGAGATTTGTTTTCCAGTTGGAGTTTATCGACATATAAACTAAATCTTCATAAGAGAAGTTTTTTGTCTCATCGTCTGTTGAGTCTCCATTGTTTGATCCATCTGAAATTTCATCTGTACGACCCGTTAAGCATAGATCTGGATCTGATTTGACATTCTGGGATTTTGAGCATTTTCTCCTTTTCCATACAACTCGTCGAGAGTTTTCCAGATAACCTGCGCAGTTAAACAATGAGAGATAAATTTTGATTGATCATTACCAAGATAGGAATAAACAATATGCATAAACTGAGCATTGAAAACCTATTCCTCTTATCTATCATGTCTCCCAATTTTTCAATAATACTCCAATATTCAAAATTAACATATTTTAAATATAATTCGATTTTTAATTTCCAAATTAAAAAAATCTGTTCCATTGAAAATAATTGGAATATCACTAGACTGACTCTTGCTATGCTGACAACTAGGGAACACCATCTCTAGAGTTAGTAAAATACCAAGCTCTGATACCACTTATTGGATCTAGACTAACCCTAGAGGGGGGTGAATAGGGTTTATTAAACTAATTCAAGATATTAATAGATATCACAACACAGAATGATAATTACAGCACAGATAGCAGAGGAGTAAATAGACGTAGAAAGTAAATGACATAAAGATTTTACCCAGCTTCGGCAAATCCTTCCTACTATTGCATTCCCCAAGGTTTTTACTAGAATTAAAAACAAAATCCCACATACAAAAACTTATAAACTCGCGACTCCTTCGATAACTGCCTACACAGTCTTGTACATTCGCATACCCTGCTATTGATCTAATTCTACGCTCAAAACCCTACACTGATTTCTGTCCCGGAAACCAGATTTTCCTCTAGCTACAAACCCATAGCTAGTGATCCCTAATTATTAAAGACACTAGAAAACTGCTAGTTAAAACCCTATAACTAGATGAGCTAGTTTTACAGACAAACTAGAAAGCCCTAGTTTTACAGACAAACTAGAAAACCCTAGTTTTACAGACAAACTAGAAAACCAGTGAACGATTACAAAAGGATTTTATAAAACAATACAATAATAAATAAATAAAAACCCTCAAGCCCTTGAAATTAAAACAAGTCGGCCCACTTCCATTTTTATTTTCATTTTGCCTTTGTCCCAAAAATGTCGGTTGATATCAAAGTGAAGCTAGGGTTTTTTTTGTTCTCCAAAACGCAATTGATTCTCCTTGGAATTGATTCTCTTTGGCTTTGAATTAGTGTGACTTGCTTGCATTTGCTCCTCTTCGTCAATCAATTCAAGAATTTCTCGCGATCAAAACAAAAAACATGAGCTTTTTGATTTTTTTTTGTTCTTTGCTTGAATTTGTTGTTTATGGTTTTCGGTGATTAGTCGATTATGAAGTGTGTGAAATATATAGGTTATAGAACCAAAATATGCTCTGATTTCTTGAATATGGCTTGATTTGATTTCTTGCATGATTTTGATGATATTTTCCCTTTGTTTCTTCGGCTTTGAGAAATTCTGGAAATAGAAATATTATTTATGGCCCCTTGATTTTCCCCTTGCGTGATTGTTGCCATGATTCCTTTTTCTTTGATAAAAATTGTCGTGGATATCTCGATGGGTTGCTGGAAGGATTTGAATTGATTTTTGGCAACGTAGATTTGCAAATTACACATTGCTATTATTGATTTTTGGTAATTTCAGCATTGAAATTCTGGAAAACAAACAAAATTGTTTCTTGCCATTTATGTTCTTACTGAACATTGTTCACTGAATTTTTGGAAATAGTTTTCCCATATATTCATTAAAATATGTAAATCCTTATAGCAAATTATTCATCCTAACTATAGAAAGAATTGATTGCCAAATATAAAGTTCCATGTATCCTCTTGCTTGCCATGTGTGTCTCTGTAATAACCGAAATTGTATTCGAGATCCTTGCCTTATATGTAGAATTGAATATTTACCAAATATGTTTGCAATTCAGTTGAAAATCCTATTGAACTCTTGCATAGTTGAAAAGAACATATGTGTGTCAAAAAGTTGTTTGCTAAATTTAACACTACACAAATTGGGAAACAATAAAATTGTCTTTGAGGCCCCTTGGAAATTTATGGAAATAAATGACTAATTTCTTGCCAAATATTTTGGTCGGAACTTTGCCAAAAACTAAAAGCACACAATACCATATATGAGTATATTGGTGAATTGATTTTCAGGAAGATTTTATCCCCATTGAAACATGAATGAGAAAATGAATTGTTGATTTTTTGAAATAGTTCACGCAATAAATTGCACTTGAATTCCCTGTTTTGATTTCTATTTTACTGTCATGACCTGCCATAAAAGCTATTGCATTTTGGAAGTCAAAACAGGTCATTTCTTAACATATGTGTACTTCTGTGATTTACTTGCCAAACAATAACTTGGATACCAGAGACTTGAACATTTCTTTAAAAAAAGACTGTTAAACAAAACAGTTTTTGAGTGCACCTGAATACATGCCTATGCAATTTATGCCCCGCTATTATCCCGTCATATCCCCGCTATATTGTGTAGCGGATTTTTACTACTATGCTATTTCCAAATAGCCTTTGAAATAGTCTCTCCTCTTTAAGCCCCGCTATATTCCGATATTCCCGATATATCCTATTATTTCAGCTATTTTCCGCTATTTTAGCTATATCTTCTATAAAATAAACGAATTTGAAAGTGACATTTGTACATTATAAATTTGTAAAATTAATTTTTTTTATATAATTTTTTAACATATATTTATCAGAATAGAAAATACTACAATATTATATTAAATTTAATCATGCTAAGTAAAAGTTTACATTTATTTACAAATATTTGCATATGCTTTTATTTAAAATTAACAATATACTAATTATAATTAAGTTAAATGTTAATTTTCTATTTATTTATCATTTACATGTATGTAAAAGCAAAAAATATGTGTTTTATATGCTATTTTAGGCACATCTGTTATATCCTGCTATTTCCTCGCTTTATCCCCGGTGTAACTTTTGGCATCTCTGCCACATTCGATCCGCTGAGCACTTTAATTGCACATATACATGCATATGTGAAGCCAAACTGGCTCGACTGTGTGATCATTTAGCTTGCCTTTCTTGTCTATATTTATGACTTGAATTTGAATTGTAACGATATGGATTTCGCCCGGGCCTAATCGATCGCTAAACCCACCAAGACCATTCGAATCCCGTATATGCTAACTCTGGGTATACAACACATCAGAACAAATAACAGAAGACTTCTATAAACATCATCATAATAATGTTACATCAGATTACAGAATATATCAGAGTATATCGAAATATAATATAGCGGAAGATTAATTTACATCAAATGCAATACAATGCACAACGGAAAATAAATAAAGTAGCACAACGGAAGACGATAAACGCACTGGACACAGCTTTAAGCTTCGATTCAGAATCCTGCTTATATGGGTCATCTCAGATTTATATTCACATGATCCTGATCTACAGCTGGAACGATATCCGGAAAGCTCTGTATCCGTATATCTACTTCAGTTGTATATTGTATTATTTTTCCGCTGCTATGTAATGTATTGTAATCTCTGATATTTATCGAATGTATTTATTTATTCATACTCTGTATATTCTTGTAATCTGATGAAATTGTTGTAATATACAAAGAAATGTTCTTCTGTTTGCGTTTTGATTCGTCGTGTTCTCAAAACAATCAGGGGTTTCGAACGATCTTGGTCGGTTTAGCAATCGATTCAGATCGAGCGAAATTCCTCATCGTCACATTTGGCTCTTATTTTGACACGGGCAGCTAGTAGTTTTGGTTTTGCAGATTTATATTCACAGGATCCTGATTTACAGCTGGAATGATATCCGGAAAGCTCTATATCCGTGTATCTCTTTTAGTTGTGTATTGTATTATTTTTCCGCTGCAGTAATGTATTTAAATCTCTGATATTTTCTGATGTATAATATTCATACATACTCTGTATATTCTTGTATTCTGATGGAATTGATAATTAACAATGAAATGTCCTTCTGTTTGCGTTCTAATCTGGCTTGTCCTCAACTCAATCCGTGATTTCCCGTAAGGGGGATTTCAGGGTGTTTCATGAATCTTGCTTCTTGGAACATGTTTGAGGTGTGTACATTTGCATTCTGAATTGTTCATGCATTCGTAGGCTCGACCGTTTAAGTATGTTGCATGAGTCTTGAATTCATCACCACTATTTTGGCCATGTAAGCACACCATGTTCATGCATCTTTGTACTTGCATGTCGAGTTTCACTATGTCATTTTGAAGTGAAAAAACTGCCTTCTTGCTTTTGTTGTCATATTGAAATGTTTGTAGCTGCTTGCACTTTCACTTGCCTGTTGCATTATCTATTTATAAACACACATATATACATGTGTGTGTATACATATATATATATATATATACATATATGTGTGTGTGTGTGTGTAGCTTCATATATGCATTGTTGTGTGATCATGCATACTTGTGGCATGGAAATGTTGTCAAGCTTCACCTGACACACCATGTTCGATGTGCTTGTCCTTTTCTGACCATATTGCCTCTGCACAAAAAATATGTGTATATACATACACATGTATGTGTATACATGTATAGTGCACGTATGGAATATATATATATATATATGTGTGTGTGTGTGTGTGTTAGCACTACAGGATTTGTCTACCTTGTGGTATTTACAGTATATCACTGTGAATATCACAAGCTGTCTAGACACAGATGGATGTCCATATAAAATCACATGAAGTCATGAAAAATGATGAGAAACACACCAAAATTCTAAGGCGAATAAATTTTTAAAAGTAAAAATTATATTTACTAGAAATAAAAAATATTTTGTTCTAGATTACTATGTGTGTTATTGTGATATGTAAGCAGGAGACTGGACTGACTGTGAAGCTTTCAGAACACAGAAGACAAGACTATAATCGTATAAGAGTGAGTATAGTGAAACAAAATGTATATGTATTTGTACAGCTGAAGTGAATGGGTGTTGTAGTGAGGAACATTGTAACATATGAAACCGAATGTAACGGCCCGAATTTCCATACTCTTTGAGTCGACTAATAACACCACACGTCCAACCCAAATTGAACAGAAATACGAATTGTTATTAGAAAGAAGTTAGACGATGAGAAATAGAAAGAAAGTGTAACGACCCAGATTTTTCGTCGATTAATTTTAAATATTTAATATAGTTTTAAATATTGATTCAAAAATAAATGGATTTTATTATGGAAATTATCAGTTTAAAAATCATTATATGATTTAATATCGAATAGAACGATAATAATAGATTTTTATCGATGAATTTAATTGTTTGAATCAATTCATATTTTAAATAGAATTTAAATTTAATCGTTAATTTAAGCTGTTATCTCTTCTATACGGTCAAAATTTAATTCCAGAATCAGTTCCGAATAACGATATAACCTGAGAGCATTGGTCATTACGTTAAAACAAGCGGTTCAAGATTTTAAGTATGGACGACGAAATAATTTAGGGTATTTTATTGTATAAAAATCCATCCGTTCAAATCAAATAAATGCAGACACCCTAAAGCCAACCTATTCTACATTACATCGCAGACCTATGCTGTCTTTTATTCTTTCATCTCTCGTCCGTTCTGTCTCCTTTCTTTGATATTTAAAGAACAAGTTTTTAATGGCTTTGTACCTCTTGTCCCCTGTCGCACTTCTATAAATTGAAGCCGTCACCTTCATTTTCCAGACAAACGAAGATAAATCCAAACTCACGAAACCTCTTCCGTCTGTAAATCGAATAAGCTGGCCTCTCCCAAAATTCCCTCAAATTCAAATCGCGAGCAGAGACTGCGGATTCCTGGAGTCGAGACCAGAGCTGGAAGTCGATTGGGAGGGTGCGACGTAGAGTTCGATGTTGGTTGTGGCGTTTTGGCGAGATCGGAGTGGGAGCTCGACGAAGGGGTGGATCTCGAAGTTGATGCGTGGACCTAGGGCATGTAGCAGGACATTTGTGGAGTTCGAATCAGGGGAAATCGGGGGTGTGATTGTTTCCTGGGAGTTCGACGTTAGTACAACAGTAGGGCTTAGGCCGAAGTCTCGAGCTTCGATGGTGGTTTGAATGTCGGGAATGGGAAGTTCGATACCTGATTTGGTTTGGAGCAGGTTCGATCCTTTCCAGAGGGGAGAGAAGAAGTTTTAAAAGGAATTAAGGTATATATTTTTACCATAATCTAAATTTTTATTTACTTAGAATAATTATTTTGCTAGTGGTTAACTTAAAATGAATTGAGTTTAATCGATAAATTAAAATCGAATAATCGTAGGAATAGATTTATTCAAGATAATTCAAGATGATTGGTAGGCGCGACGATTCAGAAATTAAGTGGATTTTCAGCTATGAGATAATAAGGTGAGTAAATCTCACTCACCTTTTATTTCTAATTATTTTTATTTCTTTAAAAATAATTGTCTGTTGCTTGTGTGAATGTTTTATGGTTGATTTATATATATTAGTTATTTAGGCTATTATATATATATATTGGGTTGATTGATTGGTTGGATTCCCGCAGTCTCATTAGCGGATGCCCGCAGTTTCATAGCGGATGATTACCCTATACGCCCCACGCTATGATTAGTGGATGACCTTCTATACCGCGATATTCTGCCACGAAGCAGAATGGGTATTATTTATGTGCTAACATCTGTGGATGCAGGAAAACAGGTTGGAGGAATCCAACTGGATTCCTCAAAAATATATTATCTGTTTGTTTATTTGTTTGCATATATATTGTTATATATGATGTGTTAGAAAAATAAATAATTTGTTGCTTTGTGTGTTTAAATATCACTGGGCTTAAGTAATGATATTTTAAAATATCGTAAAAAAGGATATTGGCGATTTAAAAAGGAAAAATTCTATTTTTAAATAGAATTTGAATTTTAAATGGAAATAGAATATAAACTTGTTTTTGAAAAATAAAACAAGTAGTTCTTTATAAACGAAGTTTATAAATAGTTCTTTATAACGAAGTTATAAATGGAGTAAAAAGAATTATCATTTGATAATTCAGAAATAGAAATACGAGTGTGAAATTGGAATTTGAAATGAAATTTCAAATAGGATGTGAAATGGAATTTTTAAATATATATAACTCAAATGAAATTTGAATATAACATTTGAATAGTAGAATTTAAAAAGGAGTTTAAATATTTGAATTTTAAAAGGGGATTGAATATTAGAAATTCAAATAAGAAGTTCAAATAGAATTTGAATAGATGAAATTAGAATGAAAGACAAAATTTGAATTCAAGGAATTAAAATTATAATTTGAATTCGAAGGAATTCAAATAGAGATTTGAATGTAGAATTTCAAAATAGAATTTGAAATATAGAATTTCAAAGAAGAATTAAATAGAATTTGAAATATAGTATTTCAAAGAAGAATTCAAATGTGAAATTTGAATAAAGATTTGAATGGAATTTAAATATGAAATTTGAATCGAGATTTGAAACAGAAATTCAAGTGTTGAATTTGAACATGGAATTGAACATAGAAATTCAAATAGAGATTTGAATATGAAATTTCAAAATAGAATTTGAAATAAACTTTGAAATAGGATTTTCAAAGTAGAATTGGAAATAGAATTTCAAATAGGATTTCAAAATAGGAAATCCAAATGGTTTTGAAATGGAATTTGAATTCAAGGAAATTCAAATGGATTTGAGTAAAGAAATTCAAATGGTGTTGAAAATGAATTTGAATATTAGAAATTCAAATGGGGTCGGAAATGAAAAATGGAATTTGAATATAAGAAATTCAAATTGAATTCTAATAAGATTTAATCTATGGGATTTGAATATGAAATTCAAATGGAATTTTAAAACTATGGAATTTTGAATATAGGGAATTCAAATAGAAATTCAAATATTGAATTTGAATATCAAATAGAAGAGGAATTGGGATTTGAAATATAAAATTCAAAGGTGAGATTGAAATTCGAATCAAGGAATTCAAATAAGGTTAAACGAAGTTGAATTCATTTTTAAGAAGGTTAAAAAGTTTTTATATATAAATATAATTAAAAACGAACTCGCCGCAGCGCTGCAGTTCGAAAAATAGCGATTCGAACTTCAATCGAGTATATAGAACCCAATTGAAGTCGAAATTCTTTGAAACAAGAAACGCCAGGACCGGTTTGATAATAGTTTTCAAATGAAAGAGAAAAATCTGAATTTCGTCGTATAGATTTTGAGTTATGTCAAAATCAAATTTTCAGAAAAACAGCGCCAGAACTATTTAAAAACCATAACAGTTATTTCATTTTATAAAAGGATTTTAAACCAATAAAAATCCGAATTTCTATTTAGAAAATCCCAGATTTGAGTTATAAAATATATGCGAACTTAAGTGAAGTGAAAGAAATGGTTTTTAAAATCAATAATCATATTTTGATTATTGAATAGAGTTGACTAAGACAAAGAGAAATTAGTTAATCGAATTTTGACGATGAACTTTGAAAGGTGAAGGGAATTTGTAAATATATATTTGAAATCGAATATAGAACGTGAATTGAAAATGAAGGTAAATTAGTATAATCAAGTTGAAATATATTTGGATAGGTTATATTCAAATATCAAAGTGATATAGGAAAAAGAGTTAATTTGCAAACTGACAAATGAATTAGTTAAAACGATTGAATCGAGCAAACTGTGAATAAGTAGATTAACTTGTGATTTCATATTCAAACCAAATATGAAACTAGAAATGAAAAAAAAAGAGGAATTTGATTTGTATAAGCAAGTGGAATCAAATTTGAGCATGTTATGTTCAACAAAAAGTGAAATAGGAAAAAGGGCCAATTTAAAGAATAAATGGGCGAAACTGAATTCAAACGATTAGATGGTATTGAATTGAATTGCAAACAGGTGAATATGTGTTAAGCAGGTTTGGGATGAAGTATATGAAGTTATAAATGTAGTGCTCGACAAAAAGGTACGTGTTTAATTCATATATGAGATTTTATGCGCCGTATCGGCAAGCCGCTTGGCTTTTCCTTTTTCTTTTTGAGATTGGAAGATACCGGGATACTATTTGCAATTTCCCGATGCTCCCGATACAGGGGAGGTTATGGCGAAATTTTCCGGAAATTTAAGGAGTTAGAATATTTTAAGAAATTTGACAATTAGAAATCTATATATCGATATATATAGAATTCGATAAGAAAACGAAATCAAAAATAGCGAAAAGGGCCAATATGGTTATTGAAAATAGTTGGTTAACAAATATTGATAAGAGGATATAGAAGTGATTTAATTAATGAATATTAATTAAAGAGCCCAGTGATTTGGTTGATATGTTGGATGAACACTTGTTTTTATTCGATAGTTAAATCACAGACTATCGAAGTTTTGACCATCGTTGTCAATATGGAGAGACCGGTTGGATTATTATCCGAAGAACCACTCCGTATTGGTATAAGCGTTGCGAACCAAGTGTGCTGAATATATTGAAGACGGAGTGAAGTGCAAGGGCTTTTTCTATTTATAGAAATTGTGCCTTCGGTGTCGTTCAATCCCAGAACGAACGTAAATGGACGAATGTCTGACAGAGTATTTCCAATGATCAAATGGGTTGGTCTGTATGAATGTATATGGTTGCAACGGATTTATCCCTTAGCATAATATCCAGAATATTTGTGCAAACTCAACTAGTGATTAACGGATCTGACGATGTGGCATTCAAAGTGATTGTGCTATCAATGAATGGTAAGTATGCGTAGCCTCAGGCCTCAACAACCGGGAAAGGACAAAAATCGGGCAGGCAGCATGGCTATGTGGGTCGCACCCATTAGGGTGTATAATCATCTATCTAGAGAAATTTCTTTTGTTTCTAAATCTATCGATTCTGCCCATTCGGGAACGGTGGTTTGAGTCCAACCGTTGGTGATATACATTCGATACACTCAAGCGAAATGAGTGGTCGGTCGTGTGTGGGCCGGGTTGCAAGACGTTCTTGTTGAACCCAGGTGTATTCGCCTCTAGAGATGCACTGTCGGAAGGTGGTCCCATACCTTGTCATGTTGGAAATCCAATCTCCAATAAGCGCCATGCGGTTTTTGATTTTATAATATATATGTGGAGCGTGAGATGCAAGCGTTCTACTATTTGGTTATTTATTTGATGTAGACATTATTATAATATCACTGGATTTTCGTATCAAAGTATTTTGGATCATAGTAAGGTAAAAACCGTCCATGTTTATGTGTGGGCTGGTCTTACTATTATCTTTTCTTTCGAAAAGAGTTTTGAAAGTTAAACAAGTGGTTGGAGTTTACTCACACCAGTCCCATGACTGACCCAGAGTTTATTTTGTTTTGTTTTCCCTAAACTCTTGGGTGCCCAAATTTGTACGGACAGTCAAGTGTTTCAGGCTTTTACAGATACACTTGGAGGAGCTTGAAGCAGGAGGCTTCAACGTTAGTTATTTCGAGTTACTTCCGCTGAATCAAATGTTATGTGTACTCTGATGATGGTATGTATATATGTACAAAACAGATTTGTATTTCAAAAGTTATGTTATATAATATATTTTATTCGTTCCGCTGTGAGTTGTGATCTTCGTTTTTCTTCTATTCTAATATTTCTTTCTTTCTATTTCTCATCCTCTATCTTCTTTCTAATAATGAGTCGTATTTCTGTGTTATTTGGGTTGGACGTGTGTTGTATTTAGTCAACTCAGATAGCACGGATTTGCGGGTCACTACAGTTGGTATCAGAGCTCAGGTTGAGTGAATACCTAGGCTTGTGTGGCATGTGCTCATTAGAGATAGGGTCAGTAGTACCCTAGAATGAGTTGAGTCTATATATACGAGAGAGCGTATTTGTTAATTGATATAAAAGTTGTTTTATATTGTGTTGGCTAGTCTGTGAGTGGTTTATGAATTCTGGTCGAATCGTGGGACGCCACGAAGTCGATAGGAATTTCTAAACCCTTAAACAGAGAAATTCGACACAATATTGTTTTAAGTGGGTAAATGAAATAATTTTACCCAAAATTTCTATTTTGATATAGAAAGAATAATTTTCTAGAATTATTATTATATGGATGTGTTGATTGTTAGGACTATAATCAAACGAGATTATAGAAATTAGAATGGTTATTTATAACCAAATAGAATTTGTATAGGAATTAAATATACAAATGAAATGAATTAGAATAAAATTCAAACCAGAATTTAGAATTCAAAATCCTGGGAAGTTGGAAAATATTTTTCAAAGTATATTCAAATCATATAGATTTGTTTTAGAAGGATTTAAATAAAAATCATTTTTAATGGATTTTGAATGTGGTAAAGCACTGAACTCACTTCAGTGACTGGGAAATAATTCTGATAATGATTGCAACATCATCAGTGTTCATTTCCGAGTTTCTAAGTGATAGGTTGCTACCTTAGAAAGTTTTGATGGAAATTTGTTGGAAAGAAAACAAATTGGTTTGAATATTCAAATGTTTTGAATTTGAGATGGAAATAAATATATGTATATATTTATGGGATTTCAAAAGAATTTGAAAAGAAAAACCCAGGAATTTAAATTCTGGAATTTAAATTTAACTTAAACAAGTTAAATGGGTCGAAGTGAATGAGTTGATTAGAATCAATTTGAATAGGTTTATTGGAATATAGATTGGATATAAATGGATTGATCGTAGATCATTCAAATTAAATGAAGGAAGACCAAAAGTTTTGGTGAAATTAAATATGTTGAAATATAAGGAGGTGGGTTTCAACATAAAGGAGTTTGAAAGGTAATAGGTTTGTACCATTTTTCTACCTTAGCAATTTCGGGGACGAAATTATTTTAAGGGGGAAAGAATGTAACGACCCAGATTTTTCGTCGATTAATTTTAAATATTTAATATAGTTTTAAATATTGATTCAAAAATAAATGGATTTTATTATGGAAATTATCAGTTTAAAAATCATTATATGATTTAATATCGAATAGAACGATAATAATAGATTTTTATCGATGAATTTAATTGTTTGAATCAATTCATATTTTAAATAGAATTTAAATTTAATCGTTAATTTAAGCTGTTATCTCTTCTATACGGTCAAAATTTAATTCCAGAATCAGTTCCGAATAACGATATAACCTGAGAGCATTGGTCATTACGTTAAAACAAGCGGTTCAAGATTTTAAGTATGGACGACGAAATAATTTAGGGTATTTTATTGTATAAAAATCCATCCGTTCAAATCAAATAAATGCAGACACCCTAAAGCCAACCTATTCTACATTACATCGCAGACCTATGCTGTCTTTTATTCTTTCATCTCTCGTCCGTTCTGTCTCCTTTCTTTGATATTTAAAGAACAAGTTTTTAATGGCTTTGTACCTCTTGTCCCCTGTCGCACTTCTATAAATTGAAGCCGTCACCTTCATTTTCCAGACAAACGAAGATAAATCCAAACTCACGAAACCTCTTCCGTCTATAAATCGAATAAGCTGGCCTCTCCCAAAATTCCCTCAAATTCAAATCGCGAGCAGAGACTGCGGATTCCTGGAGTCGAGACCAGAGCTGGAAGTCGATTGGGAGGGTGCGACGTAGAGTTCGATGTTGGTTGTGGCGTTTTGGCGAGATCGGAGTGGGAGCTCGACGAAGGGGTGGATCTCGAAGTTGATGCGTGGACCTAGGGCATGTAGCAGGACATTTGTGGAGTTCGAATCAGGGGAAATCGGGGGTGTGATTGTTTCCTGGGAGTTCGACGTTAGTACAACAGTAGGGCTTAGGCCGAAGTCTCGAGCTTCGATGGTGGTTTGAATGTCGGGAATGGGAAGTTCGATACCTGATTTGGTTTGGAGCAGGTTCGATCCTTTCCAGAGGGGAGAGAAGAAGTTTTAAAAGGAATTAAGGTATATATTTTTACCATAATCTAAATTTTTATTTACTTAGAATAATTATTTTGCTAGTGGTTAACTTAAAATGAATTGAGTTTAATCGATAAATTAAAATCGAATAATCGTAGGAATAGATTTATTCAAGATAATTCAAGATGATTGGTAGGCGCGACGATTCAGAAATTAAGTGGATTTTCAGCTATGAGATAATAAGGTGAGTAAATCTCACTCACCTTTTATTTCTAATTATTTTTATTTCTTTAAAAATAATTGTCTGTTGCTTGTGTGAATGTTTTATGGTTGATTTATATATATTAGTTATTTAGGCTATTATATATATATATTGGGTTGATTGATTGGTTGGATTCCCGCAGTCTCATTAGCGGATGCCCGCAGTTTCATAGCGGATGATTACCCTATACGCCCCACGCTATGATTAGTGGATGACCTTCTATACCGCGATATTCTGCCACGAAGCAGAATGGGTATTATTTATGTGCTAACATCTGTGGATGCAGGAAAACAGGTTGGAGGAATCCAACTGGATTCCTCAAAAATATATTATCTGTTTGTTTATTTGTTTGCATATATATTGTTATATATGATGTGTTAGAAAAATAAATAATTTGTTGCTTTGTGTGTTTAAATATCACTGGGCTTAAGTAATGATATTTTAAAATATCGTAAAAAAGGATATTGGCGATTTAAAAAGGAAAAATTCTATTTTTAAATAGAATTTGAATTTTAAATGGAAATAGAATATAAACTTGTTTTTGAAAAATAAAACAAGTAGTTCTTTATAAACGAAGTTTATAAATAGTTCTTTATAACGAAGTTATAAATGGAGTAAAAAGAATTATCATTTGATAATTCAGAAATAGAAATACGAGTGTGAAATTGGAATTTGAAATGAAATTTCAAATAGGATGTGAAATGGAATTTTTAAATATATATAACTCAAATGAAATTTGAATATAACATTTGAATAGTAGAATTTAAAAAGGAGTTTAAATATTTGAATTTTAAAAGGGGATTGAATATTAGAAATTCAAATAAGAAGTTCAAATAGAATTTGAATAGATGAAATTAGAATGAAAGACAAAATTTGAATTCAAGGAATTAAAATTATAATTTGAATTCGAAGGAATTCAAATAGAGATTTGAATGTAGAATTTCAAAATAGAATTTGAAATATAGAATTTCAAAGAAGAATTAAATAGAATTTGAAATATAGTATTTCAAAGAAGAATTCAAATGTGAAATTTGAATAAAGATTTGAATGGAATTTAAATATGAAATTTGAATCGAGATTTGAAACAGAAATTCAAGTGTTGAATTTGAACATGGAATTGAACATAGAAATTCAAATAGAGATTTGAATATGAAATTTCAAAATAGAATTTGAAATAAACTTTGAAATAGGATTTTCAAAGTAGAATTGGAAATAGAATTTCAAATAGGATTTCAAAATAGGAAATCCAAATGGTTTTGAAATGGAATTTGAATTCAAGGAAATTCAAATGGATTTGAGTAAAGAAATTCAAATGGTGTTGAAAATGAATTTGAATATTAGAAATTCAAATGGGGTCGGAAATGAAAAATGGAATTTGAATATAAGAAATTCAAATTGAATTCAAATAAGATTTAATCTATGGGATTTGAATATGAAATTCAAATGGAATTTTAAAACTATGGAATTTTGAATATAGGGAATTCAAATAGAAATTCAAATATTGAATTTGAATATCAAATAGAAGAGGAATTGGGATTTGAAATATAAAATTCAAAGGTGAGATTGAAATTCGAATCAAGGAATTCAAATAAGGTTAAACGAAGTTGAATTCATTTTTAAGAAGGTTAAAAAGTTTTTATATATAAATATAATTAAAAACGAACTCGCCGCAGCGCTGCAGTTCGAAAAATAGCGATTCGAACTTCAATCGAGTATATAGAACCCAATTGAAGTCGAAATTCTTTGAAACAAGAAACGCCAGGACCGGTTTGATAATAGTTTTCAAATGAAAGAGAAAAATCTGAATTTCGTCGTATAGATTTTGAGTTATGTCAAAATCAAATTTTCAGAAAAACAGCGCCAGAACTATTTAAAAACCATAACAGTTATTTCATTTTATAAAAGGATTTTAAACCAATAAAAATCCGAATTTCTATTTAGAAAATCCCAGATTTGAGTTATAAAATATATGCGAACTTAAGTGAAGTGAAAGAAATGGTTTTTAAAATCAATAATCATATTTTGATTATTGAATAGAGTTGACTAAGACAAAGAGAAATTAGTTAATCGAATTTTGACGATGAACTTTGAAAGGTGAAGGGAATTTGTAAATATATATTTGAAATCGAATATAGAACGTGAATTGAAAATGAAGGTAAATTAGTATAATCAAGTTGAAATATATTTGGATAGGTTATATTCAAATATCAAAGTGATATAGGAAAAAGAGTTAATTTGCAAACTGACAAATGAATTAGTTAAAACGATTGAATCGAGCAAACTGTGAATAAGTAGATTAACTTGTGATTTCATATTCAAACCAAATATGAAACTAGAAATGAAAAAAAAGAGGAATTTGATTTGTATAAGCAAGTGGAATCAAATTTGAGCATGTTATGTTCAACAAAAAGTGAAATAGGAAAAAGGGCCAATTTAAAGAATAAATGGGCGAAACTGAATTCAAACGATTAGATGGTATTGAATTGAATTGCAAACAGGTGAATATGTGTTAAGCAGGTTTGGGATGAAGTATATGAAGTTATAAATGTAGTGCTCGACAAAAAGGTACGTGTTTAATTCATATATGAGATTTTATGCGCCGTATCGGCAAGCCGCTTGGCTTTTCCTTTTTCTTTTTGAGATTGGAAGATACCGGGATACTATTTGCAATTTCCCGATGCTCCCGATACAGGGGAGGTTATGGCGAAATTTTCCGGAAATTTAAGGAGTTAGAATATTTTAAGAAATTTGACAATTAGAAATCTATATATCGATATATATAGAATTCGATAAGAAAACGAAATCAAAAATAGCGAAAAGGGCCAATATGGTTATTGAAAATAGTTGGTTAACAAATATTGATAAGAGGATATAGAAGTGATTTAATTAATGAATATTAATTAAAGAGCCCAGTGATTTGGTTGATATGTTGGATGAACACTTGTTTTTATTCGATAGTTAAATCACAGACTATCGAAGTTTTGACCATCGTTGTCAATATGGAGAGACCGGTTGGATTATTATCCGAAGAACCACTCCGTATTGGTATAAGCGTTGCGAACCAAGTGTGCTGAATATATTGAAGACGGAGTGAAGTGCAAGGGCTTTTTCTATTTATAGAAATTGTGCCTTCGGTGTCGTTCAATCCCAGAACGAACGTAAATGGACGAATGTCTGACAGAGTATTTCCAATGATCAAATGGGTTGGTCTGTATGAATGTATATGGTTGCAACGGATTTATCCCTTAGCATAATATCCAGAATATTTGTGCAAACTCAACTAGTGATTAACGGATCTGACGATGTGGCATTCAAAGTGATTGTGCTATCAATGAATGGTAAGTATGCGTAGCCTCAGGCCTCAACAACCGGGAAAGGACAAAAATCGGGCAGGCAGCATGGCTATGTGGGTCGCACCCATTAGGGTGTATAATCATCTATCTAGAGAAATTTCTTTTGTTTCTAAATCTATCGATTATGCCCATTCGGGAACGGTGGTTTGAGTCCAACCGTTGGTGATATACATTCGATACACTCAAGCGAAATGAGTGGTCGGTCGTGTGTGGGCCGGGTTGCAAGACGTTCTTGTTGAACCCAGGTGTATTCGCCTCTAGAGATGCACTGTCGGAAGGTGGTCCCATACCTTGTCATGTTGGAAATCCAATCTCCAATAAGCGCCATGCGGTTTTTGATTTTATAATATATATGTGGAGCGTGAGATGCAAGCGTTCTACTATTTGGTTATTTATTTGATGTAGACATTATTATAATATCACTGGATTTTCGTATCAAAGTATTTTGGATCATAGTAAGGTAAAAACCGTCCATGTTTATGTGTGGGCTGGTCTTACTATTATCTTTTCTTTCGAAAAGAGTTTTGAAAGTTAAACAAGTGGTTGGAGTTTACTCACACCAGTCCCATGACTGACCCAGAGTTTGTTTTGTTTTGTTTTCCCTAAACTCTTGGGTGCCCAAATTTGTACGGGCAGTCAAGTGTTTCAGGCTTTTACAGATACACTTGGAGGAGCTTGAAGCAGGAGGCTTCAACGTTAGTTATTTCGAGTTACTTCCGCTGAATCAAATGTTATGTGTACTCTGATGATGGTATGTATATATGTACAAAACAGATTTGTATTTCAAAAGTTATGTTATATAATATATTTTATTCGTTCCGCTGTGAGTTGTGATCTTCGTTTTTCTTCTATTCTAATATTTCTTTCTTTCTATTTCTCATCCTCTATCTTCTTTCTAATAATGAGTCGTATTTCTGTGTTATTTGGGTTGGACGTGTGTTGTATTTAGTCAACTCAGATAGCACGGATTTGCGGGTCACTACAGAAAGAAATATTAGAATAGAAGAAAACGAAGATCATAAACTCACAGCGGAATGAATAAAATATATTAGATAACATAAACTTTGAAATACAATTCGGTAACTTTATATACATACCATCATCAGCGAACAACAGCTATTTCTGGAACAGTTATAAACACCTGTTTCCAGATACAAACATAATACCCAGCGGAAAAATATGATAGTCTATATCTAACTGGTGAAGCCTCCGGCTTTAAACTCCTCCAAGTGAATCTGTAAAATCCCGACTACTAGACTGCCCGTACAAATTTGGGCACCCAAGAGTTTAAGGAAAACAAACAAATAAACTCTGGGTCAGTCGTGGGACTAGTGTGAGTAAACTCCAACCATTTGTTTGACTTTCAAAATCCTTTCGAAAGAAATGATAATCGTAAAACCAATCCACACATAAACATGGATGGTTTTACCTTACGATAACCAAAAATATTTTTGATATCAAATCCAGTGATATTACAATAGTGTCTAAATCAATTAAATAGAAATCTAGCAGAATGCTTGCATCTCACGCTCTCTATATAATATTAAATCTAAAACCGCAGGGCGCTTATTGGAGATTAGACTCCCACAATGACAAGGTATGGAACCACCTTCCAATCAGTGTACTCTAGAGGGGATACACTGGAGTTCAACAAGAACGTCTTGCAACCCGGCCACAAATGGCTGACCACTCATTTAACTAGAGTGTATCAAGCATATTTGTAATGTCCTGACTTTTTCTAGCTTTGATAATCATGTTTATAAGGGAATTAAAAGTGAAAAGGTTTATTTAACTAAAACTAAAAGCAATGAAATTATATATATGTATATATATAATTATATATGGTAGGAATACACTAGAGAATATACATATTTGAGTTATAATTTAGCTTGTTTAACATGATACAAATATGTAACATTTGAAATAAACACTTGAAAACATAATTGTAGTTATGAATATATAAGTGTATACTTATATATATAGATAACTAATAGAATGCATATGAAAAAGGGTATTTTGTTTACTTTAAAAATAAAGGAGGACTTTAAACAAAAACAACAAAACAAGTATGCATATGGCTAAATATAGGTGTAAGTCATCACCTAGGAAACTAGCAATAGCAACTTGCAAATATTTAATTCATATTAGAAAAATATCTAAATTCTTAGAAGGTAAGCAAACCATTATATAATGTCATGAAATCTAATGAAATCTAAACCATGTGAAGCAAATTTATGAAGTACGCTTTGGAAAGATTTGGTCTCTAGAAGCTAGAATATAAGACAGGGAAATTAGTAAATATCTCATTTAACAAATGGTATAGGATTTGTAGAGTAGTAAAGAGGGGTAAGTCTAACCTAAAGATCCTATAGCTTAAAATGTAAGAAACATTATTTTAACAAAACAAAAGGGTTGTTTATTCATGAAACATGGCTATAAATACATCACAAACTCTCACACTTTTTCTTACAAAACAAGCACCAAGCTAAGGGAAAAAACTGAAGTAGTATTCTCTGGAAAATTGGAAAGCATACAAGGTGAGTAAACTTTCTCTTTAAAATAATTCATATGTTACCATAGGTATGTTTTGAGTGCTAGTGTTAAGTAGACAAACTACTGGTTATTTGAATGGAAATCTGGAAATAATGAATAGCTACAAACAGCGAGTAAACTTTGTTTAAAATTCCTGTTTTAATGTTTACTGTAAAGCAGTTTTATGATGACAACATGCTATATTAAACCTAACATCTTGCTTACAAACAAACTTATGTTGATGCTTAAACCCTTGCTTAGATCTGATAATACTCACATGTACAAATGCTAATATGGTTTGTATCAGTGCAATATTAGTTTGAAACCTTAAACCAAAAACCTGTTATGGTATACTGTGAAAACACAGTACATTTGTGCATTGATCTTAGAGGTGAATCAAAAAAACTCTTCACATTTGGATGATAAAATTCATAATATATATTGCATACTTATCATACCTGAACAAAAATCAAAAGAGGAAAACATTGCAAAGTTTATCTGTTCAAAAATAAGAAAACATAGTAACTCTCTGTTAACTCGAAATTTCAAACAACACGAAAATATGTTTTGATTACATGAATGGAAAAATGATTTCAAACCATGATTTTTAAAACAAGTTTCATCATTTTTAACGCTATGATGATCGAGAATTCTAGGGATGATCGGAAATTGGGTATTAGCCGAATTCCGACGATGGTAGCTATCGTGGACGATAGCGTCGGGGATGGAGGAGCGTGGCATGTCAGAGATCATAGGAAAAATACCATAACATTTTTCTAATGGGTGGATTGAGTAAACGAGTTCGATTTGTGTTTAGGGTTCATGTTTGGGTTCGGGTTTTTAAATTCGATTCGAGGGAGCTTGACTGGATCGAGTGAGTTAATATTGATAGGGGAGGTGCGTCCGAGGTTAGCGAAGGAGATGGAGGTGGCGCAGCGGTTGCCGGTGGACGGAGGTGACGTGGTGGATTTGATTTTTGGGAACAACCTGGAAGTGTTGTTTCCTATTTTAATGGTGGAGGGTGGTTTTGAGGAGGAAGGCTTTATAATCGGATCTGACAGGAAGTGGGTGATCAGGGGGTGCGAGGTGATACGTTGGTGGTGGCAGGTGGATCTCGTGGTGACGGGGTTAGTTGTGCACATGCACAGGTGTGCACCAGAGTGGTTGACACAGGGAAGGGAAGGAAAAGAAGAGAGGGGATCGGGCATGGTGATTTCGCTATGAACTATCGGTCGTGGCAAAGTATTTGGGAACGTGGTAACTGGTACTTTGGTAAAGTACCAGGGGCGTTTGGCAAGGGAGCGGCTTGGGGAAACTGATGGGAACGAGCGTGCGCTGGGGGTCTGGCACTTTGGAAAGTGGTACTTCCGATATTCAAAAGTGGTACTTCCGATTTTCAAAAGTGGTACTTCCGATTTAATTTTGGCAAAACAAGAAATCCTGGTCATGGCAACAATTTTGGAGGTGATCAGCACAGTCGTGGCAAGGTATGGTAACTGATACTTTGGAAAGTACAAGGCGGTACTTTGGCAAAGGAGAAAACGCAGTCGTGGCAAGGATCTTTTGAAGGAAATCACAGTGTTTCGAAAAGTGGCAATGGTACTTTGGTAAAACCGCTAAGGAATGAATTTCTGAACGAGATTTTAAATTCAAAACGATTTTAATTTAAAATCTAAAATTAAATAAATTATAAAAATAAATAATTAAATAAAAATAGAATTTTTATTTAATTTGTCATAGGCAAGTGGACGGAAGAAAATGGTAGAAAGATCAAGTACAGAAGTTAACCAGAGAATTTCTACGAGTTTGAGATGTAGAAATATAAAGAAATAAATTAAGTAAATTATTTGTGACGGCCCGCCCCGCACCAACCGACATTTACTCCAAAGGTGCGCTGTACACATGTCCAGTTAGCACGGAACGGGTCTTCAGAAGGAAAGGGAAGAAGGAAATGAACTAACAAAGAACCTGTAGAATGTCTCACAGCACATAAAATAAAATAAAATAATAACATACTTGACATAAAACAGGTGAGACTGTGCATAAGATGAAACAACTAACATAGCAGCGGAAAATGTAAGTACAGCTTATGATCCAAAGTTAAACATTATTACAACTTTTCAAACTGTCTCAAAGCAAAAGCAAGATAAAGGAGGTACACTACTAATGCCCAAGTAGCGACCACCAACGACACAGGGAGAATATCTATATATCATACGTGGAAGCCTCCTGCCCGCCTCCGAATCAGCTACTCGCGCATCACCAGCTAACCTGCCTCTAGTCTGCTCGTGTGAGCACCCAGAGTAATAAGAGGAGACATAAAACTCTGGGTCAGACATAAAGCCTGGTATGAGCGATAAGCATCTAAACAGAACAATAACAGGTAGACTAAAACATACCTGAACCTGGACCTGCAACCAAAGAGTTAGCACTACATATTGTACAACACTCTAAGGTGCCATATCAAACGTTGTAAAGATACGGAGGTGGGGGTGTGCATGTCATAGTGATGGCAAACAATCAAACATAGCATCCATCCTCACATCTCTCACTCAGTGCGTAAAGCATACGATACTCACCACTTCGATCACCCAACATACCTTGCTACGATCACTTTGCCCCATGAAGTCATAAATGGCTTCACTGCACTGATAACGTAGCCACTAGTCCTTTGCTATGTCCACTTGCCCCATGGAGTTATTCACCCCATCTGCGCTGGCTCATAGCCTTACCGATCCTTTACTATGTCCACTTGCCCCATGGAGTTATTCACCCCATCTGCGCTGGCTCATTGTCTTACCAATCCTTTACTATGTCCACTTGCCCCATGGAGTTATTCACCCCATCTGCGCTGGCTCATAGTCTTACTACGCATCACTTTGCCCCTCAAGTCATAATGACTCTACTGCACTGATAACGTAGTCTTGCTACCATCACCTTGCCCCTCGAGTCGCAATGACTCTACTGCACTGATAAGTAGCCCTTCATCCGTTTTTAGTGGTGAATCGAAGTTATGAACATAGACAACTCCTTAGCACACATCCCGCAGCAAAGCCCAACCATGAAGTGAACTCATTGGTTCCCCAATTGGATCCTGAGCTCTAACTTCCCATATTGGACTACCTTTGCATCTCGGGTTATTGGTCAATACTGGGTCGGGTCGGATCCCCTTCAAGCCATCGGTTCGGGTCGGGTCCACTACGTTGCGTTGGTTCATGGTCCTCCTCTGGTACGGTTCGGTTCGGGTTCACTCCATCGCGTCGGTTCGGGTTGGGTGTCCCACTTCGGGTCGGTTCGGGTGCCATCTCCCATCCAGTTCGTGCTCCCGCTCCGATCAGCTCCCTCGCCCTTCATTTGTTCTGATCCGATCCTCCTCCTTTATCCGCTCTGATCCCCCTCCTTTATCCGATCCGATCCCAATATTGCTAGCATGGCCTTCCTTTGTGCCAGATCTCTCAAGTGTCAAGTTCCGATCCGATCGAATCCCTTGCCCAGTTCACTTATCCGATCCGAGCCACCATATCTGATCCGATCCGAAACCTGCACTGTTTCCTGAAGCTTTTCCAGCAAGTGTTTACGCCGTTCGACGACGTTTTCGACCATTCTAACTATTGAAATCAATCACAAAGCATATCATATAGTCATAGCAACATGCATAATCAACCACAAACATCAAAACATCAATGTGATAGGTTAAAATGGATCAAACATACCCAAAACCCCATATTTCCCCTTAAGCATGTTTAGGTGAAACTAATGATAGAATTAGCAAAACTTAACCAAATTAACCCAAATTCATATCAGAGGTCTAAAACATCATTTAAGAATTTATGAGCATTTTTCTAGAATTTTATCATGTTTAAATTCGCTAATTAACACTAATAACCCTTAATTAGCCATAATTAGTGCAAAACTATGCAAATCACTCACCTTAGCCACAAATAAACTAAGATCTGAAATAAATATCTGATTTGATACGAATCCCAATGCTAAACAGCAGCTCCAATGTTGATTTGATGTAGATCTTCCTTGATTTGATGTTGCTAAGCTTAATCCTTGATTAGGAGATGATTTGGAGGTTGGAGGCCATTTTTAGGGTTTCTTGGAGATAAGTGGAGGCTAGAAAACTGAAATGGAATGATCCTCTACCTCATTTCAGCCTCCCCATAACCCTAATCCCGAAATGGGTTATGGGCCTATTCACTAATCACCCTATTTGGCCCGGTTAAGCAGTTTTTCACCTTCCAAACCTTAATTCAGCCATATCTCCCAAACGGTAAGTCCGTTTGGCTATTATGACCACTCTACGGAAAGGTAAACCATCAAACGAATCTAATGGAAGTGGTTTCAGGTCAAAATTCCTTTCCAATCAAAAGTTATGGCCCAAAACAAGATCAGTTAGGGGTAAAACAGTCATTTAAAAATCGACAAAAAGCATGGTCATGAAAAATGACTCTAATGGATGTTTCCCAAAGTTACATGACCATACGACTTCATATGGGAAAGAAATAAATATTCTACGATCCCTCGATGCGTAGAATGCGGGTTGTTACATTCTCCCCCCTTAAGAAATTTCACCCCCGAAATTCCCTAACTAAAACACACAAAGGGTCCCGCATGCCTATCAATCATAAAACAACAATCAAACATGCAAAACAAGTCTGTCCTAGCATGCGGAATAACTAAATTGCAAAGTAAGTCTTACCAGGCAAAGAGTTCTGGATATGCCTTTCTAATGCTCTCCTCTGTCTCCCAAGTACAATCATTCTCGTTCTCGCCCCACTGAACCTTGACTAGCTCCATCGCCTTCCTTCGAAGTTGCTTCGTATCGTGCTCCACAATACGAATCGGCTTGCGGTTCCCAACCGCCTCGGGTTCTACTTCGAAGTCCTCTAACTGATCAGGTGAAATAGTCATATTTGAGTCGTGAACGAACTTCCTTAGTTGGGAAACATGAAATACATTGTGAACTCCCGCTATCTTCTCTGGTAAGCCAACTCTATATGCCAAATTCTCGACTAGTTCTAGAACAGGGAATGGGCCAACAAATCTTGGTGCCAACTTACCTCTCCTGCCAAATCGTATCACGCTCTTCAACGGAGAAATCTTGACAAACACCAAGTCACCAACGGAGAATTTTAAGTCTCTTCTCCTCCTATCAGCATAACTCTTCTGCCTATCTTGGGCAGCTTTCATTCGTTGTTGAATGACCTTAATCTTATCTGAAGTTTCCCTCACCACATTTGGTCCAAGCACAAACTTCTCGCCAGTCTCTATCGAACATGATGGTGAGTTGCGCGGTCTTCCGTACAAAGCTTCATATGGAGTCATACCGATACTGGATTGGTAGCTATTATTATATGCAAACTCTACTAGATGCAAATGGTCATCCCATGATCCACCAAAATCCAATATACAAGATCTCAAGAGATCTTCCAATATACGATTCACCCTCTCCGTCTGACCGTCGGTATGAGGATGATATGCGGTACTGAGATGTAATCCTGACCCTAGAGCCTCTTGTAAGCTCTTCCAAAACCCACTAGTGAACAATGGGTCTCGGTCACTCACAATGCTTTTAGGTACTCCATGAAATCTCACTACCCACTTCATATACAATTCTGCCAACTTGGCTGCCGTTCTGGTCGATTTGACTGGTATAAATCTTGCTCTCTTAGTCAATTGATACACAATTACCCAAATGCTATCATATCCCGATCTAGTCCTTGGTAACCCATCGATGAAATCCATCGAGACTTGTTCCCATTTCCATTCGGGAATTTCTAATGGTTGCAACAACCCACTAGGCTTCTTTTGCTCGGCTTTAACTAGCTGGCAATTCACGCATTTGGATATAAACTTCCCAACGTCTCTTTTCATCCCTTCCCAGTAGTAAGTCTGCTTCATGTCTCGATACATCTTATTACCACCGGGATCTATAGTCAGTTTTGACTTTTGAGTGATGACATTCTCTAAGTACTTCATCTCTCAAACCATTTACGTTGGGTACAACAAGTCTTCCATTCTTTCTAAGCCATCCATCTCGATCAAGCCCATACAAATTCATCTCCTCACTGTCGATGTCCATCTCTAACTTGGAGATGATTTCCAATAGATTAGGATCGTCCCTCTGGCTGGAACCAATCCGCTCTATCAAAGTGGGTCTGATCGCCAAACTAGCTAGCATGACTGGATCCAATTCGCACTTTGGTCTGAAATCAAACCCCGCAATATACTCCAGTTGCTTCCATTCAAGAAACATTGCCCCTAAACTGGCATGTCTCCTACTCAAGGCATCGGCTACCGCATTACCTTTCCCCGGTGTGTATGCGATATCAAAATCATACGAAGCCAAGAACTCTAACCATCTCTGTTGACGGAGATTCAGATCTTTCTGAGAGAAGAGATACTTTAACGATTTGTGATCGGTAAACAACTCAAATCTTTCTCCCAAGAGATAGTATCTCCACATCTTTAATGCGAACACAATCGCTGCCAGTTCCAAATCATGGGTAGGATACTTCTTCTCATGCGGCTTTAGCTGTCGACTAGCATAAGCTACAACCCTACCACCTTGCATCAACACAGCACCTAGTCCGGTACCACAAGCATCAGTGTATACTGTCATCTCTTCATTCCCCTTAGGAATGACCAATACTGGCGCACGCGTCAACTTCTCTTTTAGACTCTTGAATGCATTCTCACACACTCCATCCCAGACGAAGGACTGATTCTTCTTAGTCAACTGAGTCAACAGTGCTGCTATCTTGGAGAAGTCCTGGATAAACTTACGATAATATCCAGCTAACCCCAAGAAACTTCTTACATATGTTGCATTCTTGGGCGTAGGCCAATCCTGTACCGTAGCCACCTTCGCAGGGTCCACGACAATACCGTTCTCTGAAACAACATGACCCAAGAATCTCACTTCCCTTCTCCAAAAGTGACACTTAGAGAATTTCGCTTTCAATTGGTGTTTCCTCAACACCTCCATCACTATCCTCAAGGGTCCCTTGTGTTCCTCCTCTGTCCTTGAATAAACAAGGATATCATCTACGAACACAAGAACAAACTTATTCAACTGATCTCTGAATACTCGATTCATAAGATCCACAAAGTAGGCTGGTGCATTGGTCAACCCAAATGGCATGACCAACCACTCATAAAATCCAGACGGTGTCCTAAATGCCGTTTTCGGAACACTCTCATCCGCCACTCGGAGCTGATGAAATCCTGTCGCGTGGTCCAACTGGGAGAACACTCTTGCTCCTTCCAGTTGATCAAACAAACCATCTATCCGTGGTAGAGGATACTTATTCTTCCTCGTTACCTTATTCAACTCGCGATAGTCCACACACAAACGAAGGGAACAATCTGCCTTAGTCGCAAACACAACTAGTGCTCCCCACTCGGAGACACTACTTCTAATAAATCCCTTCTTCAAAAGATTGCTGACTTGCACCCCGAGCTCTCGCTGCTCCCTTGGTGCCATACGACGAAGTGGCATCACTATAGGTCTGGCATCTTTCACTAAATCAATACGGAACTCAATCTCTCTGTGTGGTGGAAGCCCGGTCACCTCCTCGAAGACGTCCGGATACAGGCCAACCACGGGCACATCTGACAACTCATCCTGCGGGATGTCGAGGGAATTTACAAAACTAGCCATAACCCCATCACTAGGTAGACTACCAAACACTACCCTCCGCCCATCATCCGCCCTAACTGTCACAAAAAAGCCCTCACAGTCTACCACCACCCCGTATCTCTGAGGCCAATCGACTCCCAATATAATGCCATACCCAGTAAAGCCCAAAACAAAGCAATCACAAACAAACATACATCCATGACTCGATAAGACCAAATTTCTGCAAATCATACTAAGGCTAGTCGAACCACCAATCGGGTTCGTCACAACCAATGGTCTATCGACTATCTCGGGTTCCAGTCCCAACCTATCTACCAGGTCACTAGATATGAAGGAACGGGAAGCTCCAGTATCAAACAAAACTCGAACTGGTACATCATAAATAGAAAGCATACCCTGAATAACAACATTCTTTCCTTTCTCCGCCGCGGTTGGGGCATTCGACGAAGAAGGAACAACATCAATAGCATATGCTTTCACAATCTGCTTCTCCTTAAGAGGTTGCAGACACTTATCCTTGAAATGTCCCACTTGACCACAGTTGAAGCACTTCTTATCCGCTATCTTGGCCCGACAATCTTTGGCATAATGGCCCTTCTTACCATAGCTAAAGTACTCAACATCTTTCTTGCTCTTTTTCTGGCCACCCTTAGATTGGTCCTGCTTCCTCTTATTCTGAGAGTTATTCTTGCCTCCACCGCCTGCTTGCGGCATTGGCCCTTCTGCAGATGCAACCTCCGTCTTCATCTTAGGGTAAAGACTCTCTGATCTCAAAGCTTTCCCCACAATCGATTCAAAAGTCTCATCGATGTGGTTGATAAGCCTTTCCCCCAAGTATCCATCCAAACCGGTAATAAACTTCTCATTCTTCTTCTCAGGAGTATCGATAAGAGATAGTACATACTTCGACAAAGTGTCGAACTCGGCAATATAGTCAGAGACTGCCCTACCACTCTGCTTGAGTTCCAAGAATCTCTTAAACAACACTGACTTCTGGGCAGCTGGAATAAACTTCTCGCTAAAGCGAGCCTTGAACTGATCCCAAGTAACCTGATCCTCTGGAGTAGCTGTTCTAATGGCATTCCACCAATTCATCGCTCGCCCTTGCAGCTGACGAGACGCTAGCCTTCTCTTCATCGCGTCCTCAAGACCCAAGTCGTCGAAGATACGATCACAGCTATCCATCCAATCCCGAACATCTGTGGCCGACTCCGTCCCGTGGAACGGCTTCCCACCAAGGTTTGTGTAATCCTTGCACAACTTGGCGAAATCGACCCTAGGCGCCTGCACTACTGGGCCAACACCAACTCCAGGATTGGGAACTGCCCCTTGCACTTCTCTAAGCATGTCTCACATGAGGTCAGTAAACATCGCCCTCATGTCAGCAGCATTCCCATTATTGGCTCCTCTACCAGCACCTCTAGCATATCGACCCATCGTCAATCTGTAAAAGGGGAAACGATTAACGACCCCATAGTGGTGCTAGTGCAGTGCGACTTCATTCTTATACTACCAATAGTATATATATAACTTTTGAAAACCAAAGTAATCACAAATACGCGCTCTCATATACGTACTATCTCTCCCTAGTGTCTTTCCCTAGGTTAAATACGCAACCTAGAGCTCTGATACCAAGTGTGACGGCCCGCCCCGCACCAACCGACATTTACTCCAAAGGTGCGCTGTACACATGTCCAGTTAGCACGGAATGGGTCGTGAGAAGGAAAGGGAAGAAGGTAATGAACTAACAAAGGACCTGTAGAATGTCTCACAGCGCATAAAATATAATAATAACATACTTGACATAAAACAGGTGAGATAGTGCATAAGCTGAAACAACTAACATAGCAGCGGAAAATGTAAGTACAGCTTATGATCCAAAGTTAAACATTATTACAACTTTTCAAACTGTCTCAAAGCAAAAGCAAGATAAAGGAGGTACACTACTAATGCCCAAGTAGCGACCACCAACGACACAGGGAGAATATCTATATATCATACGTGGAAGCCTCCTGCCCGCCTCCGAATTATCTACTCACGCATCACCAGCTAACCTGTCTCTAGTCTGCTCGTGTGAGCACCCAGAGTAATAAGAGGAGACATAAAACTCTGGGTCAGACATAAAGCCTGGTATGAGCGATAAGCATCTAAACAGAACAATAACAGGTAGACTAAAACATACCTGAACCTGGACCTACAACCAAAGAGTTAGCACTACATATTGTACAACACTCTAAGGTGCCATATCAAACGGTGTAAAGATACGGAGGTGGGGGTGTGCATGTCATAGTGATGGCAAACAATCAAACATAGCTTCCATCCTCACATCTCTCACTCAGTGCGTAAAGCATACGATACTCACCACTTCGATCACCCAACATACCTTGCTACGATCACTTTGCCCCATGAAGTCATAAATGGCTTCACTGCACTGATAACGTAGCCACTAGTCCTTTGCTATGTCCACTTGCCCCATGGAGTTATTCACCCCATCTGCGCTGGCTCATAGCCTTACCAATCCTTTACTATGTCCACTTGCCCCATGGAGTTATTCACCCCATCTGCGCTGGCTCATTGTCTTACCAATCCTTTACTATGTCCACTTGCCCCATGGAGTTATTCACCCCATCTGCGCTGGCTCATAGTCTTACTACGCATCACTTTGCCCCTCAAGTCATAATGACTCTACTGCACTGATAACGTAGTCTTGCTACCATCACCTTGCCCCTTGAGTCGTAATGACTCTACTGCACTGATAAGTAGCCCTTCATCCTTTTTAGTGGTGAATCGAAGTTATGAACATCGACAACTCCTTAGCACACGTCCCGCAGCAAAGCCCAACCATGAAGTGAACTCATTGGTTCCCCAATTGGATCCTGAGCTCTAACTTCCCATATTGGACTACCTTTGCATCTCGGGTTATTGGTCAATACTGGGTCGGGTCGGATCCCCTTCAAGCCATCGGTTCAGGTCGGGTCCACTACGTTGCGTTGGTTCATGGTCCTCATCTGGTACGATTCGGTTCGGGTTCACTCCATCGCGTCAGTTCGGGTGTCCCACTTCGGGTCGGTTCGGGTGTCATCTCCCATCCAGTTCGTGCTCCCGCTCCGATCAGCTCCCTCGCCCTTCATTTGTTCTGATCCGATACTCCTCCTTTATCCGCTCCGATCCCCCTCCTTTATCCGATCCGATCCCAATATTGCTAGCATGGCCTTCCTTTGTGCCAGATCTCTCAAGTGTCAAGTTCCGATCCGATCGAATCCCTTGCCCAGTTCACTTATCCAATCCGAGCCACCATATCTGATCCGATCCGAAACCTGCACTGTTTTCTGAAGCTTTTCCAGCAAGTGCTTACGCCATTTGACGACGTTTTCGACATTCTAACTATTGAAATCAATCACAAAGCATATCATACAGTCATAGCAACATACATAATCAACCACAAACATCAAAACATCAATGTGATAGGTTAAAATGGATCAAACATACCCAAAACTCCATATTTCCCCTTAAGCATGTTTATGTGAAACTAGTGATAGGATTACCAAAACTTAACCAAATTAACCCAAATTCATATCAGAGGTCTAAAACATCATTTAAGAATTTATGAGCATTTTTCCAGAATTTTATCATGTTTAAATTCGCTAATTAACACTAATTACCCTTAATTAGCCATAATTAGTGCAAAACTATGCAAATCACTCACCTTAGCCACAAATAAACTAAGATCTGAAATAAATCTCTGATTTGATACGAATCCCAATGCTAAACAGCAGCTCCAATGTTGATTTGATGTAGATCTTCCTTGATTTGATGTTGCTAAGCTTAATCCTTGATTAGGAGATGATTTGGAGGTTGGAGGTCATTTTTAGGGTTTCTTGGAGATAAGTGGAGGCTAGAAAACTGAAATGGAATGAACCTCTACCTCATTTCAGCCTCCCCATAACCCTAATCCCGAAATGGGTTATGGGCCTATTCACTAATCACCCTATTTGGCCCGGTTAAGCAGTTTTTCACCTTCCAAACCTTAATTCAGCCATATCTCTCAAACGGTAAGTCCGTTTGGCTATTATGACCACTCTACGGAAAGGTAAACCATCAAACGAATCTAATGGAAGTGGTTTTAGGTCAAAATTCCTTTCCAATCAAAAGTTATGGTCCAAAACAAGATCAGCTAGGGGCAAAACGGTCATTTAAAAATCGACAAAAATCATGGTCGTGAGAAATGACTCTAATGGATGTTTCCCAAAGTTACATGACCATACGACTTCATATGGGAAAGAAATAAATATTCTACGATCCCCCGATGCGTAGAATGCGGGTTGTTACATTATTAAATTAATTTATTTAAGATAAATTAGAAGAAATAAAATAAGTTACTATAAGAACTGGAGAATTTAACCTCATTTAAAACAACGAAGATAAACGAAGCAAAATACCGTGTTGGACGCACGTGCTTAGTTTATCCATTCTAAATGTTGGTCAAAACTGAATATAAATACCGTGTACAACGCACATGCTTTAACTGTTCGTTTATAAAAGATATTAAAAATACCCAGATATGTACAAGATAAACATATACTGTTATGTTAACTGAAATCCATAAATACAGGACGTATAAACTGAATTATAACCAGATTAAGCTGATAATTATTTATCGACTATGAAAGACATTTCGTACATCGTTTCGAAGAGTCCGGGATAAACATCCCACTTCGACTCGATTTATACGACGCATGTCAGAATACTGAAGACGACGATATGCAAAGGCTATAGTATCTTTGGTCTGTTCAGTCCCAGGACAAACCTGAATGGACGAGTGTCTGACAACGTATATCAGTTAGATTCTACACATCGAATTTACGTAAGTATATTACGTCGGTGGTGGAGAAATTCGTTTCTCTTAGTTTTATTGTCCGTAATATATTTGGGTAATCGAATGAGTGTTTCTGACGGATATGACGACATGGCATTCAAAGTAATGAAGAAATAATCTGTCAGAAGAATAAACGTGACCTCAAAACCTCACAACCAGGAAGTAACAAAAGTTGGGCTGGGCAGCATGGCTAGTTGGTTCATACCCAAGCAGGGTGTATTGTCATCGATCTAGAGAAAATTCATATTTATTCTTCTCTGTATCTTCAGATTTCGGTTGGATGGCCAACAACCGTGGTGGCAATATATTCGATACACTCAAGCTAAATGAGTGATCAGTAATGTTTGGCCGGGTTGCAAGACGTTCTTGTTGAACCCCAGTGTATCCTCTCTAGAGTACACTAATCGATAGGTGCTCACATACCTTGTCTATTGGAATCCAGTCTCCATTAAGCGCTCTGCGGTTTTAGATTTTATATTATATACGTGAACATGAGATGCAAGCGATTCAATAGATGATTATTTATTTGATAAAAACTATCGTAATATCAAATGTTTTTAATATAAAATACTTGGGTCATTATCCATATATTAGTAATGGATTGGTCTAAAGATTTCTAAAGTGAATGAATATGTCCAAAATGGAAAATCATATTTCTTACCTCCCTGTTTACAATCTTTTAACTATGTTTACTCACACCAGTCCCTTGACTGACCCAGAGTTTTTTCTTGTGTTTCCTAAACTCTTGGGTACTAATAACGCTTGTTATGAGTAGGCAAGTAATTCAGGTAAGGCAAGTGGAACCCAATGAAGTTCAAGATTCAAGACCAGCAGTATGTCTATATCTATGTATCCAGTTTGGATATATGTATTATCCTAGTCATGATGTATAATTATGCTGTTGTACTATGGTAATGTATTATGATGATGTACTCTGATGTAATAGACCCAGTATTGTAATAGATTATGTATTTTGTGAAATTTCGTTGTGAGATTCTGATAATTTCTTATTCTTCTATTCTATAAGTTCTACCTTTTCTATCTCATCTTCTAAATTCTTTCAATAATGACACGACTTTCGAGGCATCGAAAATCATGTCATTACAGTTGGTATCAGAGCTTAAGTTTGCCTAGGTGAGTCTTTGGGTTAGTATTGAGAGGATGTATTTTTATAAAAACTATTATAGTATAGGACGACCCTAGTTATTAATTTAGGTTATCCCTAAGACTATTTTCCAATGAGTATTAACTCTCAAATCATATATTCAGAAGTTGATAATGAGTTCTCAAGGATGGCGAGGCCGAGTAGCAAGTAGGACAACCACGACCAATGGGCACACTGTTAATCAAACCCAAGTGGATACAACTGAAGTAGTCCAAGCTCTATCACAGCCAAACTTCGCTATGATTTGCAAGAATTACACTACTCTGGGAGGAAAGATTTTTAAAGGTATTGAATCACTAATTGAAGTCCAAGCGTGGATTAGATCATGTGAGAAGATTTTTAAGGGACTGAAGTTGGATGACGAATATAAACATCTCTTAGCTTCATGGAATCTGGAGGGAGCTGCAGCAATCTGGTAGGACGCTCAGACTGCAAACACTCCTGAGGAGAATTTTACTTGGGAGATGTTCAAAGAAGCTTTTGAAGCCCAATATCTGCCAGCCACTAGGAAAACAAGGATGTACTGAGACTTTATTGACTTGAAGCAAGGAGAACTGTTAGTGACTGATTATGAAAACAAGTTCAATGCACTGTCAAGTTTTGGATTGGAGTTGGTCAATACTTCACTGAAGAAGAACGAGATGTTTGTAGCTAGACTGAAGGATAATTTGCAAGGCCGTATGATGGGATGTCTGAAAGACCCATTTGTTGAATTAGTGGACTTAGCACTCAGGTATGAAGCCTTGGATGCTAAGAAACCAATAGAAGAGACTCAGACTGGAGAGATAAGTAGAGAGAATCCCCGGAAGAGGAAATTCAATCCAAATTAGGAGAACAAGGAAAAAGGAGACACAGGGGAAGAGAAGTATGAAAATCGTTTCAAGAATGTTCTGTGTCACAACTGCAAACAAAAGGGACATATCGCTAGATTTTGCAAGGAGCCAAAGGATATGGAACCCGAACAAACGCAACAGCAAAGGAAACCTCAGCAATAGCAGCAGCGGCGGCAGAATCAGAATAAGAGAAATGAGATGTTAATAAAGAATCTTTGTTTTAATTTCCATCAGCCAGGACACAGGATCAAGGATTGCCCACTAATGAAGAAGGCACCGCAGACTACTGTTTATGCTACCATGAATGAGCCGTCAACTTCTGGGGACATGAAAGGAAAAAGGAATCATGAAAGGTACCTACACCGTGTCAGAGGAGTAGGATGGAAAGATGTGTCGAACTATATATATGTATATTATATAGGAGCATATGACTGGAATCAGTCAAGTATAACCCTATGTATGGTAGTGTGTTATGTATGCCTAGTACGAGTGTGGAACTAGTGTATAATTATAATGTACTAAGTAGTTATGATATGAAGTGTTATCTTTTGGGAAAAAATTTCTATCTTTCTTACTTTAATTTCGGGGACAATTTTTTTTTAAGGGGGGTGGACTGTAATGTCCCGACTTTTTCTAGCTTTGATAATCATGTTTATAAGGGAATTAAAAGTGAAAAGGTATATTTAACTAAAACTAAAAGCAATTGAAATTATATATATATAAAATTATATATGGTAGGAATACACTATAGAATATACATATTTGAGTTATAATTTAGCTTGTTTAACATGATACAAATATCTAACATTTGAAATAAACACTTGAAAACATAATTGTAGTTATGAATATATAAGTGTATACTTATATATATATATATATAGATAACTAATAGAATGCATATGAAAAAGGGTATTTTGTTTACTTTAAAAATAAACGAGGACTTTAAACAAAAACAACAAAACAAGTATGCATATGGCTAAATATAGGTGCAAGTCATCACCTAGGAAACTAGCAATAGCAACTTGCAAATATTTAATTCATATTAGCAAAATATCTAAATTCTTAGAAGGTAAGCAAACCATTTTATAATGTCATGAAATCTAATGAAATCTAAACCATGTGCAGAAAATTTATGAAGTATGCTTTGTAAAGATTTTGTCTCTAGAAGGAAGAATATAAGAAAAGGAAATTAGTAAATATCTCATTTAACAAATGGTATAGGATTTGTAGAGTAGTAAGGAGGGGTAAGTCTAACCTAAAGATCCTATAGCTTAAAATGTAAGCAACATTATTTTAATAAAACAAAAGGGTTGTTTATTTATGAAACATGGCTATAAATATATCACAAACTCTCACACTTTTTCTCACAAAACAAGCACCAAGCTAAAGGAAAAAAACTGAAGTAGTATTCTCTGGAAAATTGGAAAGCATACATGGTGAGTAAACTTTTTCTTTAAAATAATTAATATGTTACCATAGATATGTATATTTTGAGTGCTAGTGTTAAGTAGACAAACTACTGGTTATGTGAATGGAAATCTAGGAATAATGAATAGCTAGAAACAGTGAGTTCATGTTTTAATGTTTACTGTAAAGCGGTTTTATGATGACAAGTTCATGCTATATTAAACCTATCATCTTGCTTACAAACAAACTTATGTTGATGCTTAAACCCTTGCTTAGTCTGATAATACGCACATGTACAAATGCTAATATGGTTTGTATCAGTGCAATATTAGTTTGAAACCTTAAACCAAAAACCTGTTATGGTATACTGTGAAAACACAGTACATTTGTGCACTGATCTTAGAGGTGAATCAAACAAAACTTTTCACATTTGGATGATAAAATTCATAACATATAGTGCATACTTATCATACCTGAACAACAAATCAAAAGAGGAAAACATTGCATAGTTTATCTGTTCAAAAATAAGATAACATAGTAACACTCTGTTAACTCGAAATTTCAAACAACACGAAAACATGTTTTGATTATATGAATGGAAAACTGATTTCAAACCATGATTTTTTAAAACAAGTTTCATGATTTTTTACGCAATGATGATCGAGAATTTTGGGATGATCGGAAATTGGGTATTGGGCAAATTCCGGCGATGGTAGCTATCGTGGGCGATGGCGCCGGGGATGGAGGAGCGTGGCATGTCAGAGATCATAGGAAAAATACCATACTATTTTTCTAATGGGTGGATTGAGTAAATAAGTTCGATTTGTGTTTAGGGTTCATGTTTGGGTTTGGGTTTTTAAATTCGATTTGAGGGAGTATGACTGGATCGAGTGAGCTAATATTGATAGGGGAGGTGCATCTGAGGTCAGCGAAGGAGATGGAGGTGGCGCAGCAGTTGCAGTTGGACGGAGGTGACATGGTGGAGTTGATTTTTGGGAACAACCTGGAAGCGTTGTTTCCTGTTTTAATGGTGGAGGGTGGTTTTGAAAAGGAAGGCTTTAAACTCGGATTTGACAGGAAGTGGGTGATCAGGGGATGCGAGGTGATTCGTTGGTGGTGGCAGGTGGATCTCGTGGTAACAGGGTTAGTTGTGCACGTTCACAGGTGTGCACCGGAGTGGTTGACACAGGGAAGGGAAGGAAAAGAAGAGAGGGGATTGGGCATGGTGATTTCGCTGTGAAGTATGGGTCATGGCAAAGTATTTGGGAACGTGGTAACTGGTACTTTGGTAAAGTACTAGGGGAGTTTGGCAAGGGAGTGGCTTGGGGAAACTGATGGGAACAAGCGTGCGCTGGGGGTCTAGCACTTTGGAAAGTGGTACTTTCGATATTCAAAAGTGATACTTCCGATTTTCAAAAGTGGTACTTCCGATTTAATTTTGGCAAAACAAGAAATCCTGGTCGTGGCAACAGTTTTGAAGGTGATCAGCACGGTCGTGGAAAGGTATGGTACCTGGTACTTTGGCAAGTACCAGGGCGGTACTTTGTCAAAGGAAAAAACGCAATCATTGCAAGGGTCTTTGAAGGGAATTACAATGTTTTGAAAAGTGGCACTGGTACTTTGGTAAAACCGCTAGTGATTGAATTTCTGAACGAGAATTTAAATTCAAAACGGTTTTAATTTAAAATATGAAATTAAATAAATTATAAAAATAATTAATTAAATAAAAATAGAATTTTTATTTAATTTGTCATAGGCAAGTGGACGGAAGAAAATGGTAGAAAGATCAAGTACAGAAGTTGACTGGAGAATTTCTACGAGTTTGAGATGTAGAAATATAAAGAAATAAATTAAATAAATTATTAAATTAATTTATTTAAGATAAATTAGAAGAGATAAAATAAGTTACCAGAAGAACTGGAGAATTTAACCTCGTTTAAAACAACGAAGATAAATGAAACAAAATACCGTGTGCAACTCACGTGCTTTGTTTATATATTCTAAATGTTGGTCAAAACTGAATATAAATACCGTGTGCAACACACACGCTTTAACTGTTCATTTATAAAAGATATTAAAAATACCCAGATATGTACAAGATAAACATATACTGTTATGTTAACTGAAATCCATAAATACAGGACGTATAAACTGAATTATAACCAGATTAAGCTGATAATTATTTATCGACTATAAAAGACATTTCGTACATCGTTTCGAAGAGTCCGGGATAAACATCCCACTTTCGACTTGATTTATAGGACGCATGTCAGAATACTGAAGATGACTATATGCAAAGGCTATAGTATCTTCGGTCTGTTCAGTCCCAGGATAAACCCGAATGGACGAGTGTCTGACAACGTATATCAGTTAGATTCTACACATCGAATTTACAATTTACGTAAGTATATTACGTTGGTGGCGGAGAAATTCATTTCTCTTAGCTTTATTGCCCATAATATATTTAGGTAATGGAATGAGTGTTTCTGACGGATATGACGACGTGGCATTCAAATTAATGAAGAAATAATCTGTCAGAAGAATAAACGTGACCTCAAAACGTCACAACCAGGAAGTAACAAAAGTTGGGCTGGGCAGCATGGCTAGTTTGGTCATACCCAAGCAGGGTGTATTGTCATCGATCTAGAGAAAATTCATATTTATTCTTCTTTTCGATTCTGTATCTTCGGATTTCGGTTGGATGGCCAACAACCGTGGTGGCAATATATTCGATACACTCAAGCTAAATGAGTGGTCGGTCATGTGTGGCTGGGTTGCAAGACGTTCTTGTTGAACCCCAGTGTATCCTCTCTAGAGTACACTGATCGGTAGGTTCTCCCATACCTTGTCTGTTGGAATCCAATCTCCAGTAAGCGCTCTGCGGTTTTAGATTTTATATTATATACGTGAATGTGAGATGTAAGCGATTCACTAGATGATTATTTATTTGATAAAAACTATCGTAATATCAAACGTTTTTTATATAAAATACTTGGGTCATTATCCATATATTAGTTATGGATTGGTCTAAAGATTTCTAAAGTAAATGAATCTGTCCAAAATGGAAAACCATATTTCTTACCTCCCTGTTTACAATCTTTTAACTATGTTTACTCACACCAGTCCCCTGACTGACCCAGAGTTTTTTCTGTGTTTCCTAAACTCTTGGGTACTCATAACGCTTGTTATCAGTAGGCAAGTAATTCAGGTATGGCAAGTGGAACCCAATGAAGTTCAAGATTCAAGACCAGTAGTATGTCTATATCTATGTATCCAGTTTGGATATCTGTATTATCTTAGCCATGATGTATAATTATGTTGTTGTACTATGGTAATGTATTATGATGACGTGCTCTGATGTAACAGAACCAGTATTGTAATAGATTATGTATTTTGTGAAATTCCGCTGTGAGACTCTGATAATTTCTTATTCTATTCTATAAGTTCTACCTTTTCTATCTCATCTTCTAAATTCTTTCAATAATGACACGACTTTCGAGGCATCAAAAATCGCGCCGTTACAATATTATCACCAATGGTTGTGATCAGCAACCTTCATCGAAAGCATACAACAGCGAACAGAATAAGAAGCATATGGAATTTCTCTAGATCAGGTGATAATACCCCTAATGGGAATGACCCACTTGGCCATGTTGTCTGCCCGATTTCTGTTATTTCCCGGGTGACGAGGCTTGAGGTCACGATTATCTTTCAGAACATTTTGTTACCATTCATTTTGAATGCCACCTTGTCAGATCCATCTATATATGTTGTCCTGCGACTGGACAAACCGAAGGCACCATTCTATTAATCCATCTTGGGCAATTTTTACCTAGGATTAAAAGAATAGCCCTTGCACTTTGCTTCGTCTTCAATTATCTTTAGCATAAGTTGATTTGTAAAGCTTATGCCCAGAGTGGTGTTCAGATAATATGTATGATCCTGGTCTCTCTGTATAAACAAAGGAGGTATAAAATAAATTAAACTTTGATAGCCGGTGATTTAACTATCAAAGAAAACATCCATACAACCAACACTCCTAGTTCCAAATGGAAATTCTAACAATCAACCATCAAACAACAATGACCCCTTTTTAAATTAACTCCTTATTATATTATCATTTCCAGTTCCCATTTCCTATCTTTTGTATCCTTTCAAAGATCTATTTTCTCTCTTGATTCTTTGAAAACATTTCCAATATCTAATATCTTTATTCGAGAAAATATCTCTTATTCCAGATAGAAAACATTTCTAAATATCCATGAATCCTTTTTTCTATATTCAAAAAATATACCTTATTAATATCGGAAAATATTTCCATCTTCCATTTCTTAATTCCTTGTTGACCAATTCATTTAATTTTCTATGCATAGGAAATATCTCTCGTTTTATTAGGGGAAAACATTTCAAAATCCTTTAAATTAACGTGATGTTATAAAACATCGTTATTATAACTCAAACCATTGATTATTTATTAACTATCCATATTGCTAACCAATCTTCACTACCGAACCTTAACCATTCTTCTATCAATCATGAAGTCAATAATGTTGGGGTATAATGACCTCCTAGACTTTAATTAAACAACATTCTCAACTTTGAAATAGTCAAAGCTCACAACTTCAAACAAAACATTGGTTACGCGACTTTCAGATTCAATCTAAGAATCCATTTCTTTTTTTTATGGAAAAACATTGATTATAATGGTAGCGTTATAATCGCTATTTCCAAATAAAACATTAATTATAATTGTAGCGTTAAAATTGCTGTTTAGATTTACAAAACATTTATTATAACATTAGCGTTAAAATCGCTGTTTTGATTTATAAAACATTTATTATAACGGTAGCGTTACAATCGCTGTTTCCAAATATTTGGTTTATAACAATATGATTTGTACTTATTAATTTCAATAAAATAAATTAATAATTAAATAATTTAATAAATAAATTTGATTCAAAACGAAAAGTAAAAATAACAACTTCCCTAAATTTGATATAATCGAATTTCAATAAAAAACTTTCTCTTGAATAATCTATATTCGATTTATATTCTGAACTTCAGAATTTTATCTACCATTTCAGGTTAATTCAAATTCCAAATTCACTTTTGAATTTATCCTTTCCAAACCATTACCAAATTCCTTTATAACCATTCCGTTCTACAAAACGTTATCACACTTTAATTTTTTTTCCAAATTTTGAACTAAAACTCATCGTTTTCTTTTAAAACGATTACCCGTTTCCCTTTTTATTCAACTTCCAATCTAGATTCATATTTCAAATCTAAATTTCCTTTCGAGATATTTCATTTGCAAAATATTTCCTTTAAACCATTATTCTCTTTAATCGTGAATATATTTCTTTTATATACAATTAAATTAGTTTGATTTCGTACTTATATATAATATCTCAAACCCAAATTTTGTTTATAAATTCTATTCATATTTTTCCATACCAATTCCATTTGTATTCCAATCATTTGAAATCTCGTTTACAGCTTCCTTTATAATTTGCTAAGTTCAAATCCTATTTCAAATATTGGTTTCAAAACCGATTTCCACTTTTTCATACAAATTCAAATTTTGAATTTTTATTTCAATTTATTTCCAAATAAATATTTAATCGAATTTATAAACATCATTTATAAATTAGTCTTCTCAATTTATCTGTTTAAAAATAGATTTCTATTTCAAATCTCCTTTTAAAATCTTATAAAGATTCTACGTTCGATTATAAAATATCGATTTTGAACTAAGTACTAATTATACAATGAAAATCCACAAATATTGTTTATAAATTAAAGTACTCGATTCATTCGTTAAAACAAGTTTACATTCACAAATCTATTTAAAAATCAAATTTTATTTTGGAAATAATTTCCTTTTCAAAATCTTAAATTCCTATTTTATATTCAAAAATATTTTATGTTATTTAAAATACCAAGTTTCTTTGACTAGGAATTCAACACAGCATCATTATTCACGCTATCTATATCACAATATATATCACAATAAATAATGAACAGTAATATAACTGTTGAGGAATCCAGTTGGATCCCTCCAACCTGTTTCCCTGCATCCACAAATAGTAATCAACATCAATAATATAAATTTTCACATCGGTATAAAATATCATGGTAAACAGAACTAATAAACGATCAATTATATAATTATATCAACTATTTGAATCAAATTTATCAACCATTCATCCAAACAACCATCACACAATATAAAATTACTATAAATAAATTTAAAACGCGTTTATATAAAAATTTAAACGAGCCAGAGTTATTAAGTTTACTCACATCGGTTCGTAGTTGACGGTTCCGCTTCCATCTCATTTAAAATTAAACAAGTATTTAATTTTTCTACGAAATTCCAATAGCTGTGTTTCCAAAGAAATCAGTTCCATAATGAAGATTTCGTCGCTAAAATTCCAATATGACCAATTTTTCTTGAATCTGACGTCGTATAAAATAGTTAACGACATTGTAAGTTTTTAATTAGATTGACGTCGTATAAAATAGTTAACATAATGTTTAGTGCATGGTGTTGTTTTACGGGAGGTCGGGGGGTTCGATACCCGTGGTTGTCACATTTTGTATCAGAGCCTATACCCAACCGGAATTGTGTGCGTAATGCTGCGGATGTCAGTCGGTGTGGTACTGATGCGGGTTACATGCACAATGCTTGGGTGGTGAGTGATAAGAGAAAACGAGGACGTTGGGCTCTTTAAGGGGGGCAGTCTGTAACACCCCTCTCGAAAAGCTAACACAAAGATCTTTTAGCACAGTGGTTAGTGCGTGGTGTTGCTTTACGGGAGGTCGGGGGTTCGATACCCACGGTTGTCATGGAACGTCATTTAGTAATCAAATGAAAAATTAATTAACTAGCATTACCCTTATATAATATAACCACATTTTAGGCTCCTTGTATCTTCCTTCTCCCTCCCTGTTTCCTCTGGACCATGCAATAAAGTTAACCCATAAGCTTCAGCTAGCATAGTCCTATATTCCAAAACCTGTACTCCTTCTTTACTAACTCCAAATTAAAATTAAAACCACCACCATTTCTACCTTCTCAATAATAGCACATCTACTTCGTCTCCTTCACATTGATACACATTTCATCATCACTGTATTCTCCCACCATTGACGTTAAGCTTAGGACCTCCATTCCCAAATAAGAATACACTGACCCTGCTCTCCTTAAAACGTAGCCCATTGGCTGAACTCCTCCATGTTCACTAACCGTAAAAATAAAACCATCTTCACCATAAAAGAAAAACAAGACCAGCTTATTCCTCCCTTGTACGCCATTCCGAGTCCCGGAACCCTGTCACTCTTACCATAGCAAGCCGCCACCTTTCTTCTTGCCGAAACAGACTTGCGCATCCCATTTACATCCCGTTCCTAGTGCTAAACACCCCTTCCTTCCCTCTACTACACGCACACACCCTACAAGTGAGGAGCCCAACCAACGTCCCCCTCTCTCTCTTACTCTTCACGTTTCAATCACCACCATGGTATGCACGAGTTTGACAATGGAATCCCATTCTCTAGCCATCTTCAAACGCCTTCGGACGCCGTCCTCCACCACCGGAGTAAGCTCCGACCATCTTACTTCACACGGATGCTGTTCACAAAGGTGCGAATAGAAAACTAGCTAAACCCAGATTGAAAAATATGGAAGTGAAGCCCTTCTTTAAAGCAATCTAATGGACATTATTTCGTGATTTAACATTAAGTTTGTGGTTTTTAATTGGTTTATAAAATTTTGTTTGTATATGTTTGTTTTTTTTCCTGAAGACAAGAAAATGGGAAGGCCAGTATATAAAGAAGAAATAGCTTGGGGCTTACAGTGTGTAATAGCTTGAATGGCACTGTAATAAAATAGCTTGTTCTGCACGATAATAGGATGTCTTGAATAACACATATACAGGGTGTCCTATGCTAGGTTAGGTTAGGGTTGCAATGGAAAATATTATATGTGCCCTTATTAAATATTTAGGCTGCTGATCCTCTTTTAGGCATATGCAACTCGGAAGAAACTAGGGTGATCTTACATTAGGCTTACTAAATTTACCGTCTAGAATGGACTTCATGCCAATTTGTAAATGTGTCGAGTTATTAACCTGTATTTTACAAAGTTATCTTGTACTATCTATATTATGATATACCTAAAATTGTGCTTATGACTTAGTCTTGTTGCTCTATTCTTCATGTGAAGTTGCTATGGATTTATTTGGTCCGGATTTATGATTTAGACCTTACTGCATACTAGATTCAGAGCCAAACATTTTGTCTTCTAATTTCATATGTTTCTTGTCACTACTAGTATACTACATACTCGACTTCAAATGGGATTCACACGCACATGTTCATGATATCGACTCTAATCTTATTTTGGTCGTATTCTACACACACCCACACGCGCGCGCATACACACACATATACATATATACATATATGCTCTTTTTAAGTTTTTATAAAAATGCAGTTTAATAGTCCGTCGTTACGTAAAACTCTGTTCGCGTATGAGTTGTTATGGACAAGATTAAAAATATGATCGTAACAAGTAATGTGCTAGGATCCCATATATATAATAAAATAGGCAGGTTAATTTATTTTGTGAAATTCCAAAAATGCCGATATGGGGCGTAGATTCCATTAAATAAAAAGTTGTTTATTTTCCAAAATAAAAATTACAGTAAAATTCTATAAATTAAATTAAAAATACATCATTAGAAATCCTGCTAAAATCTAAATCCAATATTTTATTATATTAAATAAATCGTTATAATTTATAAACGATTCCGCAACGGCTATTTTAAATTTTGATTAGGACATATAACAAAATCTACAATACAAAATCTTAATTTTTCTTTTTCATTAGAAGAGTATAATCAGATAGATCTGAACGTTTATTGTTTCAAAGAAATTCGACTTATATTGAATCATGTATATTCAGTTGAAGTTGAAAACATAATATTACGAACTACCGCGACGTTACGAGCTCGATTATAATTATATTATAAATTATACGTTAAAATTTAGTTTTTAATAAATAAATTCCTTATAAAAATCCTTTTATAATTCAAATAAAATATTTAAAACCAATCTAAATATTCAGAATTAAATGGCTCAAAATTTTGGTCGTTACGTTCCTTCCCCCTTAAAATAATTTCGTCCTCGAAATTGCTAAGTAGTAATGTTATAACTCTAACTCCTCCTAACCTACTCAGTTGAAATCTTATATTCCATATCTTCATAACCCAGTTCTTACCCGACCTTCGAGTTCTCATACCAATACTCGACCATTCATAATATTTTCCAAATGATATGTCCACCATTTTTGGACAAGCCGTCATCACTTTCTTGTCTTCAATCCATATGCTCTTCTGCATATCTACATCCATTCCAATTGATTTTAAAACCTTTTACTAATTTCAATATTCCACTTGAAATTTTATTGAATAATTCTTGTTTTCTTATTTCAATTATAATTAACTACTCGATTTTAAATTATCAAAAAAAATTCTTGAAAATTTTCTAACTCTTTAAATATTCGAAAAAATTCGCCAGCATCTCCTTTGCATGGCTAAATCGGTGCAACCACAGCTCGTCTTTCTAGGCCCTCTCCAATCCAAAAGCAAAACAAAAAGCCAAGCGGCTTGCCCCCAAAGGCTCATAAAACCATCAAAACCAAGTAATATTGTAAATGTGTACCTTTTTGCTGGGCATAATTCTATCTCTTGCATTTGCTTCCATTCAATATCTGCTTAACATACATATATCCATTTCTAGTTGGTTTCAAATCAATCCAACTTCTAGTTTTTAACACTCTAATCAACCTCTGATTAGTTCACTTCCATTCTATCAATTCAAACCTGATTTCTATTTATGTCAATCCACTTATTATACTTGAATCCAAATTTATCACAATTCAATTTCAATTAACAACATCCAATATATATTCAACATGCTTATTCATAAGTCGAATTCATATTAATATTTCGAATCTCAACATTTTTCTTTATTTAATTTCATTCGGAATTATTTCTAATCTAATCCAATTTTGTTTAACTTAAGTTAAATTTTAGTTCATTAGATACATTTTTACCATTCCAATTCATTTCACTTCATAAGTTAAATTCAAATTCCCGGGTTTTATTTCGAACTCCATTAAAATAATATAGATATATGCAAATATTATAACCGTTTGCAACTCAAACATTTGAATTTTAAAAATACTTGTCCTTTTTAAACAAATTTTCCATTTACGATTTGTTATGTTAGCAATCCCTTACTTAGAAACTTGAAAATGAATACCGATAATGTCACGATCCATTATCAGAATTATTTTCTCGCCACTGAAGTGATTTCAGTGCTTAATCATTTTCAAAATCCAATTAAACCATTTTTATTCAAAGATCCGTCAAAGTAATATTATATTAGTTTTAGAAATACTTTTGAAAATATTTCCAAACAACCGGGATTTAAATTCTTAAATTATGGTTTGAATTTAATTTCAGTTCATCTTATTTGTATACATTATCCATATACAAATTAATTTTTGTTATATATAACCATTACAATATTTTATAATTCCATTTGATTGTAATAAAAATCAATATAACCATATACCATAATTTTCGAAAAATTATTCCTTGTCTATCAAAATAATTATTGGGCAAAATTATTTCATTTACTCATTTTAAAACAATAATGAATCGAATTGCTTTGTTCGAGAGTTTAGAAACAGTTATCGATATAGTTGTACATCCTGTATCGACTAGAATTCATAAACCACTCAACAAACCAGCCAACACAATACAAAACAACTTTATTTCAAATCTACAAATACGCGCTCATCTATATAGTCAAACTCAATCTAGGGTATTACTAACCCCATCTCTATTGAATTACGCCACAGAACTAAGGTTACTACCCAACCTTCAGCTTTGATACCAAATGTAATGGCCTGAATTTCCATACTCTTTGAGTCGACTAATAACACCACACGTTCAAGCCAAATTGCACAGAAATACGAATCATTATTAGAAAGAAGTTAGAAGATGAGTAATAGAAAGAAAGAAATATTAGAATAGAAGAAAATGAAGATCACAAACTCACAGCGGAACGAGTAAAATATATTAGATAACATAAACTTTGAAATACAATTCGGTAACTTTATATACATACCATCATTAGAGCACAACAACTATTTTTGGAACAGTTATAAACACGTGTTTCCAGATACGAACATAATACACAGCGGAAAAATATGATAGTCTATATCTATCTGGTGAAGCCTCCTGCTTCAAACTCCTCCAAGTGAATCTTAAGATCCCGACTACTTGACTGCCCGTACAAATTTGGGCACCCATGATTTTATGGAAAACAAACGAAATAAACTCTGAGTTAGTCATGGGACTAGTATGAGTAGACTCCAACCATTTGTTCAACTTTCAAAACCCTTTCGAAAGAAATGATAATCGTAAAGCCGATCCACAAATAAAAATGGAAGGATTTTACCGTATGAAAACCAAAAATATTTTTGATATCAAATCCAGTGATATTACAATAGTGTCTAAATCAAATAAATAGAAATCTAGCGGAAAGCTTGCATCTTACGCTCCGTATATAATATTAAATCAAAAACTGCAGGGCGCTTATTGGAGATTGGATTCCCACTATGACAAGGTATGGAACCACCTTCCGATCAGTATACTCTAGAGGGGATACACTGGGGATCAACAAGAACGTCTTGCAACCGGGCCACACATGGCTGACCACTCATTTAACTTGAGTGTATTGAGCATATTATCACCAACGGTTATGATTAGCAACTATTACCGAAAGCATACGCAGCGAATAGAATAAGAAACAAATGGAATTTCTTTAGATGAGGTGATAATACCCCTAATGAGAATGACCCACTTGGCCATGCTACCTACCTGATTTCTGTCATTTCCTGGGTGATGAGGCTTGAGGTCACGATTATCTTTCAGAACGTCTTGTCACCATTCACTTTGAATGCCACCTTGTTGGATCCATCCATATATGTTGTCATGCGAATGGACAAACCAAAGGCACCATTCTATTAATCCATCTTAGGCAATTTCTACCTAGGATTAACAGAACAGCCCTTGCACTTTACTCCATCTTCAATTATCTTCAGCATAAGTTGATTCTTAACGCTTATGCCCATACGGAGTGGTGTTCAGTTAATAAATCTAATCCGGGTCTATCCGTATTGACAACGGAGGTATAAATTGAATCGAACTTTGATAGCCGGTGATTTAACTATCAAAGAAAACATCCATACAACCAACGATCCTAGTTCCAAATGGAAATTCTAACAATCAACCATCAAACAACACTGGCCCCTTTTTAAATTAATTCCTTATTATATTATCATTTCCAATTCCCATTTCCTATCTTTCGTATCCTTTCAAAGCTTTATTTTCTCTCTTGATTCTTGGAAAACATTTCCAATATCTAATTTCTTTATTTGATAAATATCTCTTATTCCAGTTAGAAACAATTTCTAAATATTCACGAATCCTTTTTTCTATATTCAAAAAATATACCTTATTAATATCGGAAAATATTTCCATCTTCCATTTCTTAATTCCTCGTTGACCAATTCATTTCATTTTCTATGACAGAAAAAATCTCTCATTTTATTTGGGGAAAACATTTCAAAATCCTTTAAATTAACGCGATGTTATAAAACATCATTATTATAACTCAAACCATTAATTATTTATTAACTAACCATATTGCTAACCAATCTTCACTACCGAACCTTAACCATTCTTCCATCAATCATGAAGTCGATAAAGTTGGGGTATAATTACCTCTCAGACTTTAATTGAACAACATTCTCAACTTTGAAATAGTCAAAGCTCACAACTTCAAACAAAACATCGCTTACGCGGCTCTCAGATTCTACTTCTCTTTTTTATGGAAAAACATTGATTATAACGGTAGCGTTATAATCGTTGTTTCCAAATAAAACATTAACTATAATGGTAGTGTTAAAATCGTTGTTTAGATTTACAAAACATTTACTATAACAGTAGCATTAAAATCGCTATTTAGATTTATAAAACATTTATTATAACGGTAGCGTTATAATCGCTATTCCCAAATATTTGGTTTATAACAATATAATTTGTACTTATCAATTTCAATAAAATAAATTAATAATTAAATAAATTAATAATTAAATTTGATTCAAAATGGAAAGTAAAAATAACTAGTTCCATAAATTCGATATAATCGAATTTCAATAAATAACTTTCTGTCGAAAAAGCTATATTCGATTTATATTCCAAACTTCGGAATTTTATCTACCATTTCAGGTTAATTCAAATTCCTAATTCACTTTTGAATTTATCCTTTCCAAACCATTACCAAATTCCTTTATAGTTATTCCAGTCTACATAACGTTGTCACACTTTATTTTTTTCGAATGTTGAACTAAAACTCATCGTTGTCTTTTAAAATGATTACCCATTTCCCTTTTTATTCAACTTCCAATCTAGATTCATATTTCAAATTTAAATTTCCTTTGCAAAATATTTCCTTTAAACCATTATTCTCTTTAATCGTGAATCTATTTCTTTTATATACAATCAGATCAGTTTGATTTCATACTTATAAATAATATCTCAAACCCAAATTCTTTTTTTAACTTCTATTCATATTTTTCCATACCAATTCCATTTGTATTGCAATCTTTTAAAATCTTGTTTACAATTTCCTCTATGATTTGGTAAGCTTAAATCCTATTTCAAATATTGGTTTCAAAACCGATTTCCACTTTTTCATACAAATTCAAATTTTGAATTTATATTTCAATTTTCTACCAAATAAATATTTTATCGAATTTAAGAAATTAATCTTCTCAATTTATCTGCCTAAAAATAGATTTCTATTTCAAAACTCCTTTTAAAATCTTATAAAGATTCTACATTCCATTATAAAATATTGATTTTAAACCAAGTATTAATTATACAATGAAAATCCATAAATATTGTTTATAAATTAAAGTACTTGATTCATTCATTAAAACAAGTTTACTTTCACAAATCTATTTAAAAATCAAATTTCCATTTTGGAAATAATTTCCTTTTCAAAATCTTAAATTCCAATTTTATATTCAAAAATATTTAATGGTATTTAAAATACCAAGTTTCTACGATAGGATAATCAACACAGCATCATTATTCACGGCATTTATATCACAATAAATAATGAACAGTAATATAAATGTTGAGGAATCCAGTTGGATCCCTCCAACCTGTTTCCCTATATCCACAAATATTAATCAACATTAATAATATAAAATTTCACACCCGTATAAAATATCATGGTAAACAGAACTAACAATCGATTAATGTTATAATTATATCAACTATTTCAATCAATATTATCAACCATTCATCCAAACAACCATTACACAATATAAAATTACTATAAATAAATTTAAAAGCCGTTTATAATAAAATATAAACGAGCCAGAGTTAGTGAGTTTACTCACATCGGTTCGTAGTTGATGGTTCTTCTTCGATCTCATTTAAAATTAAACAGGTGGTCAATTTTTCTAGGAAATTCCAATAGCCGTGTTTCTAGTGAAATCAGTTCCATAATGAAGATTTCATCGCTAAAATTCCAGTGTGACCGGTTTTGCTTGAATCTGATGTCATATAAAATAGCTATCGAGATTATAAGTTTTTAATTGGATTGTACGTCATTTAGAAATTAAATGAAAAAATAATTAACTAGCATTACCCTTATATAATATAACCACATTTTAGGCTCCTTGTATCTTCCTTCTCCCTTATTGTTTCCCTCTGAACCACGCAATAATGTTAACCCGTAAGCTTCGTCTCCTATTTTCCAAAAACCGATACTCCTTTACTAACCTCTAATTAAAATTAAAACCACCACCATTTCTATCTTCTCAAGCACAACACATCTACTTCGTCTCCTTCACAGTGATACTGTGACACTCCACGTCCATTAATGTCAGTCACTAAGGGAATGCATTAAGTTTCGTGAAGCGTTATAGGTAAACAGACACAGAATAATTACAAGACAGATATAAATAAGATAGTAGAGGAAATTTAAATTTTTATTTCAACATAAATCATAATACTGTGGTCCACAATACCAAAAGTCACAAAAACCATTACAATAAAATAACTTCTGTCTTGCACCATAAGAGTACATAAGAATATAAAAACATAATTCCCCAATTGAAAAAGTTAAGCCATAGTAGAGACAAGAACTTAAGTCATACTTCAGAAGTAGCTCCCGGCAAGATGATGTATGAGTCCTGACTAAGCTTGAGTGTTTCCTCCCTGAGAACCTGTAACACCCCATGTCCATTAATGTCACTCTCAAAGGGAATGCATCAATGTCCATGAAGTGTTATTGTTGTATAGTACAGATAAATTACAAGAACAAATAAATAAAACAACACAGCTGAAGATAAAACTTATTTCATAGCATCATAAATCAAAACAAGCTTACATAAGTAGTTTCCAAAACCATTACAACAGGATCAATAGTCTTTTCCAAAAACTTCAAAGTACGTAAAGAAGCAAATACTTAAAACAACATAAATGCATAAATCCCCACTAAGCATAAGCAAAGCCATAAAGATGAGAGAGTCCAAAGTGATACATCTACTCTTTTCAAGCAATTGAAAGAAATCGGCACTAAGCTGTAGTATTCCCTCCTTGCAAACCTGAGGGGGGGGAGGAAAGAAAAGAGGTGGAAACAAACGGGTCAGACATAAAGTCTGGCGAGTCCAGTAATTTTAACAAATAGTAGGTAAGGTAAATAATCAAGACATAAATAGGCATCATGATACGGCTGTAATGTAGCGATAAAAAGGATGGACAAGATGATTTCGTTCCTAAGTACTAAGACAATCCTACACCTTGGCTAAGCGAACAACCCTCCAAGTACTAACCCCGAAGACCGAAGTCAACATTAGACTAGCACCCAAAGGACTATCCAACTCAACCAACATGTATTTCGTTACACCGCACTTTTGCTAAGTTACACCACATTACTTAATTACACCGCACATCTACTAGTCTCTTTTACTCAAGGTTGATCCCTTCCCACTAACTGTACCCACATGACAAACTTGGTAGTTACTTGTACCTAGCTGCTATCGTAGGTGCCGGCTTGCTCCTACCACCGCTAAGGTACCCTTACTCTACCCATTTGATCGACTCCCTAAACCCCGTAGGCACCCGTGCTGGCTCCACAGTAGGGTGTATCACTCCCCAAAGTGGCAACCCTGATACCAACATGAAATGCACGGCCATACCTACACGATGCAACAATGTCTTACCTACCAGCCCGGACCCATGCACGCACATGAATCCATTGGACTTGCGTTGCCATCGCTATTCACGTTTTGACCACTTATATTCAAGCCCAGTAAGCGTGCCCCAACCCCGGCCTAGTACCGGGCCCAATTAGATACTCAAATGGGTTACTGATTGAAACGGGCCCCCATCCGACATAAGCCTCACACTAGGTTTTTCCCTGTAACACCCCGGATTTTTGAATAATCGAATTAACTAAATTAAAGAATAATTAATCTCAGACGTGAGAATTAATGGAAACGGGTTGCGCCATTGTGTTCGTCTCGGAATTCTGGTTGAGATAGAGTCCGAGTTTGCATAAATTGGACTCCGTATGAAAAAGATATCTTTAAATTAAATATTGCAGCAAAACATGAAAAAAAAGAATGAGAAAAGAATAAATGTTTAGCATTGTTCGAAGGTTTCTAAGCAAAAGACTTAGTAGCTCATTTGGTTGGAACATGTGACTTACCCATATTTTTGTTTTAGGGGAATGGCTAAAAAGCGGCTTAGTGTGAACGTGGTTCAAAAAGTAGTTTAGTGTGAAAATGGTTAATTAGGAAGATAGAAATATATATATATATATATATAAAATAAAATTCAACCTAAAATTTAAGAAAAAAAATTCAAAACAGGGGAAGCGGGAAGGCAAAACACCAAACCGACCTATTTACGGGTCGACCCGAGTCCTGCTGGGCCGACCCAAGGGTCGACTCAGGAGGTTTGAAATTGGTCCCGTCGGCCCTAAATGGTCTATGACGAAATTTTATGTTTTAGGGCTTAGGTGGCGATTTCTGGTTGGTCTGTTGACATCATTTCTTGGTTTCTAAGGCCTTGATGGATTCTAGAGTGATCTGAAGGCTCTAAATCACCTTATTCTCCTATAAAAACACCCTCAAACCTCACTTTCTCTCTACACAATTTCATTCTGCCTATACTCTGCCTCTATAATAAATAAATATAATAATGGCATCGCTACTCTGCAGGGATCAAAACTAGAACTAGTGCATCTTCTTCCAAATCTGAATAAGATTAAAAGAGAACTACTGCAACTCTTCTTCTATAATCCAATCATGGCAAGTGCAGTTATTTTCGGATATGAATTTTAATCGTGATCTTGACATAATTATAAAACTGAATCTGAGATTATGCCCTTTTTCTATTTATCAGATATATTCCTCTGTTTTATTATTCTGTTTGTTCTGTATTTCTTCCTCCTTTCTTTCTTTTTGTTTGATAGCCAGGCTACCACGAGCCTGAGCCAGACCTCATAAGAGATGAACGCATAAACGCTAAATTTGGGAAGAATATTGAATGAGGAATATTTGGGCATAATTGATTTGTAACTAATTTGAGGATACAACGCATGTTGTAATTCTGGACATAAATTTGAGGCATATTGTATAAGACGATCTACGACTTGGAAGGAGAGGATTATTGTGACTTAGAACATAAAGAACATAGATTGAACTTAGAACATAAATCTGAGACATATAATTGGGCATGTTGTATTTAAAACATAAGGTGTATTTAACATATGTCTTGAGTTTTGAGGCATAAAGAATATTGGACATATGACTTGGGATTTGTGGCGTAAAGTTTAACTGTGAACATGTAACTGATTTGGATGCATAGTACAAGTTGTAATTCAAGATCTAGATCTGGACATACTATATATATTATAGTCTGAAATTTGGAAAAAAGAGAATTAATTTGAATTTAACTTAGGTGTAAAGATCCATATTAAGATTGGATAATTATTAAGTATGAATACACCTAAGCGAGGTTTTTTTTTTGGATATGTGACATGCATTGTCATCAATGGCTATATTTGGCATAATTTATATGTAAGGTTTTTGGAGAATATTCTGAACTATGCAAGTTTAACTAAAAATTGGGACATATGTTATATGGTGGATTATGACCATAATTTTGGAATATAAGTTTAGGCTTACCTTATGAATTAGGCAAGATGTAACACCCCGAATTTCAATTAACACTAACGGTTAGAAATTAAAGTATAATTAATCTCAGATATGAGAACCAGGGGAAACGGGCTGCGTCATTGCGTTCGTCTCGGAAAAATACGCGAAATAGAGTCCGAGTTTTCGAGAATCGGAGTCCGTATGGCCCGGTTATGGCCCAAAGAAGTTTTCAGAAAATTTAAATTTAAAAACAGATTTAAAATTCAGCTCTAAAATAAGTTTGGAGCCAAAAGAGGGAAAGGGGGAAAAATTCCCGCCTAGCCCCGTGTCGACAGGCATGTCGACAGGGGTGTCGACAGGGGTGTCGACAGCCCTGTCGACAGGGGTGTCGACAGCCCTGTCGACAGGGGTGTCGACACAGGGTGTCGGCTCTGTGGATCTGGGTGCACCAGGTCTGGTCTTGGCTGAGTCTAGGGCCATGTTCTAGAGGGTTCCGAAATCTAAGGGTCCTAATCTAATCTAGGGTTAATCTAAGGGCCTAAAACACTACCTAATCCTATAAATAAGACCCTAAACTAGCCCTAAATCATCATTAATCTATCATACAACTAAACTATGGCAAAATGCTAGCTCTCATGGCCTCCACTAATGTATGAAGAGGGTTGCATGCTAATCATTCTCTAATCAACCTCTAATCCCTTCTTAGCATCTTAATCTTCTTCATTTGGTGTGCAAAATTTGCTAGTTGTGAGTTTCTATCACTTTGATGATCTTTTGGTAAACTAAGTAGATGAGATGTGATGGGATTTATGGTTTTGTATGTGGATTAATGAGTCTTGAATCATATGATATGATGTTAGCATTAATCTTATGTTTATGCATGTTGAGTATGTACGTTTATGCATGTTGAGTATGCAAGTTTATGCAAGTTTAATATGATGTATGTCATGTTTGCATGATGCTAAATATGCAAGTTACATGTTTGTTAATATGCAAGTTACATGTATGTAAATATGCAAGTTACATGTTTGTTAATATGCAAGTTACATGTATGTAAATATGCAAGTTACATGTTTGTTAAAATGCAAGTTACATGTTTGTTAATATGCAAATTACATGTATGTAAATATGTAAGTTACATGTTTGTTAATATGCAAGTTACATGTATGTAAATATGCAAGTTACATGTTTGTTAATATGCAAGTTACATGTTTGTTAATATGCAAGTTCATGATGACACATTATGCAAGTCTATGAGTTAATATGCAAGTATGTTATGCAAGTGAATATGTAAGTTATGTGACATATTATGTGCAAGTTATGTGACATGTTATGCAAGTTCATATGCAAGTTATGTGTTTGTTAATATGCAAGATGGCACCTTTGAAACATGATCATTCATATGCAAGTTGACACCTTTTATATGTGTTATATCATGAGAACGAAATTACGTGGGAACGATGGGGTAATTAAATGCATAAGTTAATAAGATTGTGTGAAATTAATATAATTATGCATAACATAAAATAAATGAACATAGTATGGGAATTTGCCTATTTAGTTAGGTGTACCCATACTATGTGTTGGGAATTTACCTATTGAGTTAGGTCTACCCCATGGGAATTTACCTATTGAGTTAGGCCTACCCATGTTAAGAAAAACTTGATTAATTAGGGATAATTAATATAAAATTATGAGGGTAATTAATTAGTTGTAATTAATTGACTAAGACACGAGGTTGGACTCAGTTGTAGCGTAAAACTGCCCGGACCCAACCGGCTTAACCAGTTGCTACAAGTGTTAGCCCAATGTGAGAGGTCTTAGGCACAAACTAAATACGTGATTAATGTAAAGACACGAGGTTAGACTCGGTTATGATATAAGGCTGCCCGGACCCAACCGGCTTAACCAGCGGTCATAAAAGACAGTCTAATGTGAGAGGTCTTTACAAAGGTTACGATCTTAATTAATTAATTAAGAAACACTTAACCACATTAGCATGTAGAGGGACATGAGGGGTTAAGTGGGTGCTTGGGTGGCATGAGGAAATCTAGTGGTTGCCTTGGGTGGCAATAGAAAATACGATTAGAATACTTAACCAAAGTGGAACATGTAATTAAAACATGATTAAAGGGTTAAGTGGGATACACTAGAAAAGGGGACAAGCTTAGGTGGGTAGCTTGTGGGAGGCCCATTTCAACCAGTAACCCATACGTATCTTAGTGGGCTCGACCCATGTCGAGGACGGGACACGCATACTGGGCTTGACTATAAGAGGCTAAAACGGGTTAGCGGTGGCAACGCAAGTCCAACGGGCTTCATATGCGTGAGTGGGCCCGGGCTGGTAGGTAAGCCGTTGTTGCATCGAGTAGATATAAGCCGTGCACCGTTAATTATATCGGGTTGCCACGTTGGGGAATGGTACACCCCACGGTGGGGCCAGCACGGGTATCTACGTTAGGGAGCCGATCGAATGGGGAGTGGTGTGTACACCTAGTGGATTGTAGGGCCCAGTGGCGTCTACTTGGTCACCTAGGGGTACGCAAGTACTATTAAGTTAATTTTATAAGTCCATGGGTGGGATCAACCTTTAAGTTAGGAACGACTGGTGTGGTGCGGTTTAGTAATTTACCTTAGGAAGGGTAGATGCGTCTATATCTTTTATCTTAGATTAGTTGATTGCTTAGTGTAACCATTCATCCCCATGTGTTACCGTATATCAGGTCATGTCTTCTCTGTTTACTTTAACGATTGTATTGTTAAAGTTATAGGACTCGCTCAGACTTATGTCTGACCCCGTTGTTTTCATCTTTTTCCCAACTCTCACGTCCTACGGTGGATCCTAGCAGTAGTGGAGCTTGATCGGATTGCTGTTCCAGTCTTTAGGAGCTTGGATAGATGTAAAGCTCCAGTTATCCAGTTATCTTTTCTTTTGTCTTGGCTATTGTATGAGAGTGGGATTATGTACTTCTTTATTTTGATGGATATTGTACTTGACTTTTATTGTGGTTTTATGATGTAACCAGACATGTTTTACTTCCGCTGTTATGAGATGATGTTTTAAATTTCAAGTACTGTTTATATCTGTCTTGTTGTAATTTTTCTGTTCTATATTCACTAAAATACTCCACCGATGCTATGGCATTCCCATCGTGAGTGACCATATGCGGGAGTGGGGTGTTACACGTGGTATCAGAGCTTAAGGTTACCAGAACAGATAAATTTTTTGGGAAAAACTATTTTCTAAGAGTATTTTCGAAGAAAGTATTTTCAAAAGCATGTCTTCTAAGAGAAAAAGTTTTTGAAAAAGAAAAGCATAATCCCCAATAGCCATATCTTTATCTTTCGGAATCTCCTTTTTGAATCTTTCCTCTTTCGTTTCAGCATGGCTGAAGATCTTAACATCCCGGAGGGTTTAGTTATACCACTATGGTATAGGAGGTTGCAAGAGGCTAGGGCCGCGGCTGCGGGTCCAGCCAATGCTACTACACCAGAGGCAACCGTTCCTCCTCCTCAGCCTAGAGTGGATAATTTTGCTAAGGTTTGCAAGGAGTTCAAGGCTATAGGAGGAAAACCTTTTCTAGGTTCAGAGACTTTCGTAGAGGCTAGAGATTGGCTTAAGGAAGTGGAAGAGTTGCTAGATATCTTTGAAGTGGAAGAGGGAAAGAAAGTCAAGTTGGCGGCTTGGTTAATGAAGGGAGAAGCCTCATTCTGGTGGGAGGTCACTAATGGAGAACGCCCTGTTGACTCTTGGGCAGATTTTAAGCAAAGGTTTGGGGCTAAGTTTCTCTCAAGGGCGGAAGAGAATCTGTTTATGGAGAAGTTCTTGAATTTGAAGCAAGGGAATCTCACGGTGAAAGAATATGTCAACAAATTCAATCAATTAGCAAGGTTTGGTATAGAGTTGGTGAATACACCGGAGAAGAAGGCTTTGAGGTTCGTTAGAGGCTTGAACGAACCATTGCAAGGAATAGCTATGACTCACATTCCTATGGGGGCCACCTTTGAGAAGCTTGTCTACATGGCACTTATGCATGAGGATGATAAGAATTCTAAGGCACCAGAGAAGAAGGGGGATCAGAAGAAACCGCAACAACAACAACAACAAGGCAAGGGTGGAAAAGGCAATGGTGACAAGAAGAAGACGAAGAAGAAGTGCTTTAATTGTGGGACACCAGGTCACCTCAGCAAGGATTGTCGCAAAAAGAAGAAGACCGGTTGCTTTCATTGTGGTGAAGCAGGGCATCTTGTGAAAAACTGCCCAAAGAAGGGGCAGAAGACGGGGTCTACCTCAGGAGGTCAGGTGCAAGCTCTTATAGCACCACCTCAGTCAGGGGGGCAAGTTCAGGCTCTCTCAGTTCCACCGATTCAGCAGAGAGGTAGAAATATTTCCGTTGAAAGTCTGGTTTTTCTGTTTGATCATCCAGTTCGTACTTTGTTTGACTCTGGCGCATCGCATTCTTTTATCTCATCATCATTAGTTGAGTCACTGCACTTAGACACCAGTCTAGTTGATGATCCCTTGGTTGTTTCAAACCCAATTGGGGGCTCTATATATCTGTCTATGATATGTTTGGGTTTGAAGATTTCTATACTTAGCGTTGAGTTTAGATGTGATGCTTTTGTATTGGGCTTCACGGGCTATGGGTTGATTTTGGGCATGGACTGGTTATCCAGCAATGGTGCCGTTCTCGATTGTGAAAGGAGAGTTGTCAGGCTTATGACCCGCTTGGGTAATACTCTCGAGATCTCTTGTAATCCCATGGAATCTGTTATGCTAAGTTATCTCGAATCACTCGATGCTTCAGTCGAGAGTTTGCGTTCTGTCAGAGTAGTCCGGGAATATCCGGATGTGTTTGAAGAAGTGAAGGATTTGCCTCCGAAGCGGGAGATAGATTTCCGAATTTATTTGGTGGATAATGCCAAACCAGTGTCTTTGCCAGTGCGCCACATGGCTCCTCGTGAGAGAAGAGAACTTCATAAGCAAGTAGGGGAGTTGCTTGAGAAGGGGTTCATAAGGCGAAGTATATCGGAGTGGGGAGCTCCAGTAGTGTTTGCCACGAAGGCAGATGGGTCCCTCAGACTTTGTGTGGATTATAGAGAACTTAATAAGCTCACGAAGAAGAATAGACACCCATTACCAAGAATAGATGATCTCTTTGATCAGTTGGTTGGCGCCTCAGTGTTTTCGCAAATGGACTTAGCTACAGGGTTTCATCAGTTGAGAGTGGCGGAGGACAGTATAGAAAAGACTGCTTTCCGAACTCCGGATGGTTTTTATGAGTGGCTAGTGATGCCATTTGGGTTGACAAACGCCCCTGCATACTTTGTTGATTTAATGAGTAGAGTGTTCAGAAAGTATCTGAATAAGTTTGTAGTAGTCTTTGTGGATGACATCTTGGTCTTTTCCAAGAGTGAAGAAGAGCATGCCTTTCATCTCAAGGAAGTGTTGGAGACTCTTCGAGCACATAGTCTTAAAGCTAAATTCTCTAAATGTCATTTTTGGAGAAGAGAAGTGCGATTCTTAGGGCATGTGGTCTCTAAGGAAGGGATAGCTGTGGATCCCGCAAAGATAGTATCTATCCAGGATTGGAAAGTTCCTAGAAATGCTACCGAGGTAAGAAGTTTCTTGGGGTTGGCAGGATATTATAGGAAGTTCATTAAAGACTTCGCGAAGATATCAGCCCCATTAACTCGCTTGACGAAGAAGAATCTGGTTTTCTCGTGGGACGTAGATTGTGATGATGCTTTCCGACGGTTAAAGAGAGCTTTGACCACCGCTCCAGTTTTAGTGCTTCCAGATGGGAGTAAGCCGTTTGTTGTTTATACCGATGCTTGTGGGACAGGATTAGGCGCAGTCTTGATGCAGGAGGGAAGGGTAATAGCCTATGGGGGAAGGCAATTGAGAGTGCATGAGAAGAATTACCCTACCCATGATCTAGAGTTGGCCGCGATTGTTTTCGCACTTAAGTCTTGGCGCCATTATCTTCTTGGTGAGAGATTCGAGTTGTTCACCGACCATAAATCATTGAAGTACTTATTCTCTCAGAAGGATTTAAACTTAAGACAGCAAAGGTGGATGGAGTTCTTAGCATCCTATGATTTCGAGATAGCGTATACTCCTGGCAAGGGTAACGTGGTGGCAGACGCCTTGAGTAGAAAAAGGCTATCTTTGAGTCTATTGTTCGTGGAACGACGAAGCTTGGAGTTTCTTTCTTTGTTTGACTTCAGACCTTCTGTTGATTTTGTACCTGGTTTGTTGGCATCCTTGGAGGTTAGACCTACTCTTTTGAGACGGATTGGCGAGGCTCAGCGAGATGACCCACAGTTGGTTGAGTTGGTAGAGAAGCTTATAAGGGGGGAGTCGTCCAGCCATTTGGGTAGATACACCATAGATGATAGGGGATGGTTGCATAGAGACGGTAGACTTTGTGTACCGCAGGATGAAGGTTTGAAGAAGGCTATTTTGGATGATGCACATCGTTCAAGAATGACTATTCATCCCGGTGGAGACAAAATGTACCAAGATATGAAGAGAGTTTTCTTCTGGGCCGGTATGAAGAAAGATGTGGCCGAGTATGTGGCTAGATGCTTAGTATGCCAACAAGTTAAAGCGGAGCAAAGGAAACCCGGTGGGTTGCTGCACCCATTGGAAGTTCCGAAATGGAAGTGGGATAGTGTCTCGATGGATTTCGTCGATGGGTTACCGAGATCGAGGAAGGGTAATACGGGAATTTGGGTTGTGGTAGACAGACTTACCAAGAGTGCCCATTTTATACCCGTGAAGAGTAAGAGGACCGCTCCATGGCTTGCTTCAGTCTATGTTAGAGAGATTGTTAGATTGCATGGCGTACCATCCAGCATTGTGAGTGATCGAGATCCTATCTTCACTAGTGAGTTTTGGAGAAGTTTGCAAGAGGCGGTAGGGACTCAGTTGTGTTTGAGCACCGCATATCATCCTCAGACGGACGGTCAGACCGAGAGGGTGAACCGTATCTTAGAAGATCTCTTGAGGCTTTGTATCTTGGATTTTGGAGGTACATGGGAAGAACATCTTCCTTTGGTGGAGTTCGCATATAATAACAGCTTTCAGTCCAGTATTGGTATGGCTCCTTTCGAAGCTCTTTATGGAAGGCCTTGTCGATCTCCTACATGTTGGTGGGAATCTACGGATAAGATCTTACTTGGGCCAGATATGGTTAGAGAGACTTCAGAGAAGATTGATTTAATTCGTAGAAGGATGAAGGCAGCGCAAGATAGACAGAAATCTTATGCGGATCGGAGAAGGACGGATCTTGAGTTTGAGGTTGGGGATATGGTTTTTGTCAAAGTATCTCCATTGAGAAATGTTGTTCGCTTTGGGTCCGTTGGGAAGTTAGCACCGAGATTTGTTGGGTCGTTTCCTATTAAGGAAAGGATTGGACGGATGGCATATAGGGTGGAGTTGCCCGACAGACTTAGTGGTGTTCATGATGTATTCCATGTATCACATCTGAGGAAGTGCTTGCATGAGACTGCGGAGGTGGTAGAGCCGAGCTTGCTTAGAGATGTAGAGGTAGAGCGTGATGCGACGATTCGACGAGCTCCTACTCGCATCCTTGGGTCAGAGACTAGGAAGTTGAGGAACAGAGAAGTTCAGCTAGTGAAAGTGCAATGGGGAGATGACGAAAGCCATGCTACTTGGGAGACGGAAGCGAAGATGCGTTCTTTGTATCCATTTCTTTTTGAGAGTATGTCTTTTAACTTCTCCTTTATCGCTTGTCTAGTACTTATCTTATCTTTTGGTATGTCCTCTCGTTAGTACAGTTTGACCTTTAGATAGGGTAAGCCTATGGTTGAAACATGTGTTTGAAACATGTTATGATTGATGGATGCATGTGGATGCAGTTGGTTGCTAGTGGTTGCTTGTGGATGCATATACACACACATTAGGCACTAGATCGGCTCAGACACTTCATGTTGCATATTGCATAAATGGATGTGGTAGTTAGATTGGTGGATGTATCATGGTTGTGTTATCATACGGATGATGCATTTTTGTGTATGGTTGTGCACGCATGTAGAAATTTGTATGTGTCAATAGGGTTTCGCATACATATTGGATGCATGGCACTATCATGGTTTGCATTAAGGAGGTCGACTGAATCAGTAGACCGCCTGATTTTGCATTAGTATACGGACATATACACACACTTTCTGCATATGTTCATACATCATTAGAAGTTTCTAAGGATAATGGTTGCTTGTGGTTGATGGTTGAGTAGATGGTTGTTTGGTTGGTAGGATACGTTCTTCTTAACTTAGAGATTTCGAGGACGAAATCCTTTAAGTAGGGGAGAATGTAACACCCCGAATTTCAATTAACACTAACGGTTAGAAATTAAAGTATAATTAATCTCAGATATGAGAACCAGGGGAAACGGGCTGCGTCATTGCGTTCGTCTCGGAAAAATACGCGAAATAGAGTCCGAGTTTTCGAGAATCGGAGTCCGTATGGCCCGGTTATGGCCCAAAGAAGTTTTCAGAAAATTTAAATTTAAAAACAGATTTAAAATTCAGCTCTAAAATAAGTTTGGAGCCAAAAGAGGGAAAGGGGGAAAAATTCCCGCCTAGCCCCGTGTCGACAGGCATGTCGACAGGGGTGTCGACAGGGGTGTCGACAGCCCTGTCGACAAGGGTGTCGACAGCCCTGTCGACAGGGGTGTCGACACAGGGTGTCGGCTCTGTGGATCTGGGTGCACCAGGTCTGGTCTTGGCTGAGTCTAGGGCCATGTTCTAGAGGGTTCCGAAATCTAAGGGTCCTAATCTAATCTAGGGTTAATCTAAGGGCCTAAAACACTACCTAATCCTATAAATAAGACCCTAAACTAGCCCTAAATCATCATTAATCTATCATACAACTAAACTATGGCAAAATGCTAGCTCTCATGGCCTCCACTAATGTATGAAGAGGGTTGCATGCTAATCATTCTCTAATCAACCTCTAATCCCTTCTTAGCATCTTAATCTTCTTCATTTGGTGTGCAAAATTTGCTAGTTGTGAGTTTCTATCACTTTGATGATCTTTTGGTAAACTAAGTAGATGAGATGTGATGGGATTTATGGTTTTGTATGTGGATTAATGAGTCTTGAATCATATGATATGATGTTAGCATTAATCTTATGTTTATGCATGTTGAGTATGTACGTTTATGCATGTTGAGTATGCAAGTTTATGCAAGTTTAATATGATGTATGTCATGTTTGCATGATGCTAAATATGCAAGTTACATGTTTGTTAATATGCAAGTTACATGTATGTAAATATGCAAGTTACATGTTTGTTAATATGCAAGTTACATGTATGTAAATATGCAAGTTACATGTTTGTTAAAATGCAAGTTACATGTTTGTTAATATGCAAATTACATGTATGTAAATATGTAAGTTACATGTTTGTTAATATGCAAGTTACATGTATGTAAATATGCAAGTTACATGTTTGTTAATATGCAAGTTACATGTTTGTTAATATGCAAGTTCATGATGACACATTATGCAAGTCTATGAGTTAATATGCAAGTATGTTATGCAAGTGAATATGTAAGTTATGTGACATATTATGTGCAAGTTATGTGACATGTTATGCAAGTTCATATGCAAGTTATGTGTTTGTTAATATGCAAGATGGCACCTTTGAAACATGATCATTCATATGCAAGTTGACACCTTTTATATGTGTTATATCATGAGAACGAAATTACGTGGGAACGATGGGGTAATTAAATGCATAAGTTAATAAGATTGTGTGAAATTAATATAATTATGCATAACATAAAATAAATGAACATAGTATGGGAATTTGCCTATTTAGTTAGGTGTACCCATACTATGTGTTGGGAATTTACCTATTGAGTTAGGTCTACCCCATGGGAATTTACCTATTGAGTTAGGCCTACCCATGTTAAAAAAAACTTGATTAATTAGGGATAATTAATATAAAATTATGAGGGTAATTAATTAGTTGTAATTAATTGACTAAGACACGAGGTTGGACTCAGTTGTAGCGTAAAACTGCCCGGACCCAACCGGCTTAACCAGTTGCTACAAGTGTTAGCCCAATGTGAGAGGTCTTAGGCACAAACTAAATACGTGATTAATGTAAAGACACGAGGTTAGACTCGGTTATGATATAAGGCTGCCCGGACCCAACCGGCTTAACCAGCGGTCATAAAAGACAGTCTAATGTGAGAGGTCTTTACAAAGGTTACGATCTTAATTAATTAATTAAGAAACACTTAACCACATTAGCACGTAGAGGGACATGAGGGGTTAAGTGGGTGCTTGGGTGGCATGAGGAAATCTAGTGGTTGCCTTGGGTGGCAATAGAAAATACGATTAGAATACTTAACCAAAGTGGAACATGTAATTAAAACATGATTAAAGGGTTAAGTGGGATACACTAGAAAAGGGGACAAGCTTAGGTGGGTAGCTTGTGGGAGGCCCATTTCAACCAGTAACCCATACGTATCTTAGTGGGCTCGACCCATGTCGAGGACGGGACACGCATACTGGGCTTGACTATAAGAGGCTAAAACGGGTTAGCGGTGGCAACGCAAGTCCAACGGGCTTCATATGCGTGAGTGGGCCCGGGCTGGTAGGTAAGCCGTTGTTGCATCGAGTAGATATAAGTCGTGCACCGTTAATTATATCGGGTTGCCACGTTGGGGAATGGTACACCCCACGGTGGGGCCAGCACGGGTATCTACGTTAGGGAGCCGATCGAATGGGGAGTGGTGTGTACACCTAGTGGATTGTAGGGCCCAGTGGCGTCTACTTGGTCACCTAGGGGTACGCAAGTACTATTAAGTTAATTTTATAAGTCCATGGGTGGGATCAACCTTTAAGTTAGGAACGACTGGTGTGGTGCGGTTTAGTAATTTACCTTAGGAAGGGTAGATGCGTCTATATCTTTTATCTTAGATTAGTTGATTGCTTAGTGTAACCATTCATCCCCATGTGTTACCGTATATCAGGTCATGTCTTCTCTGTTTACTTTAACGATTGTATTGTTAAAGTTATAGGACTCGCTCAGACTTATGTCTGACCCCGTTGTTTTCATCTTTTTCCCAACTCTCAGGTCCTACGGTGGATCCTAGCAGTAGTGGAGCTTGATCGGATTGCTGTTCCAGTCTTTAGGAGCTTGGATAGATGTAAAGCTCCAGTTATCCAGTTATCTTTTCTTTTGTCTTGGCTATTGTATGAGAGTGGGATTATGTACTTCTTTATTTTGATGGATATTGTACTTGACTTTTATTGTGGTTTTATGATGTAACCAGACATGTTTTACTTCCGCTGTTATGAGATGATGTTTTAAATTTCAAGTACTGTTTATATCTGTCTTGTTGTAATTTTTCTGTTCTATATTCACTAAAATACTCCACCGATGCTATGGCATTCCCATCGTGAGTGACCATATGCGGGAGTGGGGTGTTACACAAGATATGTGAATAGGACTTTAAGGAATGTTTAAATCGGCTAAAATTGTTATCTGCTTATTATGTTTGCCTAATCTGCTAAACATGTTACCTGTTTAATCTGTTGAATTTCCTAAACTTTTACATATGTTGAATCGCCTAATCTGCTAATTTTGCCTAATCTGCTAAATCTATTGAGTTGCCTAATCTGCTAAATCTGTTGAACCGCCTGAGCTGCTAAATCTGTTGAAAAGCTTAATGATTGTAATTTGTGTAAAACATATTAATTTGTTTAATCCGCTGCGACTTGAAAAGAAGTCCAATCTCTTAAATTGACATAATTAGTCTGATATTTGTATAATTTGTAATGGAATAAACTGGTTAAAATAAAAATGCTGAGACACGAGGTTAGACTCATGTTTGCGGTAGAAGCCTGCCCGGACCCAACCGGCTTAACCAGCAACCGCAAACTGCTAGTCTAATGTGAGAGGTCGTAGGCATAACTAAAATATGCTTAGACACGAGGTTAGGTCTGGCTTGTGGCAGAAGTCTGCCCGGAACCGCCCGACTTATCCAGTGGCCACAAGCTACCGACCTAATGTGAGAGGTCTGCACATTAATATTTAATTAATGCAAATCTGAGATAAATATGATGTCTAAAACGTGTTGGGTAGATAAGGCTAAACCAACTGGACTGATGAATTAATAAACCTGTTTCATGAATCTGTAGGCCCAATACAAAGTTAGACAATCTGTAAGTCTGTTAAAACTATACATCTGATCCGTTAGTCTGAAAACCTGTTGACTTGATTTTCTGGTCTGTGAACTAGTTGATTTCGAATTCTGTAGGCCTAAAACTTGTAAACAAGTTAATCTGAAATCTGTTAGTCTGGGGACACAAGGTTAGGAGCGAAAATACTTGTGTCATCTGTTGTTTGGGACCCATATTAGTCAGTAACCCTTTCTGGTATCAAAACTATGACCCAACAGTAGGTAGGGTCCGGGCACGCTTACTGAACTAATTATAAGTGGTTCATTATGATTATAGCGAGGGGTGTTGATGGTGCGTTCCAACCGGGTTATGTGCGTGCATGGATCCCGGTCAGCCTCTGAGGATGTAAGACGCTGTGACATCTGTAAATAGGTCTGTGTCATTTAAAGGTTTCCACTTTGGGGATTGATACACCCTTCTGTGGGGCTGGCACAGGGTATTTATGTATTAGGGAGCCGATCGCTTGGGGTAGATTTAGGGTACACTTAGTTCTGTCTGTTTCCGTTTGGGTACCGTCTGTTTCTGTTGGGTGGTAACACCTCTCTGTTTCTGCGTGGTACCGTCTGTTGGGGTGGTAAAGGCCCATTTACTAGTGTACACCTAATTCTAACATTCTGTTTCTGTAGGGATTATTCTGTTTCTCTCTAATTCCGTTTGTGTACCTTCTGTCTGTTGGGGTGGTAAAGGCCCATTACTAGCATTCTGTTCCTGTATAGATTATTCTGTTCCGTTTCTGTTTCAGTTTGGACATTAGGGTAACGCCTAATCCTGTTATACTAGTATTAGTGCAGAGAAGTAAAATATAAGTAAGAAGCATAACTTGGGTTATATCGTTCTGTTTAGCTTAAGTATACCGGTTACTCCTGTTGCTGTTGTCTCTTATACAGCTTTATTTTCATGTCATGATATTATTATCTGTTCATATGCTGAAAATCACTGGACTTTCCAGACTTTATGTCTGACCTTGCTTGTTTTCGCCCCTTTTCTTTCGTTTCCCCCCAAGGTTTTTAGGGTGGGAGTATAGGAGCTTGATTCGGATTTTCTCTGCTTGAAGTACCGCTTGGCCTTGGCTTTATCTTTCCATGGCATTTTATGTTGGGGATTATGATTTTAAAATCTATGCATTATGAAGGCTTTTGTACAAGGCTGATATTTTGTACTTGAATTCTGATATTGTGATTTGGGAAGATGTAACCAAACTTACTTCGGTTTCTGTTGTAATAAAGTTATTAATTTTTCAAGTACTGTTTTATCTGTCTTGTAAATTTCTGTTCTGCCTACTAAAACGCTCCATCAATGTTAAGGCATTCCCTTTGTGAGTGACCTTAACGGGGGTGGGGTGTTACACGTGGTATCAGAGCCTATACCCAGCCGGAATTGTGTGTGTAATGCTGCGGATGTCAGTTGGTGTGGTACTGATGCGGGTTACATGCACAACGCCTGGTTGATGAGTGATATGAGCCAACGAGGACGTTGGGCTCTTTAAGGGGGGTAGTCTGTAACACCCCTCTCGAAAAAGCTAACACAAAGATCTTTTAGCACAGTGGCGTGGTGTTGCTTTTCGGGAGGTCGGGGGTTCAAATCTCGGGTTGTCACACTTGGTATCAGAGCTGAAGGTTACCAGATTTGATAAAAAGTTTTGAAAACTATTTTCAAAAAGGTTTTAAAAAGGAAGTATTTTCAAAAGTAAAACTTATTTTTGAAAAACATAATCCCCAAAAGCCATATATCTATCTTTTGATCCTCTGTTTGAATCTTTGTTTCCTTCTTTCTCCGGGGCTCCCAGCTTTCTGGGAGGTAACCTCATCGCGGCATGTTTCTGTAGGCTTGATAAGACTACGACACCAGTCAAAGGGAAAATAAGCGCCCAAATTCCATCTGTAGCCGCAGTAGCCTCACCTACGGCTAATTTTCTTTCGAGCTTTGTAGGATTTTCCATGCGATGGAGGCCGCTTTCGAGGGACTTGTCAACGTGTTACACACGATTAGTAAAGATGAGAATGAGGGAGTTTGGCTAAGGAGCACAACCCAAGGATGAGAAACTCATGGATATGGACTTGGTTCACAAAGGAGGCAAAAAGGAAACACAAAAGAAGAAAGAAAAGTTTGAAGATAAAGGAGGAGAAAAGTGCTTTACTTATGGAAGCTTGACTCATCAGAACAAGGATTGCCGAAAGAGGAAGGACACTCACTTCAACTGTGGTGAGATGGGACACTTCAATAGGGACTGCCCGAAGAAACGGGGGCAAGGACAGAGGACATGACCTACTTCGGGAAGGCAGGCGAATGCTCTCATAGTTTGTGGATAGGATAAAAGTAGGAAAATTTCCGTAGAGAGTTTGGTTTCCTTATCTGATTATTGAGTTTGAACTCTTTCCGATTATGGCATTCTGATTCTGTAGTCGAGTCTCTGCACTTTAATACTAATCTTGTTTCTGATCTGGTTATAGTCTCAAACCCCATAGGGGTTACGACTCATCTGTTGGTGATAGGTTGGGGTTTGAGGGTATCTGTGTTAGGCGTCAAGTCGATTGTAATGCATACATTCTAGGTTTTTAAGGGATATGGTGGGATTTTCCCATGCTTAGTTTTCTAAGAATCATTCGATAATCTGATCTGTACTAGTAATCTGTAAGCATCTGAATATTTCTGAAAAGGTTAAGATTTCCAGTTTTGACATTGTCTAAAGAGGGTAATCCTCTGGGTGTCAACCTGATGTTGATCTCGGTCTTCGGGGTTGATACTTAGGGGAATTATTCTCTCAACCAATGTCTGATGGGAACCAAGTTTTGGTTATATCTGTACTCGCTTCCATCACTCGACTGTATCCTATTGATCGAGTATTCAACCTATAGATAGGAATCCTATGGATGTAAACATGTGTTTGAGACATGTAATGTTTGATGGTTGCAAGTGGATGCAAGTGGTTGCTAGTGGTTGCTCGTGGATGCATATACACACACTAGGCACTAGATCGGCTCAAAAACATTCTCATACTGCATATGGATGTATGTGCATTTTTCAATTTTTGTGGATGCATAATGGTTGTACTATCATATGGATGTTGCATTTTGGTGAATGGTTGTGCACGCATGTAGAATAATATGTATCGATAGGATTCTTTCGCATACATAATGGACGTATGGCACTATCATGGTTTGCATTAAGGAGGTCAACTGAATCAGTAGACCACCTGATTTTGCATTAGATAAGGAACATATACATGCACTTTTTGCATATGTTCATACAGCATTAGAAAATCTATAAGGACAATGGATGCTTGTGTTTGATTGTTGAGTAGATGGTTGTTTGGATGTTAGGATATGCATTCTCCTTAACTTGGAGATTTCGGGGGCGAAATCCTTTAAGGAGGGGAGAATGTAACACCCCAGATTTTTGAATAATCGAATTAACTAAATTAAAGAATAATTAATCTCAAACGTGAGAATTAAGGGAAACGGGTTGCGCCATTGTGTTCATCTCGGAATTCTGGTTGAGATAGAGTCCGAGTTTGCGTAAATTGGACTCCATATGAAAAAGATATCTTTAAATTAAATATTGCAGCAAAACATAAAAAAAAGAATGAGAAAAGAATAAATGTTTAGCATTGTTTTAAGGTTTGTTAGCAAAAGACTTAGTAGCTCATTTGGTTGGAACATGTGACTTACCCATATTTTTGTTTTAGGGGAATGGCTAAAAAGCGGCTTAGTGTGAACGCAGTTCAAAAAGTAGTTTAGTGTGAAAATGGTTAATTATGAAGATAGAAATATAGATATATATAAATAAAATAAAATTCAACCTAAAATTTAAGAAAAAATTCAAAACAGCGGAAGCGGGAAGGCAAAACAACAAACCGACCTATTTTATGGGTTGACCCGAGTCCCGCTGGGTCGACCCCAGGGTCGACTCAAGAGGTTTGAAATTGGTCCCATCGGCCCTAAATGGTCTATGGCGAAATTTTATGTTTTAGGGCTTAGGTGGCGATTTCTGGTTGGTCTGTTGACATTATTTCTTGGTTTCTAAGGCCTAGATGGATTCTAGAGTGATCTGAAGGCTCTAAATCACCCTATTCTCCTATAAAAACAACCTCAAACCTCACTTTCTCTCCACACAATTTCATTCTGCCTATACTCTGCCTCTATAATAAATAAATATAATAATGGCGTCGCTACTCTGCTGGGATCAAAACTAGAACTAGTGCATCTTCTTCCAAATCTGAATAAGATTAAAAGAGAACTACTACAACTCTTCTTCTATAATCCAATCAAGGCAAGTGCAGTTATTTTCCGATATGAATTTTAATCATGATCTTGACATAATTATAAATCTGAATCTGAGATTATGCCCTTTTTCTATTTATCAGATTTATTCCTCTGTTTTATTATTCTATTTGTTCTGTATTTCTTCCTCCTTTCTTTCTTTTTGTTTAATAGCCAGGCTACCACGAGCCTGAGCCATACCTCATAAGAGATGAACGCATAAACGCTAAATTTGGGAAGAATATTGAATGAGGCATATTTGGGCATAATTGATTTGTAACTAATTTGAGGATACAACGCATGTTGTAATTCTGGACATAAATTTGAGGCATATTGTATAATACGATCTATGACTTGGAAGGAGAGGATTATTGTGACTTATAACATAAAGAACATAGATTGAACTTAGAACATAAATCTGAGACATATAATTGGGCATGTTGTATTTAAAACATAAGGTTTATTTAACATATGTCTTGAGTTTTGAGGCATAAAGAATATTGGACATATGACTTGGGATTTGTGGCGTAAAGTTTAACTGTGAACATGTAACTGATTTGGATGCATAGTACAAGTTGTAATTCAAGATCTAGATCTGGACATACTATATATATTATAGTCTGAAATTTGGAAAAAAGAGAATTAATTTGAATTTAACTTAGGTGTAAAGATCCATATTAAGATTGGATAATTATTAAGTGTGAATACACCTAAGCGAGGGTTTTTTTGGATATGTGACATGCATTGTAATCAATGGCTATATTTGGCATAATTTGTATGTAAGGTTTTTGGAGAATATTCTGAACTATGCAAGTTTAACTAAAAATTGGGACATATGTTATATGGTGGATTATGACCATAATTTTGGCCTATAAGTTTAGGCTTACCTTATGAATTAGGCAAGATATGTGAATAGGACTTTAAGGAATGTTTAAATCGGCTAAAACTGTTATCTGCTTATTATGTTTGCCTAATCTGCTAAACCTGTTACCTGTTTAATCTGTTGAATCGCCTAAACTGTTACATATGTTGAATCGCTTAATCTGCTAATTTTGCCTAATCTGCTAAATCTGTTGAGTTGCCTAATCTGCTAAATCTGTTGAACCGCCTAAGCTGCTAAATCTGTTGAAAAGCTGAATGATTGTAATTTGTGTAAAACATGTTAATTTGTTTAATCTGCTGCAACTTGAAAAGAAGTCAAATCTGTTAAATTGACATAATTAGTCTGATATTTGTATAATTTGTAATGGAATAAACTGGTTAAAATAAAAAATGATGAGGTACGAGGTTAGACTCATGTTTGCGATAGAAGCCTGCCCGGACCCAACCGGCTTAACTAGCAACCGCAAACTGCTAGTCTAATGTGAGAGGTCGTAGGCATAACTAAAATATGCTTAGACACGAGGTTAGGTCTAGCTTGTGGCAGAAGTCTGCCCGGAACCGCCCGGCTTATCCAGCGGCCACAAGCTACCGACCTAATGTGAGAGGTCTGCGCATTAATATTTAATTAATGCAAATTTGAGATAAATATGATGTCTAAAACGTGTTGGGTAGATAAGGTTAAACCAACTGGGCTGTTGAATTAATAAACCTGTTTCATGAATCTGTAGGCCCAATACAAAGTTAGACAATTTGTAAGTCTGTTAAAACTATACATCTGATCCGTTAGTCTGAAAACCTGTTGACTTGATTTTCTGGTCTGTGAACTAGTTGATTCCGAACTCTGTAGGCCTAAAACTTGTAAACAAGTTAATCTGAAATATGTTAGTCTGGGGACACAAGGTTAGGAGGGAAAATACTTGTGTTATCTGTTGTTTGGGACCCATATTAGTCAGTAACCCTTTCTGGTATCAAAACTATGACCCAACAGTAGGTAGGGTCCGGGCACGCTTACTGAACTAATTATAAGTGGTTCATTTTTATGATGGCGAGGGGTGTTGATGGTGCGTTCCAACCGGGTCATGTGCGTGCATGGATCTCGGTCTGCCTCTGAGGATGTAAGATGCCGTGACATCTGTAAATAGGTCTGTGTCATTTAAAGGTTGCCACTTTGGGGAGTGATACACCCTTCTGTGAGGCTGGCACAGGGTATTTATGTATTAGGGAGCCAATCGCTTGGGGTAGATTTAGGGTACACTTAGTTCTGTCTGTTTCCGTTGGGGTACCGTTTGTTTCTGTTGGGTGGTAACACCTGTCTGTTTATGCGTGGTACCGTCTGTTGGGTGGTAAAGGACCATTTACTTGTGTACACCTAATTCTAACATTCTGTTTCTGTAGGGATTATTTTGTTTCTGTCTCTGATTCCGTATATGTACCTTCTGTCTGTTGGGGTGGTAAAGGCCCATTACTGACATTCTGTTCCTGTATAGATTATTCTGTTCCGTTTCTGTTTCAGTTTGGACATTAGGGTAACGCCTAATCCTGTTATACTAGTATTAGTGCAGAGAAGTAAAATATAAGTAAGAAGCATAACTTGGGCTATATCATTCTGTTTCTTGTATTTAGCTTAAGTATACCAGTTACTCCCGTTGCTGTTGTCTCTTATCCAGCTTTATTTTCATGTCATGATATTATTATCTGTTCATATGCTGAAAGTCACTGGACTTGCCAGACTTTATATCTGACCTTGCTTGTTTTCGCCCCTTTTCTTTTGTTTCCCCCCAGTTTTTTTAGGGTGGGTGTATAGGAGCTTGATTCGGATTTTCTCTGCTCGAAGTACCGCTTGGCCTTGGCTCTATCTTTCCATGGCAGTTTATGTTGGGGACTATGATTTTAAAAACTATGCATTATGAAGGCTTTTGTACAAGGCTGGTATTTTGTACTTGAATTCTGATATTGTGATTTGAAAAGATGTAACCAAACTTACATCGGTTTCTGTTGTAATAAAGTTATTAATTTTTCAATTACTGTTTTATCTGTCTTGTAAATTTTTGTTCTGCCTACTAAAACGCTCCATCAAAGTTAAGGCATTCCCTTTGTGAGTGACCTTAATGGAGGTGGGGTGTTACATTCCCCCACTTATCATTTTAATTTAAATGTCCATGTCTTACACATGCTACGGTTAAGTCCATACTTACATGTCATAATTTACATACCTAATCTTATTCAGGTTAAGTCCATATTTACATGTTATAATTTACAGGTCACCCCACTTAACCCTCTAACCATACCCATGTCTTATTATGGTTAGTATTCCTTAATTCATTCCTTATGACGAACGGTGCATGACCTCCCACATTAGACCGAACACTTTGTGGCGCTGGATTTGCCGGGCGGTTCCAGGCAGTCTTACGCCACAAATCGGGTCTAACCTCGTGTCACCCATCGTTACGCCTACAATTCATGCCTTTGACCTCTCACATTAAACGTCCAATTGTGGCAGCTGGATTTGTCGGGCGGTTCTGGGCAGTCTTACGCCGCAATTGCGCCTAACCTCGTGTCTAGGGTTTATTAATAATCGTATTTCACCCAAACCCCAATTTTCATGTCATGTGTTTCCAATTCAACATATAATCATGTTTACACTTTTTGCCTATTCCAACTTGTCACTAATTTCACTAATTACATATTAATTAGCCTCAATTACAAATTTTCAGTTATAGGCAATTTCATCAATTCCATGTAATTCATACCCAAATATGCCAATTTCACATATTATCCAATTATCCAAAATATCCAATAATATCCAATTTCCCGTATTTCACATATCCCCGTCATTCCCACATATTCACATTCGTGCGTATTTTTAACACAGGCTCGAAGGTAGCCTAGATCGAAAAATAAAAGGAATAGGGATAAGAAGAGAGAATCAAATCACAGAAAAATGGGATTAACATCACGAAATAAAGGGGCATATAAACTGGCATAGAGGCATAATAACATATTAAACATGAATAAACTGATAAAAGGTTTACATAGAAGCATAGGCATATGATGACATGAATCAAAAAGGTGAAGACTTGGTGAGATTTTCATTATAAACATATATGAATCATTTTTACAACTTTTTCATGCTACTTTAATCCCATTAAATTTGTGAAAATAACTGTACTCACCTTTCGTGGCTTAAGAAAAGGATTAATGAATTGAAATTGGTGTAGAAACGTTGCGGTGATGTTGATTGATCTTCTTTAATTGTTGTTGAAGCTCTAAACTTTGATTTGAATTGTGTATGAACACTTGAGATTTGATTAGAGGCGGCGACTAGGGTTTAGGAGAGAGTTTGACAGCATAATGGTGTCATTGATAATATTTATGAATTAGGGTTAGGTCTAAGGGTGTATATATAAGTGTAGAGAACCATTTAGGGCCTTAGATTTAACCCTAGAACCCACCTGAACAGTCCAAATCGTTAAAACACATCACCAGGCCAAATTTTCGAGTCTGGAAAACCTAGGGAGGTCGACCCCCTGGTCTACCTATCTGATCAGGTCGACCCCCTGGTCGACCTGGGTCCTAGGCGGGAATTTTTCCACCCAGCCCGGGTACCTGCAATTTCGAATTTGAATTTTCTGGCTGGGTTAAATTTTAATTAATTCTACTTAATTACTCAAACTTCCGAGGCCCATAACTTCCTCATACGAAGTCCGATTTACGCAAACTCGGACTCTATCTCAAGCAGAATTCCAAGACGATCGCAATGGCGCAACCCATTTCCCTTTATTCCTCTTTTAAAAATTTAGTGTTCTTAAATTTAGTTAATCCAATCATTCAAAAGTCGGGGTGTTATATTCTCCCCTACTTAAAGGATTTCGTCCTCAAAATCTCTAAGTCAAGAAGAATGTATCCTACCATCAAATCATCCATCTACTCAACCATCAACCACTAGCAACCTTTGTCCTAAAAAAACTTCTAATGCTTTTCATGTACATATGCATAGTGTGTGTATATGTTCGTATACTAATGCAAAATCAGGCAGTCCACTGATTCAGTCGACCTCCTTAATGCAAATAATGATAGTGCCATGTATCCATCATGTATGCAAAGAACCCTATACATATCATTACTACATGTGTGCACAACCATTCATTTAAATGCAACATCCGTATGATACACACATTCAATGTACATTCATTTTACTAAATACATCCATTTATATGTAATATGCAATATGAAAGTGACTGAGCCGATCTAGTGCCTAAAGTGTGTGTTATATGCATCCACGAGCAACCACTAGCAAACACTTGCATCCACATGCATCCCCCATACATTACATGTCTCAAACACATGTTTCAACCATAGGACTGCACTATCTAAAGGTCAAAGATACTAGCGATTGGACATACTAAAGATAGAACAAGTACAAGCTAAGTGATAAAGGAGAAATTAAAAGACATACCCTCGAAAAGAAAAGGGTACAATGAACGCATCTTCTCTTCTGTCTCTCAAGTAGCGTCGCTCTCATCATCTCCCCATTGTACTTTGACTAGCTTGACCTCTCGATTCCTCAGCTTCTTAATCTCCGACCCAAGAATGCATGTAGGAGCTCGTCGAATCGTCGCATCACGCTCTATCTCCACCTCTCAAAGCAAGCTCGGCTCTACCACTTCCGCGGTCTCATGCAAGCACTTCCTCAAATGTGATACATGGAATACGTCGTGTACACCACTTAGTCTCTCGGGCAACTCCACTCAATACGCCATATGTCCAATCCTCTCCTTAATAGGAAACGACCCTACGAACCTTGTTGCTAACTTCCCCACGGACCCAAAGCGAAAAACATTCCGTAATGGAGACACCTTGATAAAGACCATGTCCCCAATATCAAATTCAAAATTTGTCCTCCTCTTGTCCGCATACGATTTCTACCTATCTTGCGCCGTCTTCATCCTCCTTCGAATCAAATCGACCTTTTCCGAAGTCTCTCTAATCATATCGGGCCCAAGTAAGATCTTATCCATAGATTCCCACCAACATGTAGGTGAACGACAAGGCCTTCCATAAAGAGCCTCGAAAGGTGCCATGCCAATGCTAGACTGAAAACTATTAGTATACGCGAAATCCACCAAAGGAAGATGCTCCTCCCATGTACCTCCAAAGTCTAAAACACATAGCCTCAAAAGGTCCTCTAGAATACGATTCACCCCCTCAGTCTGGTTGTCCGTCTGAGGATGATATGCGGTGCTCAAACATAACCGAGTCCCTACCGCCTCTTGCAAGCTCTTCCAAAACTCGCTAGTAAAAATAGGATCGCGATCGCTCACTATGTTAGAAGGAACACCATGCAAACGAACTATCTCTCGAATGTATATGGAGGCTAACCATGGAGCAGTCCTCTTACTCTTCACGGGAATGTAATGGGCGCTCTTAGTAAGTCTGCCTACCACGACCCAAATCCCCGTATTACCCTTCCTCGATCTCGGAAACCCATCAACAAAATCCATCGAGACACTCTCCTACTTCCATTATGGGACCTCCAATGGGTGAAGCAACCCACCTGGCTTCATTTGCTCCGCTTTTACTTGTTGGTGCACCAAGCATCTAGCGAAAAACTCGGCCACATCCCTCTTCATACCGGACCAAAAGTAAACTCGTCTCATGTCCATGTACATCTTGTCCCCGCCGGGATGAATGGTCATCTTCGAACGATGTGCATCATCAAGAATGGTCTTCCTCAAGTTCTCATCTCGTGGTACACAAAGTCTACCGTCCCAACGTAACCAATCCTTATCATCTAGGGTATACCTACTGAGATGGCTCGATGACTCTCCCCTTATGAGTTTCTCTACCAACTCAACCAACTGTGGGTAATCTCGCTGTGCCTCACCAATCCATCCCAAAAGCGTAGGTCTGGCCTCTAAGGATGCTAGCAAACCGGGTACAAAGTCAATGGAAGGTCTAAAGTCAAATGTAGAGATGAACTCTAAGCTTTGTCGCTCAACAAACAACGGACTCAAGGACAACCTTTTCCTACTTAAGGCATCTGCTACCACGTTACCCTTGCTAGGGGTATATGCTATCTCAAAATCGTAGTACTCTAAGAATTCCATCCACCTTTGCTGCCTTAAACTCAAGTCCTTCTGAGAGAACAAGTATTTTAGCGATTTGTGGTCTGTGAACAATTCGAATTTCTCGCCAAGAAGATAATTGTGCCAAGACTTAAGCGCGTAAACAATAGCAGCCAACTCTAGGTCATGTGTAGGGTAATTTCTCTCATGCACTCTCAATTGCCTTCCTCCATAGGATATTAGCCTCCCCTCTTGCATTAGGACTGCGCCTAGTCCTGTCCCATAAGCATCGGTATAAACGGTAAATGGCTTACTCCCATCTAGCAACACTAAGACTGGAGCTGTGGTCAAAGCTCTCTTTAAGCGTTGAAACACATCATCACAGTCTATGTCCCACGTGAAAACTAGGTTCCTCTTCGTCAAGCGTGTCAATGGGGATGATATCTTTGCGAAGTCCTTGATAAACTTTCTATAGTAGCCTGCCAACCCCAAGAAACTCCTCACCTCTGTAGCATTTTTAGGGACCTTCCAATCTTGGATGGCCACCACCTTCGCAGGATCTACAGCTATCCCTTCTTCGGAAACCACGTGCCCTAAGAATCGCACTTCCTTCCTCCAAAAGTGACATTTAGAAAATTTAGCTTTAAGGTTATGCGTACAAAGGGTCTCCAACACTTCCCTAAGATGTAGGGCATGCTCTTCCTCGCTCTTAGAAAAGATCAAGATGTCATCCACAAAGACCACCACGAATTTATTAAGGTACTCCCTAAACACCCTACTCATCAAGTCAACAAAGTATGCGGGGGCGTTTGTCAAACCGAAGGCATTACAAGCCACTCATAGAAACCGCCCGGAGTCCTAAAGGTAGTCTTGTCTATGCTATCCTCAGCCACTCTCAACTGTTGGAAACCAGTGGCTAAGTCCAACTACGAAAACACTGAGGTGCCAACTAACTGATCGAAGAGATCGTCAATCCTCGGCAGTGGGTGCCTATTCTTCTTAGTAAGCTTATTAAGTTCTCTATAGTCCACACAAAGTCTAAGGGACCCATCCGCCTTCGTGGCAAATACTACTGGAGCACCCCACTCCGATATACTATGTCTTATGAATCCCTTCTCAAGCAACTCCCCTACTTGTTTATTGAGCTCCCTCCTCTCACGAGGAGCTATGTGGCATACTGGCAGAGATACTGGTTTTTCATTGTCTACAAGATAAATACGAAAGTCTATCTCACGTTTTGGGGGTAGACCCCTCACCTCATCGAAGACATCAACATATTCACGGACTATACGAACAGAATGTAAATCACCATTGGATGCGTCAAGTGACTCAAGATAACTAAGCATCACCGATCCTCTAGGGTCACAAGAAATATCAAGGATCTTTCCACTACGAGACAACAATTTTACTACCCTTCGTTCATATTCTAGGATGGCACCATATCTGGCTAGCCAATCCATCCCTAGAATCAGCCCATAGCCCATGAAACCAAGCACAAAAGCATTACATTCAAAACCAACGCCTAAGATAGACAATCTCAAATCCCTACAAACCATGGATAAATGAGCCGACCCACCAATAGGATTTGAGACTACAATGGGATCTACAACAAGACTAGTATTTAAGTGCAGTGCTTCAACTAATGATGTAGAGATAAATGAATGTGATGCGCCAGAATCGAGTAAAGTATGGACATGATGATCAAACAAGAAAATCAAACTTTCGACAGAAATTTTTCTGCCTTCTTCCTATCCCGGAGCCATGAGAGCGTGAACCTGCCCTCCCGAAGTAGAACCTGCCCTCTGCCCTTGCTTCTTAGGACAGTCCTTCACAGCATGACCTGCATCACCATAATGATAACAAGCGAACTTCTTCTTCTTCCTACAGTCTTTCTTCAAATGGCCGGGTATCCCACAGTTTTGACACTTCCTCTTTTCTTTACCACCTTTCTTTTGTTGTTGGGCTTTCTTTGGATCTTCCTTCTTATCTTGCGGCCTAAAAGTACTTACACCCTTCTTCCTTCATGCATGTATGACATATCAACAAGCTTTTCATACGTAGCCCCCATTGGAATGTGGGACATAGCCAAACTGTGAAGCGGTTAATTTAGGCCCTTTGCAAACCTCAAGGCCTTCTTGTGAGGCATATTCACCAACTCTAGCCCAAATCTCGCCAACTTATTAAATTCGGTCAGATACTCCTTCACGGCCAAGTTTTTCTGCTTCAATATCAAGAACCTCTCCATGTACATACTCTCCTCAGCTTGAGAAAGGAATTTCAACTCAAACCTTCCTCTAAAATCTGCCCACATCTCTACAGCACGTCCTCCATTAGTAACCTCCCACCAAAACGAAGCTTCGTCCTTTATCAACCAAGCAACCAATTGGACCTTCCTACAATCGTCCAAATCGAAATTGCCAAACAGATCCTCCACATCTTTCAACCAAGTTCTAGCTTCAACGAACGTTTCAGACCCACTAAAAGGTTTTCCACCCATCGAATGAAAGTCTTTACATATCTTGGAGAAAGCATCTCCATGCGGAGGAATGACTGGAGCTGGGGGAGGAGGAGGAGGAACGTCGGCCTGACCCGCGGCAGCGGCCCTAGCCTCGAGATATTGACGAAACCAACTGGGTACATGAACACCCTCTGGTATCTCAGATGCTCCAGACATGCTGAAAAGAAAAAAGGAAGTGTTTCAAAACAAGGGAAGCGAAAGAGAGATGTATGGCTTGTGGGGATTATGCTCTTTAAAGTAAACTTTCCTTGAAAATAGCTTCTTTAAAACAAGTTTTTGAAAATACTTTCTAGGAAAATAATACTTTTGAAAACACTTTTCAAAACTTTTTATCTGTTCTTGTAACCATAGCACTGATACCACGTGTAACACTCCATGTCCATTAATGTCACTCTCAAAGGGAGTGCATCAATGTCCATGAAGCGTTATTGTTGTATAGAACAGATAAATTACAAGAATAAATAAATAAAACAACACAGCGGAAGATAAAACTTATTTCATAGCATCATAACTCAAAACAAGCTTACATAAGTAGTTTCCAAAACCATTACAACAGGATCAATAGCCATTTCCAAAAACTTCAAAGTGCATAAAGAAGCAAATACTTGAATAACATAAATACATAAATCCCCACTGAGCATAAGCAAAGCCATAAAGATGAGAGAGTCCAAAGCGATACATCTACTCTTTTCAAGCAACTGAAGGAAATCAGCACTAAGCTGTAATATTCCCTCCTTGCAAACCTGAGGGGGGGAAAGAAAAGAGGTGGAAACAAGCGGGTCAAACATAAAGTCTGGCGAGTCCAGTAATTTTAACAAATAGTAGGTAAGGTAAATGATCAAGACATAAATAGGCATCATGATATGGCTGTAACATAGATATGGTAGATAAAAAGGATGGATAAGATGATTTCGTTCCTAAGTACTAAGACAATCCTACACCTTGGCTAAGCGAACAACCCTCCAAGTACTAACCCCGAAGACTGAAGTCAAAATCAGACTAGCACCCAAAAGGACTATCCAACTCAACCAACATGTATTTCATTAAACTGCACTTTTGTTAAGTTACACCACATTACTTAATTACACCGCACATTTATTAGTCTCTTTTACTCAAGGTTGATCCCTTCCCACTAGCTGTACCCACATGACAAACTTGGTAGTTACTTGTACCTAGCTGCTATCATAGGTGCCGGATTGCTCCTACCACCGCTAAGGTACCCTTACTCTACCCATTCGATCGGCTCCTTAAACCCCGTAGGCACCCATGCTGGCCCTACAGTGGGGTGTATCACTCCCCAAAGTGGCAACCCCGATACCAACATGAAATGCACGGCCATACCTACACGATGCAACAACGTCTTACCTACCAGCCCGGGCCCATGCACGCACATGAACCCGTTGGACTTGTGTTGCCACCGTTATTCACGTTTTGACCTCTTATATTCAAGCCCAGTAAGCATGCCCCAACCCCGGCCTAGTACCGGGCCAAATTAGATACTCAATCGGGTTACTGGTTGAAATGGGTCCCCATCCGACACAAGCCTCCCACTAGGTTTTTTTCCCCACTTAACCATTTTAATTTAAATGTCCATGTCTTACACATGCTACGGTTAAGTCCATACTTACATGTCATAATTTACATGCCTAATCTTATTCCGGTTAAGTCCATATTTACATGTCATCATTTACATGTCACCCCACTTAACCCTCTAACCATATCCATGTCTTATTATGGTTAGTATTCCTTAATTCATTCCTTATGACGAACGGTGCATGACCTCCCACATTAGACCGAACACTTTGTGGCCGCTGAATTTGCCGGGCGGTTCCGGGCAGTCTTACACCACAAACCGGGTCTAACCTCGTGTCACCCATCATTACGCCTATAATTCATGCCTTTGACCTCTCACATTAGACGTCCAATTGTGGCAGCTGGATTTGCCGGGCGGTTCCGGGCAGTCTTTCACAACAATTGTGCCTAACCTCATGTCAAGGGTTTATTAATAATCGTATTTCACCCAAACCCCAATTTTCATGTCATGTGTTTCCAATTCAACATATAATCATGTTTACACTTTTTGCCTATTCCAACTTGTCACTAATTTCACTAATTACATATTAATTAGCCTCAATTACAAATTTTCAATTATAGGCAATTTCATCAATTCCATGTAATTCATACCCAAATATGCCAATTTCACATATTATCCAATTATCCAAAATATCCAATAATATCCAATTTCCCATATTTCACATATCCCCATCATTCCCACGTATTCGCATTTGCGCGTATTTTTAACATAGGCTCGAAGGTAGCCTAGATCCAAAAATAAAAGGAATGGGGATAAGAAGAGAGAATCAAATCATAGAAAATTGGAATTAACATCACGAAATAAAGGGGCATTTAAACTAGCATAGAGGCATAATAACAGATTCAACATGAATAAACTGATAAAAGGTATGAACTTTACATAGAAGCATAGGCATATGATGACATGAATCAAAAAGATGAAGACTTGGTGAGATTTTCATTACAAACATATATGAATCCTTTTTACAACTTTTTCATGTTACTTTAATCCCATTAAATTTGTGAAAATAACTGTACTCACCTTTCGTGGCTTAAGAAAAGTATTAACGAATTGAAATTGGTGTAGAAACGTTGCGGTGATGTTGGTTGATCTTCTTTAATTGTTGTTGAAGCTCTAAACTTTGATTTGAATTGTGTATGAACACTTGAGATTTGATTAGAGGCGGCGGCTAGGGTTTAGGAGAGAGTTTGACAGCATAATGGTGTCATAGATAATATTTATGAATTAGGGTTAGGTCTTAGGGTGTATATATAAGTGTAGAGAACCATTTAGGGCCTTAGATTTAACCCTAGAACACGCCTGAACCGTCCAAATCGTCAAAACACATCACTAGGCCAAATTTTCGGGTCTGGAAAACCTAGGGAGATCGACCCCCAGGTCGACCTATCCGATCAGATCGACCCCCAGGTTGACCCCTAGTCGACCTGGGTCCTGGGCGGGAATTTTCCTGCCCAGCCCGGGTGCCTGCAATTTCGAATTTGAATTTTCTGGTGGGTTAAACTTTAATTAATTTTGCTCAATTAGTCAAACTTCCGAGGCCCGTAACTTCCTCATACGAAGTCCGATTTACGCAAACTCGGACTCTATCTCAAGCAGAATTCCGAGGCGATCACAATGGCGCTACCCATTTCCCTTAATTTCTCTTTTAAAAATTTAGTGTTCTTAAATTTAGTTAATTCAATCATTCAAAATTCAGGGTGTTACAGAACCTGTTGGGGGAATGGAAGAAAGGAGGAGAAACAAAAGGGTCAGACATAAAGTATGGCGAGTTTAGTTACTTTTAGCCAGTAAATAAATAAAAGTAACATGATAGGCATATAAATGGATAAGGGAGATCACTACATAAATGGCAGGTGTGACAAGGTAGACAGGATAAGGTGCATATGCTTCTAATGATTATTCTGCACTGTTACTAGTATATCCAGAAATAGATGATCCCTTCAACTATAAGGTGGTAGACTTAGGTATACGTCTAAATGTATCCTAACTACTACCCTAATCGATCGACTCCCTAACCCTCGTAGATACCTTGTGTTGGCCCCACAATAGGAGGTATCACTTCCTAAAGTGGCAACCCCTCGTCGTAATAATGTGCACAACCATATCTACAAGTGTCAAGGTCGTCTTATCCCCTTCTGCCTGGCTCATGCACGCACATGGCTCGGTCGGTTTGCGCCGCCCACACCGTCCTCTACGTTTGGATCTCTTACAATCAGCCAGTAAGCGTACCCTTCTCCGCCTAGTATGGAGTACTTTGTTCGATACCTACTCCGAGTTACTGACTGAAATGGGTTCCACATAATATGATTCAAGCTCTCCCCTTTGTATTGTATCCCCTACTAAGTTTTCACTGACTATGTATACCACTAGGTGTCTTTAATTACATAGTCTTATTTATTTCTACCAGTTATGCTTACCCTAAAGGGTGTCTTTAATTACATAACTTTGTTATTTCCTCTGGTTATGTATACCACTAGGTGTCTTTAATTACATACCTAATTATTTCCTCCGGTCATGCATACCACTAGGTGTGTCTTTAATTACATTACCTTAACGAGTTAAGTTTGTGGGCCGATATGTGAATATTACTCATCCCCCTCTTCAGACTTACTTAACCCACCCTTCAACCATATTTACTTAACCCCCAACTTAAATTTAAGTTCATACAATCCCTATGGATTAACTTAGGTTAAGTAGTCCAATTCAGTACCATGTCCGTTTACGGTTTCATAATGGGCCAGACCTCCCACATTATGCCTACAACATGTGGATGTTGGATATGTCGGCCAGGTCCGGGGAGACTTATTCCACAGTTGGGCCTAACCTTGTGTCGTAGCCCGATTCGTATTTATGTACATAGACCTCCCACATTAGGTTCAACATTAGTGGCTGCTGGATATGTCGATGGGGTCCAAGCAGACTTCCGCCACTAATGCAACCAAACCTCGTGTCACAAGTACAATTACAATTCCTAATTGTAATCACTAGACATTCCATTTTTAATTAATAAACAAATTAATTAATCCTTTTCTTTTATAGGTGTCAACATCTATTTTACCCAATAATTTGAATTACATGTCCAAAAATGTTCATATTCAAATTATGCCATTTTTAGCCCTTTTTTCCCCGTTCCTTAACTAGCGCCCTCACAAAATTGGCAACATGCTTAGGCTAGACAATAGCTTAGTCATAAATGATAATAGGGAAAATAATGGGAACATATATAAAATGATCATCTTGTCATAAACATAAACTTGCATGGTAATAAGGGGAACATACATACTGGCATGGACATGAAATTGTCATCATAACATGGCGGACGTAAAACTGATGAAAGGTTGGCAATCAATGACTATGATGTCACAATAAGCATAATAAGATCTAAATTAGAAATTTATATGTCCAATCAGTTTAGATCTAACATGATAATCACAAGGTGATAAATTAGATCACATAATTCAGATCTAGAAGTTAAGATAGTCTAACATGATAACATAAGGTGATAATTTATATCAGATAAAATAGATCTAACATGATGACATAAGGTGATAGTTTAGATCACATAAAATAGATCTAACATGATATCATAAGGTGATAATTTAGATCACATAAAATAGATCTAACATGATATCATAAGGTGATAATTTAGATCACATAAAATAGAACTAACATGATATCATAAGGTGATAATTTAGATCACATAAAATAGATCTAACATGATAACATAAGGTGATAATCTAGATCTGTCTAACAGTTCCAATGCCCACATAAATTAGATCTACTAGTTTAGAAATAGCAATGCCCACATAAATTAGATCTACTAGTTTAGAAATAGATCTACACACATCCACATCATAGCATGTCATAAAAGTTACAATTAAGATAAAGGTTTAGATCCAATCCTAACCAATTCAAGGTGATATATATTCATGATTTACCTAAATGATTAGATCTATCTAATGATATAACTGTCCAAATTAACAGATCTATATCAACCACAATATAGTATCAAACCAAGATCCACAATAATAACATAGTAGAACAATCACAATTGAATTGGATCTAGAGAAATAGATCTATCATGACATATCATAAGATCTAACAATAACATAGATTCAAGGTTTACAACGCATCCAAATCACAGTCTTTCATAATTCACTTTTATTTATCTAAACCTAAAAGCAACTAGAAACTCACTGTGATTAGATTGCTAAGATGATAGAAAAGAGGTTAGTGCTAAGTCTATGCTTGAATCTCAGAATTTGATATACTTTATTTGATAGAAGAAGAGGAGAGACCCTAGTTGTGACGGCCCGTCCCGCACCAACCGACATTTACTCCAAAAGTGCGTTGTACACATGTCCAGTTAGCACGGAACAGGTCGTGAGAAGGAAAAGGGAAGAAGGAAATGAACATACAAAGAACCTGTAGAATGTCTCACAGCGCATACAATAAAATATAATAATAACATACTTGACATAAAACAGGTGAGACAGTGCATAAGCTGAAAACCAGAACTAAACATCATAGCAGCGGAAATCCAAAATACAGCTTATTACAACTTTCAAACTGTCTCAAAGCAAAAGTAAGATAAAGGAGGTACACTACTAATGCCCAAGTAGCGACCACCAACGACACAGGGAGAATATATATATCATACGTGGAAGCCTCCTGCCCGCCTCCGAATCAGCTACTCGCGCATCACCAGCTAACCTGTCTCTAGTCTGCTCGTGTGAGCACCCAGAGTAATAAGAGAAGACATAAAACTCTGGGTCAGACATAAAGCCTGGTATGAGCGATAAGCATCTAAAGTGAACAATAACAGGTAGACTAAAACATACCTGAACCTGGACCTGCAACCAAAGAGTTAGCACTACATACTGTACAACACTCTAAGGTACCATATCAAACGGTGTAAAGATACGGAGGTGGGGGAGGTGTGCATGTCATAGGGATGGCAAACAATCAAACATAGCATCCATCCTCACATCTCTCACTCAGTGCGTAAAGCATACGATATTCACCACTTCGATCACCCAACATGCCTTGCTACGATCACTCTGCCCCATGAAGTCATAAATGGCTTCACTGCACTGATAACGTAGCCACTAATTCCTCGCTATGTCCACTTGCCCCATGGAGTTATTCACCCCATCTGCGCTGGCTCATAGCCTTACCAATCCTTACTATGTCCACTTGCCCCATGGAGTTGTTCACCCCATCTGCGCTGGCTCATAGTCTTACTACGCATCACCTTGCCCCTCAGGTCATAATGACCCTACTGCACTGATAACGTAGTCTTGCTACCATCACCTTGCCCCTTAGGTCATAATGACCCTACTGCATTGATAAGTAGCCATCATTCATTTTCAGTGGTGAATCGAAGTTATGAACGTCGACAACTCCTTAGCACACGTCCCGCAGCAAAGTCCAACCATGAAGTGAACTCATTGGTTCCCAACTGGATCCTGAGCTCTAACTTCGCATATTGGACTACCTTTGCATCTCGGGTTATTGGTCAATACTGGGTCGGGTCGGGTTCCTCCTCAAGCCATCGGTTCGGGTTGGGTATCCTCCATCTGTTCGGGTCGGGTCTTCTTCTAGTGCGGTTCGGGTCGGGTGTCCTCCATCAGTTCGGGTCGGGCGTTTCTCCTCGGTTCAAGTCGGGTGCCACTCCCCCTCCAGTTCATGCTTCCGCTCCGATCCGCCTCCTCATCCTTTACGTGCTTCGATCCGATCCATCCTCCTCTATCCGCTCCGGTCCCTACTCCCTAATCCGATCTGATCCCAGTTCAGCGAGCGTGGCCTTCCTTTTTGCCACTTTTCCCAAGTGCTGGATTCCGATCCGATCGAATTCCTTGCTCAGTTCAACATATCCAATCCGAGCCCCATATCCGATCCGATCCGATCCGAAACCTGCACTGTTTTCTGAAACTGTTCCAGCAAGTGTTTACGCCATTCGACGACGTTTTCGACCATTCTAACTATTGAAACCAATCACAAAGCATTTCATACAGTCATAGCAACATGCATAATCAACCACAAACATCAAAACATCAATATGATAGGTTAAAATGGATCAAACATACCCAAAATCCCACATTTCCCCTTAAGCATGTTTAGGTGAAACTAATGATAGGATTAGTAAAACTTAACCAAATTAACCCAAATTCATATCAGAGGTCTAAAACATCATTTAAGAATTTATGAACATTTTTCCCGAATTTTATCATGCTTAAATTCGCTAATTAACACTAATTACCCTTAACTAGCCATAATTAGTGTAAAACTATGCAAATCACTCACCTTAGCCACAAATAAACTAAGATCTGAAATAAATCTCTGATTTGATGCAAATCCCAATCCTAAACAACAGCTCCAATGTTGATTTGGTGTAGATCTTCCTTGATTAGAGGTTGCTAAGCCAAATCCTTGACCAAAAGGTGATTTGGAGGTGATTTAGAGGTTGGAGGCCATTTTTAGGGTTCCTTGGTGATAAGTGGAGGCTAGAAAACTGAAATGGAATGATCCTCTATCTCATTTCAGCCTCCCCATAACCCTAATCCCGAAATGGGTTATGGGCCTACTCACTAATCACCCGATTTGGCCCGGTTAAGCAGTTTTTCACCCTCCAAACATTATTTCAGCCATATCTCCCAAAAGGTAAGCCCGTTTGGCTATTATGACCACTCTACGGAAAGGTAACCCATCAAACGAATCCAATGGAAGTGGTTTCAGGTCAAAATTCCTTCCCAATCAAAAGTTATGGCCAAAACAGTACCAACTTGGGGCAAAATGGTCATTTAAAAATCGACAAAAATCATGAACATGGGAAATGACTCTAATGGATGCTTCCCAAAGTTACATGACCATACGACTTCATACGGGAAAGAAATAAATATTCTACGATCCCCCGATGCGTAGAATGCGGGTCATTACACTCTCCCCCCCTTAAGAAATTTCGCCCCCGAAATTCCCTAATCAAAACATACACAAAGATCCCGCATGCCTATCAATCATAAAACAACAATCAAACATGCAAAACAAGCAAAACAAATCTACCCTAGCATGCGGAAAAACTAAATTACGAAGTAAGTCTTACCAGGCAAAGAGTTCTGGATATGCCTTCCTAATGCTCTCCTCTGTCTCCCAAGTACAATCATTCTCGTTCTCGCCCCACTGAACCTTGACTAGCTTCACCGCCTTCCTTCGAAGTTGCTTCGTATCGTGCCCCACAATACGAATCGGCTTGCGGTTCCCAACCGCCTCGGGTTCTACTTCGAAGTCCTCTAACTCATTAGGTGAAATAGTCATATCTGAGTCGTGAACGAACTTCCTTAGTTGGGAAACATGAAATACATTGTGAACTCCCGCCATTTTCTCTGGTAAGCCAACTCTATACACCAAATTCCCGACTAATTCAAGAACAGGGAATGGGCCAACAAATCTTGGTGCCAACTTGCCTCTCCTGCCAAATCGAATCACGCTCCTCAACGGAGAGATCTTGACAAACACCAAGTCACCGACGGAGAATTTCAAGTCTCTTCTCGTCTTATCAGCATAACTCTTCTGCCTATCTTGGGCAGCTTTCATTCGTTGCTGAATGATCTTGATCTTATTGGAAGTTTCCCTCACCACATCTGGTCCAAGCACAAACTTCTCGCCAGTCTCTATCCAACATGATGGTGAGTTGCATGGTCTTCCGTACAAAGCTTCATATGGAGCCATACCGATACTGGATTGGTAGCTATTATTATATGCAAACTCTACTAGATGCAAATGGTCATCCCATGATCCACCAAAATCCAATATACATGCTCTCAAGAGATCTTCCAATATACGATTCACCCTCTCCGTCTGACCGTCGGTCTGAGGATGATATGCGGTACTGAGATGTAATCTTGACCCTAGAGCCTCTTGTAAGCTCTTCCAAAACCCACTAGTGAACAACGGGTCTCGGTCACTCACAATGCTTTTGGGCACTCCATGAAATCTCACTACCCACTTCATATACAATTCTGCCAACTTGGCTGCCGTTCTGGTCGATTTGACTGGTATAAATCTTGCACTTTTAGTCAATCGATCCACAATTACCCAAATGCTATCATATCCCGATCTAGTCCTTGGTAAACCATCGATGAAATCCATCGAGACTTGCTCCCATTTCCATTCGGGAATTTCTAATGGTTGCAACAACCCACTAGGCTTCTTTTGCTCGGCTTTAACTAGCTGGCAATTCATGCATTTGGATATAAACTTCCCAACGTCTCTTTTCATCCCTTCCCAGTAGTAAGTCTGTCTCATGTCTCGATACATTTTATTACCACCGGGATGTATAGTCAGTTTTGAGTGATGACATTCTCTAAGCACTTCATCCCTCAAACCATTCACGTTGGGCACAACTAGTCTTCCATTCTTTCGAAGCCATCCATCTCGATCAAGCCCATACGCATTCATCTTCTCACCGTCGATATCCATCTCTAACTTGGAGATGATTTCCAATAGAGTAGGATCGTTCCTCTGGCTGGAACCAATCCGCTCTATCAAAGTGGGTCTGATCGTCAAACTAGCTAGCATAACTGGATCCAATTCGCACTTTGGTCTGAAATCAAACCCCGCGATATACTCCAGTTGCTTCTACTCAAAAAACATTGCCCCTAAACTGGCATGTCTCCTACTCAAGGCATCGGCTACCGCATTACCTTTCCCAGGTGTGTATGCGATATCAAAATCATACGAAGCCAAGAACTCTAACCATCTCTGCTGACGGAGATTCAGATCTTTCTGAGAGAAGAGATACTTTAACGATTTATGATCGGTAAACAACTCAAATCATTCTCCCAAGAGATAGTGTCTCCACATCTTCAGCGCAAATACAATCGCTGCCAATTCCAAATCATGGGTAGGATACTTCTTCTCATGCGGCTTTAGCTGTCGACTAGCATAAGCTACAACCCTACCTTCTTGCATCAATACTGCACCCAGTCCGGTACCACAAGCGTCCGTGTATACCGTCATCTCTTCATTCCCTTTAGGAATGACTAACACTGGCGCACGCGTCAACTTCTCCTTTAGACTCTTGAAGGCATCCTCACACACTCCGTCCCAGACGAAGGACTGATTCTTCTTAGTCAATTGAGTCAACGGTGCTGCTATCTTGGAGAAGTCCTGGATAAACTTACGATAATATCCAGCTAATCCCAAGAAACTTCTTACATCCGTTACATTCTTGGGTGTAGGCCAATCCTGTACCGTAGCCACCTTCGCAGGGTCCACGGCAATACCACTCTCTGAAACAACATGACCCAAGAATCTCGCTTCCCTTCTCCAAAAATGACACTTAGAGAATTTCGCTTTCAATTGGTGTTTCCTCAACACCTCCATCACTATCCTCAAGTGTCCCTTGTGTTCCTCCTCTGTCCTTGAGTAAACAAGGATATCATCCACGAACACAAGAACAAACTTATTCAACTGATCTCTGAATACTCGATTCATAAGATCCACAAAGTAGGCTGGTGCATTGGTCAACCCAAACGGCATGACCAACCACTCATAAAATCCAAACGGCGTCCTAAATGCCGTTTTTGGAACACTCTCATCCGCTACTCGAAGCTGATGAAATCCTGTCGCGAGGTCCAACTGGGAGAACACTCTTGCTCCTTCCAGTTGATCAAACAAATCATCTATCCGCGGTAGAGGATACTTATTCTTCCTCGTTACCTTATTCAACTCGCGATAGTCCACACACAAACGAAGGGAACCATCTGCCTTAGTGGTAGACACAACTGGTGCTCCCCACTCGGAGACACTCCTTCTAATAAATCCCTTCTTCAAAAGATTGCTGACTTGCACCCCGAGCTCTCGCTGCTCCCTTGGTGCCATACGACGAAGTGGCATCACTATAGGTCTGGCATCTTTCACTAAATCAATACGGAACTCAATCTCTCGGTGTGGTGGAAGCCCGGTCACCTCCTCGAAGACGTCCGGATACTGGCCAACCACGAGCACATCTGACAACTCATCCTGCGGGATGTCGAGGGAATTTACAAAACTAGCCATAACCCCATCACTAGGTAGACTACCAAACACTACCCTCCGCCCATCATCCGCCCTCACTGTCACCAAAAAGCCCTCACAGTCTACCACCACCCCGTATCTTCGGAGCCAATCGACTCCCAATATAATGCCATACCCAGTAAAGCCCAAAACAAAGAAATCACATACAAACATACATCCATAACTCGATAAGACCAAATTCCTGCAAATCATACTAAGGCTAGTCGAACCACCAATCGGGTTCGTCACAACCAATGGTCTATCGACTATCTCGGGTTCCAGTCCCAACCTATCTACCAGGTCACTAGATATGAAGGAACGGGAAGCCCCAGTATCAAACAAAACTCGAACTGGTATATCATAAATAGAAAGCATACCTTGAATAACAACATTCTTTCCTTTCTCCGCCGCAGTTGGGGCATTCGACGAAGAAGGAACAGCATCAATAGCATATGCTTTCACAATCTGCTTCTCTTTAAGAGGTTGCGGACACTTATCCTTCTGATGTCCCACTTGACCACAGTTGTAGCACTTCCTTTCCGCTGGCTTGGCCCGACATTCTTTAGCATAATGGCCCTTCTTACCACAGCTGAAGCACTCAACATCCTTCTTGCTCTTTTTCTGGCCACCTTTAGATTGGTCCTGCTTCCTCTTATTCTGAGAGTTATTTTTGCCTCCACCGCCTGCTTGCGGTTTTGGCCCTTCTGCAGATGTAGCCTCGGTCTTTGACTTAGGGTAAAGACTTTCTGATCTCAAAGCTTTCCCCACAATCGATTCAAAAGTCTCATCGATGTGGTTGATAAGCCTTTCCCCCAAGTATCCATCCAAACCAGTAATGAACTTCTCATTCTTCTTCTCAGGAGTGTCAATAAGAGACAGTCCATACTTCGACAAAGTGTCAAACTCAGCAATATAATCAGAAACTGCCCTTCCGTTCTGCTTGAGTTCCAAGAACCTCTTAAACAACACTGACTTCTGGGCAGCTGGAATAAACTTCTCGCTAAAGCGAGCCTTAAACTGATCCCAAGTAACCTGATCTTCTGGAGTAGCTGTTCTAATGGCATTCCACCAATTCATCGCTCGCCCTTGCAGCTGACGATACGCTAGCCTTCTCTTCATCGCATCCTCAAGACCCAAGTCATCGAAGATACGATCACAGCTATCCATCTAATCTTGAACATCTGTGGCCGACTCCGTCCCGTGGAACGGCTTCCCACCAAGGTTAGTGTAATCCTTGCACAACTTGGCGAAATCGACCCTAGGCGCCTGGACTACTGGGCCAACACTAACTCCGGGATTGGGAACTGCCCCTTGCACTTCTCTAAGCATGTCTCTCATGAGGTCGGTAAACATCGCCCTCATGTCAGCAGCATTCCCATTATTGGTTCCCCTACCAACACCTCTAGCTATCGGCTCATCGTCAATCCGTAAAAGGAGAAACGATTAACGACCCCATAGTGGTGCTAGTGCAGTACGACTTCATTCTTACACTACTAATAGTATATATATATAGCTTTCGAAAACCAAAGTAATCACAAATACGCGCTCTCATATACGTACTATCCCTCCCTAGTGTCTTTCCCTAGGTTAACTACGCAACCTAGAGCTCTGATACCAAGTGTGACGGCCCGTCCCGCACCAACCGACATTTACTCCAAAAGTGCGCTGTACACATGTCCAGTTAGCACGGAACGGGTCGTGAGAAGGAAAAGGGAAGAAGGAAATGAACATACAAAGAACCTGTAGAATGTCTCACAGCGCATAGAATAAAATATAATAATAACATACTTGACATAAAATAGGTGAGACAGTGCATAAGCTGAAAACCAGAACTAAACATCATAGCAGCGGAAATCCAAAATACAGCTTATTACAACTTTCAAACTGTCTCAAAGCAAAAGTAAGATAAAGGAGGTACACTACTAATGCCCAAGTAGCGACCACCAATGACACAGGGAGAATATATATATATCATACGTGGAAGCCTCCTGCCCGCCTCCGAATCAGCTACTCGCGCATAACCAGCTAACCTGTCTCTAGTCTGCTCGTGTGAGCACCCAGAGTAATAAGAGGAGACATAAAACTCTGGGTCAGACATAAAGCCTGGTATGAGCGATAAGCATCTAAAGTGAACAATAACAGGTAGACTAAAACATACCTGAACCTGGACCTGCAACCAAAGAGTTAGCACTACATACTGTACAACACTCTAAGGTACCATATCAAACGGTGTAAAGATACGGAGGTGGGGGAGGTGTGCATGTCATAGGGATGGCAAACAATCAAACATAGCATCCATCCTCACATCTCTCACTCAGTGCGTAAAGCATACGATATTCACCACTTCGATCACCCAACATGCCTTGCTACGATCACTCTGCCCCATGAAGTCATAAATGGCTTCACTGCACTGATAACGTAGCCACTAATTCCTCGCTATGTCCACTTGCCCCATGGAGTTATTCACCCCATCTGCGCTGGCTCATAGCCTTACCAATCCTTACTATGTCCACTTGCCCCATGGATTTGTTCACCCCATCTGCACTGGCTCATAGTCTTACTACGCATCACCTTGCCCCTCAGGTCATAATGACCCTACTGCACTGATAACGTAGTCTTGCTACCATCACCTTGCCCCTCAGGTCATAATGACCCTACTGCATTGATAAGTAGCCATCATTCATTTTCAGTGGTGAATCGAAGTTATGAACGTCGACAACTCCTTAGCACACGTCCCGCAGCAAAGTCCAACCATGAAGTGAACTCATTGGTTCCCAACTGGATCCTGAGCTCTAACTTCCCATATTGGACTACCTTTGCATCTCGAGGTTATTGGTCAATACTGGGTCGGGTCGGGTTCCTCCTCAAGCCATCGGTTCGGGTCGGGTATCCTCCATCTGTTCGGGTCGGGTCTTCTTCTAGTGCGGTTCGGGTCGGGTGTCCTCCATCAGTTCGGGTCGGGCGTTTCTCCTCGGTTCGGGTCGGGTGCCACTCCCCCTCCAGTTCATGCTTCCGCTCCGATCCGCCTCCTCATCCTTTACGTGCTTCGATCCGATCCATCCTCCTCTATCCGCTCCGGTCTCTACTCCCTAATCCGATCCGATCCCAGTTCAGCTAGCGTGGCCTTCCTTTTTGCCAATTTTCCCAAGTGCTGGATTCCGATCCGATCGAATTCCTTGCTCAGTTCAACATATCCGATCCGAGCCCCATATCCGATCCGATCCGAAACCTGCACTGTTTTCTGAAACTGTTCCAGCAAGTGTTTACGCCATTCGACGACGTTTTCGACCATTCTAACTATTGAAACCAATCACAAAGCATTTCATACAGTCATAGGAACATGCATAATCAACCACAAACATCAAAACATCAATATGATAGGTTAAAATGGATCAAACATACCCAAAATCCCATATTTCCCCTTAAGCATGTTTAGGTGAAACTAATGATAGGATTAGCAAAACTTAACCAAATTAACCCAAATTCATATCAGAGGTCTAAAACATCATTTAAGAATTTATGAACATTTTTCCCGAATTTTATCATGCTTAAATTCGCTAATTAACACTAATTACCCTTAACTAGCCATAATTAGTGTAAAACTATGCAAATCACTCACCTTAGCCACAAATAAACTAAGATCTGAAATATATCTCTGATTTGATGCAAATCCCAATCCTAAACAGCAACTCCAATGTTGATTTGGTGTAGATCTTCCTTGATTAGAGGTTGCTAAGCCAAATCCTTGACCAAAAGGTGATTTGGAGGTGATTTAGAGGTTGGAGGCCATTTTTAGGGTTCCTTGGTGATAAGTGGAGGCTAGAAACTGAAATGGAATGATCCTCTATCTCATTTCAGCCTCCCCATAACCCTAATCCCGAAATGGGTTATGGGCCTACTCACTAATCACCCGATTTGGCCCGGTTAAGCAGTTTTTCACCCTCCAAACCTTATTTCAGCCATATCTCCCAAACGGTAGGTCCGTTTGGCTATTATGACCACTCTACGGAAAGGTAACCCATCAAACGAATCCAATGGAAGTGGTTTCAGGTCAAAATTCCTTTCCAATCAAAAGTTATGGCCAAAACAGTACCAACTAGGGGCAAAATGGTCATTTAAAAATCGACAAAAATCATGAACATGGGAAATGACTCTATTGGATGTTTCCCAAAGTTACATGACCATACGACTTCATACGGGAAAGAAATAAATATTCTACGATCCCCCGATGCGTAGAATGTGGGTCATTACACTAGTTCAGTTCAGACTCCGGCAGAGATTGGCTGCCATGACTTGTAATGAAGAAATATGTGAAATAGCTATATATTTATAGCTGCAGTACTCTCTGGAGCCGACTTCCACATAAGCCCTAGGGTAAAATCAGGTCGCGGGTCGCCTCCCACTTGGGAAAAGGCCCGAACACCCAAAAACTATTCTGGACGCACTTTACAGCTGTGCCAGTGCAAAATTGCTTAGCGCACTTGGCAAGTGCGCCAATTATATCTGGTTTTGATTTTCAACTTTTTATCGTTCGTAACTTCTTCATATGTTATCCGTTTTACACAAACTCGGTGTTTATCCTGACCAGAATTTCGAGACAAACGTAATGATGTAGTCTGTTTCCCTTGATTCTTAATATTAAATTAATTATTCTTTAATTTATCCTCTTTAATGTTAACAAAATTACGGGGTGTTACATTCCCCCTACTTAAAGGATTTCGTCCCTGAAATCTCCAAGTTGAGAAGAATGCATATCCTACCATCCATCATCCATCTACTCATCCATCAATCACTGGTATCCATTGTCCTTAAGGATTTATAATGCTTTTATGAATATATGCAAAGTTGTGTGTTTTTGTCCCAACACTAATGTGAAGATCAGGCGGTCTACTGATTCAGTTGACCTCCTTAATGCAATGTATGTTAGTGCCATGAATCCAATATGTATGCAAATAATCCTATTATAACATATAAGCTCTACATGTGTGCACACTCATTCATCCAAATGCAACATCCATATGCTTGTTCATCCATTTCCATCCATAAAAGAAAAGAAAATGCACACACATCCATATGCAGTATGAGAGTGATTGAGCCGATCTTAGTGCCTAATGTGTGTGTATATGCGTCCACAGGCAACCACTAGCAAACACTTGCATCTACTTGCATCCATCAAACATAACATATTTCAAACACATGTTTACATCCATAGGATTCCTATCTAAAGGTCGAAAAATACTATGGATTAGATATACTCAAATGAATAGAAACAAGTACTGATAAAGCTTTGGAAAAAGGAGTTAAGAACATACCCTCGAAGAGAAAAGGGTACGAAGCACGAATCTTGTCTTCGGTCTCCCAAGTCGTATCCTCTGGGTTATCTCCCCATTGAACCTTTAGCAACTTGAGCCCTTTATTACGTAGCTTTTTAACTTCTGATCTAAGAATATGGGAAGGAACTCGCCTGACTGTCGCCTCCCGTTCCACTTCTACCTCTTCCAGTATACTCGGCTCAACAACTTCCGCGGTGTCATGCAAGCATTTTCGTAGACGAGAAACATGGAAAACATCATGAACACTAGATAGATTTTCAGGAAGCTTTACTTTATAGGCAATTTGGCCAATCCTCTCGGTTACCAAAAATGGTCCCACAAACCTAGGTGCCAACTTCCCTACAGATCCGAAGCCAACCACATTCCTCAAAGGTGACACTTTGATTAAAACGAAGTCTTCTACTTCAAATTCGAGGTCAATCCTTCTCTTGTCTGCATAGGATTTCTGCCTATCTTGAGCTATCTTCATCCGCCGTCGAATAGGGTCAATCTTTTCGGACGTTTCTCTAACCATATCTGGTTCAAGTAGTAATCTTTCTGTAGATTCCCACTAACAAGTTGGTGATGTATAGGGTCATCCGTATAATGCTTCGAAGGGTGTCATGCCGATGCTAGCTTGATAACTGTAATTATAGGCAAACTCTACCAAAGGAAGATGCTCTTCCCAAGTCCGTTCGAAGTCTACGATACACAGCCTCAAAAGATCTTCGAGAATCCTGTTTACCCTCTCTGTCTGTCCATCGGTCTGAGGATGATAAGAAGTGCTCAAACACAATTGTGTACCTAATGCTTCTTGCAAGCTCCTACAAAATTCACTGGTGAAGATGGGGTCATGATCGCTCATGACGCTAGAAGGTACTCCAAGAAAACGAACTATCTCACACATATAAATTGCACGATGCCGTCCTCTTACTCTTAACTGGAATCAAGTGAGCGCTCTTAGTGAGTCGATCCACCACAACCTAGATACTGGTATTGCCTTTCTTCGATCTAGGCAAACCATCTATGAAATCCATATAGACACTCTTTCGTTTAGAGATGCTCTCCCATTTCTACTGTGGAACCTCCAACGGATGAAGTAATCTACCGGGCTTCTTTTGCTCAGCTTTGACTTGCTGGCAAACTAAACGTTGAGAAATAAATTCGGCCATATCTTTCTTCATCCCAGCCCAAAAGAAAACCCTCTTCATGTCCCTGTACATCCTATCACCGCCTGGATAAATGGTCATCTTAGAATGGTGGGCTTTTTCTGGGACTGAATTTATTAAGCTTCCAGTTGAGGAACACAAAAACTTCCATCTTGTCGCAACCACCCCTTTTCATCTATGGCATATCTGCTGAGGTGACTAGAAGTCTCCTCTCTTCTGAGCTTATCTATGATGTCTGGAATCCGTGGGTCACCTTGTTGTGAAGCTCCTATCTGGTCCTTAAGAGTCGATCGTATCTCCAAGGATGCAAACAAATCAGGCAAAATCTCGATGGAGGGTCTAAAATCAAAAGCTGGTATGAACTCCAAGTTCTCTCTTTCTACAAACAGAGGAATCTGGGCCACCCTCTGCCTACTTAGTGTGTCTGCCACCATATTACCCGTGCCAGTGGTATAAGAAATCTCAAAATCATAAGAAGCTAGAAACTTCATCCACCGCTATTGCCTTAAATTGAGAAACTTCTGCAAGAACGGATACTTGAGAGATTTATGATCGGTGTATAACTCGAACTTCTCTTCAAGTAAACATTGACTCTACATCTTTAACGCAAATACTATGACAGCTATCTCTAGATCATGGGTAGGGCAGTTCTTTTCATGAACTCTCAACTGTCTACCCCTATAACATACTACTTTCCCTTCTTGCGTTAGAACCGCACCAAGCCCTGTACCACACGCATCAATGTAAACAGTAAACCCTTTATTTCCGTCAGGCAAGGTCAAGATTAGGGTTGTTGTCAGAGCCCTCTTCAGTCGTTGGAAAGCAACGTCACAGTCTATATCCCATGAGATTGCCAAGTTCTTCTTCGTCAGCCTGGTGAGTGGGGCTGATATCTTTGCGAATTCCTTAATGAACTTCTTATAGTAACCTGCTAACCCAAGGAAGCTTCTTACCTCGGTTGCATTTTTAGGGACCTGCCAATCTTGTACTGCAACCACCTTCGCGGGATCTACAACTATCCCTTCTTTGGAGACCACATACCCTAAGAACCTCACCTCTTTTCTCCAAAAATGGCATTTGGAGAATTTTTCTTTATGCTGATGGTCACAGAGAGTTTTCAAAACTTCTTTCAAATACTGGGCATGCTCTTCTTCGCTCTTAGAGAAGATCAAGATATCATCAACAAAGACTGCGACAAATTTGTTTAGGAACTCCCGAAAAACCCTACTCATCAAATCAACAAAATAGGTGGGTGCATTCGTCAACCTAAAAGGCATAACTAGCCACTCAAAGAAATCATCTGGAGTCCTAAAAGCAGTCTTATATATGTTGTCCTCAGCCACCCTCAACTGATGAAACCCATGGCCAAGTCTAACTGAGAAAATACCGAGGCACCAACAAGCTGATGAAATAAATCATCAATCCTCGGAAGCAGGTGCCTATTCTTCTTAGTGAGTTTATTCAGCTCTCTATAATCAACACACAAACGAAGCGAACCATCCACCTTAGTTGCAAATACTACTGGAGCACCCCATTCAGATATGCTTCGTCTGATAAACCCTTTCTCAAGTAACTCCCTTACTTACTTACTTAGCTCCCTCCTTTCCCTTGGAGTCATGTGGCGCACCAGCAATGCAACTGGCTTTGCATTGTCCACCAAATTTATACGAAAGTCGATCTCGCGCATTGGAGGTAAACCCCGAACCTCATCAAAAACATGGGAAAAATCCCGGACTATTGGAACAGATTGCAGACCGTCGATAGATGCATCAAGAGACTCTAGGAAACTAAGCATAACCGACCCTTATGGGTCACACGAAATCTCGAGGGTTCTCCCATGACAAGTCAGAAGCCTAACAACCCTCTTTCACAATCCATAATGTCACCATACGTGGTAAGCCAATCCATTCCTAGAATCAACCCAAAATCCATAAACCCGAGTACATACGCGTCGCATTCAAACTCAACGCCTAACATAAATATTTTCAAACCCTTAAAAAAATCATAGATAAATGAGTTGAACCACTAATGGGGTTTAAAACAACTATGGGATCCACTACCATACTAGTGATTAAGTGCAGAGATTCAACTACAGAACTTGATATAAATGAATGTGAGGCACTAGAATCAAAAAGTGTTCTAATAGGATGACTTGAAAGAGAAATCAAACCTTCCATTGAAACTTTTCCACCTCTATCTGGTGCACTAGCCACGAGAGCATTCGCTTTCTCTCCATAGGTTCCTGTCCTTTGACCTTGCCCTTGCTACCTTGGGCACTCCCTAGAACAGTGTTCAACCTCTTCACAAACGAAGCAAGCGTTCTTCCCTTTCCTGCAGTCCTGGGCCAAGTGACCCTCTCGCCCGCAACTATGACACTTCCTCTTACCCATAGCCTTGTCATTCTTTCCTCCCTTCTTCTGTTGTTGTTGCCGTCCTTTCTTGGGCCATAGCTATTATTTTGAACTTTAGCTATGCTCCCTTCCCAGGCCATCATTTTTTCTCATCCTTGGGTTGTGCTCCTTAGCCCTAGCTCCCTTATTCTCCTTTTTACCATATTTGTGTAACAAGCTAACTAGTCTCTCGAAAGCTACCTCCATCGCACGGAAATCCTTACGAAGCTCGAGAAAGTTAGCCGTAGGTGAAACTACTGCGGCTACAGATGGAGGTTAGGCACTTCATTGCCCTTCAACATGTGTCGTAGTTTAGACATGCCTACGACATTATGCCGGAATGGGGACACCTTTCAGGAAGAATCGGTTCCCCTGACAAAAAGGAAAAAGGAATCAAGAGGAGAATCGAGAGATATTACATATGGCTTTGGGGAATATGTTTTTCAAAACAGACTTTTCTTTTTGAAAATGCTTTCTTTTAAAACCTTTTTGAAAATAATTTTCAAAATTTTTACCCAATCTAATAACCTTCAACTCTGATACCAAGTTGACACCCCACGTCCGTTAATGTCACTCACTAAGGGAATGCATTAAGTTTCGTGAAGCGTTATAGGTAAACAGACACAGAATAATTACAAGACAAATATAAATAAGATAGCAGCGAAAATTTAAATTTTTATTTCAACATAAATCATAATACCGTGGTCCATAATACCATAAGTCACTAAAACCATTAAATAAAATAAATTATGTCTTGCATCATCAGAGTACATAAGAATATAAAAACATAATTCCCCAATTAAAAAAGTTAAGTCATAGTAGAGACAAGAACTTGAGCCATACTTCAGAAGTAGCTCCTAGCAAGATGATATCTGAGTCCTGACTAAGCCTGAGTGTTTCCTCCCTGAGAACCTAAGGGGGGAGGAACGGAAGAAAGTAGGAGAAACAAAAGGGTCAGACATAAAGTCTGGCGAGTCTAGTTACTTTTAGCCAGTAAATAAATAAAAGTAACATGATAGGCATATAAAGTGGGTAAGAGAGATCACTACATAAATGGAAGGTGTGACAAGGTAGACATGATAAGGTGTATATGCTTCTAATGATTACACTGCACTATTGCTAGTATATCCAGAAAGAGATGATCCCTTCAACTATAAGGTGGTAGACTTAGGTATACGTCCAAATGTATCTTAACTACTACCCTGATCGATCGGCTCCCTAATCCTCGTAGATACCTTATGTTGGCCCCACAGTAGGAGGTATCACTTCCTAAAGTGGAAAGCCCTTGTCTTAATAATGTGCACAACCATATCTATAGGTGTCACGGTCATTTTATCCCTCTCTGCTCGTCTCATGCACGCACATGGCCCAGTCGGTTTACGCCGCCCACACCGTCCTCCACGTTTGGATCTCCGATAATCAATCAGTAAGCGTGCACCTTCTCCGCCTAGTACAGAGTACTTTGTTTGATACCTACTCCAGGTTACTAACAGAAATGAGTCCCACACAATATGATACAAGCTCTCCCCTTTGTCTTGTATCCCCCACTAGGTTTTCACTGACTATGTATACCAGTAGGTGTCTTTAATTACATAACATTATTTATTTCTACCAGTTATGCTTACCCTAAAGGGTGTCTTTGATTACATAACTTTATTACTTCCTCTGGTTATGTATACCACTAGGTGTCTTTAATTACATAACCTTATTATTCCTCCGGTTATGTATACCACTAGGTGTCTTTAACTACATAACCTTAACGAGTTAAGTTTGTGGGCCCATATGTGAATATTACCCATCCCCCTCTTCAGACTTACTTAACCCACCCCTGAACCATATTAACTTAACCCCCAACTTAAATTTAAGTTCATACAATCCCTATGGATTAACTTAGGTTAAGTAGTCCAATTCCTTACCATGTCCATTTATGGTTTCAAAATGGGCCAGACCTCCCACATTAGGCCTACAACATGTGGATGCTGGACGTGCCTGTCGGGTCTGGGCAGACATATTCCACAGTTGGGCCTAACCTCGTGTCATAGCCCAATTTGTATTTACATACTTAGGCCTCCCGCATTAGGTTCAACATTAGTGGCTGCTGGATATGTCGGTCGGGTCCGAGCAGACTTCCACCACTAATGCAACCTAACCTCCTGTCATAAGTACAATTACAATTCTGAAGTGTAATTACTAGATATTCAATTTTTAATTAATTAATAAATAAATTAATCTTTTCCTTTCATAGATTTTAATACCTATTATATCCAATAATTTGAATTACATATTCAAAAATATTCATATTCAAATTATGCCATTTTTAACCCTTTTTCCCTCGTTCCTTAACTAGCGCCCTCACAAAATTGGAAACATGCCTAGGCTAGACAATAGCCTAGTCATAAACGATAATAGGGAAAATAATGGGAATATAACAAAAATGATCGTCTTGGCATAAACATAAACTTGTATGATAATAAGGTGAACATACATACTGGCATGGACATAAAATTATCATCATAACAAGGTGGACATAAAACTGATGAACGGTTGGCAATCAGTGACTATGGTGTCACAATAAGCATAATGAGATCTAAATTAGACATTTAGATACCCAATCGGTTTAGATCTAACATGATAATCACAAGGTGATAAATTAGATCACATAATTCAGATCTAGAGGTTAAAATAGATCTAACATGATAACATAAGGTGATAATTTATATCACATAAAAAGGATTTAACATGATAACATAAGGTGATAAATTAGATCACATAAAATAGATCTAACATGATATCATAAGGTGATAATTTAGATCACATAAAATAGATCTAACATGATATCATAAGGTGATAATTTAGATCACATAAAATAGATCTAACATGATATCTAAGGTGATAATCTAGATCACATAAAATAGATCTAACATGATAACATAAGGTGATAATCTAGATCTGTCTAACACCTTCAATGCCCACATAAATTAGATCTACTAGTTTAGAAATAGATCTACACACATCCACATCATAGCATGTCATAAAAGCTACAATCTATACTATATTATAATTATTGGGTTCGGTTTCGAAGGCTCTCAGGCATTCTCACGTCAAGTGAAACTTAATCGTCTCATCGTTCAGAATTCCTTTTTTTCTGCGCAAATCAGCCGTTCCTTTTCCCATCGTCTCTTTCAAAATTCCCTTTTTTACGAAACTCTCCCATTCTTCTTTTCTCCTCATAAACCCGATATATCCCAGTCTTCTCCTGATCCATGCTTTCCTCCTGCTGCCGTTAACATCTCCACCTATCCACGTCGTTAACCTAATCTCCTTATTCTTATTGAGTTCGATTAGAAGGATGTTCAACTGCTCTGGTGATTTGACAAGCCTAGCGTCGCTTCCCTCAAACGTTCTGCCTGTAGCTTTCTTACCTCCGATTGCTTCCAAAAGTATTGTGTCGCAGCCTCTGAACGGTCGATTTTAGGTAAAATTTTATTATAACGATCGCCCTCAAATTAATAAGCTTTTACAACTAATCTGGCAATTAGTTGCAATTTAAGGTAATTTAGCCCATCTGAAGTTCAAGAACTCCAAATTTTGTTTTAACGCACAAATTGAATAGGGTGAATTTGCAGTTTAATCAAATCGATTGGTCATTCATGTGTTTAGGCAACTCGAAGAAGTCAAGAATTCGTAAAGAAACTGTTTAGTCGGTAGGCTTCTAATCTGCATACAAATACTTATTTCATTTTTTACTTACAAATTCATTAATTTGTATCTGTTAAATTTGATTTCTGGTAGTAGTCAGCCATGATGAAAATCATTTGAATATGACTACAAGACTTGATTTTTTTTTGTTTCTACAGTTGATGACACTGCTACAGGCCATGAGACTTTGAGGGCGACTGGCATATGGCGGCAGTGAAAAAGCTTTGTTGAAAATTAAGGTAAAGGTGACCTGAAGGTGAAGGTTATTACTGAGTTACTTTAACACTGTTATTTTATATTTGAGTTTTAGTACCTTTATATTGAATACGTAATGGTTTTATTCCTTTTTAACTTTCTATACACTGGATGTAATGCAACAGAGAATTGCAAACAGGGCTGTGATACTTAATCCTTAAACATCCACGAGTTTTCCATGTTAGTTAAAAAGACGTTACAGTTCCATGTGCTGATCGGATAGTATTCAATGATTTTAGATTTTTTTTTTCTCAAAAAGGCTGAATTTTAACGTACATAATCAGGTCCTACCTTAAACTGTATTGGTTTTTGATTGTAAGATGTCTAAAATATAATAATACGTGTTGTAACTTGCGTGAATTTTCTTATTCCCAATTTTTTTTAATACTGTATAAAATATTCTTAAATTAATTGGGATGAACTTTAAAGTTTTCGGTTTAATAATTTTAACTGAAATAAGAAAATGTAATTTCCCTACTTAGATGTCTCATAGGAGGATAGTTTTCCGATTATCATCCAATGAACTTCGCAATTTAATTATTTGCTTTTATTTGAATAAAATGAACGACCGAAATTTCTATTGATTTATGTAGCTTTTTTTATATTTTAATTCACACTGTTTGAAATAATGCTTTATTTAATTACCTACTCTAACAACAACAACAACAAAGCCATATATCCCAAACTAATTACCTACTCTAACAAGTCAAAAAATAATATTAGTTCTGCGAATGGTTTTCCATGCATATTCCGTTCTAATTTTGTTTTTAATAGGACATTTAGAGTAAGAGGGTATGTTTATTTATGAGAAGCCTAAAAATTTCCGTAAATTCAAATCATAGATGGAAATTACTAATTTTAAAAATTTAAGATTAATAAATTCTGATATTATTAGTTAGCAACCACGATTTTTTTTTTTTAAAGATCAATTTATTGGCTTTTGACATTTTTAAAATGCATAAATATCTTATAATCAAATAGGCGATGAATAAAATATTATGTTAATATCACATAAGCCAATATTTCTTCTTTATCTTTATTGTATATAAAAAAATTGTGTGGTTAGTGCGGTATTTATGGCATGTTTTCTTTAACACTACACATGTTATGGTTTCATTTCACATGCTAACCTTGGCAAATCCATCAAACATGAAAACATAAGAATATTAAAAAGTTTGCCCTGTCATATTTGGTAAAGTCAATAGTATTATGTTGTTGATGGAACTAAAGTTTATGTCCATTTTACTTCTAAGACTTCAAAGATAATTAATATTGCAGTGGAAATTTTTTACATGTTGAGAAGCTTTAAGATGTCACGTTAAAATAAGGACCTCTTCACTGTTCTAGCTTTAATTATTTCCAAGTTAAAGAGTTTTCGCTCATCGTTTAATAGGTGTTAGCTACGTTACCCAGTTATTCGCTTAGCATGTGCACATATGCCTCTTAATTATTTCATAGCCTTTTGTCGACAAATATATAAGCATTTAAACTCATCTATTATTTTTACTTTGGAAATAAATCCAATCTGAATACATAGTCAAAGCATTGTGCTAAGAAAATAAAACCTTGATTTCTCTTTTTTGGGCCCATATTAAGGGAACTATTTTAACTAAGTAAATAAATATGCTACCGGTGGATAAACTTTGATGTCGATTTAATGCATAAGTGGTAGCAATAACCATAGCCATTACGAAAACTTTAAGCATACGCCTATGGTTTGGTTCCTTTATTTTTTGTTTTGTAAATTTTTAGAAGCCTGATTTCAGCGAATTACACATGTAATAGACATGATTTAACAGCATAAATAGATTTTTACTTCATGAGCTGTCATAACAAAGATTATGATTTAATTATTATTTTAATGGTTTGCTGAACCTTTGAAATTATTAAAATAACTAACGGTCTGAGTTGTGCTACATTAAAATTATAGTTTTTTTATTGTAATATCTTTGGCATGTTATAAAACAATAAATAATCCACTTTTACTGTCTAAGAGATGTTAAGAAATATTTCACACCCGTACATAGTATGATTATTTTTTTTCCTTATTGTTTGTTTATGGATTCTACTTTAGAAAGGATCTGTTATTATTTTGATGCCCAAGCAGTAGTGATAATCGTGAAAGTCATGAATACTGAATCGCATGCTACAAGAACCTTACATGGTATTATTTATCATTTCTATTTACTAAATGGAAAGCTTTCGGATATTCTCTTCATTATTGGATAAACGGTAAAGAATGATATTTACACAATATGGTATAATTCTGCCAAAATAAGAACTACTTTCAAAACTAAATTTGAACATGAATTCTAATTTCCAAATATTTAACAAATGTTTTATATTTGTGTAATGTGTAAATTAGTTATGTATAGATATAAAAAATTAACGATTAATTTGATTGTAGCATTCCATTGTAGTTACGTAGTCCACTTAGAGAATTTGGCAAACAAGCAATGTGTAAGTTCATAATTTTTAACTAATAGTCGTGTATAAAATATTTTGTTTTATGAAAATTAATTGATTTTTTTTTATTTTTTTCTCTTAAACCTTTATCTTTTGCAATGCAATTGATTTATATGTTTAAATCTTTGGTACATTCAAACATTCGTATGGTAGATTTCATGAACTTTACTTTTTGTAGAGTATGTAAAGAGCTAAACTGTGTTTTTTTATTTCATGAAACAGAAGAATCACGCATGCAGTCATAACAAACATTTAAGTCTGCAATGTATGAGAAACAACCAAGGGTTATTTTTAAAAGTTGAAAATGAATGTTTATACAGTGTTATTGCTTCAATGTGGGAAAACATAATTCATCATCATTGTGTATGACATACATACCACACTATGGTTATACAATTAGATCTGGTGTTTCAAGGACAACAAATGTTTTATTGTGATTAAAAAAAAAACTCTATGAAACTACAAAGGATGACACATTTTACTTATCATGAGAAAATATGTTTGAGAAGCATTAGCTCCAGCATAATGCATGGTTTGACAATCTATTTAAGAACAGACAGAATTGGCCACTTCCATATATAAGAGATCCAGTTTGTACAGACATATATAATGCACAATGGCCAACTTAACCAGTAAACTTAGATTACTCTGGCCTCATGAGCTAAAAAAGAGATATTTACAGTATTTGGGGCACTTAGATTATCATGCGAGCATCATGTAGCAGAAGCAAGCCGATTGTATTGCTGCTCAGAAAAATATTATACTGCCAACTGCAGTAAGAATGTTGAAATAGGCTGCAAACTTATATACTCCAGCGATATTTGCTTTGATTTAGAAAAAATTTAAGTTTGGTTTCTCAACGGACTATTTGGTACAAATGTGAACCAGCAGATAATGTGCATCAGTTCAAGATTAAAATCTAAGACAACCCAAAAAGTATGTAGCAAAAGTCAGCTGTTTAAATGATGTGACAACATGTAGTTGCAATAGGTTTAAATTTGTTGGTATCCAATTTCATCATGTACAAAAAACGCTTAGCATACAAAATGTGGAAGGACTCCTACTAAAATATTTGCAAAAAGGTGGAGAAAAGATGCCAAATTTGGGTCCTTGAGAATTCTCATGTTGAATCCATTATGTGTCTGGAGAAACTACACAATTCTTTGAGCTAAATATTCGTCAAATGGCATCCACAGGCTCTGATTCTCTTGAAGCCCTTATTTTGCAGAGAATCAATTTGATCAACTGATCAACAATTTGCAATCTCGCTAACTTGGTACATCATGTGAATTTCTGTTGTACTTCTTACACACTTGCAAAATACACACAAATTAATTGATAGTTGTAATAAATATAAACATAAATTCTTCATCATGGTTCATATGGTATTTTTTTAAATTTCACGTGATAGCTACATACATGAAAATTTTGAATTAGCCGACTTACATATGTTTTCTCTAAACTGTGAAATACATGCTTCAAACGATTACATCAGTTACAAAAGAATGATCCAATATATACATGGCATGGTTTTCCCATCTTTTTGGTTTAATTTCAAATTCGTAGTTTAGAATGGTACAACTCTACAGTATTTGATGTGCATCAGCTAGTGCTACTTGCAACTATTGATCTTTCTTGCTCTAATGTTTATTAGAAATTAATTTGGAGATGTTTGTTATTTGGATGGCCAATAATAAAATTCTGCTTTGTGATTTAAATTTCTCAATTGCTCTACCCAACGACATTTGTTTAAGAAAGAAGTCAGGAAATGAAGAGGAAGTAGTTTACAAATTATTCATTGGTAGGGGGATGTTATAGATACTTGAATTTACAATGTCAATGTTAGGCTTGATGTAGATTTCAAATCGACTTCAAATTTCTTCAACTAGGTTGCTGCATTTCAAGGTTCAACTTGCCAAAAAATGTAAACGAGCAATTTTTTTTTTTTTAAAGTCATGATTTAAAATTTGTTTTATCCAATATCATTCATTTTCCGCTGATTGGGTTAGCTTAACCGTAATTTTTGAATGAACTTGAAAATTTGATGATTAACTTCAAAATGCTACCTGTAGGTCCATATGCAAAATGCAACTAAGGGAGTGAATGCCGCCCTGGCTCCGAGAATCCTTGCATCGTAAGTTTTTACGGAATTGATAGTCTTAAAATTATTTTATTCACTGCTGCCTTACTTTTTGTCTGAAGAATTCGTTGTTGTTAGATTGCATTGATTAATATAAAATTTTAGGTTGTGCATTTCTTAAAACTATAAGACTGTCCATCTATTCGTTCGATTAAAAAATTAGAACATATTTATAAAATGAATGCAAAATCTCTTTAATTTGACTACAAAATCTCTTTAATTGTGATATTTTTGATAGTACAACTCTTTTATTCAGATAAAGAGACATCAAAATCGAAGCACTAGAAGCCGTAGAAGCAACAAAATGTCTTGGGAAGCAAAAAAAGAAGTGCGCAAGTTGAAAAAAGCAGTAGCCAAACTAGAAACCGTGTGGCCAGAGTAGAAAAATATTACACAGCTTGAGGTAAGAAAGAAAATCAAAAGGAAGAATGAGAGAAGAAAAATGAAGCAGATATTCAAACAAAATAGAGGCAAGGTGTAGTTAAAAAGGCTGAAAAAAGAAAGAAAAGAGACGATGCACAGAAGAAACATGAAGATATTGAATGCCTAATGACAAGATAAAAATGAAGTATTAATTTATTTTGATTATTTTACTCTATTTTAATTATTATTACATTTTTGGTGTTAACATAATAAAACTCTAGGATGTTAAGAAAAGAAAGAGTATGGAGACATCTAAAGGAGCGTAGGAACCAACAAAATTTGATAATAGTGTAAAAGCAGCATGCATGGTATATAGGGTCCTAGGACGCTACCTGAGCTGAGTGCCTGGCTAAGGCAATATTTTGTAGAGGATCTCTGGATTGAACTATGCAATTATGTTAGCAGTCTTTGTGTTGAAGTAAGCAGGTTACAAGTGCAGTTGATCTCTTCCTGTTTAAAAATATAGGTATTTATAAGACCAAATCATAAAGGAAAATGTTGTGAAACGTACTGTTTTGGGATAACTATTTAATAGTTAATTGTTGTAGTATCCATTTTGTGCATCTGAGGAAAGTGTGTTACCTTGTGGCTGCGAATAAAATGCTTTGTCATGTCATGTAGTTGGTGCTAAAGAACAATTTATAAACTCATTATTGTCCTTATTACTTTTTTTTCCGAAAATTAACTACATCAATTCTTTACTTTTCCCGTCTATGTACGTTTTTATATATTGAATGATTAAATGATTTGGGCTACAAATGTGTTTGCTAAATATTTCAAGGCGCATAGCAAGTTGAATGGAAAAGCTGAACAATAACTATTTTGTTCAACCTGCAAGTAAATGGTATCGTTAGTCAATGACTTTGAACATTAATAAACACTATGGTTATCATGTATTAAACCAACGAAATATGTTAACCACTTCTAAGCATATACTCTGAAAAAGACAACTACCTTTGAACATTTTTTATTCATATATCTAACTATTTCAAGCTCAAAATTATAGATACAATTTTGGAACGCATACGCCACAACTATACAATAATCATTTGATCAAAATTACACACTACAGGAACATCTTCCTGCTTATATTGAGTAGAGTCTGCACATATTATTTTCAAAAATTGCACCATGAGAGTAGAGCCTGTGCATATTATTTTATTTCTAAAATTGTTCCAAGTAAATTTACATTCAGAAGTTTATTGCATTAGAATTTAAAATAAAGAATTATCCTGCATGGCATTTGAAGAATTAACGCCCAAAAATAAGGTTACATGCATGAAAATGAAGGCAACCACCATACGCCTAGCATATGCATGCCTTTCAAAAGGTTAATTGTCAATTGTCATATCGGAAATAGATAAAGCCAAATCTCATTATGACGATCAATGAAAATATGAAATTATATTATTTCGTTCAATGTTTCTAATTTTCAGACTATGGTTTTGATGGGTATAAATTCTACTTTTTGAATTATCTTCTTAGTCGGCATGTTGGTTCTATTTTGATGTGAATTTTATATGCTTTGAAGTTGTTTACTAATTTTATTATCGTCCACGGAAATTTAAAAAGTTATATTATACAATCTTTGTTTTTCTTTATGTTTCCAATTTTAATTTTTATCCATTTTTCTTCACAATTTGTGGAAATTTCTATGTTGTCGCATTTTTCTACTTTCAAAATATTTATATTAAATATAGTATGTTTCATTAACTACAAATTAGTACTTAAGTATCTTACTTTGCATGTATATAATAAGCACTAATATTTAGGTAGAAATGTGGTTGAAATTAAAGGGTTGGATAACGAGGGCAGCGGATCCTTCTTACACACAAATATCCATGGGAAAACTGAGAAAATATTGTATGATGAGTTAATAAAAAGCTGTGTACAATGATTGACTTGCAAATATAAACGCAAGTTGAGAAAAAAAAAATGAATTGCTTACATATAATTATGATTATACATGTTTTATGTTAGAATTTAACATTGTTATGAAATGTCTCTAGGTTCATTAGATCATGTGATGGTAGTCTGGTCGTAATTACTTTAATCAAAATTTAGTTTCAACTTAGATTTTTTTTTTCTTGCTAATTTTGCTATCTTGCTTCGCCGCATAAATAGTAATGATGCTTAAAAATTATAATGCAAACTGACATTTATCGTATATAGGGTTGTCAGTAAAATTTTCGTGAATATCTTGCCTTTCATATTTCTTAAATTTGATACGAAATTAATTGATATGAAGCCCATTTACAGTTGTAACTCACTAGACAAATACACGGTAATGTACTATGCAAAATTAAAGTTGTGTTTTTTATATTTCATTAATTTTGTTGTCATTATCGTTACTTAGTAATTTTGGTCTATAATAGATTAATATTTTCAAATGACACTAATCAAAAGCAAAATAAAATTACAAATTTTCTCAATGGATCATAGGATATTCTCATGTTTATTAACATGATAGTAATATTGTGCAAGAAATCATAATTAACGACCGACCAAATAATTAACAAAATAAAAACATAATATATCATGTTTGATATAATACATTTGTGCAACTAGACATCATCTATTAACAAAATAACAAACTATTATACATTGCATAATAACACTTTATTTCCTCCACACTGGACTTTAAAGAAGGTACATAAGTTGCTAACAGAGTATGAGTACTAAAATACCTTTATTTTACAAGATTTTAATAGTGAATATATGCAATGTCTCATTGTTGCTCAAGGTTTACTACTAAAAAATGGCAAATCAAGTCCTTAAGGTGCTTTCCAACTACTTATATATATTTAATACAATTACTTTGACCAACCCGTGTGCGAAGCACGGATTCGCACTTATCGAAATAAAATAACAGTGGCAATAACAGAAATTTGTTGGAAAGAGGCCCCTTTCAAACTTATGCTTACGGTAACTGATGACAGCATATTAAATATTACTGTCTGTTCACAGTGGCAATAACAGAACATAAAGGTTGGCTACTTTTTTTTTTTTTAAAAAGAAGCTTTCTCTTCTTCGGTTACAGGTTCAACTCGCAAAGTGGAAGGCTTAACATCTTTTCCATTCAGACTTTTTAACTTTGAGACTGAAACATCTTATTTGTTCTCAACACTATCATGCATGACCTCTATGGACTCATGAACTCTCTCTCTCTAACTTTTTGACTATTTTCATTTTTGAAAGAAGCTCTCTTCTTCGATAACAGGTTCAACTCGCAAAGTGGAATGGGTGTGACTGAGTGGTATAGTACCAATCCAGCAAAGTAAATATAGCAGATGCCAAGCTAGAAGGTGGATTGAAGCAGGCGACTTGAGAAGCGGATGCGGAAATCTGGGTGAACAGAGGGACTAAAGAAGTTATGAGGTGGATGTGCTTTAGAGAATAAGTTGCAAAACTTTGAAAAACTAGAGTGTTGGAGAGGTTACATGCATGCTAGAAAGGAAGCAGGGAGCCTAAACTAAATCATACTCCAATGCAGGCTGATAGAGCATACACGGTGCTGATGCACTAAAGTGCTCCAAAATTGATGTGCTGTAGTTGGTACCAATTACCTGAAGATGAAATGCAGACAAGCCAGGCATAGAGTTGAACCAACAAAGAATAGGTCAAATGGATCAGAAGCATGCTGGCTGAATTTTGAATGGTGAGAGAATTCAACGAGTGGAAACGAAGTTTGTAACATGTAACTGTATAACGTGCATTTTTATGTGAATGTTTTTTTTCTGACTTCTATGGTTTGTCACATATTTAAATATACTAATTATTCAAGTACACCATTTGCTCTTCAGAGCATGTTGGGCATTATTAACTTGGACCATATATATATGATGTTTGTGAATATAACTTTTAAAATGCTCAATATCTAAATATTTATGTTTCAATGATTTGTGTTTAGTATACATAAACCACACTAAATTACTTGCATTAAGAATTTTTGGAAACATTTCTACAACGTAACATGTAGCATATATGCTAATCAATTTTTTTAGCAAGGACTATGTCCATTCCGTGTGCGAAGCACGGGTTTGCACTTGTTTAGATAAAGGTTTAGATCTAATCCTAACCAATTTAGGGTGACATATATTCATGATTTACCTAAATGATTAGATCTATCCAATGATATAACTGTCCAAATTAACAGATTTATATCAACCACAATATAGTTATAAACTAGGATCCACAATAATAACATAGTACAACAATCATAATTGAATTAGATCTAGAGAAATAGATCTATCATGACATAGCATAAGATCTTACAATAACATAGATTCAAGGTTTACGACGTATCCAAATCACAGTCTTTCATATTTCACTTTTATTTATCTAAACCTAAAAGCAACTAGAAACTCATTGTGATTGGATTGCTAAGATGATAGAAAAGAGGTTTGTGTTGAGTCTATGCTTGAATCTCAGAATTTGATATACTTTAGTTCATAGAAGAAGATGAGAGACCCTAGTTCAGTTCAGACTCCAGTAGAGTTTGACTGCCAAGACTTCTAAAGAAGAAATATGTGAAATAGCTATATATTTATAGCTGCAGAACCCTTTGGAACCGACTGACACATAAGTCCTAGGGCAAAATCAGGTCGCGGGTCGCCTCCCACTTGGGAAAAGGCTCGAATACCCAAAAACTATTCTGGGCGCACTTTACAGGTGCACCAGTTAAAAATTGCCTTGGCGCACTTGGCAAGTGCGCCAGTTATACCTAGTTTTGATTTTCAACTTTTTATCGTCCATAACTTCTTCATATGTTATTCGTTTTATGCAAATTAGGTGTCTATTCTGACCAGAATTTCAAGATGGACGTAATGACATAGTTTATTTCCCTTAATTTTTAATATTAAATTAATCATTCTTTAATTTATCCTCTTTAATGTTAACAAAATTATGGGGTGTTACAGATACACATTGCATCATCACTGTATTCTTCCATCAGTGACATTAAGCTTAGGACCTCCATTCCCAAATAAGAATACACGGACACTGCTCTCCGCAAATCGTAGCCCATTGGCTGAACACCTCCATGTTCACTAACCGTAAAAATAAATCCATCCTCACCATAAAAGAAAAACATGACCATCTTATTCCTCCTTCGTACGCCATTCCGAGTCCTAGCACCCTGTCGCTCTCACTGTAGCAAGCTGCCACCTTTCCTCTTACTGAAACAGACTTGCGCACCCTATTTACATCCCGTTCCCAGTGCTAAACTCCCCTTCCTTCCCTCTACTACATGCACGTACCCTACCAATGAGGAGCCCAACCAATGTGCCCTCTCCCTCTGACTCTTCATGTTTCAATCACCACCATGGTATGCACGAGTTCGACAACGAAATCCCGTTCTCCAGCCATCTTCAAATGCCTGCGGACGCCGTCCTCCACCATCGGAGTAAGCTCCGACCATCTTACTTCACACGGACCCCTATTCACAAAGGTCGAACAGAAAACTCGCTAAACCCAGGTTGAAAAATATGGAAGTGAAGCCCTTCTTTCAAGCAATCTAATGGACCTTATTTCGTGATTTTATATTGAGTTTGTGATTTTTAATTGGTTTATAAACTTTGGTTTGTATGCTTTTGTTTTCGCCTAAAGACAAGAAAATGGGAAGGCCAGTATTTAAAGAAGAAATATCTTGGGGGTTACGGTATGTAATAGCTTGAATGGCACGGTATTAAAATAGCTTGTTCTACATGGTAATTGTAACAACCTGAATTCCGATAGACCGAATTTTTTTCAAAAATCCAATCTACCGAAACCCGAGTTGGGTGCTTTGGTATCCTGTAGAAAAAGACAGAGATAAAGAAACATGTCAAAACTCGTAAAGCATCTCACAGCGGAAGGAAATAAAGTATAACATTCAAATGTTGCTTTACCTTATTAACAATACTGCTAAACCAGTATCCAAAGCTATACCATCTCGGTCATGAACCTAACTTGGAAGTATGTAATGAGGAGGGGGTCAGAACATAAGTTCTGTGTGAGTGGACTTAGAATAAACTTCTATATAATCCTACATATACCGTTCAATTATATTTTCTTTCTTATTAGGTTATTCACGATATTAGCTCTCTAGGCTATACTCGTGTCCCACTAGTAGGTTAACCTAACACAACGTTCATGTAGATACCCCCAACTCGTCTAATCCTTTCCATGTATATATACAGTCCCTTGTCATATGTCGTACGGGCATCATCATGTAAATCTATACTACTTTAGTGTAGTGCCACCATTCTCGAAATCGTTTGGACTGCCACTCTTGATCTTGCTAGATTCCGGGTATCATCTAGATCTAATCTAAGGTTTACTATCGAGCGCTTCCGAGATTCAACCAGGGTTTATGCTACCCAGGGCCATTGGGGTTTATGCTACCTATCGAATGATGCCCCCTAGTCTAGGACACACTACCCAGAGCGATATATGTTCCTAGACTTTCCCCACGTATGTGTCGTGAATCGTTATCGATGTCTAGTTGCACATGTCCTCTATATGTGCGGCCCGAGTTCCGTGGCAGGGCAAATCAAGAAACACGGAACTCGGTCGGGAGCTTTAAGTTATCTGCTGATCCAGATGCTAAGGTCTGTTTTTATCTATGTGTGGCTATGGTCCCACTTGACCCCTCCCTCAACTAATGAAAGGCACCCAAGAAAATCAAGAATGAGAACTATACGCAGGCCCCCTATTCCCCACAAACCTATTGGCCAAACCTCACCCATAACTAGATAGCAAGTATATGGTCTATCGAAGCTCTATGCCTTTCCGCTTCATGTACTCGATTGACTCAAGATGGTAGGTAGACGACGACGTGCTATCACAGGGCTAAACAAGATATCACCGCCTCACGCTAGTCCATCCTAGTTTTTAGGTTGCCTTATATTGCAACCAATGCTTACTCTTGGTTCTTCTAACGCAGACCTTAACCTCTGTGAGCCCAGAAGGATCATCTGCAACCTCATAGAGGGATACCAAGAGTACCCTCGTGTCCCCTCGAAGCCGCGTGCTTCGTAACCCAGACCGTTGGAGCCTTCTTCATGATCAGATGGACGTTCGCTCCTCCTCATGTTCTACTTGGTTTTCTTGACTAAGGTTTACTACTTAGTTCCCTTAACTAAGGTTTACTACTTAGTTTCCTGAATCGTTAGCTTTCTTAACTAAGGTTTACTACTTATTCCTCTTAACTAAGTTTTACTACTTAAATCTCCTAATCGTTCATTTTCTTAACTAAGGTTTACAACTTAGTTCTCTTAACTAAGGTTTACTACTTAGTTCTCTTTCTCATTATTTACTTAGTTCTCTTAACTAAGGTTTATTACTTGGTTCTCTTAACCAAGGTTTGATACTTAGTTTCTGTTACTTAGTTCTCTTTGACTAAGGTTTGTTACTTAGTTCCTTTTAACTAAGGTTTACCAATGAATTCAAGCATGACTTAAGTTCTCTTTATCAAATGATAGTGTACGGGTGTTTTCCCACATTTCCAGCTTAGATTAACTTATTTCATGGTATAAGTCGTCCCACCCTTCGAGTCTTGTATTACATCTTAAGTCGTATTCATTTCTTATCCCTAGGATAAGTTTGTCTATTATTTAATCTTATCAGTCCCCACTTTTCCTTACTTTGATACTGTTATATTGGTTAAGTTTTCCCATGTGTCCAAGTTGACTTAACCCCCAATCACGTATTCAATTCAACCCACGTACCATGCCAAATTGGTTAAGGGTTCTCTATCAGTTCATGTTGACTTAACCCGCCCATATGTCATGTCAAATTGTTTAAGTATTATCTAGAGGTTCACGTTGACTTAACCCACCCACATATCATGTCAAATTGGTTAAGTGTTGTCTAACGGTTCACGTTGACTTAACCTACCCATATATCATGTCAAATTGGTTAAGTGTTGTCTAGCGGTTCACGTTGACTTAACCCACCCATATATCATGTCAAATTGGTTAAGTGTTATCTAGCGGGTCACGTTTACTTAACCCACCCATATATAATGTCAAATTGGTTAAGTGTTGTCTAGTGGTTCACGTTGACTTAACCCGCCCATATATCATGTCAAATTGGTTAAGTGTTGTCTAGCGGTTCACGTTGACTTAACCCACCCATATATCATGTCAAATTGGTCAAGTGTTGTCTAGTATTTCATGTTGACTTAACCTTACCATACCATACTAGCATGTGTTATTAGCATTAATTAATTATTAATGCCCAACCTCTCACATTAGACCTATTGTTGTGGTCACTGGATACGCCGGTTGGTTCCGGGTAGGATTACACCACAACTCAATCTAACCTCGGGTTTCAAGCACGTTATGACTAACTTCTCACATTAGAACCTATTGTTTGCGGTCACTAGATGTGCCGGGCGTTTCTGGGCAGGATTACACCGCAAACTCATTCTAACCTCGAGTTAGCCATGTTTCATGTTTAGCCAATTAACAATTCATGTCTATTCTAGGTGTCATAGGCCAATTATAAATTTATAAGCAAGTTCATTCTTGATATCAAATGTCAATTATCAACTCACAAGCGTGTTCAAGTTATGCCATATTGTCAATTTCATGTTATGTGTCGAGTTCCATAATTACTTAAAAACATGGTTTGTCCAACATATTCCATTTTTTAATTGTGTTTCTAGGATCTTAACGGCATATCCAATTTTCAAGTCTCAAATTCAAGCTTAACCCAAAAAACCCAATTTATGTTCATGCTTATAATCCCGTTAATAGGCTATACCTATTATTCCAAATTCCCCTACATGCGTTCCTAACAGGTTGCTATCATTCCTCATATGTTGGTTAAGCTTATTCATATGTCAAGTGTACTTAACCCGTTTCTTGTTTGCTTATACAATCATTCATGTAATAATCTTTTTACCCAAATTGCCTAATTCATCGATTAAATCTCAAGATCTTCCCAATTAACTATAATTTACACGCCGTCGACCTTGGCTCGAAGGTTGCCAAAGTTTCAAAAATAAAAAAGAAGAATAGGGAAGAGGAATAGATTAAGCATACAAAGATTATTTTAAATTGCAACATGAATTTTAATAGAGGAATGACGAACGATAATAGTACTATTATGCATGGAGTGTATTGTAATCCCACTCACAATGTTTTTGCGCTCCAATTCGTAGATCTTTGATTTTCTTCTTCAATTCATGGATTAGATTGATTTTCCCCCTTTTTGTTGCGTAGTTTGAATTACAGATCTGAATCTCTTTTCTGTTCTTGCGCAGTACTTTAGATCTGAATCTCTCCTTTGTTTTATTCACGGTAGTTGAATTCCTAAATCTAATTATTTTTAATTTAAGAATAGATTTATAGAGAGAGAGTGGAGAGAAGATAGATCCAAGATCCATGGGAGAAGAAGAAGAAAGGAGCAGCATAGAAGCATCAGAGAGTTGTGCAGAGAAAATATGAGGGCTAGGGGTTGTTTATATAGGTAGGAACCAACGATTCTAGTCAGAAATCGCGTCCAGGTGCGAAAAAGTGAATTCTGCTCGAATCTGGGGGTAGGTCGACCTCCCTGGGTAGGTCGATCCCCAGGTCGATCTGCCTGGGTATTTTCCTATGTAAATTCTGAATTTTTGTTGAATCTTCCGAAGGCCATAACTCTTTCATACGGAGTCCGATTTTCAAAAATTTGGACTCTATTCCAAGCAGAATTCCGAGACGAACGCAATGGTGATTTCCATTTTACTTAATTCCTGATATTTAAATTAAGTATCCTTATTTTATTATCTTCTCTGTTACGTACACTGTTATCAAATTAATTTTTCCTTCTCTTCCATATATTAACAAATTTTCATTGTACATCACCATTATTTACCTAGATATGTATATATACATTTTTATTTCTATTAAAAATGCGGGGTGTTACATTCTCCCATCCTTAAAGAATTTCATCCCCGAAATTTGATAAGAGTAAAACAGATAATCCCTCGCAATATCCATCCATCCTGTGTGCATCCAATTGTTGCAAATATTGTGCACATGTGCAAAGTGAGATACATCATAGTAAAGTATGTATGCCTAATTTGGATCCACCTATATATATGCAAATTTTAAAAACTTTTTCAAAAAATGATGCTCACATCCTAAATATACTTGCAGTTCTATATAAATGCAATATTCTTGAAAAATCAAAATATTTTTCATCCAAGCTTTCCCATACTCTTATAGAATAAGAGCATAGTTCACCCAATTGTCGCATCCAAAACCCTACCATCCATCATTAAATTCGAAATTTAGAAAAATCTAATTTTCCAAACTCGATTTCTTATGTTACGAAAAGGTATAAAACGGAAAAATTCACATCCTCCGTTTTTCTTTTCTAGTCGTACTTGGATTTTTATATGACTATTTTACGAAGATTTTCTATTTTCCTATCCAAGCACAATCACATAAGAAAATTTCTTCTCTCTTTTCCTCTTATCTTGGAATTTTTCTTTCATATTTATTCATCTTTTTTTTAAGATTTACATTTTCTTTTCCTGTCACATTTGTTGCCTTACTGAATTCATTGTTTCTTGTTAGTTAGGCTATTCTCTTTCTTAGCTTATTTGACTTAATCCAATTACTTAAGTTTATTATTTCAAATAATCTTTTTCTGTTTTCAACTCAAACAGCATCCTACACAGCTACTACTATGGGCCAAGAATCTTAGGACTTTGTCATCTCAGATAATTGCGAGTCAACACAACAGGATCTACCCACTTACTTGCCCTTTACTACTTAGTAGTCACTACTAGTCCTCGCTGTGTATTACTAGCCTATCCCTTTTTCTTTTTATCAAGCAACAAACCTAGGTTTCTCAATGCTTATGCATTCTACGGGAAATTTTCCATTAGCTAATCCCTGACTGTAAATTGGCAAGAGAGTAACTCCCTAAATATCAACCCCGAAGACCGAAATCAACATCAGATTGACACTCAGGGAATCACTCAACTCAATCAATCTCTAGTTGGTTCCAATTGTTTAATTCATAGCTTTAACTTTATCTCGTTCTTTCTGGGCCTTAATCCTTAACTACTCCATTTTTAAAACATGGTTTGGCCTTCTTTCTTTTTATTACATTCTTCTTCCAAAAACTAAAAGCGGTAAAACTTTTATTCTTTTCTCAAAAACTTGCTTTTGCCAAACCATAAAAAAACATGTCACAAAATAAAATGCAAAACATTTTCTTCAAATCATGAAACTGGAGTAGACAACGACAACTATCGAGGTTACATTGTTCGTATTTACAATGTTAACTTTGGCTGCTAAGGTGCAAATATCTACTCTATTCTTACACTTTACCGCGTATTTTGTTTACCCAACAAAAATTTCATTTTAAAACAATAATCAAAGTGTATAATCAACAGGGTAGAGAATTCAAATCTTCTTTTCAATCCCTTCATATATGAAAACTAGTGAGCTATACATGCTCTATAATATGCATCTTTTCATGAGAGAATTCTTTTAAAACAAGAAATCATTGTTTTACACAATATACTCCACTTTAATTTAAAACCCATCATGCACTAAAAACATCAAAATACTTTTAAGATCAAAACTTGGAAAAAATACCACAAACTCTTTTTCAGATTCAAGTTCTTAAAAGCTTATCATTCGATTAGACTCAAAGCGGGTCTTCAACTCACTAGGCTTTCCTAGGCACTTTCGCGAATTCAATTCTCTCGACTATATATATTCCTAATACATTTTTCATTTTTCAACCTTTTCTAATTTCTAAGGTTTCATTCCTAAACCCACTAATCTGAAATACTAATATTTCAGTTTCCCTCCTTTGGGATACTTTTCTTTCTCTAGCTTCAAGTCATATTGTACACTTTCCCAACCACCTAATGGTTTCCAAATTCCTACGTCCATTCCTTGAGTTTACAAACTAGATATCCCAACTCTTTTCATGTCTAGTGGGCTACTATATGGATTTAGGTTTATATATATAATATATTTATATTTTAGAAAATACAAATATGTTCACTCATTATCTCTTTAAGATCACTAAACCGAAGTTCTGATACCAGATGTTACAACCTGGATTCCGACAGACCGAATTTTTTTCAAAAATCCAATCTATCGAAACCCGAGTTGGGTGCTCTGGTATCTTGCAGAAAAAGACAGAAATAAAGAAGCATGTAAGAACTCGTAAGCATCTCACAGCGGAAGGAAATAAAGTATAATATTCAAATGTTGCTTTACCTTATTAACAATACTGCTAAACCAATATCCAAATCTATACCATCTCTGTCATGAACCTAACCTGGAAGAATGTAATGAGGAGGGGGTCAGAACATAAGTTCTGTGTGAGTGGACTTAGAATAAACTTCTGTATAATCCTACATATACCGTTCAGTTATATTTTCTTGCTTATTAGGTTATTCGCTATATTAGCTCTCTAGGCTATACTCATGTCCCATTAGTAGGTTAACCTAATACAACGTATATGTAGATACCCCCAACTCGTCTAATCCTTTCCATGTATATATACAGTCCCTTGCCGTATGTCGTACGGGCCTTATCATGTAAATCTATACCACTTTAGTGTAGTACCACCATTCTCGAAATCGTTTGGACTGCCACTCTTGATCTTGCTAGATTCCGTGTATCATCTACATATAATCTAAGGTTTACTATTGAGCGCTTCCTAGATTCAACCAGGGTTTACGCTACCCAGAGCCACTGGGGTTTATGCTACCGATCGAACGATGCCCCCTAGTCTAGGACACACTACCCAGAGCAATATATGTTCCTAGACTTTCCCCACGTACGTGTTGTGAATCGTTATCGATGTCTAGTTGCAAATGTCCTCTATATGTGTAGCCCGAGTCCTGTGGAAGGGCAAATCAAGAAACACGGAACTCGGTCGGGAGCTTTAAGTTATCTGCTGATGCAGACGCTACGGTCTGTTTTTATCTGTGTGTGGCTATGGTCCCACTTGACCCCTCCCTCAACTAATGAAAGGAACCGAAGAAAATCAAGAATGAGAACTATACGCAGGCCCCCTATGCCCTACAAACCTATTGGCCAAACCTCACCCATAACTAGATAGCAAGTATATGGTCTGTTGGAGTTCTCTGCCTTTCTGCTTCACGTACTTGATTGACTCAAGATGGTAGGTAGATGACGACAAGCTATCACAGGGCTAAACAAGATATCGCCGCCTCACGCTGGTCCATTCTAGTCTTTAGGTTGCCTTATATTGCAACCAAGGCATACTCTTGGTTCTTCTAACGCAGACCTTAACCTCCGTGAGCCCAGCAAGATCATCTGCAACCTCACAGAGGGATGCCAAGAGTACCCTCACGTCCCCTCAAAGCTGCGTGCTTCGTAACCTAGACCGTTAGAGCCTTCTTCATGATCAGATGGACGTTCGCTCCTCCTCATGTTCTAGGGGAGAAGAAGTAAAAAGGAGCAGCATAGAAGCATCAAAGAGTTGTGCGGGGAAAATATGAGGGCTAGGGGTTGTTTATATAGGTAGGAACCAACGAATCTAGTCAGAAATCGTGTCAGGTGCGAAAAAGTGAATTCTGCCCGAATCTGGGGGTAGGTCGACCCCCAGGTCGACCCCTAGGTCGACCTCCCTGGGTAGGTCGACCGCCTGGTCGACCCCTAGCTCGATCTCCCTGGGTAGGTCGACCCCCAGGTCGACCTGCCTAGGTATTTTCCTATGTAAATTCTGAATTTTTGTTGAATTTTCCGAAGGCCATAACTCTTTCATGCGGAGTCCGATTTTCGAAAACTTGGACTCTATTCCAAGCAGAATTCCGAGACGATTGCAACAGTGATGTCCATTTTACTTAATTCCTGATATTTAAATTAAGTATCCTTATTTTATTGTCTTCTCTATAACGCACACTGTTAACGAATTAATTTTTCCTTCTCTTCCATATATTAGTAAATTTTCATTGTACATCACCATTATTTACCTAGCTATGTATATATACCTTTTTAATTCTATTATAAATGGAAGGTGTTACAGTAATTGGATTTCTTGAATAACACATATACAGGGTGTCCTATGCTAGGTTAGGTTAGGGTTGCAGTGGAAATTTTGTATGTGCCCTCATTAAATTTTTAGGTTGTCGATCCTCTTTTAGGCATATGCAACTATGAAGAAACTAGGGTGATCTTACATTAGGCTTAACAAATTTACTGTCTAGAATGGACACCATGCCAATTTATAAATGTGTCGAGTTATTAACATGTATTTTACAAAGCTATCTTGTACTATTTATATTATGATATACCTAATGTTAACCCCATTCTTAAAACGCGGTTCAGAAATGAGAAGCATTTACGGACGATGACACACGACACAACTGACATAAATCGTTTCTACGGCATGGATCCCATAGTCATCTACACGACATGATTATAAGTTGCTGACACGACATGGGTTTAAGTGTTTAACACGGCATGAGAAGTAAGCCACACGCATGCATATCAAGTCGCCCCGAACCATGTCATTAGAAGCATACCGTCGGGCTATAAGCATATCGGGTAGTTCATGGTGCAAACGGACGAGTCGATCCATTAATTCATGTCGTGCGTTACCTAGCCTCAACCATTTCATTGAGTGTTCCATGCCGTTCAAAGGCATAAGCATCATAGTGACATGGCATGGATGCATGAATGGGATAGGTTCATTTGCATGAAAAGTGGAAGCTAAGTATTATTACATTCAAGGCTTCACGTATGGGTCAAGGCGGTTTAATAGTTGAACCAAAAATATGGCATGAAATATGAAAACGTGGTATAAACTATAGAGTAACAAGGCCACGTGGCGAGCTTATAAGTATAGTGATCATGAATATGTTTGGACAACATAAAGCAATACAAATGCATATATATTGGAAACCGCACCAAGTTTATATGCAGAAAAACAATTCAAACCATGTCGTTCTGACTTCAGGATGTGAGAAAGCATGTCGAGGTTAAGGACATCACCATGTCGTACTAAGTTAGAATAACCATGGCATGAAGTATTCATGGCGTTCAGCGCATCTTGCTGGACTCATCATGTCGTACGACAGTTGTGAAAGAGCTGCGCATTTTCTATATCGTTAATTGGATTATGTTGTAAGAGCTATATCGCATGGGACAAAGCACCTAAATCATGGCGTGGAGTCCTTTTGTTGTGTCACCACAACTAAAAGAATGAAATTGTTTAAATACGTGGGATCTCTTGTCGCCAGGACCACTCATGGCGTTTAATTCAACATATCATCAAGTCTGTATGTCATTAAAGCAAATTGCAAATACATTCTAGCCGTTAAAGGCATGCACCAAGTCATTCGTACATGGTACAAGAGAAGATGAATAATATACAAGAATATACGTTTAACAACATAGTTCAACAAGTAAAGTAATATAGTTGGGCCACAAGCACGACATGGTATGACAGCTGTACGTTTTCTGTATCAAGTGAAGCTTCAATACGTAAGCTTGTAAAAGTTGGAGCCAGCTGTCACTAATAAAGTCGTGGGATAAATGTTTTGATTCAAATCATTGGTATTGTTTGGTCATGGCGTTGGCATGATTTTGATACTGTTGTTAGTACGACTTTAACCAAGCCGTGGGCAAGACCTTACCCTAGTCGTTAACCCCCTAAAAGCCATGTCATGGACCGTGCTATTGATTCATTTAAAGACTCATACCGTATGCCAAGATATTGATACCAAGTGTTCATATCGCAAGTCATGGCGAGATGAGTAATGGCGACATGAATCATGGCGAGATGAGTCATGGCATTTTTTCTGCATAATTACAGAATCGCCACCCGGGCTAAAACCACCTATAAGTACCCCTCATAATTCATTTGAGGAGGGGGGAGAAAATTCATTCTAAGGAAGAGACTCCGCAAAATTCAAAACTCACCTACAACTTCTCTATTGGCTACCGAGGATCTAACTACTCATCATCAACTTCATGAAGATCAAATTCATGTGAGTGATCATTGAAGCAACAAGATAAATCTCTCAAAGGCCACTCATATGATCTCGAATCCTCTCTAACTCTCTCCGAAGCCTAGATTAAATGCTAAATCACAATGAAATCCACGAAGATCATGGAAAAGGATCAAAGCGTACAAGTGATTGAAGATTCATCACAAAGCTAAAAGATTTCTTCATTTTCTTCGTCAAAATCAAGTGAAATTAGATTATAAAAAGAGTGAGAAGAGAGTAAAAGAAAGAGATGAATGTCATGATGGAAAATCCATGTGTTATAAGCTCAAATATTATAATGAGAATTGATTAAAAGTGGACGTAGATTTGTATTGAATCGAACCACTATAAAAATTCCTTTGTGTTCTTATTTGTTTTTATCCGTTTATTTTGTGACTACGCGGTTCTGTATTCTTACCGAATTGAAGTAGTATAACTTTTACACCTTTGGCGTTTGATCCCAAATTTGGAGCAAACATTTGGAGCCTACCATGGGGCCGCATTCGCATCTCCTACCTTTTCTCACACTCTTACAAGGTTAAGAGACTCGCATTGAAGTTCTAAACTGTATCCTTCTCCCAAATTATGGCCAAATCTAAGAAGACCACTAGCAAAACCGTGGTAGATGCCTATAATGTCGTTAACGAAGAAACACCGCTTAATAACCATTTCGAAGTTGGCGAAAATTCAGAAAGCGGAGCTGGTGTGACCAGAAATGAATTAAAAATCGCTATTGCCAATGTCAACAACCGAGTGGATTCCTCTACCAAAATGATGATGGAGAAACTTGACACCATCCTTAATGCTCGATCAAATCCAGCCCCTCCGAAAGTGCATGTGGATCTCGAGGAGAATGATAAATCACCTGCTTCTGATCATAACCACAATGACAATATGGAAGACGATTATGATTGTGCAAGTGACAGGGACGAAGTTAACATCGAGAATTTGAGATCAAAAGCTAAGGACCATTCCGAAGCGAATGCTCAAAAGGGCATTAATCCTGTCACGGGGGCACCTCCACATCGAGAAGGCAAAGAGCCAAAACTCACTAATCGAGGTCGAATGCCTAGGCGAACATTTGGTAAAGAGCTCAGCTTCACAGAGCGCCATAGCACCGAAGAATACATTTCGGACATGATAGAACGAGCCATAAAAAAGAATCAGGCTAGCAAAGACGACGAAAGAGAATGGGACTTTTCTCCCGATAGGACTCCATTCACCGAAAGAATCCTTGAAGCAGAATGTCCAAAGAAGTTCAATCCTCCGACTTTTCCTCCGTGCAACGGTCTCGTTGATCCAAACTACTTCCTATTCAAATATTAATGGCATATGAGTGCAGCTAAGGTGACCGATGAGATGAGATGCACGTACTTTCCTCTCTACTTAGAAGGTGCCGCATCACTATGGTTCACAAAGCTGCCACCCAAATCCATCGATCGGTTCTCTGACATGACCAAAAAGTTAAAGGAGCAATTCCGCTTGTACGCTACCAAAGCCAAGGATGGTGTAACGCTTTCAGCAATGAAACAGAATCCAAGGCAAACCGTCAAAGCCTTCCTCAGTCGATTCAACGTTGCTTTGTCTGGAGTAAGGAACGCAGAACCTCGCATAATCCTCATGTCTCTACTCAGCGCCATAGATGAGAAGAGTGAATTCGGAAGATGGATAAAAATTAAGGAACCGACTACACTTGACAAGTTCTATAAGAAGGCGGAGGAATACATGAGAGTGGACGACAATCCTATACCTCTTCAGATCATCGATGGTAACCAACTTCTTGAGGCTGCTAAAAATTCTGCTACTCAGTGCGATCAAAAGAATATTCAGGGGCAGAAGCAAGCAAATGACAGGAATGACAGTAAAGCTAATAAAAAGTTTCAACTTCTTGACTCGTCTGAGTTAAATCCTCTGAATGACACTCCCGAGAACATCTACCTTGCCACAAAGGACGCAGAAGATTACCCAGAGCCTCGGCCAATAAAAATGAATGACCATCTGACTAAATCCGGGAAGTTCTGTTGGTATCATAATCAGCTGGGCCACAGCACCAACGAATGCAGGCACCTGAAATCATTAATTGAAGAGTTGATTAGGAAGAACCGTCTGCAACAATTTGTGAAGAACTCTCAAGATGCAAATCCTTCTGCAGCTCCCCAAGGGCAAGGAGCATCAAATGATCAGTCTGGTCCAAGCAGTGTAGCTTCTGCTCAGATCATTCCAAGGCTGATAATCAACTGACAACCATTGATGATGATCTAATATCTATGGCCTAGAATAAGCGATCATTATCACCTCTTTACATTACTTTACCCTTTACTATGTTTTACTTTCTTGTAAAAAGTCTATAATGGTTTACGTACATAGTACGGAACAAAAGTACTACGAATGAAATGTTGCTTGCTTGTGTAAATATTTAACTTGCAAAATATATATGAAAAATTTGCTAAAAGACGATTATCTCATTGCAGGCTATTCCATAGGCATTTGCTTCCTCAAGATCCAACGAAATGAGGCAACTCCGATAATACCAACTCAACGGTTGATCAAGGAAGTCCCAATGAATCAAACGGTGAAAAGAGCAACAAGCTGTCATGGATCCAAAACCTCATCGCCCAAAGGTTGCGGGAATCCGTAGGCGCGAAACGAAGCGCGGGAGCTTGCTAAAGCAAGACGAAGCATGGGAGTTCGTAAGCGCGGAGCGATGCGGCCTTAACCCAAGGGTTGCGGGAATCCGTAGGCGCGAAACGAAGCGCAGGAGCTTGCTAAAGCAAGACAAAGCGTGGGAGTTCATAAGCGCGGAGCGATGCGGCCTTAACCCAATGGCTCACGGGAATCCTTTGGCGCGAAACGAAGCGCACGAGCTTGCTAAAGCAAGACGAAGCATGGGAGTTCGTAAGCGTGGAGCGATGCAGCCTTAACCCAAAGGTTGCGGGAAACCATAGGCGTGAAACGAAGCGGGGGAGCTTATTAAAGCAAGACAAAGCGTGGGAGTTCGTAAGCGCAGAGCGATGCGGCCTTAACCCAATGGTTCGCGGGAATCCGTAGGCACAAAACGAAGCGCGGGAGCTTGCTAAAACAAGACGAAGTGTGAGAGTTCGTAAGCGCGGAGCGATGCCGCCTTAACCCAAAGGTTGCGGGAATCCGTAGGCGCGAAACGAAGCGCGGGAGCTTGCTAAAGCAAGATGAAGTGTGGGAGTTCGTAAGCGCGGAGCGATGCGGGCTTAACCCAATGGTTCGCGGGAATACGTAGGCACGAAACGAAGCGCGGGAGCTTGCTAAAGCAAGACGAAGCATGGGAGTTCGTAAGCATGGAGCGACGCGACCTTAACCCAATGGTTCGCAGGAATCCGTAGGCGCGAAACGAAGCGTGGGAGTTCGTAAGTGCGGAGCGATGCAGCCTTAACCCAATGGTTCGCGGGAAGCCGTAGGCGCGAAACAAAGCGTGGGAGCTTGCTATAGCAAGACGAAGCGTGGGAGTTTGTAAGCATGGAGTGATGCAGCCTTAACCCAAACCTCGCGGGAGTTCGCACAGCGAAACGATGCAACAACCAAAAATCCCTTTCCATAGAGAAAGCGACTTCTCCATAGGAGATATCAACAACGTTCAATAAAATCTATCATGTTGATTCAGTCAACGAGGGAATACAAACATTGAATTAAGACGATTTTTTCAAAAACACGGGGCATTCAATGGAGTCTCCAATGCTGGAATTGATCAACAAAGTAAACAAGAATTGAGCTATAGAAAAGAAATTCTTCTCATAATGAAGACTAGTGATGACCTCCAGAGCCGGGGCACAGATAATCAAAGATTCTCCAAAGAGAAACAGAAAATAATCACAGATACGCATTTCTAAAATGTGAAATACCATACACCATCATATAAGTCATAAAAATGATAGCGTTCAAAATCTACAGTCGGCTCAGTCGATTATTTGATTTTTAATCGTTAGATGCAAATTCGAATTTGAATATCGTATTTGTACAAACAGTATTCAGTGAGTTTTGAACCGCTGAGTAGAATATTTCTATGCAAACACTTTATACAATTCAAAATAAAATTCACTATAATTCATTTTCTGATGATTAACTAATCCGCTATCGATATGGATGGTCGGTAGTGATGTATAAGTCCAAAGTTGTGCAATCACTTGTTTTAATTACAGAACAGGTGGCATGAAGTTTAGAAATTCAAAATACGGCTTGCTATAGCAGACAAAAAAGCTATAATTGGATCTGAATAAAGAATATGTCAACAACAACGCCCATTTCGAAGCCTGCATTTCTCGCAAGAAAAAAATACAAGCTTCAAGGGGCAAATGTTAACCCGTTTTTAAAACGCGGTTCAGAACTGAGAAGCATTTACGGACGATGACACACGGTACAACTGACATAAATCGTTTCTACGGCATGGATCCCATAGTCATCTACACGACATGATTATAAGTTGCTGACACGACATGGGTTTAAGTGTTTAACACGGCATGAGAAGTAAGCCACACGCATGCATATCAAGTCACCCCGAACCATGTCGTTAGAAGCATACCGTCGGGCTATAAGCATATCGGGTAGTTCATGGCGCCAACAGACGAGTCGATCCATTAATTCATGTCGTGCGTTACCTAGCCTCAACCATGTCGTTGAGTGTTCCATGCCGTTCAAAGGCATAAGCACCATAGCGACATGGCATGGATGCATGAATGGGATAGGTTCATTTGCATGAAAAGTGGACGCTATGTATTATTACATTCAAGGCTTCACGTATGGGTCAAGGCGGTTTAATAGTTGAACCAAAAATACGGCATGAAGTATGAAAACGTGGTATAAACTATAAAGTAACAAGGCCACGTGGCGAGCTTATAAGTATAGTGATCATGAATATGTTTGGACAACATAAAGCAATACAAATGCATACATATTGGAAACCGCACCAAGTTTATATGCAGAAAAACAATTCAAACCATGTCGTTCTGACTTCAGGACGTGAGAAAGCATGTCGAGGTTAAGGACATCACCATGTCGTACTAAGTTAGAGTAACCATGGTGTGAATTATTCATGGCGTTCGGCGCATCTTGCTAGACTCATCATGTCATACGACAGCTGTGAAAGAGCTGCGCATTTTCCATATCGTTAATTGGATTATGTTGTAAGCGCCATATCGCATGGGACAAAACACCTAAATCATGGCGTGGAGTCCTTTTGTTGTGTCACTACAACTAAAAGAATGAAATTGTTTAAATACGTGGGATCTCATGTCGCCAGGACCACTCATAGCGTTTAATTCAACATATCATCAAGTCTGTACGTCATTAAAGAAAATCGCAAACACATTCCAGCCGTTAAAGGCATGCACCAAGTCGTTCGTACATGCTACATGAGAAGATGAATAATATACAAGAATATATGTTTAACAACATAGTTCATCAAGTAAAGTAATATAGTTGGGCCACAAGCACGACATGGTATGACAGCTGTACGTTTTCTGTATCAAGTGAAGCTTCAATACGTAAGCTTGTAAAAGTTGGAGCCAACTGTCACTAATAAAGTCGTGGTGTAACACCCCACCTCCGCTAGGGTCACTCACAAAGGGAATGCACTAGCTATGGTGGAGTATTATCTAGGTAAACATGCACAGAAATATTACAAGACAGAACATGTAAAACAGCGGAAGAAAACATGATTTTATTACTTTATAAAAGTAGCAAGGTCTAAAACCTTTTACATCAAAATACCATTAAATTACTTACATCGAAACCTGTCTTGCAATAATAAAGAAGCATAAAACCATAGTCATAAATTATTCCCCAAGTAAAACAGTAAAATAGCCATAGCCAAGAAAAGTCCGAGCCATAGATGATGGTCTTGCAGCAGAAAATCTGAACTAAGTAGCAACATTTCCTCCCTGTAAACCTGGGGGGGAAACGGAAGAAAAAGAGGCGAAACAAAACGAGGTCAGTCATAAAGACTGGTAAGTCCTAGCTACTTTCAGCCTAAAAACAGGTAAAGGTAACATGATATGTATAAAATGAAAGTAAACATAAACACGATGATAAGATAACCAGATCAAACTAAGATAACAAGATAAACTCAGGCAACAAGATAACCAAGATAACAGGATAACCAAGGTAACAAGATAACAAGATAAACTCGGAATAGCATCGCATGTCTAACGTCCTCTGCACTAACCGTACTAGCATCCTAACTCGTATCATCCCTTCCATGTATATGTATAGTCCCTTGCCGTATATCGTACGGGTTCCATCACGTTATTCTGTACCACTACAACGTAGTGTCACCATCCTTGAAATCGCTCGGACTGCCATCCTTGTTCTGGCCAGATTCTCTTATCATGAATTATCGCGTGTTCATCTAGGATTTACGCCACCTAGGACCACTTGGGATTATGCTACCTATTGGACGTTTTCTAGATTCGATCAGGGTTTATGCCATCTAGGACCACTAGGGATTATGCTACCTATCGAACAACGCCCTTTTTCCACGTAACGATCTAATCGATCGGCTCCCTACAAGTCCTAACTCGTCGTGTGTCGGTGTCATACGGCCCAATCACGAATGTAGCTACTCTGTGCTAGGTCCACCCTAGGGTGTATCAAGCCCTAGGGTGTCAACCACTGACACCATTACAAGCACGCACAGTGTACAACTACTGGTGCCCACGCCTGCTTTTTCAACTCCGGACTACGTGCACGACCATGGTCCGCCTGAACCTACAATGGCGCACCAAACTCAGCCTTCGTTTTGGTCGCTTACAATCAGCCCAGTAATCGTGCCCCACCCTAGCCTAGTCCCTAGGGTATCGTGATACATCCAAGAGGGTTACTGCTGAAAAGGACCGCGTAACTAGGGTTTCCGTCCAGCAGGTTAAGTGTTGTCATCTAAATTCAAGACTTAACCCATATCAGTCTAGCATGTCCAGTTGGTTAAGTGTGGTCATTCAAGTTCGTGACTTAACCCGTCTACATGTCATGTCAAGATTGGCTAAGTGTTGTCATTCACGTTCATGGCTTAGCCCTACGAATCACGTGTCAAGTTGGTTAAGCGTATTCCAGTGGTTCATGACTTAACCCTATCCAAATCATCGTGTCAAATTGGTTTAGTATATTTAAGCTTAACCCCATCAAGTTACCGTGTTGGTTTGGTTAAGTATATTCAAGTGACTCATGACTTAACCTCATCAAGTTATCATGTTAGATTGGTTAAGTATATTCAAGCGATTCATGACTTAACCCCATCAAGTTATCATGTTGGATTGGTTAAGTATATTCAAGCGATTCATGACTTAACACCATCAAGTTATCATGTTGGATTGGTTAAGTATATTCAAGCGATTCATGACTTAACCCCATCAAGTTATCATATTAGATTGGTTAAGTATATTCAAGCGATTCATGACTTAACCCCATCAAATTATCATGTTAGATTGGTTAAGTATATTCAAGCGATTGATGACTTAACCCCATCAAATTATCATGTTAGATTAGTTAAGTATATTCAAGCGATTCATGACTTAACCCCATCCCCTAATCAAATTATAACGGTTAAGTGTTACCCTTTTTAGTTTACTTAACCTTACCATGCATCGCGTTATACTAGTCGGGTGTTATCGACCCATTCAGGTTAGGCTAACCCATCCTCTAATCGTGTTATATGGTTAAGTGTCATCAAGAAGTCAAGTCCGGTTTTACTTAACCCACCCATCCATGTCATATTGGTTAAGTGTCATTAGTCTAATCCAGTTACTTAACCCACCCGTCCATGTCATATTGGTTAAGTGTCATTAATCTAATCAAGTTACTTAACCCACCCGTCTATGTCATATTGGTTAAGTGTCATTAGTCTAATCAAGTTACTTAACCCACCCGTCCATGTCATATTGGTTAAGTGTCATTAGTCTAATCAAGTTACTTAACCCACCCGTCCATGTCATATTCATTTATTATTTACTAATGCATCAACCTCTCACATTGGACTTATTTGCGGTCACTGGATATGCCGAGCGGTTCCGGGCGGAATTACACCACAAATCCATTCCAACCTCGGGTTCAAGCATTACCACAATCTAATATTTGCCTACGACCTCTCACATTAGACTATTATTGTTGTGGTCACTGGATATGCCGGGCGGTTCCGGGCAGAATTACACCACAACTCAAGTCTAACCTCGTGTCGAAGGCATCCGTTAGATTGTTAATTACATATGTGTTATCTAAGTCAAAATCCCCACTATAAATATTACTAAGCATATTCCCAAATTCCCAATTACATGTCCATCAAAATGTGTACCCAATTCTAGCCACTTCCCATGTGTCCAAATCTCGCCTATTTGTATGTATGTCAAGTTTATGCCAATTTACCCAAATCAAGTTCTAGCCAAGGTTACATTTTTGTCACGTTCATGCCCAAATAAACCCACATCATGGTTCATGTTCCCAATTCCACTTATGCCTAATTTACATAAGCCCAATCCCTTGATTTAACTTACATAGTCCCTAAAACTCGTGATTTAATTCATATGCCAATTCATGCATGCCCAAACTTGTAAATTACATTGGCAATACCCCAAATTTTCCTTGTTCATGTTATACACAAATTCGACCACCCACACCTATATCCAAATAGGTGAAATCCCAATATTCCCCCATATACAAATCGCACGTAAATCGTAGTTTAGGCCTAGGTCCGAAATCGACCAAGGTTCATCAAAATAAAATAAATAGGGGAAGGTAGAAACTTTGCATAAAACAAGATCCGAGAGAAAAACGTCATTACATGCATGACAAGGATATGAAAGGATGATTTGCAACATGCATAGGTCCAAATTAATGTCATAGCAACATCCCCCAAAGGTCAAGATCCAAAATGAACAAGAATGAGCATGGATCGATTATCATGCATAGATTCAATTTCAACTTTATCACATGTCATATTCAAGTTATCGTTTCAATCTAAAAGCATCTAGAACTTACAAAGCGTGGCTAGAGAATTATGAGCAAGCATTTGTCGTAGAATGGTGTAGGAATGATGCTCTACTCCCTTGATTTGATGTAGAAGCTCTAGGAATGATGTAGCAACACTAGAGGCCTTGAGAAATAAGTAGCTCCTTTTCCTTAGATTTAGTTTAGAACTCTCAAGCTCTCAATGATGAAGATGGAGGCCATGATTTAGGAGGATTTTGGCAGCACTTTGTTGCTAGAATGATTTTTAGTGATTTAGGTTAGGTCTTAGGGTGTTTTTATAGAGGTTAGGACTAGTTTAGGCCTTTAGATTAACCCTAGTTTAGATATGAACCGTCAAAATCATCGCAGGCCAACAAACCAGAACACAAGACCCTGCAGGTGCACCCAGGCTGACCTGGTCCGACCAGGGAAGTCGACTCCCAGGTCGACACCCAGGTCGACTGGGCAGTCGACCTGGTACCTGGGGGGTCGACTCCCCAGTCGACCTGGGGCTGGGCGGGTAATTTTCCCGCCCAGTCCGTTTGGGGCTAAATTCGAATTTTGAAAGTCTGTTTTCGTTTTCTGATTTTTCGTGAAACTTCTAGAGGCCATATCTCGGTCATACGGACTCCGATTTACGAAATTTCGGACTCGTTTCCAACCAAAATTCCGAAACGAACGCAATGGCGCAACCCGTTTCCCTTGATTCTTATTTTAAAATTTAATTCTGCCTCGATTCTTGTCTTAACACGTTATTAAAATTCGGGTTGTTACATTCTCCCCTCCTTTAAGGATTTCGTCCCCGAAATATCTAAGTTAGGAAGAACGTATCCTACCATCCATCATCCATCTACTCAAAACATCATCCACAAGCAACCATTGTCCTTAAAAGATTTCTAATGCCATATGAACATATGCAGAAAGTGTGTGTATATGTTCCTTATCTAATGCAAATGATCGGGCCTGATTGATCTCCTCAATGCAAAATATGTTTAGTGCCATGAATCCACATGTATGCAAATAGTCCTAGTCACATAAACACTATATGTGTGCACAAACATTCATCCATATGCAATGTCCACATGCTAACACATTCAATTTCATCCATAAATAAGTATAAACACTCATGCATATGCAACATGAAAATGTGTCTGAGCCGATCTAGTGCCTAATGTGTATTCATGCATCCACGAGCAACCACTTGCGACCACTTGCAACCATTTCGCAATCATCAATCATAACATGTTTCAAATACATGTTTGCATCCATAGGGTTCTACCTAAGGTCCTCAAGAAAGGATCGAAAAGATAAGCAAGATAAACTCCTTTTTGGATTACAAGAAATCCCTTTCTAAACCCAACCCATATCCTATAAAGCCCAAAAGGTTTAGTCAACCTAACAGACATCTTCAAACCCTAACTATATTATTAACCGATGAGTCATACCCCCTATGGATTTTGTAACAGAAATAAGATCGAGAATAGGACCAAGAGGATATGCATAAAAGATAGCATGCGGGTAAGCTCTACAGGAAAACAGGGATCAAGAATATACTCTTTAAAAAGAGATATGATGCGCGTATCTTGTCTTCAATCTTCTAAGTCGCATTTCCTTGAGCTTAATTCCATTGTGCTTTGACCATCTTTAACTTCATGATTTCGTGGCCTCTTAACTCCTATTTCCAAATATGAGCTGGAACTCACTTTATTGTCGCCTCTCATTCCACTTTTACTTATTCTCCCTCTAGTATATTTGGCTCAACCATATCTGTGTACTCTTGGTTTTCATGCAAGCTCTCCAAAATTCACTAGTGAACTCTGGATCTCGTTTACTCACTATACGGCATTTCACGCAGAAGAACTATCTCTTGAAAACAAACAGACGCCAACCATGTTACCAAGTGTACTTACTAGAGTGATTTCCATAATGCATGCACAAGCGAAATGAATCGTCCGCCTTAGTGGCGAACACTACTAGAATGTATTACCAACAAATGCATCAAGAGATTCTAGGTAACCAATCATGACAGAACCCTAAAGGTTACACGAGACTTCGAGGGTATTACCGAGGCAAGTCAAGAGTCTAACCACCCTCCTTTCAGAACCGAGAATGGCACCCTTACTGGATAACCACTCCATTCCTAGAATCAACCCATAGCTCAAAAACATAAGCAGTATTCCCAAAAGTCATAGATGTCCTCAAATCCAAACAAGTCATGAATAAATGGGACGATCCCCCAACAGGATTTGAGACAAAAACGGGACCCTCTATTGTGCTAGTACTAAGGTGCAGGGGCCCAACTATCGAAGCAGGATTTAAAAAGGATGCGATGTACAAAACAAAGTCCTAACGGGATGATAGAAAGGAAAAGCTAAACTTTTACCAGAAACGTTACCACCCCTCTTAGGCATGCTAGTAGTGAGAGCATACAATTGCCCTCTCGACGATCTTGTTCTTTGCCCATGTCCTTGTCCTATAGTACTTAACTACCTTCTTGTGCTGAGCCTTATTCGCCTTAACCACTCCTATCCTTTCTTGTATAACGCGGTAACGGGTCTCTTGAGAACTTCCTCCATCGCACGGAAAACATTTTCGTAGCTAGAAAAGGATTAGTCACAGTTAAAACTACTGTGACTACAGGCGGAGGAAAGAAAGGAAAAGAGATTCAATCAAGGGAACGAAGGATAATGCTAATGGCCTTTGGGGAATAGACTTTAAAAATAAAACTTTCCTTGAAAAATGCTTCTTTGTAAATGGTTTTCAAATAGTTTTCAGAAGGTTTTAAAACTTTTGCCCAGTCTGGTAACCTTCTGCTCTGATACCAAATGTAACACCCCACCTCCGCTAGGGTCACTCACAAAGGGAATGCACTAGCTTTGGTGGAGTATTATCTAGGTAAACATGCACAGAAATATTACAAGACAGAACATGTAAAACAGCGGAAGAAAACATGATTTTATTACTTTATAAAAGTAGCAAGGTCTAAAACCTTTTACATCAAAGTACCATAAAATTACTTACATCGAAACCTGTCTTGCAATAATAAAGAAGCATAAAACCATAGTCATAAATTATTCCCCAAGTAAAACAGTAAAATAGCCATAGCCAAGAAAAGTCCAAGCCATAGATGATGGTCTTGCAGCAGAAAATCTGAACTAAGTAGCAACATTTCCTCCCTGTAAACCTGGGGGGGAAACGGAAGAAAAAGAGGCGAAACAAAACGGGGTCAGTCATAAAGACTGGTAAGTCCTAGCTACTTTCAGCCTAAAAACAGGTAAAGGTAACATGACATGTATAAACTGAAAGTAAACATAAACATGATGATAAGATAACCAGATCAAACTAAGATAACCAAGATAACAGGATAACCAAGGTAACAAGATAACAAGATAAACTCGGAATAGCATCGCATGTCTAACGTCCTCTGCACCAACCATACTAGCATCCTAACTCGTATCATCCCTTCCATGTATATGTATAGTCCCTTGCCGTATATCGTACGGGTTCCATCACGTTATTCTGTACCACTACAACGTAGTGTCACTATCCTTGAAATCGCTCGAACTGCAATCCTTGTTCTGGCCAGATTCTCTTATCATGAATTATCGCGTGTTCATCTAGGATTTACGCCACCTAGGACCACTAGGGATTATGCTACCTATTGGACGTTTTCTAGATTCGATCAGGGTTTATGCCACCTAGGACCACTAGGGATTATGCTACCTATCGAACAATGCCCTTTTTCCACGTAACGATCTAATCGATCGGCTCCCTACAAGTCCTAACTCGTCGTATGTCAGTGTCATACGGCCCAATCACGAATGTAGCTACTCTTTGCTAGGTCCACCCTAGGGTGTATCAAGCCCTAGGGTGTCAACCACTGACACCATTCCAAGCACGCACAGTGTACAACTACTGGTGCCCATGCCTGCTTTTTCAACTCCGGACTACGTGCACGACCATAGTCCGCCTGAACCTACAATGGCGCACCAAACTCAGCCGTCGTTTTGGTCACTTACAATCAGCCCAGTAATCGTGCCCCACCCTAGCCTAGTCCCTAGGGTATCGTGATACATCCAAGAGGGTTACTGCTGAAAAGGACCGCGTAACTAGGGTTTTCGTCCAGCAGGTTAAGTGTTGTCATCTAAATTCAAGACTTAACCCCTATCAGTCTAGCATGTCCAGTTGGTTAAGTGTGGTCATTCAAGTTCGTGACTTAACCCGTCTACATGTCATGTCAAGATTGGCTAAGTGTTGTCATTCACGTTCATGGCTTAGCCCTACGAAACACGTGTCAAGTTGGTTAAGCGTATTCCAGCGGTTCATGACTTAACCCTATCCAAATCATCGTGTCAAATTGGTTAAGTATATTTAAGCTTAACCCCATCAAGTTACCGTATTGGTTTAGTTAAGTATATTCAAGTGACTCATGACTTAACCTCATCAAGTTATCATGTTAGATTGGTTAAGTATATTCAAGCGATTCATGACTTAACCCCATCAAGTTATCATGTTGGATTGGTTAAGTATATTCAAGCGATTCATGACCTAACCCCATCAAGTTATCATGTTGGATTGGTTAAGTATATTCAAGCGATTCATGACTTAACCCCATCAAGTTATCATATTAGATTGGTTAAGTATATTCAAGCGATTCATGACTTAACCCCATCAAATTATCATGTTAGATTGGTTAAGTATATTCAAGAGATTCATGACTTAACCGCATCAAATTATCATGTTAGATTGGTTAAGTATATTCAAGCGATTCATGACTTAACCCCATCCCCTAATCAAATTATAACGGTTAAGTGTTACCCTTTTTAGTTTACTTAACCTTACCATGCATCGCGTTATACTAGTCGGGTGTTATCGACCCATTCAGGTTAGGCTAACCCATCCTCTAATCGTGTTATATGGTTAAGTGTCATCAAGAAGTCAAGTCCGGTTTTACTTAAACCACCCATCCATGTCATATTGGTTAAGTGTCATTAGTCTAATCCAGTTATTTAACCCACCCGTCCATGTCATATTGGTTAAGTGTCATTAATCTAATCAAGTTACTTAACCCACCCGTCTATGTCATATTGGTTAAGTGTCATTAGTCTAATCAAGTTACTTAACCCACCCGTCCATGTCATATTGGTTAAGTGTCATTAGTCTAATCAAGTTACTTAACCCACCCGTCCATGTCATATTCATTTATTATTTACTAATGCATCAACCTCTCACATTGGACTTATTTGCGGTCAATGGATATGCCGGGTGGTTCCGGGCAGAATTACACCGCAAATCCATTCCAACCTCGGGTTCAAGCATTACCACAATCTAATCTTTGCCTACGACCTCTCACATTAGACTATTATTGTTGTGGTCACTGGATATGCCGGGCGGTTCCGGGCAGAATTACACCACAGCTCAAGTCTAACCTCGTGTCGAAGGCATCCGTTAGATTGTTAATTACATATGTGTCATCTAAGTCAAAATCCCCACTTTACATATTACTAAGCATATTCCCAAGTTCCCAATTACATGTCCATCAAAATGTGTACCCAATTCTAGCCACTTCCCATGTGTCCAAATCTCGCCTATTTGCATGTATGTCAAGTTTATGCCAATTTACCCAAATCAAGTTCTAGCCAAGGTTACATTTTTGTCACGTTCATGCCCAAATAAACCCACATCATGGTTCATGTTCCCAATTCCACTTATGCCTGATTTACATAAGCCCAATCCCTTGATTTAACTTACATAGTCCCCAAAACTCGTGATTTAATTCATATGCCAATTCATGTATGCCCAAACTTGTAAATTACATTGGCAATACCCCAAATTTTCCTTGTTCATGTTATGCACAAATTCGACCACCCACACCTATATCCAAATAGGTGAAATCCCAATATTCCCCCGTATACAAATCGCACGTAAATCGTAGTTTAGGCCTAGGTCCGAAATCGACCAAGGTTCATCAAAAGAAAATAAATAGGGGAAGGTAGAAACTTTGCATAAAACAAGATCCGAGAGAAAAACGTCATTACATGCATGACAAGGATATGAAAGGGTGATTTGAAACAAGCATAGGTCCAAATTAATGTCATAGCAACATCCCCCAAAGGTCAAGATCCAAAATGAACAAGAATGAGCATGGATCGATTATCATGCATAGATTCAATTTCAACTTTATCACATGTCATATTCAAGTTATCGTTTCAATCTAAAAGCATCTAGAACTTACAAAGCGTGGCTAGAGAATTATGAGCAAGCATTTGTCGTAGAATGGTGTAGGAATGATGCTCTACTCCCTTGATTTGATGTAGAAGCTCTAGGAATGATGTAGCAACACTAGAGGCCTTGAGAAATAAGTAGCTCCTTTGATTTGATGGAGAAAGATTGCTCCTTTTCCTTAGATTTAGTTTAGAACTCTCAAGCTCTCAATGATGAAGATGGAGGCCATGATTTAGGAGGATTTTGGCAGCACTTTGTTGCTAGAATGATTTTTAGTGATTTAGGTTAGGTCTTAGGGTGTTTTTATAGAGGTTAGGACTAGTTTAGGCCCTTAGATTAACCCTAGTTTAGATCTGAACCGTCAAAATCATCGCAGGCCAACAAACCAGACCACAAGACCCTGCAGGTGCACCTAGGCAGACCTGGTCCGACCAGGGAAGTCGACTCCCAGGTCGACACCCAGGTCGACTGGGCAGTCGACCTGGTACCTGGGGGGTCGACTCCTCAGTCGACCTGGGGCTGGGCGGGAAATTTTCCCGCCCAGTCCGTTTGGGGCTAAATTCGAATTTTGAAAATCTGTTTTCGTTTTCTGATTTTTCGTGAAACTTCTAGAGGCCATATCTCGGTCATACGGACTCCGATTTACGAAATTTCGGACTCGTTACCAACCAGAATTCCGAGACGAACGCAACGGCGCAACCCGTTTCCCTTGATTCTTATTTTAAAATTTAATTCTGCCTCGATTCTTGTCTTAATACGTTATTAAAATTTGGGTTGTTACACATGGGATAAATCACTACTACAAAAGTGGGCATATTCGACACTATTTTTATGTGGCCGTAGATCAAAAAAGCGTTGACGTAGGCCATTTTTTCAAATAGGCAACACCAGGGGGGCGTGGCATCCGCGGCTGTTGCATTAGCCACCTAAGACAACACTTTTGCCCATCTACGGCCACGGAAAGAAAGTGTTGCATTATAGCCATAATGCAACACTATTTGCACGTAATGCAACACTATTCAGCGTTGCCTTAAGCATTAGTTAGGGCCTGGCTTCCAGTGCCGCCACGTCATCTTTCCACGTCAGCTGTCTACGTGTCACACGACACGTCATCTCTCTATGTCAGCACTCCACGTGTCACATGCCACACCAGCTATCCACGTCAGCTGTGGGGTCCACGTGCGACGGGTAAGCAGTTATATTTAATGTAATGCAACACCACTACAATATGTAATGCAACACCATTACAATGAAATGCAATATCAATAAAAGCTAACGCAACAGTAGAAGAAGGAAAATGCAACACTAATTTGATAGAAATACAATGCTTTAATTAAATATTTTGCAATACAGGTTTTGTACAAGAAACTCATTCAAAGCAATTGTTTTAATTATCCAAATATCAAAACTCAAAAATCAGCTACACCGTTTTGTTCATTTTATACAGTAAGCTCGAACTACTTCAAGAATAGGTGCACGGCATAAGGGACATTATCCTGATCCATTCCTGGCCAATTCTTTAGCGAATTCTGAACATGTACACATGTGTCCACACCTGCAAAATGTATTACTCATTTATATATATGAATCATATATATGCAGCAATCCGATTGCAATAGGAAATATATATGTATGTTAGTATGTACCTATATATGAATCATATATATGCAGCAATCCGATCTACAAAATGTATCCCTCTGCCTTCCAGAATTAAATATGCACCTGATCAAATGATAACAAGTTATTTGATAAGTGGTGGCATCGAATGGCCATTGGCCTTCTTAGTAAAATGTTATGAACACAATTATTACAATTGACTTACTGACCATTGGCGATTGGTCACTCATGCCAGCCAACAAATAAGCAATTTCATATGGCCATTCGTCTTCTGAGCAAAAAGTTTTCAGTTCCCATATTACTGCCACGTACAGTGTGTCACTTCATATCCTGTCAAGCTTCAGAAGCATATCGTCATCTACATCTTCAACTCCTAAACAAAACTCCATCGTCAAAAGTTAAAAAAAAAACAATGGAGGACTCTTCACTATGCATCACTGCCACTGTTCTTTCAGGACATTGGACTTACGAATTTGTGCATCTCACGCTTAGGCATACGCTGAAGCTTAATGAGGAGTGGACTATACGGGTTATACCCAAAAACTCTTTTCTAATAACATGCCCATCTTACAGTACACGTGATCATGCGCTAATGTTGAAACTTTTTACAAAAATTAGAGGTGCTTTTTATGTGCAACAATGGTCTGCTGAAGAATTTGAGCCTGAACCAGCGTTCGAGGCAGAATCATGGGCCAGAGTTGTTGGCTTTCCCGAGTTCCTGAAGACAAATGTTCCTGCAATAAAAGAATTAATGACACCAATGGGAAATGTGTGTGAAATTGACGACTGTCATTGGTCTCGAATTGACCATAGATCATTATACCTGAAAATGGAATTTTATGAAGGCATTGGCTTGAAGAATGTTTTTGCTGCTCGATTCGACAACAAGAAATACATCATTAGGGTTGAGCGCACCACACATACTCATCCTTTGACGAGGCCTGAAATTCTGTTTGTGAGCAATAGGGAGGAACCGGTGGTACCATTTTTTTGTGATCATAGGTAAATTTTACTTCCATCCACAGTTTCTTATAGTGAGACACAACCACACATGCACACACTCACATACATACATACAAGGTTATAATGCCCCACCCAAGATTCTGAAATAATAATACAAACTGGTGCTCTGTTAGTTGTACATAGATGTGGTTGTGTGGCTTGAATTTGAGACACTGTTATTGTATGGCTTGAATTTCCTTCAGATGTGGTTACATGTCAAATTGTTTGATAATTAATGTGTGTTACATGTCAAATTGTTTGATAATTAAGGCATATAAACTCGTAGGTGGATCACATTATTTGAGAATTGAATCATATAATATATTAGGTGGATCACAAAATGTTTACAGAAATAGAAGTTTGATTATATAATATATTAGGTGGATCACAAAATGTTTATAGAAATAGAATTAACATACCTATTGAAGTTTGATCATCCAAAGATCACTTTGCCGTCCACAACAAGAAATTCTGGTTTGGTCGCTGACTATGCTCTATCCTTAACAGCCACTCTGACATAGACAATGACTCTGACATGGACAATGACTCTGACATGGATGTTGGTGCTGATGTTGGTGTGGATGCTGGTGATGATGCTGGTGATGACTGGTGATGTTTGTGGATGTTGGTTTTATTCTGCTGGTAATGATTTTTGGCTTGAAATTTTGTGAATATTTGTGAAACTTTGTGTGGTTGTGGAAGTTTGTGATGACTGGTGATGACTGATGATGGATGCTGGTGAATGTTTTTGAATGTTTGTGAATGGTACGTTGTTTTGTTTGTGAATGCTGGTGATTTTTTAAAATCTCTGCGTACGTCTCTGGTGTATACTTATGATACTTGTGCGTGTATACTTGTGCGTGCCTTTAGATGGCTGCCTTATGATACTTGTGCGTGCATGTATACTTGTGCGCTCGTGTATACTTGTGCGTGTCTACTTGAGCGTGTGTACTTGTGCGTGTATACTTATGATACTTGAGCTTGTATACTTGTGATACTTGTGCGTGTATACTTATGATACTTGAGCGTGTGTACTTGTGCGTGTATACTTATGATACTTGAGCTTGTATACTTGTGATACTTGTGCGTGTATACTTGTGCGTGTATACTTGTGCGTGCGTGTATACATGGGAGTGTATATATGCACTGCGTGTATGATGTGTATTGTAATAAAACGAAAATGCTTGAGTGCCCGCTTCAGATTTTGTCAAAATCTGCGGTAAGAGGCTTAAAATTCGGATGTCACCGCAGTGCATACACACCGCAGTGCAAATTAACCTCAAGCATACAAATTAACCGCAGTGTAAGGTATGAACCTCAAGCAGTGCAAATTAACCGCAGTCCCCATTCCTTAACTAGCTCGACCTCTATAATAAACCAATGTCTTTTTCATGCCAGTAGCCCGGTTCTCATGGTTTATTGCTGGGTATAATTTTCGAATAAACCTCAGCATAATCCCAAATCCCAAATCAATAATAAGCGCAACTAATTACTCATAAGCGAATGGGTTTTCCAAAATGTAACAAATGAACTAATTACTAATTACTCATAATCCAATCTATAATAAGCGCAACTAATTCACAGTGCAATACAAACTGAACCTGAGGGAAAAACTGGCGATGTCAGCGCCCTGAGCAATCAAAACTAGAAAGCGTTTCAAAGCTTCATCCTTTTCGGAATAGAATTTGCTGTCGAGGAGAGGATCGATACTGACGTGAATTTAGGTTTAAATTTTTGTCAATAGTAAAAAGGGGGAAAACGATTAGATGATAGAGAAGAAAACGATTTCATGAAGGGAGAAGATCGCGCCAAAATTTCGTCAAAAGAATGAAATGACGTGGCTGTCAATGATTGGATGATGGCTAACATTAAGATCATCAGATCCATAGATGGTTTGAACCGTTGGATTAATCTTTCATCTACGGTTGGGGTTTTTATATGTTGATAACGCGGATAGCTGAGCTGGATTATACATACGTAATGCTACGCTTTTAACTGGTGTTGCACATCAGAACAATAAAATTCCCACCGCAACAGTGCATCCACGTATAATGCAACAACATATGAATGCTGTTGCAGAAGCTCGAAGAAATCATAGCTTTCGCCACACTTTTCATGCAACGCACACAAATTAGTGTCGAATATGCCCACTTTTGTAGTAGTGAATGTTTTGATTCAAGTCGTTGGTATTGTTTGGCCATGGCGTTGGCATGATTTTGATACTGTCGTTAGTACGACTTTAACCAAGCCGTGAGCAAGACCTTACCCAAGTCGTTAACCCCTTTAAAGCCATGTCATGGACTGTGCTATTGATTCATTTAAAGGCTCATACCATATGCCATGATATTGATACCAAGTGTTCATATCACAAGTCATGGCGAGATGAGTAATGGCGACATGAGTCATGGCGAGATGACTCATGGCGACATAAGTCATGGCGAGATGAGTCATGGCATTTTTTCTGCATAATTACAGAATCGCTACCCGGGCTAAAATCACCTATAAATACCCCTCATAATTCATTTGAGGGGGGGGGATTCATTCTAAGAAAGAGACTCCGCAAAATTCAAAACTCACCTACAACTTCTCTAATGGCTACCGAAGATCTAACTACTCATCATCAACTTCATGAAGATCAAATTCATGTGAGTGATCATTGATGCAACAAGATAAATCTCTCAAAGGCTACTCATATGATCTCGAATCCTCTCTAACTCTCTCCGAAGCCTAGATTGAATGCTAAATCACAATGAAATCCACGAAGATCATGGAAAAGGATCAAAGAGTACAAGTGATTGAAGATTTATCACAAATCTAAAAGATCTCTTCATTTTCTTCGCCAAAATCAAGTGAAATTAGATTATAAAAAGAGTGAGAAGAGAGTAAAAGAAATAGATGAATGTCATGAGGGAAAATCCATGTGTTGTAAGCTTAAATATTAAAATGAGAATTGATTAAAAGTGGACGTAGATTTGTATTGAATCGAACCACTATAAAAGTTCCTTTGTGTTCTTATTTGTTTTTATCCGTTTATTTTGTGACTATGCGGTTCCATATTCCTACCGAATTGAAGAAGTATAACTTTTACACCTTTGGGTTTGATCCCAAATTTGGAGCAAACACCTAAAATTGTGCTTATGACTTAGTCTTACTGTTTCTATTCTGCATGTGAAGTTGCTATGGATTTCATTGGTCCGGATTTATGATTTAGACCTTATTCATACTAGATTCAGAGCCAAACTTTTTGGCTTATAATTTCATAAGTTTCTTGTCACTACTAGTATACTACATATTCGACTTCAAATGGGATTCACACGCACATGTTCACGATATCGGCTATAATCTTATTTTGGTCATATTCTACAAACACACACATATACAAACGCACACACGCACACACACGCGCGCGCACACACACACACAGATATATATATATATATATATGCACATTTAACTTTTTATAAAAATGCAGTTTAATAGTCTGTCGTTACATAAAACTCTGTTCGCGTATGAGTTGCTATGGACAAAAATAAAAATATGATCGTGACAAGCAATGTGCCATGATCCCAATTATATAATAAAATAATAAAATAGACAGGTTAATTTACTTTGTGAAATTCCAAAAATGATGGTATACGTCGTAGATTCCATTAAACAAAAAGTTGTTTATTTTCCAAAATAAAAATTACAGTAAAATTCTATAAATTAAATTAAAAATCCTATTAAAATCTTAATCCAATATTTTATTATATTAAATAAATCATTATAATTTATAAATGATTCCACAGTGACTATTTTAAATTTTGATTTGGATATATAATAAAATATACAATACGAAATCTCAATTTTTCTTTTCAATTAGAAAAATATAATCAAATTGATCCGAACGTTTCTTGTTTCAAAGAAATTCGACTTATATTGAATCATGTATATTTAGTTGAAGTTGAAAACGTAATATTACGAACTACCGCGACGCTACGAGCTCGATTATAATTATATTATAAGTTATACGTTAAAACTTTGTTTTTAATAAATAAATTCCTTATAAAAATCCATTTTATAATTCAAATAAAATATTCAAAACCAATTTAAATATTCAGAATTAAATGGCTAAAAATCCAGGTCGTTACATTCCTTCCCCCTTAAAATAATTTCGTCCTCGAAACAGCTAAGCTGTAATGCTATAACTCTAACTCCTTGTAAACTACTCAGTTGAAATATTATATTCCTTATCTTCATAACCCAATTCTTACCCGACCTTTAAATTCTCATACCAATACTCAACCATTCATAATACTTTTCAAATGATCTGTCCGATATTTTTAGACAATCCATCATCACTTTCTTTTCTTCAATCCATATGCTCTTCTGCATATCCACACCCATTCCAATTGATTTTAAATCCTTTTACCATTTTCATTATTCCACTTGAAATTTTATTAACTAATTCTGGTTTTCTTATTTCAATTACAATTAACAACTCGATTTTAAATTATCAAAAAAAATTCTTGAAAATTTCCTAACTCTTTAAATTTTTGAAAAATTTCGCTAGTATCTCCTTTGCATGGCTCAATCGGTACAACCACAACTCGCCTTTCTAGGCTTTCTCCAATCCAAAAGAAAATCAAAAAGCCAAGCGGCTTGCCCCATTGGCTCATAAAACCATCAAACCCAAGTAATATTGTAAACGTGTACCTTTTTGTCAGGCATAATTCTATCTCTTGCATTTGATTACATTCAATACCTGCTCAGCATACATATATCCATTTCCAGTTGGTTTCAAGTCAATCCAACTTCCAATTTTTAACACTCTAATCAACCTCTGATTAGTTCACTTCCATTCTATCAATTCAAACCTAATTTCTATTTAAGTAAATCCACTTATTATACTTGAATCCAAATTTTTCACAATTCAATTTCAATTAACAACATCCAATATATATTCAACTTGCTTATTCATAAGTTGAATTCATATTAATATTTTGAATCTCAACATTTTTCTTTATTTAATTTCATTCAGAATTCAATTTTTTTTAACATAATTAAATTTCAATTATTTTGATACATTTTTACCATTCCAAATCATTTCACTTCATAAGTTAAATTCAAATTCTTGAATTCAAATTCCTGGGTTTTATTTCAAACACCATTAAAATAATTTAGATACATGCAAATATTATAACCATTTGCAACTCGAACATTTGAATTTTAAAAACACTTGTCCTTTTCAAACAAAATTTTCATTTACGAATTGTTATGGTAGCAATCCCTCACTTAGAAACTTGAAAATGAATACTGATAATGTCACGATCCATTATCAGAATTATTTTCTCGCCACTGAAGTGATTTCAGTGCTAGATCACTTTCAAAATCCAGTTAAACCAATTTATTCAAAGATCTGTCAAAGTAATATAATATTAGTTTTAAAAATACTTCTGAAAATATTTCTAAACAACCGGGATTTAAATTCTCAAATTCTGGTTTGAATTTAATTTCAATTCATCTTTTTTGTATACATTATCCATATACAAATTAAATTTTGTTATATATAACCATTTCAATATTTTATAATTCCATTTTATTGTAATAACAATCAATATAACCATATACCATAATTTCCGAAAAATTATTCCTTGTCTATCAAAATAATTATTCGGCAAAATTATTTCATTTACTTTTTTTAAAACAATATTGTATTGAATTGCTTTGTTCAAGAGTTTAGAAACACCTATCGATATAATTGTACATCCTGTATCGACCAGAATTCATAAACCACTCAACAAACCAGCCAACACGATACAAAACAACTTTATATCAAATCTACAAATACGAGCTCATATATATACTCAAACTCAATCTAGGGTACTACTAACCCCATCTCTATTGAATCATGCCACAGAGCCAAGGTTACTACTCAACCTTTAGCTCTGATACCAAATGTAATGGCCCGAATTTCCGTACTCTTTGAATCGACTAATAACACCACACTTCCAACCCAAATTTCACAGAAATACGAATCATTATTAGAAAGAAGTTAGAGGAAGAGAAATAGAAAGAAAGTAATATTAGAATAAAAGAAAACTAAGATAAAAAAACTCACAGCGGAACGAATAAAATATATTAGATAACATAAACTTTGAAATAAAATTCAGTAACTTTATATACATACCATCATTAGAGCACAACAGCTATTTCTGGAATAGTTATAAATTCCTGTTTCCAGATACGAACATAATAAACAGCGCAAAAATATGATAGTCTATATCTAACTGGTGAAGCCTCCTGCTTCAAACTCCTCCAAGTGAATCTGTAAGATCCCGGCTACTTGACTACCCGTACAAATTTGGGCACCCAAGAGTATAGGGAAAGCAAACAAAATAAACTCTGGGTCAGTCATGAGACTGGTGTGAGTAAACTCCAACCATTTGTTTAACTTTCAAAATCCTTTCGAAAGAAATGATAATCGTAAAACCAATCCACACATAAACACGAATGGTTTTTACCTTACGATAACCAAAAATATTTTTGATATCAAATCCAATGATAATACAATAGTGTCTAAATCAAATAAATAGAAATCTAGCGGAATTCTTACATCTCATGCTCCATATATAATATTAAATAAAAAATCGCAGGGTGCTTATTGGAGATTGGATTCCCACTATGACAAGGTATGGAACCACCTTATGATCAGTATACTCTAGAGGGGATTCACTGGGGTTCAACAAAAATGTCTTGTAACCCGACCACACATGGCTGACCACTCATTTAACTTGAGTGTATCGAGTATATTATCACCAACGGTTGTGATCAGCAACCGTTACCGAAAGCATACAACAACGAACAGAATAAGAAGAAAATGGAATTTCTCTAGCTCAGGTGATAATACCCCCAATAGGAATGACCCACTTGGTCATGCTGCATGCCCGATTTCTGTCATTTCCCGGGTGATGAGGCTTGAGGTCACGATTATCTTTCAGAACATCTTTTCACCATTCACTTTGAATGCCACCTTGTCAATTCCATCAATAAATGTTGTCCTGCGACTGGACAAACCGAAGGCACCATTCTATTAATCCATCGTGGGCAATTTCTACCTAGGATTAACAGAATAGCCCTTGCACTTTACTTTGTCTTCAATTATCTTCAGCATAAGTTGATTCGTAATGCTTAGCCCATACGGAGTGGTGTTCAGATAATAAATCTGATCCTCGTCTCTCCTATTGACAACGGAGGTATAAAATAAATCAAACTTTGATAGCCGGTGATTAACTATCAAAGAAAACATCCATACAACCAACGATCCTAGTTCCAAATGGAAATTCTAACAATCAACCATCAAACAATGCTGACCCCTTTTTAAATTAATTCCTTAGTATATTATCATTTCCAATTCCCATTTCCTATCTTTCGTATCCTTTCAAAGCTCTATTTTCTCTCTTGATTCTTTAAAAACATTTCCAATATCTAATTTCTTTATTCGAGAAAATATCTCTTATTCCAGTTAGAAAACATTTCTAAGTATTCACGAATCCTTTTTTCTATATTCAGAAAATATACCTTACTAATATCGGAAAATATTCCCATCTTCCATTTCTTAATTCCTTGTTGACCAATTCATTTCATTTTTTATGCATAGAAAATATCTCTCATTTTATTTAGGGAAATAATTTCAAAATCCTTTAAATTAACGCGATGTTATAAAACATCTTTATTATAACTCAAACCATTAATTATTTACTAACTAACCATATTGCTAACCAACTTTCACTACCGAACCTTAACAATTCCTCCATCAATCAAGAAGTCTATCAAGTTGGGGTATAATTACCTTCCAGACCTTAATTGAACAACATTCTCAATTTTGAAATAGTCAAAGCTCACAACTTCAAACAAAACATCGCTTATGCGACTCTCAGATTCAATCTAAAAATCCACTTCTCTCTTTTATGGGAAAACATTGATTATAACGGTAGCGTTATAATTGTTGTTTCCAAATAAAACATTAATTATAATGGTAGTGTTAAAATCGCTGTTTATATTTACAAAACATTTATTATAACAGTAGCGTTAAAATTGCTGTTTAGATTTATAAAACATTTATTATAACGGTAGCGTTATAATCGTTGTTTCCAAATATTTGGTTTATAACAATATAATTTGTACTTATTAATTTCAATAAAATAATTTAGTAATTAAATAATTTAATAATTAAATTTGATTCAAAACTGAAAGTAAAAATAACTACTTCCCTAAATTCGATATAATCGAATTTCAATAATAACTTTCTCTCGAATAATCTATATTCGGTTTATATTTCGAACTTCGGAATTTTATCTACCATTCAGGTTTATTCAAATTCCAAATTCACTTTTGAATTTATCTTCTCCAAACCATTACCAAATTCCTTTATGACCATTCCAATCTACAAAATGTTATCACACTTTATTTTTTTTCAATTTTGAACTAAAACTTACCGTTTTCTTTTAAAACGATTACCCATTTCCCTTTTTATTCAATTTCCAATCTGGATTCATATTTCAAATATAAATTTCCTTTAGAGATATTTGTAAAATATTTCCTTTAAACAATTATTCTCTTTAATCATGAAAATATTTCTTTTATATACAATCAAATCAGTTTGATTTCGTACTTATAAATAATATCTCGAACCCAAATTTTATTTATAACTTCTACTCATATTTTTCCATACCAGTTCCATTTTTATTGCAATCATTTAAAATCTCGTTTACAATTTCCTTTATAATTTTCTAAGTTCAAATCCTATTTCAAATATTGGTTTCAAAACTGATTTCCACTTTTTCATAAAAATTCAAATTTTGAATTTATATTTCAATTTGTTTCCAAATGAATATTTTACCAAATTTATAAACATCGTTTATAAAACTAATCTTCTCAATTTATTTGTTTAAAAATTGATTTCTATTTCAAATCACCTTTTAAAATCTTATAAAGATTCTACATTCAATTATAAAATATCGATTTTAAACCAAGTATTAATTATACAATGAAAATCCATCAATATTGTTTATAAATTAAAGTACTCGATTCATTCGTTAAAACAAGTTTACATTCACAAATCTATTTAAAAATCTAATTTCCATTTTGTAAATAATTTCCTTTTAAAAATCTTAAATTCTTATTTTATATTCAAAAATATTTTACGGTATTTAAAATACCAAATTTCTACGACCAGGACAATTCCGCATAGCATCATTATTCACGGTATCTATATCACAATAAATAATGAACAGTAATATAAATGTTGAGGAATCCAGTTGGATCCCTCCAACCTGTTTCCCTGCATCCACAAATATTAATTAACATCAATAATATAAATTTTCATATCGGTAGTGGTAAACATAAATAATAATCGATAAATGATTTAATTATATCAACTATTTCAATCAAATTTATCAACCAATCATCCAAACAACCATTACACAATATAAATTTACTATAAATAAACTTAAAACTCGTTTATATAAAAAGATAAACGAGCCAGAGTTAGTGAATTTACTCACATCGGTTCATAGTTGATGGTTCTGCTTCCGTCTCATTTAAAATTAAACAGGTTTTTAATTTTTCTACGAATTTCCAATAGCTGTATTTCCAGTGAAATCAGTTCCATAATGAAGATTTCGTCGCTAAAATTCCAATGTGACCAGTTTTGCTTGAATTTGACATCATATAAAATAGTTATCAACATTATAAGTTTTTAATTAGATTGAACATCATTTAGAAATCAAATGAAAAATTAATTAACTAGCATTACCCTTATATAGTATATATAACCACATTTTAGGCTCCTTGTATCTTCCTTCTCCCTACCAATTTCCCTCTGAACCACGCAATAATGTTAACCCGTAAGCTTCATCTAGCATATCCTATTTTCCAAAACTTATACTCCTTCTTTACTAACTCTTAATTAAAATTAAAACCACCACCATTTCTATCTTCTCGAGCATAACACATCTACTTCGTCTCCTGTACAATGATACACATTGCATCATCACTGTATTCTCCTACCACTGACGTTAAGCTTAGGACCTCCATTCCCAAATAAGAATACACGAACCTTGCTCTCCTCAAAACATAGCCCATTGGCTGAACTCCTCCATGTTCACTAACCGTAAAAATAAAACCATCTTCACCATAAAAGAAAAACAAGACCAGCTTATTTCTCCTTCATACGCCTTTTCGAGTCCTAGCACCCTATCACTCTCACCATAGCAAGTCGCCACCTTTCCTCTTGCTGAAACAGACTTGCGCATCCCATTTACATCTCGTTCCCAATGCTAGACTCCCCATCCTTCTCTCTACAACACGCACACACCCTACCAGTGAGGAGCCCAACCAATGTGCCCCTCTCCCTCTTACTCTTCATGTTTCAATCACCACCATGGTATGCATGAGTTCGACAACTGAATCCTATTCTCCAGCCATCTTCAAATGCCTGCGGACGCCGTCCTCCACCACCGGAGTTAGCTCCGACCATCTTACTTCACACGGACGTTGTTTACAAAGGTGCGAACAGAAAACTCGCTAAACCCAAATTGAAAAATATGGAAGTGAAACCCTTCTTTCAAGCAATCTAATGGACCTTATTTCATGATTTAACATTGAGTTTGTGATTTTTAATTGGTTTATAAACTTTGGTTTATATACGTTTGTTTTCGCCTGAGACAAAAAAAATGGGAAGGCCAGTATTTAAAGAAGAAATAGCTTAGGGGTTACGATGTGTAATAGCTTGAATGGCACGGTAATAAAATAGCTTGTTCTGCATGGTAATGGCATGTCTTGAATAACACATATACAGGGTGTCCTATGCTAGGTTAGGTTAGGGTTGCAGTGGAAAATTTTGTATGTGCCCTCATTAAATTTTTAGGTTGCTAATCCTCTTTTAGGCATATGCAACTCGGAAGAAACTAAGGTGATCTTACGTTAGGCTTACCAAATTTACAGTCTAGAATGGACTTCATGCCAATTTATAAATGTGTCGAGTTATTAACTTGTATTTTTCAAAGATATCTAGTACTATTTATATTATGATATACCTAAATTGTGCTTATGACTTAGTCTTGCTGCTTCTATTCTACATGTGAAGTTGTTATGGATTTAATTGGTTCGGATTTATTATTTAGACCTTATTGCATACTAGATTCAGAGCCAAACTTTTTGGCTTCTAATTTCCTATGTTTCTTGTCACTACTAGTATACTTCATACTCGACTTCAAATGGGCTTCACACGCACATGTTCATGATATCGGCTCTAATCTTATTTTGGTCGTATTCTACACACATACACACACACACACACACACATATATATATATATATATATATATATATATATATGCTCATTTAAGTTTTTATAAAAATGCAGTTTAATAGTCCGCCATTACGTAATACTCTGTTTGCGTATGAGTTGCTATGGACAAGATTAAAAATATGATCGTGACAAGCAATGTGCCAGGATCCCAAATATATAATAAAATAGACAGGGTAATTTATTTTGTGATATTCCAAAAATGTCGATATGGGGCGTAGATTCCTTTAAACAAAAAGTTGTTTATTTTCCAAAATAAAAATTATAGTAAAATTCTATAAATTAAATTAAAAATCTATCTAAAATCTAAATCAAATATTTTATTATATTAAATAAATTATTATAATTTATAAATGATTCCACAACAACCATTTTAAATTTTGATTTGGACATATAATAATATCTACAATACGAAATCTCAAATTTTCTTTTTCATTAGAAAAAATATAATCAAATAGATCCGAACGTTTCCTATTTCAAAGAAATTCGACTTATATTGAATCCTGTATATTTAATTGAAGTTGAAAACGTAGTATTACGAACTACCGCGACGTTACGAGCTCGATTATAATTATATTATAAATTATACGTTAAAACTTTGTTTTTAATAAATAATCCTTATGAAAATATGTTTTATAATTCTAATAATATATTTAAAACCGATTTAAGTATTCAAAATTAAATGGCTCAAAATCCGGGTCGTTACACTGAATGTGAATGTATTGTATTTCAGTGAAATGTACAAATAGTGGAGTAAATTATTTGTACTGTTTGGAATGTTGAAATAAAATATTATATTTAAATAAATGATGTTTGAATATTTAAATTTTTGTGCAATAGTATTCTATTTAAATATTAATATTATATTTTGTTTGTGATGTAGTATAACAATACAATTACAAACACATTTATAATAATAGATATATGTTTGTTATCATTAAACAAAAATCATAGAATTGTAAAATAATTAACAAGATAACGACCCTTCCTCCATGAATCCCTTTAATGGTGTCAGGTCTTAGTCGAACCAAACCTCCCTCCATCTAAATCCCTATATATTTCACCGCTCTTCTACTTCCTCCACCTTCCACCTCCATCGGTCAATGGTACGAAGCAAAAAACATAAACCAAAACTTGCTCAGTCTTGTTCGCCTTCTTCTTGTACCAGATCTGGACGCCTATACAACCAATCTGCTCTTAACATCGCTCAAGATCTGGAACCTTCTGACATGGACTCGTCGAACCCCTCATCTCCAGTGAAGCTCACAACAGTTGAATATTTTGAAGAACTTATTGGCATGATTCCCAATATACCACAACTGGCAACCTCTACAATAGTGAACCGTGAAGCTTCAGCCATAACTCAGATGCTCTCTACATAATCAAGGTAACACTCTCAAATCCTTGAACTTGGGTGATGGTGTTTGTGGACAGTTGGTCGATATAGGTAACGAAACTAGACCATCGGGAATTGAACAGAACAAACATTTGAATGAATCTGAAACTGCAGTTGATTCCGTTAGTGTCATGAGTGAAATTGATATTGTTGTGAATGATAGTGTTGAGAATGTAGCAGTGTCGAGTATGACTGCGCCAGTTTTTAGTGAAAATGATTCACATGACTGCATTAATCATGTACGACAAAATGCCAAAACCACTACTCCGTGCTGGAAATCTCTGTTCGAATCTCTTTCATACATTGCCGGTGTGTATGAACCAATCCACTTCTCTATCCCTGATCCATTATCCGGCCTAGCTCCACCAATTGAAATACCCAATGAGGCAAAGGTGTTTTGGAAAGATCACCGTCGTTGGTTTCCTTTTAGACTCAAAAATTCCCAATTTTGATATGCAGGAAGCGTGCCGAAGTGCTTGGCACCTACGCGGGCAGCTTAGGATATCTCTTGTCAATGGAATGTACTATCTGTAATTCTCATCTAATCCGAAAAAGCAAAGGGTCTTGGAAGCAGCACCAACAATTATCAGAGGAAAACCATTCATTGTCACTCCATGGAATGCATCTGTCGATAGAGCTGGTGACCAGATACTATCTATCCCTGTGTAGGCTCAATTCAACAATGTCCCATCAGCTCTTCAACCTCTTATTGGGCTCAATTGGCTAGCGTGCCATATCGGCAAGCTCAAATGTTTTGATTCCAATACGGTAGCCAGGAGAAATCTAATATTCGCTAGAGCATTGATTGAAGTTACACCAGATGAGCCTCGTCCTACTCAGTCGAAGTTATGCATTAAAGAACACTTTTTTATTTTGTTGATATTTCATACAAATGACAACCGGAAATTTGCAGCGTGTGCAAATCTTTTGGTCATGTTAAAGAGAAATGTACTGCCACTAGTGACACTTACAGACTAAGAAAGTTCCTCTTCCTTATGCTCCGCCTATGATTTGGGCTCCCAAAATCAAGCATGTTGTTTTTCCTACTGCTAGTAACTTGGATGGGAAAGAGAATCTTAATGCTGAGGTGCCGACTCCAGGCCAAAGTTTTAGCTGGAACAAAACAGAAAGGTTTCTGACACACAGTAACGTAGGTATGAAGCACAAGTTGAGTGAGGGAACATATCACATTCTTGTTGATGAGGGAGATGTAGCACGGAAGTTAGTGTATCAATTGGAAGGCAAAGGGCTTATACTAGCTAGGGATGGTGATTATGGGAAGAACAACGAGCAATTACTTTATGACATAGCTTAGGATAGACGACATCTTTATTACGAGACCTCTCCATTTTTTGTGTCTGATCTGGCTACCCACTTTGCTGAGGCCGCGCAGGAAATTGCACCTACTGATGCTGTTGGAGACTAGTTCTATGACAACACATAATAGTCTAAGCAAATCTGCTTAGCTCCTATATTTCATTTTATATATCCTGTGGATGGACCACATTAAAAACCAATAGATGGTTGTTAACCCCAATCACCTGAACTTTATGTACTTTATTATTGGTTATAATAAAAGGTGTTTGCGGTCACCTTAAAAACTAGTCGGCTTTACCCAAAAAAATCATAGAATTGTTAGATACAACAGCATGGACGTGGTAACTAATCGAGTTCTAGCTATGGGGTTTGGCCATCTTCTTGTGCTTAGTCGATCTTAGCTTGTTTCTAGTGCATCTTGTATCATGTGTTTCCCTTTCCAGCATTTTATCTTTGTTGTTATAGTTGGTTGTAATTGTTAGTGTTGTTTAAAATCACATGACTTCTTTTTTTATGAGATTTCTATGTTTGGATATATTTATGTCATTCATGCATGCCTATTTGACTGAAATCTCATTTTCTTATCTAACTAACATTTATCCTAGAGCTGGAAAGAATAGAACTCTGTGTTGGATAAATTTTAGCGAAGGACAGATTTTGCGTTGTTTTCGTCATGGGTATAATTAATCACCTGTTCTTTGTTAAGCTAAAATTTATTGCATTTTTTGTGTGTGATTTCAGTTTTCACATTTTTTTGCATGACTAACTTCTTTTTCCGCCAACATGTGATTAGAATCGTTTAAGTTTCAGCAAAATACATTTTTCAAACTTTTTGCAAACATTGCTCGAATTTATTTTTTATTAATTTTACATTTTTATAGATTTACTTTCTTTTATTTCGTTTGCGCGAAAACGCAGAATTTGGGTATGGCAGTTTGCGCGTATTTAAATGGCTGTTTTGCATCAAAATAGATGATTTGAATGGCGCAAAGCGCACGTTGCCAAAATTTTAGTTTTCATGCGAATCTCATATGGAAAGTGAAATGGTGTTGAAAAGAAATTTTCAAACTACAAAAAGAGTTTTGAAGCAGAAATTTATTTTTATGAGAAATTCCGAATTATGGTCACATAAAAGGCATAAGGAAGATTTTTGGATGGTTTGTGTGCTCGTTTTAGCGATGCAGTAGGGCCGACGATGCGATAAAAATGTTAACGACAATAAGCAAAAGGGTTATTTTAGCCTCGAAAACGTTGTTTCTATACCTTGTCAATGATGCCTGAGAGTTGTTAATTAACTCATTTTATATTTTAGAGCTTATTTTAAGCCTCCTTTGTAGTCTACAAAAGGAAATTTTTGTAGTATTTTGGGAAAATGAGGTAAAATTCTACTGTAGGACGGAGATTGGAATATTTAGAAGCAAAGGAAACATTAAAAATTTTCACTTTGATTTCATTTTCTAGCTTAAGAGAAATTTAATAGGAAGCGTAGATGCATTGTCGTTTTGGATGTTAGGATTTGGATGCAAAATTGGTTGCTTCACATTTCAATTCATACTTATCTGAGGGTTATGGATAAAGAAAAGGGGTTTTCAAAATTTGCATTCATATAGAACTGCCAATATATTTAGGATGTTTTTGAAAGTGTTTTTAAAAAAAATAATGCATACATATAGGAGTATCCGATTTAGAATCATTATGCATACATGTTTTGTGGTTGAAATGCATTATGCACACTGTGCACGTGCGCACTTGGTTGTAAAGTGGATGTACACTAATTGGTTATGTAGGATAGGTTAAGTAGGTGTCAGAACTTCGGGACAAAATTCCTTTTAAGGGGGAAGAATATTACAACCCGGAATTTTGACAATAAATAAATTAGTTATTAAATTATATTCTTCAAGAAATAAGTATATCTACAAATGATGGAATTTAACCACAAAACTTTAACCTTTGCATTCGTCTCAGAATTTTGGTCAACTTTCATATTTGGAGTTTTGCAAACGGAGTCCATATGAAAAGTTACGGACGAATTACGAAAAATAGACGGAAATAAATAAAATGGAATATCTTATATAGTAAGTATTTATTTCCCTAACCATTTCAATGTCAAGTCGACCAAGCGATCCATCGGCGGCCGACCACTGGATGCGACCGCTTGGTCGAGCCAAGTAGTGACGGCAAGGGTTTTGCTATATAAACTATTATATAAATGGACAAATGTTAACTAAATTAAATCTAACAGTCTAGGGTCTTTCTAAAGCCTATAAATAAAATTTTACACCCCCATTCTTTTCCATATATTCTGAGAGCAGCAGTGAAGCTCTGTCATTTCCCTTTCTCTTCAAATAAATTCTAAAACAAAAATATGTTCATGTGCAATCAAAATCAAACATAAATAATATAATCAGAAAGGGCTAATCAGATTCAGGTGAAAAGGGTATGGATTGACGTCTATGTTCTTCTTCATCAGGTTTCTCCCCTCTTTTCTTATTTTCTTGCAAATCTACAAATCTGAAAATATCCCGATTTCAGAATAAATGTAGATCTGTAAGAATGTAGGATCTGTAGGCCTAAAAGATTCAGATTTGAATGCTTTCAGGTGAGTGGAAAATTTATATACAAACTATACAGTTACCTAATTATTTCATTTGTGTTAGACCTGAAATGTGTGCCTAATATTTACCAGATCTATTTATAATTTTGTTAAATCTAAAATAATGCCTATCAGATCTGTCTAAGTTAAATTCGAAAGAATGAAATTGTGGTTTGAACAATATTAATATTTTATATTTTTACTTGATTGTTCATATTATTGCCTACAATTGTGCATAAAAGTATGGTGGTTGTTGTAAACACCGTAGATTTGGAAATTGGTCTCATAAATCACTGTTAAGACGTAGTTTTATTCCAGAGTTGTAGTTTCGGTGTTAAATGGTAATTTATGTAATATTGGTTAAAAAGATATAAGCCTGTTTGTGTTTAGTTTTGTTTGGTTCCTAACTTAGTTATTGTAAATATGTCTTTTTGCTCATTTTCAATGAAAAGACATTATTTGAAATCAATAAGAAATATGTTTAAAACAAAAAGGAAAAAGGTTGTGTAACACTACTCCATAATGGTCATTTGGCAACTCTTATTTTTTTCAACTGCCAACACTTATATGTGTTGTATACCAGTGATACTAATATGTGTTGTTATAGTAAAAATGTGTCACCAAAAATGTGCTAACATTTATATGTGTTGGCATGCCTGGTCAACTCTTCTTTTCTAAGGGCAAAAGGGTAAGTTATCACACATAACCCTAATTGGTACCTCAATGCTTATTCTGAACGCTTATTCCTTCGAAGGCCGCATCATAAGAAAATAAAAAAAATGGACTTTGATAACAGCGATTAGCTAATCAGTATCAATATCAGAGATACTACGGATTTTGGATTTCTAAAATCGATATTAGCCTCTCAAATCCTCTCTCCATTACTTCGAATTGGGGCTTCTAGGAATTGGGGCTTCTAGGAATCCCGTCGGCTTCTAGGAATCACGATAAGAGGTAAAAAAATCGTTTTCACCTCTCGGAATCACGGCGGCTTCTAAAAATCGATTTCATAATGTTAGAAATGCTAATGTACAATGTTTTATTATTGTATGAATTTGAGTTTCTACAGTTTGAGTTTCTAAAAATCGATTTTACAGTGCGTTGATGTGAGTTGAATACAAGCCATACTTTAATGCCCTAGAAGTGCCATAACTTTTGTTTTGATTTTGATTTTAAAGGGAATGTTTGGGGGAAAAATGGCTTGGAAAATATAAAATCTGTGTATACCTTTTGGGAAAAAAACTCGCTTGGAAAATATAAAATCTATGTATATCTTCTGGGAAAAAAGCTGGCTTGGAAAATATAAAATATGTGTATAACTTTGTCATAAAGTATTTATCAGTTCTAGTTTTCCCTAGGATAAAGGCTTTCCAATTTAAAGAAATACGATCATTCATATGAGCATCCATTCTATTATAACTAGTTGGATGATTATAGGCCTTAGTATACTAGGATATTAGGCAAATTCAGTATAGATCTCTTCTCTAATGATAATGATTAAAGATATTTCTTGGGTGATCTGCAAATAAAAAGTCATTCAATTTGATAAATAAATCTATAGTGAGATTCTTGTTAAAGTTTAAAGAACTTCGAATGTTTCATATGTACAATAATGGTGGTTATATTAATTGTTTCTTTTGGTGCCTCTTTTAAGTAGACTTAGGGTGTGTATTGGTGTGTGCATATTATAGAACTCTTTTATGTATCATGAATAAGATAAGTGTCATAAACAGTAAGGGAAGTTATGAGCATTTGTTTTTCCTTAATTCTTTTAGCTTCTGAGCATTTAGATGTAGCCAAACAAAGAGTTTTTATGGTTGTTATGCACAAGCAGGAATGTTAAGGGATTATCAATTTGTAAGTCGCGACTATCCAAGAAACATGAGGACTTAGTAACCTGACAAGATGTAATCAGTAAATGATATTTTATTTTGTTTTCAGTTTGGACTGCAGTGGATCTTTTTGTTGTATGACAAGCTGGATGGCCCTGTTACAATGTGTTTTGGAAAAACGGTGCAAGTTCCCATTGTTAATTTCAGGGGAAAAAAAAAAGAAATTTAGTTCTTGCTATTCTTGCATTGTGAGTAAAAGAATTCCTAAAACCCACCTAAGCATTTTAATATTTGTTGTCCTAGTATGGTGTTCATTAAGATTTTTATATGTTGTCAATAACTCCCATTTAAATCTAAAGTTAGCTTAATCTCAAAAATTACTTTCAAATTGTGTCATTTAACAGCATTATTGCACTTACAGACTTTTAGGAGAAACGTACATTGTATTGACTGTTATTGTTATACTATATGCATTTATTACTACTTTTTCTATATATATATATTTTAAAGTTGACTTGTCTAGTTTTATATTTTATTACCTGTTAGGTTTTTCTATATGAATCAAAATAACTAAGCTTAATAAATTGCATTTCACCAATTATAATTCTTTCTGCCAATTTTAATGATGAAAAACTACACAAACAATTATTTTATAAATTAAAGATTTGATTTTGAAGCCCTCGAGAGTTGGTTCCTACATTTAGTATAAAAACATTCAATGGTTTTGAATGGTAATTTATGAGAATATTTAGTATGTAAGTGTGGAATAAAATATCACCAAAGTTTTGGCAATCCTTAATTAAATGATTACCAAATATTACTAGATGAACTTGGGCAACTTATCTATTATCGTGATATTTATGAATTACCAGGTTGCGATTAGTGTTTATAATGAAAATTCAAACCAGACCACTATTATGATAAATACAATAAAAAAATTACATAGTATATGAGATATATAGTTTTGAAATATTTCCTTTTAGTGCTCCAACAATAGAAATAATTGATATTTTAAATTGATATTCATTAACTGGAAAGAGAAATAAATTAACAAATATTGCATTAATTGGATTAACGGTAATAATTTATGAGAAATGCTAAGCATACTCTGCCTGATCGGTGGAAATGGGTTGACATCAATAATTAGCTTTGTATGACTTAATAAATGCCAACCCATTTGCACCAATCAGGTGGCAAGTATAAGCTTACTCTCCCTAAGGGAGAGTGTGCTTAGCATTTCTCATAATTTATTGACTGCCATTTGTAACAAACATTAATCAGGGAATTAAATAAGAAAGACAAATTAAGTAATGAATGTAATTCAAAACTGTAACAAAGTAAAAATAGAGTGGGTAAACTTGAAGACTAATGCAGGGAGGATATGTTTGACATATTTAAGATTCATTATATTTTTCTTAGTTTGTTTATAGTTCGTGTTAGCCTGTTAGCAAGGTATATGAATGTTCAATGTATAAGGAAACTAATTATTCACACATAATAAAACTAGTTGCAGAACCATCAAATTAACACTATATTAGTATTAAATTTAAATTAATTTATTATTAGGTTAATCTTTGAGATAAATTTGCATTATATGTGTAAATGTATGATAATAATAACAGCAGTAATAGTAAATGTTTTGAATTCTTATTATTCTTCATTATTGACCAACATAAATGAGCACTGTTTCTTTTTTTTTCTTTTTTTTGCCAAGGCAATGAGCACCATTCTTTTGGTTCTAGTTTCATGTGCACTACTCTTTTGTTAAGGGTCCTATTGTTCTTTCAATGTATAATTTCTTTATCTTTCAGTTATGATTCATCAATAAAAATTATCCCCTTCTTATAGGGTCCACTCTCAATTCTCATTCAGCTTTTTAGACAATATGATAGAGTTGCTAATGTACAATGTTTTATTATTGTATGAAACCACTTGTGTAATTCAATATGAGGGTCATGAAATCTATATTATTTGTTTTATTATTGTTACCTATAACTAATCTCCTTTTTCAGTTAACAGCATTTAATTTAGCATAATTTAATTTCTTTTATTTCCCTTAAATATGTGGCTAGGTCTGGGCGCATGTTCATCTTCCTTTGTTTTCTATCCCTAGAGTATATATTTGGGAAATGGTTCCTTGTTTATTTTTTCCTTGTTTCCTTAAGTTTATAATTGAGAGATGCTTTGATAAACCTCAACATGTTTGCAATTCAGATACTGGCTTTATTTAGCAGTTCAGTTGAAGTGCTTACTAATGACAAATGATGAAATGAGGGATCATATATTTGAGATCCTTGGTAGGAGCTTTTTCCCCAAATGGAAATAGCTGCATCAGGTTTATATGTCAAGAATTCTTTAATTTCATTTTCTCAATTGTAACATTGATTTTGGCTGTTTTTACTTTAAAATGGATAAAACCAAATGTAACTGATATGTGGATTGCTAAAATTTACAATAATTTAGCACCTCAATCCATATTCGCTTTGTATTCCCTTTCAGGTTAGGTATACATTTGTCAAAGGCAAACTGATGTTAGCAACGCCACCTCCATATTCCATAGTAATTCAGGTACATTTAGCTAATTTGTAGCTTCATTTATGAGCACCTCTAGCATATGCTTTCAAATCAATTCAACATTCATTTGCTAAAATTCTTTTTGAACTATATGTTGGTTTAAGGAATCTGAAATACGGTCATGGCACATACCCATTAATGACGGAAGCAATGATGAGAACATGCGAGCTTGACTTTGTGTAACTAGACCAGAATCAATTGGAAACTCTGAAGCTAATGCAAATGGCAAATTGGAAACTTCAGCAGAAGAATCGAATACTATCCGCAAATCTTCATTTGATAATATAAATTCTAATGGTATATATATATTACATCAGAAGAGAGGAAAGAGAGGTCTCCACTCCTCTCAAAGGCAGTTGCTAGATTACATCGTGAAAGCCAAATCGCCTCTTCTTACAATTTAATCCTAAAATCAGGTAATCTTCCAATTTAATCAAATACTGTAGGAAAGAGAGGTCTCTATTACTGTTTTTTTTACCGTGAAGGCTCGATTTTTAATCGTCTTCTTCCTCTGCATTGAGAGGCATCGCAAAAATTGCATTACGTTGGGCATATTATTTTTTATGTATTTTACTAGATAAGAATCAGGTGGGATAATCTAGTTTAGGCCAGATAATATTGTTTGAAACGGGTAGTAATCTATTTTGTCTTACGTTTTTCTTTTAACATAACATTACTATAACATATTATGAAGTTGCAATTTTTTTTCTTATATTTACTATATGAATTTAGCAGATCTCAACTGGATTCCTCGATGGTATGGAGCTTGACATAGCTGTTGATTGTATTGCTTCGTCAAGGCCAGCGAGTTTGCATCCATATCCAGGTTTGATTTATATAAACCAGTTGTTATTTAAACTTCACTGCCAACTTCATTTGTTATTAGCCAATTGGATGACTGACTGTAGCTTTATGTCGTTTGACCGCATTTGTTATTAGAAAACCTCTGTTCAAGCCTGAACAAGGAAGATAATGCGTGAGCCTTGGATAGAAGTTATATTACATTAGAATTTAAAGAGGAAAAAGGCTGATAACTATGACCATAGACATTGTTAAGATAAAAAATAATTATATGAGAACAACAAATCGAAGTTGTAATCAGCGGCTATTGGATAATAACTTATGCATACCCTTAAACAAAATATACAAGCTATAACGAATGAGTTTGATGAATGGTCTGCAAGCCTTCCCTTTTGGTTCAGTTGAAACTTTTACAACTTGATCCGTTGAAGCTACAATATCTAAACTTCGTTTGCACCAGCTAAGCATATGATGGAATCACAACATGGACTTTTTAAGCAAACATATATTAATAAAACTTTCAAAAATTTCAAATTCGTATTTACAACAATAAATCATTTTTTGCATGCTGAATATCTTGATTCCATACATGCATGTACCATAATAGATTTACCGAGTTTCTGACTCAAGTTCCATGTTACACAGAACCTTAGCCATATATCATTTCACAAAAAATCATAAATCAGATCCTGCTTTACATTTATAATCAGTTGCTCATAATGAAATTAAATTAGATTTTATAATCTCTCCTCAATCATTGAATTTAATATTTTTAGATGTATTTCAAGTGTCGATATCGAATCAAATGTATTCAAGATATTTTACAAGTATGACCATGACCTGAAAATACTGCTTTTAGCAATACTACTTAATTGAAGTTATACTGCGATTACTACAGTGTTAGCAGTTTTCATTGTGCAACGGTAATAAGAAAAAAATATCATGCGTAGTTCCTATAGTACAAAATATAAGTTTTTTTTTTCTTTTTTTGTTCTTTTTTGGTGCCAAAAACACTAATGTCACCTAAAAAAATATTTGCAGTGCAAATAATTCCACCATAGGTCCTGCACCAACGTGTAACGAAACTACAGATACAACTACCACCTCTAACCACCACAATTCAACAATGCATCAAAATCTGTATGCGGCTGTAGTGCAGTACCAATCTTACTTTCCTCCAATCTTTCTTTAAATAACCCTTATTTTAGCGTTGTGGATTAAAATCCTATTCAGAATTTCAGATAACCAAAGGTGAGATTGCAGTCAAGCTTCATTTTTTTGATGATTTCAGGGATTTGAAGTGGGTGTATAAAGTTGCAGAGTTGCAACTAGTTTCTGTAGAAGTAAAAAATGTGCCTAATTTCCACATAAAACAGTCAAAATTACGTAATCCATTGTTTCATGAATTTTAAAGAAGACAACTCACAAGCTTATATTAGGCCAATAGTAAAAATCAATCTCGTTCACTGCTAACATGTGCACAAACATACGTAAATACATATACACACACCGGTGTAATAATATCATTACACATGGTAACATCATGATGTAAAAAGGTATATTAAATGTAGTCATACCAAATCAGGGCGAGAATTTTGAGTTCCAATCAAACTGAGCATATGCCCAGTTTCTCGAAACTGAGCAATGCTTAGTTTCTAAAAACCAAGCAATGCTCAGTTTCAAACAAAACCGAGCAATACTCAATTTTAAGCAAAACTGGGCAATGCTCAGTTTAAAACAAAACCGAGCAATGCTCAGTTTCAAACAAAACTGAGCATATGCTCAGTTTTGTTTAACCCAGTTTATCGAAACTGAGCAATGCTCAGTTTCAAACAAAACCGAGCAATGCTCAGTTTCAAACAAAACCGAGCAATGCTCAGTTTTGTTTTAAGCCGAGCATATGCTCAGTTTATCAAAACCGAACAATACTCAGTGTTGTTTCAAACTGAGCATATGCTCAGTTTTGTTGAAACTGAGCGATACTCGGTTTCTTGAAACTGAGCATAGCAATATTGTGGGATTTGTTAATTTTTTTAATGTGCCTGATATTTTCATACAAGATGTGATCTATTCTCATTAACATTAATTAACCATGTTCAGTTAGTTAATACAAGATGTTATTTATCAACTTTGCAATTTGTTATTTCTGTAAAAATGAGTGTGTTTATATTTTGTAGGCACTTGCGGGGGAGGAGGAAAAAAACAGAATTTGGAATGTAATAGCAACGGGAAAGCAAATATGTTTGATCTTGACAATGATCCTATCTCCAAAGTTTTTGGTTTTGATAAAAGGAAAAATTATTGTCGTGCAATTAGCTCCTCTACTTCCGTAAAGCACGTAAAGATGATGTAAGCATCAAAAGCAATTGCCGACAAGAATAAAAAGGACGATTTTCAGCAATGGTCTATGGAATTACAAAATCAAGTTGCAAGTCAAGTGGCATGTCAAGTGTCAATCCAAAATTACAAGCTTTGTGAATTTTCGGATGGATGCTTTGTGATATGGTCCGTGTTTCGTCTTCATAATATCTAAATTCTATGTATCTTTAGTAAAACTTTGTATTGTTTTTTGTAATTTGAACTTGATATTATGGTATTTTGAAATTGGAAGCATTATGCAAAAGTGACATTGTTGAATTTGAAATATGGAAGTGTACTAAGTACTTTTATTTGAATTGATATGTTGAATTATATATGTGATTGAAAATCATAAAAACATGTTATATATGTGTTAGCAATTTATGTGTGCCAACATTTATAAGAGTTAGTAGGATTATGATACTGACATTTATAAGTGTTACCATATCTTATGGTTCCAACATTTATAAGTGTTAGCAATGAATATGTTGTAACTCTTATAAGTGTTACCATATCTTATAGTTCCAACATTTATAAGTGTTAGCAATGAATATGTTTGTAACACTTATAAGTGTTACCATATCTTATGGTTCCAACATTTATAAGTGTTAGCAATGAATATGGTTGTAACACTTATAAGTGTTAGCAATGAATATGTTTGTAACACTTATAAGTGTTAGTAGTTACTTTGTTTGTAACACTTATAAGTGTTACAGGAAAATTCCTTACAGGCCGTTGGTAACACTTAAAAGTGTTATAAAAATTATTTGTAACACCTATACTTGTTGGGAATCCCTTGTTTTGGTGTAGTGTAAACTCTCGCACAAATATATATATATATATATATATATATATATATGTGTGTGTGTGTGTGTGTGTGTGTGTGTGTGTGTGTAGTTTACATCAACCATTCCAAAGATATGCATATTATATATTTCTTGTGATTTGAAATATGTTTATTCCTCTTTTAAATATTCAGGCATAATTTACAATAATTACAGCTGACAGCTTTTTTGTAAGATTTAGAATCTTATTACAAAATTGGACGCAAAAAGTAATGCTTCGTTGTTAGCTTAAGCCAAAACATTTAATTTAATAATAAGACGAGTAATAACTACGTTAATTGCGCGAGAATATACACACACACCCCCCTTAACTTTGTACTGTTTTTTTAGATAACAAAAGCGAACCAATTTTCAATATATATATATATATGTGTGTGTGTGTGTGTGTGTGTGTGTGTGTATGTATATATGTATATGTACGCATACACACATTATCAGTCCAAATCTACATAAACAACGAGATATGTATATCAATTAATATTTTTTGTTTGAATGGTTTCCATTTTATGGAATTATACAGGAAAATGAAATCCATATCCAATGAAAATATATATTATGACTGTTGTAGCAATTAATGCAATTGATTTACTATAAATATGATCATAAAGAAATAATAACTATTTTAACCGTCGTTGATTGGGGAAAACAAATTAAATTAGGTAAGTTAGGCCAAAATGGTTTTAATTTGAAAACAATGACTAGGAATAAGAATTGTAACTCCAATTAAGTAAGTAAATATTTGTTATAACATATATGTATATATATATATACACACATACATACAAAATAAATCAAATTAAAGTAAAATAGAAATGTTAAGGAGTTACAATAGTTAGATTAGAAATGAAAAGGGATTGATACAATAAGGACGTTTTATTGTTAATTAATGTTTTAGGAAATTATGACCGTTACGTTCATAAGTGACATTAATTACAATCAATGGAAATGAATGACATTTACAGGTTTATTAGTGCCTTAACAAAATATGACTGTTATGGTCATAAATGGCAATAACCCGATTAAATATAAATAAATGAAACAAAAAGGGGATTAATGAGTATTGGTTGTCGTTTTAAATACTAAGTCCAATAAGGAAATGAATAAATTAATATCCTAGGATAAGAAGGATATAACTTTCCTGATTTTATTAGTTAATTTAGAACTAGAAATAAAAAGGTTAGAGTTGAACTTAGTAGGTTAATGATGTGAGGTCAGTTGCCTTATTCGACAGAAGTTTGCACTTTCCAACAGTCGAATATATGCCCAACTGATGTGAGATGTCATTAACCATAGGAACCCGTGACATAAGCTAGTTTGCGTACATGGAAATATTTCCGTAAAGAGAAACTAAACGAGAATAACTCGATTAAAGTCTTAAGTGGTTAGATCCACCTATAAAAAGGTATTAAGCGATCGCATAGTCCACCTCCCATGAATGAAAGCATTAAATTAGGATAATTGGGTATGAGCTTGATATCTTCACGAATAGTCCGCTTCTTTGGGTCTTAAGTGGCTTGGGTTGACGGGCCCACTGGGAATAGATCTTAAAAGGTCCGGTATGGTATTTCCATAGGCCTACCTATCCTACGGGAATTATTAAGTGACTAGAAGATTATCCAATAAGGTCAGTTGGATAGTAACAAGGGGGTCCACCATAGGAGGGTCTTAAATAGCGTGTGACGTCTATCTAACCGAGTGGGCTTAAGAGGTTGCTTACTATCTCTCGCCTTATGCCGGACATGGGTTGATATACGTGAATGACAGAAGCCTTAATTAGTAGGACCTATAGCTAATGTCCTCTAGTTTATATTGGCGTTGAGTAAACCATCGAGAGACGTTAAGTGACCAATAGGTCCTCCTTAGATCTTAAGTGATCAAGAGGAGCCACCCTTAGCAATCATTTAATAGTGACGTCTTAAGTGGTTGTGTGTGTATGCATAAATAACTAACCTCCGCATGATTAGTGAGTAGTTAAGAGCCTCACCTCTTAATTTGATAATCGGTTAAAATGATGGTTTAAAAGCTTCATAAATATACGCGTAAACGTTCTATCTCAGTATCGTTATCATTAGGAATGCTACATTAGGTATGGTAGTCGGAGTCGTGGATCAATGTTTACAAGGTTATGTTAGAATTACTAAACTTGGTATGCATATGTCTTTGGTTGAGCCAAACGGGATACATCTATGTATTTTGAACTGTGTTATACTCTTCATGTTCACCAGAACTTGTTGTTTTGGCCCCCTCCTCATTACAGTCTCCTAAGTTTTCTCAAGAGGGCCTGGTTCTCACAAGTGCTTAGGTTTGGTTTTCGATTCTCATTCTCTCTCATGCACGGTATCGACATGGTGACTCGCTCTGATAAGGTAGTCCCCTGAGTTGATACTAGTCTATCCAATTTTGTTTTCACTATAAATTATTTTATCATACTCTGATTATGCTCATGCTCATTTATTGCAGGTACCAGATCTACACGCTCCATTCTTCGATGAGTTTGAGTTTCAATTTTTATCAAAGCTAGGTTGAGACCCGTGCTTCGCATACGGATGATGGTTGAAATTATGGTGTCAACAGTTTTTGTCCACCTTTGTTTGCAATATTATATATCACATAGAATTTTGGAAGGTAGTAAAATTAAGGTAAACATTTTACAACAGCAGAATTTTGCAAGGTAGTAAAATAAAGGTAAACATTTTACAACAGCAGGACTATCAAAACGTGCTTTTGTATTTAACAATACATGAATTATAGATAAGCAGTAGGTAAAAAGAAACGTACATTAATTCAATGGAAATTCCAGTAGGATCATAAATCACATGTTATTAGTATAGAGTAAAACTGAGACAAAGTGAGCAATGCTATTATTGTATATATCTTAGTACAACAGCACATAATTATTTCATCTTCAAATACTTGCGTATTGGCAATATAAAAGGTCACATCAAATATAAAAGTTGGTGTGTACGCATGAAAACAAAATTCCAGATGGTGATTAGTTGAACTGTAAAAAATTGAATAGGATGATACAGTTATTTGGTTGATTGAAAGGTAATGCCGACATGTTTAGAAAAAGAAGAGATTCCAACGTTCAATTCCAGAATGAGATCTCATCTTGTTTTCTCGGCTCTTCCATTCTCTAGACAAGTGCCTAAACAAAATGCAGGCAAGTAAGTCAGCAAGTTTTGAGTATATAGTTTGACTAAGTTCAAGTAAATGGAGTATATAGGTTTTGAAGAACAATCAGAGCAGGGACAAATACATTTATGTTTACGTATTTACGATCAAAGATGATTGAATCCTATTTCGTATATTTTGCTTAGGTCTAGCCCATTTACAAAAAATATATCAAAGATTCTATGTATTTGAAATGGCTGATGGATTGCAAATACAATTTTCAATTTATTTGTGTCTATAGAGCATAAGCGCAACATCAGCTGGTTTTCGTTGTCCCAGGAAAATTTAATCCACTTATAAAAATAAGTTGATTATCACGTGCACAAGGACACATTCAAAGGCTTTTATACTTTTTTCTGGTTTACAACAACTCAGCAGCAAGGATGACCTCCTGTAGTATAAGGGTGCGTTCGTAGTCAAAATTTGGCGCGTTCATTTTTTTTTCGCGTTCGACGCGTCGGACGCAAGCTACTTTTCCCCCTTCCAGATAGCGCGATTAGTGAACGTTGGAAAATCAACCGTTGGCGTCCGACGCGTCCGACGCCAACGGTTGATTTTTCAACGTACCCTTCCACCGTCTATAAACCCCCCCCCCCCATTTCTTCCCCATCTCAACCCGATTCCTCCCCTCTTTACCCACGAATTTCAATTTTTTGGTGCAATTTCGAGCTGCAAAAACGGTAAATTTTTATACCGTTGTGTTTCTTTTTCAATTCTCTACAACATATATTTTTTTTGAATTTTTCTGGAAGTTTTTTTTTTTGTTACGCAGACGGCATCCTCTTCCACCTCTGCTACCTCGTAGCCATTTGCGAACTGGACGGACGACCGGGAGTCAGCTTTTATAGATATTTGCATTGAGTTTATAGCCGCTCGCGATACAGGCGTCAGTGGGTTCTACTCAACGGTCGCGGCAATAATGAATGACCGTTATAATCTGGAGTTCACAGAAACTTAGATCAAAAATAAATGGGACAACATGAAGCGCTCTTTTCGCGATTGGGATAGACTGCTACGAACACCCGGCGGTGTATGGAATGCAGAGTTCGATTATCTGGATGGTCCAGATGATTTTTGGAGTACCGGCGGTGGCAGACCTTACAGACGGTTCAGGAGGAACTCTCCTTTGAAATTCCGAGAGCAGGACATTATGTTCGAGGGTTGTTTGCGGAAAGATACTTGTGCGTATCCGATACCTGCGGTTGCACCTCCTACTGCACCAGTACCTCCACCAGCGCCTGTGCCAGCTGCTTCTTTCTCCCCTGTCGACGCGGGTTTCTATACTGGTTGGATGGCTTCGGGCGATCCCCCTTCTGGTCAGCCATCTAGGCGCAGACAGGTAGCGCGTGTCAGCTTGTTTATGACCGACGATACGAGACAGCTTGTCCGACGGTGTTTGGAGCTTCTTCAGAGCTCGGGTACGCATGTGGACCTTTGGGAGATTCTGATGATTTTCCGCAATGACGAGCGGAATGTGGATATTGTTCGGGAGCTTACCGATGAGGGCATATGTGGGTTTATTTCAGCTGAGTTGAGTCAGTTACCTCATCGTCGTTTATTTTAGATTTTCATGTACTTGTTTTAATTCCAGTACCGTTGTGTTCTTTATGTTTTATGAAAAACGTTGTCGTTTATTTTATGAAATATGTTGTCGTTTTGTTTGATGCAATTAGAATTTAATTAAGTGAAAATTAGGCTCACGTCCTTAAAAGCAAACTTTATTAAGCACACATCCTCCCATTTTAAAACGTATAAATTTCATCCTTATTTTTGAAATTAAGCGTGCAGCGGGTTTTTTTCTTCCAAAACTGCCCTTCGTATAATCAACGGTGTAATTAAGATGTCTGAATATCCGTAATTAAGATTTAATCATTCTCTCGATCTAAAATTTCTGTGTCCATGGCGGCGCAGTAATCAATTACAATTTTATCAATTTTGTAATCGATCGATCTAAATTTGTTACTACTCGGTTCTTTTTTCCGATATTTAATTATATCGATCGTTCCTTGATCTAAAATTCTTGCTGCTCGGTTGCTCTTTTGGAGTCTGTCGATCTTGAATTCTTGGTAATATAATGGCTGTTTCTTCTTCAAGGTAATTTATAGTTTTAGATAAAAAATAATGTGTTGCGATATCATAATTTTTTTTCGATGTTTGTTAATTAATTATTAATTCTGATGTTATTTTATTGTTTTTTTTCATCGATGGATAATGTAATTACGTAATTTTTTTTTTTTTTGGGTTTTATTTATTGAGCAGTCGTATTTATTAATTTTTCAATATGTTTGTTTTTTAAATATGAATACGTGTATAAAATCGTGCATATATATTTAATATTAGCGGAGAAGTATGAAACTATTGAAAGAAACGTGCGTACTTGTTGGTATATGTTCATGAAAGTTGCATATAAGTATGCATATATTCTGAATATATGCATGCTTATGTACAGCTGTTTTGTAATTTTTTTTTGATTGCGTGTATGATGATTAGTTGCATACAAATATGCATATATTCGTAATATATGTTTGTTATACGTCTGTTTCATATATTATGAACATAAGTATGTGTAAGTTCTTGAATATTTGCATACAAGTATGCAGATATTATTGATATCTGCAGACATTTATTGATTTATTTATTATTATTCTGAAGGCGTTTACATAATTTTATACATTATTTACTGCATAATTTGTCTAATTAATGTTGAATTTCTTGTTTGTATAACAGTGTTCCGCCTGATATTGGTGTATTGGTGTTGTTGAAGTTTGGCAGTGATAATTGCTCTATTCGTTTATATTTTGATAGTTGTGTTTCTATGGTAAGAGAAGCTGTTTGTGGTAAGTGGACTGATTTAAGTCCATTGTCGTTTGAATTATATCATCTCAGAGATGGTTTGAAAAGGAACATTGAAAGTAATTCTGATCTTCAATCTATTCTTTTGTTGGCTGCACATAATCGAGAGGATTATTTGGTTATTTTTGTTGACACCAATCATAGTAGTTCTTCAGTTAATAATTGTAGTGATTGTTCTTTTGGTAGTGATTCGTCGTTTGCGAGTACTAGTGATTCAAGTAATCAAATTAGGCAATTGTTGAGAAGTGATATGCAACAACCTGTTTTTTCTGGTGTTGGTCAGCAATTTCCCGGAGGTGTTACTGAATTTAGACTGTATATTATGATGTACAGTATGAAGACTGGATATAAACTTACTTTGGTTAAGAATGACAAAGAACGAGTAACAGCTATTTGTTCTAAACAAAATTGTAGTTTCAGGATTCATGCTTCTCTGAAATTTAATCTTCCTGGATATTTTGTTGTAAAGAAATTTCAACCGGAACATTCTTGTGGTGCTGGAATTCATGACATCAACAATCCTGTTATATCTAGTAAATTGATTAAGTTGTTGGTTGCTGATCATATTCAAGCTAATCCATTAATGAAGACGAAAGATATTGTTAACTTGTTTCAAACCGAGTACAATGTTATCTTGAAATATTATTATGCTTATAGTGGGAAGAGGTTGGCTCTAGAAGATTTGCATGGAAGTGATGTAATGTCGTATCATCATTTGCAGTCATTTTGTGATGCAATTGGTACTACTAACCCTGGAAGTAAAGTTGTTTTGGAGTGCAATGATTCTACAAGGCAATTTGAGAGGGTTTTTATTGGATTTGAAGCTTGTTCATTTGGATTTCAATTTTGTCGACCATTAATTTTTGTTGATGCTACATTTATGAAGGGAAGAGCTCAAGGATGTTTAATGGCTGCTACTGGTAAAAATGGTAATGAAGGTATGTTATTTTGTACTTCCGTTTTCATTATTAACAGCAAATTTAAGTAATTTAATGCATAAATGTATGCAATTTTATCAAATATATGCATTAATATATGCAATTATTTTAATCCAGTACATACATTTTTGCATTAATCTTGGTATACAGTACTGAAATATTTGAAAAACTGCACGAATGTATGCAAATATTTTAGACATATGCATACCTGACTGCTATTATTCTGACATATAGTACTGAAATATTTGAAAAACTGCACGAATGTATGCAAATATTTTAGACATACGCATACCTGAATGCTATTATTCTGACATATACAACTGTTATGTTAATGTGCATTCAGGTATGCTAATATTATTAATATCTGCATACAATGAAGTTATGTTGTTTTGCACTTTAGTTTTCATTAATAACAGCAAATGAACTATTTGTATGCATAAATTTATGCAATTTTGTAAAATATATGCATTAATATATGCAATTATTATGAATAAATTTGCATGCTTTGTATACTCATTCTATTATTTTTCTACTGGTTAATTCTAGCGTGCAAGAATGCAATTATTTTAAATAACTGCATACATTTATGCATTAATCCTGGCATATAGTTCTGAAATATTTCAAAAACTGCACGAATTTATGCAGATATTTTAGACATATGCATACCTGAATGCAATTATTCTGACATATAGTACTGAAATATTTGAAAAACTGCACGAATGTATGCAAATATTTTAGACATATGCATACCTGAATGCTATTATTCTGACATATACAATTGTTATGTTAATGTGCATTCAGGTATGCTAATATATTTAAAAAATGCATACAATTGTGAAATTAATATTACATATGGTAATAATATTAGTTGAAATTGTTTGTATAATTGTTGTTCTCTAGTCTACTCTTTTGTTATATATTATTTTTTCTATAGGTTTTTTCCCGCTAGCCATTGCTGTTGTGTCTGGGGAAGATGAAGATAATTGGATTTGGTTTTGTGAACAGCTTAAAGAGTTTCTTCACGATGATAGTAGACGGTTTGTTTTCATTTCTGATCGTCATCCTGGTATTCTTGTTGCTATTCCAAAGGTGTTTCCAAATTCTGTTCATGGATCTTGTTTTTATCACTTGACCAACAATTTAAAGGTTGCTTTAAAATCTCATTTTTCCAAAACAAATAAGAGGTTGTTGTTGGATACATTTGCAAGACTTGCTTATGCATACAACTTGACTGATTTTAATGCTGCATTGAAGAATTTAAGAGATGTTGGTGGATTGATTGTTTCAAACTTCTTGAATGGAATACCTTTTGAGAAGTTTACTAATGTATTTTTCCCTTGTTGCCGTTATGGTGAAATGTCTTCAAATTGTTCAGAAAGTTTTAACAAGTGGATATTGGAAGAAAGACATCTACCAATCACTGCATGTATGGATAGAATTAGATTGAAGTTAATGAAACTTATGTCCGATCGTCGTGAAGTTGCTTCTACTTGGAATAGTGTTTTATGTCCTGTTAATGAAAGTCGGTTGAGAAATCTTCATTTGGAAGGAGGTTCGTGGTTTGTTATCAAATCAAGTGAATATAATTATGAAGTTCATTCTCCCATTCATCAATTTGTTGATTTATATAATCGAGCTTGCTCTTGTCATGTGTGGCAAATTAGTGGTTTTCCTTGTGCTCATGCTGTTAGATGTATTCTAAGTTGTGAAAAGTTGAATGTGTATGACTACATTGAAGATTATTTCAAAGTTAGTTATTTTCAATCATCCTATTCTCATCCAATCAATCCTATTATAAACTATATGGGTGAAGATGTGGCTGTTGAAGATGCAATTATAGCTCCTCCAAAAGGTAGAAGAATGCCTGGTCGTCCATCATCTTCTAAAAGATTGAAATCTGCAGGAGAATTTACCAAGACTACTAGATGTGCTTTGTGCAAGAAGTTGGGTCATAATAGAAGGACGTGCTCTTCAAAAGATTTGTAGATGTTTTTTTTTAATTTTTTTTAAACTTGGTTATACTGTTTACTGTTGTGAATTTTTCCTTGCTGCACTAAAGTTGGTACAGTTTTTTAAGGTTAATTCTGTGTTTTTTATCTTACATTTTTGTTTATAGCTTAGATGTATGCAATTATTCAGCATATTTGCATATATATATGCAGTTATATTGAATAGTTGAATCAAATTTGCATCTTTTTAATAGGTGCATAGATATATGCAATTATTCAATATAGTTGCATATACATATGCTATTATTCAGTTTAATTATATACATATACGCAATTATTCAGTATTATTTAATTCCTGGTATATGTATCCAGTCTTCATTTCGATTGTGTTTATTAATTTTTCACTGGAGGTTTTATTGCTGTAATTCTGAATAATTGTTTAATATCCTGCATACATACATTTTATATTAATTTATTAGTATGGAATTACTGGTAGAAATGTGCATGATGTTCTACATATGTTCACGAAAATTTGCATTTAAGTATGCATATATTTAGTTTATATGCATACTTATGTTCATTTCTTTTTAAATTCTGTTTGCTTGCTTGTATTCATTTCAAGTATTTTTATTCCTGGTAATATACCGAAGTATTATATATTGTTGCTTATATGTATGCAACATTTTCTTATTATGTGCATGCAAGTTTTTTAATTTTCAATGCTGCAAAAATTAGCACCTGAGTAATAAATAATATTGCAAAATGGATAAAAGTATGTATACATCATTTATAACAGCACACATGAAATTAACATTTCATAACATCTAGAAAAAGTAGTAGAACTTAATACAGTACAAAAAATTTCAAGCTAAATCATTTCAGACACTACATATTCTGGACTATGTGATTGAAAAACATTATATCAGTCAATATTTTTAGCAGACATATATACACAACAGTTTTCAACATTTTAAACTTTTAGTCCGTTAAATTCTGAATCCATAAACTTCTGCGTCATGTAAGTGTCTACAGTCCAACTATAGAATTTGCAATTCAATATTTCGTTAGCAAGTTCTGCACGTTGATCATTAACAGCCTCTGCACCATACACTTTATCATCTTCAACGATTTGTTGGTCTTCACATCTCTGCTTCATGATGTTTATAACAAACATGCCACAATCAACACTGCAAAAATTTATAAGATATTATCAATTTTTTAATATTTAACTTAAATTATGCAACTGTACTTGTTATTTGCATTAACACATGCAGATTTTTTAAAAAAATGCATTAAAACCTGCAGATATTAATAATATCTGCAAATAAACATGGAAAATATTATCAATAAATGCATAGAAGCATGCACATAACTTAATTATTTGCACACAAGCATGCAAATATACATGATAACTAGCAACAATCATGCAGAAACATACATATATGCATATGGATACTTGCAAGTGAATAGAGTTTATTTGCTTACGTAGCACCCTGTTGTGGGCAATTAGCAATTTCAAGCTCTTTAGGTTGTTGAAAACTCCTCTTCTCAATTTTTCTGATCACTTCATTTATGTACAGTCTCTGCTTAAAAACAAAAACACACATATATAATATATATATATATATATATATATATATATATATACATACGTTGTTAAAGTTTTATATACCAACTTGCATATGAAATATTTTCAATCTACGTACAATTAGTTTTGCTCTTCTTTGATGTCTTCCTTCACGGCGTGGTTTGTTGGAATCGTAGTGAATCCATCGTCTACTATCTTTAATAAATTCCAAAAATGAAAAATGTTTGTCATCGTGGATAGGAATGAATATTTTTGTGCATGATTGGAAGCCTGTTTCCATCGGTTTATAAATGAAATGCTCCAACTCTTTTTCTCTATGTGGATCGACATATGCCTGTAATTGTAATCATTTTAGTGGAAAAGTGTAAAGATGTTCATTATTTTCATCAAGAGAAAAAATGAAGAAAACTTACAGAAGCCCATGTTCTGATGAATAAAATTTCTGGATGTATTTTTTGCAGATTGTGTGCAACAAAGTCAATTATCTATTTGCATTAGTAGATTGTAAGTGATATAGAAAGGTCAATTAATACTTATGTAATAAAATATCAATGAAATTAGTATTATTATATTTGAGTTTGAATGAACTTATACCTGTCCATCAATAAATCTTCCAGTTATTAAATCTCCCAAAGAAGAACCAATTATGCATATTCCATCAGGACCATTCAAGTAAGCACTTTTACTGGCAAAATTATTCAAATATTGTCAATATATATCATGAAATCATGCAAAAATACTATTTGTATGCACTGAATCATAAAAATATTTCGAATATCATCATACAAATATGCAGAAATTGTCAATATCTGCATACATTCATGCAAAAATACTATTTGTATGCACTGATTCATAAAAATATTTCGAATACCATCATACAAATATGCATATATTGTCAATATCTGCATACATTCATGCAAAAATACTATTTGTATGCACTGAATCATAAAAATATTTCGAATATCATCATACAAATATGCAGATATTGTCAATATCTGCATACATTCATGCAAAAATACTATTTGTATGCACTGAATAATAAAAATATTTCGAATATCATCATACAAATATGCATATATTGTCAATATCTGCATACATTCATGCAAAAATACTATTTTTATGCACTGAATCATAAAAATATTTCGAATATCATCATACAAATATGCATATATTGTCAATATCTGCATACATTCATGCAAAAATACTATTTGTATGCACTGAATCATAAAAATATTTCGAATATCATCATACAAATATGCATATATTGTCAATATCTGCATACATTCATGCAAAAATACTATTTTTATGCACTGAATCATAAAAATATTTCGAATATCATCATACAAATATGCATATATTGTCAATATCTGCATACATTCATGCAAAAATACTATTTGTATGCACTGAATCATAAAAATATTTCGAATATCATCATACAAATATGCAGATATTGTCAATATCTGCATACATTCATGCAAAAATACTATTTTTATGCACTGAATCATAAAAATATTTCGAATATCATCATACAAATATGCATATATTGTCAATATCTGCATACATTCATGCAAAAATACTATTTGTATGCACTGAATCATAAAAATATTTCGAATATCATCATACAAATATGCAGATATTGTCAATATCTGCATACATTCATGTAGATATATGTAGTATTCTGCTTCACTTTTGCTACTGCTATGATACATTAATAGTTAAAGTAAATTTGATTAAATTTTTGAATACTTTTACCTTAGATCTGAAAGTGTAAAAAATTGGTCTAGTCTCTGGATTTGCCACTCCTCTAATTTTCTAACATTCTTATACTTTCGAACTTTCACTTTAGCGTTAGTACTCATTTCTACATCCCTTGGTCCTTCGTCAAAGTCATCTACTTCCAGCGTTTCTCTTTCTTTCTTTCTTCTTTTATCTACAACTAAGAATAAAATCAAATTTATTAGCCATGTAATGTTGTAAATTACACAATACAAATATTGGTACAATAAAAAAAATTTATTTACCTTTTCTGTTTCTTAAAGTTAAATGTCTCTTGTTTTTCCCTTGCTTTTCAACCTGCTCCTTGTACTCAACAATTTCCTTCTGTTTTTGATCTTTTAGACTTTCAGCATTACTGGTACCAATGTTCGCATTCTTAATCTTCTTTTGCTTCTCTTCAATTGAATTGTCCTTATCCTTGTCTATCATCTTGTCTTGCTTATTTTCTATTCCTTTATCGTTTTTCTTTTCTGCTTCTTCTACAATCTTCTCAGGACCATTCTTTTCTTGTGATTTATCCTCATGCTTTTCCATGTTCTTATTTTGATCATCTTCAATCTCATTGTCTTTTACTTCTTCAGGTTTTTCTTTGCTATTGCTGTCATTGTAATTTTTTTCGATGTCAGTATCCATTTTATTTTGCTCCTCTTCTTTCTCCAGTTCCTCATTACAATCTTCAATAACTTCATCTGCTTTTTCGTTTATTCCATCATCATTTTTTCCCATTTCATCTATTATCAACCTAATGCTGTATTGCTCTCTCTCCTTGTCAATCTTCTCTTCGTCTAATTCGTTTTCGCCTTCAGTTTCTTCAGAATCTTCCTTATCCATAATTTCATCATTTTCTTTGTATTCTTTTTCTTCATTTTCATCATTATCATCACAGTCTGTATTAACCTCAACTTCATTTTTCCCTAATTGTAACTGTTCATCTTCAACACTTTCTGATGTCGTACCGGCAGTAAGCTCCTGAATTCTTAATTTTAGCATTCTATTCTCTTCTGCTAATTGCCTATTCTCTTGTTTTAATTTTGTTATCAGATCTCTCAATCTTCGTTCCTTTTTTTTGTAAAATTCCTCATATTCATCATCTTTGTCCACATTTTGTTGAATTAATTTCAATTCTTTTCCTTGTAAGTCCTGAAAATAAAAATTTCACACTTAATTTTTTACTAACAATACAGTAATTAGCATTTTTGTAAACATGCATATGGAAAATCTGCACAAAATCATGCAAAAAATGTCTTGATTTGTACACTAGTTAGGAAGATTTGAGAATAATTTCTTACAACTGTGCAAAAATTGGCAATAAAAGCATACAAGCATGCAGGTATCGATAAACTTTTCATACAAGTATGCAAATGTTGATACATTCATATATGCGTTTATATATTTAAAATATGTACATAAAAGTATGGAACTATTGTCAACTTATGCATAAAAATATGCAAATATTTTTAGTATCTTCATGTAGTTATACATATATTATAAATATCAGGTTTCAAAAATGCAAATAATGTAAACATGTGCATACAAACACGCAAATATTCTTCTAGATTGCAACAAGGAAAAAAGAATAAATTGATATTAGCATAAAATTATGCAAATTTTGATAATATTTGAATACAAGTATGCAGATATGGAGTATATAGCAATATAAGCATGCAATAATACACAATATATGCATAATAGCATGCAAATATTAATTATTATTTTTTGTTCACAAACGTAAGCATAAATCAAGTACATCAGAATACATTAAAGCATTTATACTACATACTTGCATACGAGTGTGAAAAAAATCAAAAATATTTGCATACAAGCATGCATATATAATCATATATTTATTCAGGTAATAATGATACTTAAGTATTTCAATAAAAATGATGCAGATATACATTATACTTACATGGTTGAATTTGATATCCATAAGCATTGTAGGCTTTAACAATTTGATATCCCATTTTCCAGCTCGTGGAAAATGTTCACTATACTCTGCCTTTGATGTTGATAGAACATGAGTCTTTTCGCAAATCCACCACTACAAAATTTACATGATAACAAACCATTATGCATAGCATGAACAATAATTTAATAAAAAAATTAATACATTTTGTTAAAAACATACCAAAAACAGTGTCACACAAGCATTAATTTTGCGGGGAGTCTCACAATACTTGTCTACTTGGCTGATCAGATGGTGGTGCACAGTTTTTGGCCATGAAATTGTATTTAACTTCTGATCACAAACACAATAGGGTACCAACGCCCATGGTAAAGCATAATTAGGAGTGGATATGAGAAAAGTTGCTACTAAGTAGAGTAGCAAAAGTTTTACAGTATCAAAAAATGCTACTTCTGAGTTGTCTTTAATTGTAGCAAATATTTCTCTTTCAACATTTTTCTTGTTGACTGTATCTTCTCCATTAAAATGTCGCTCAATGAATTCTTTGAAATCTTGATCATTTTTATCTTCTTTCTTTAAGTGTGCACTGGTCTTAATCAGCTATCCTTGCAAAGGAGCTCCCAATAATAATGCAACATCTTGTTCTGTAAATGTCAACAATAACTCTCCGAACTGAAAATATTTCAGATTCTTCTTGTAACTTTTGATTATGAAATCTAAGGTTGTTGAAGTTTTAACAGCTTCAGATGATGAGATTAAGCCATCTATGATCATCTGAATGAATCCACTTAATGGTATTTTTTCAAGTAATATTGAATGGTTATGAGTTAATAGCTTATCTTCATTCAGTCTTTCAATCAGCTTGAGGAATGATTTGAGATTATTCCTATAAACGTTTTCTTTCTTGTTAACCTTTTGTACTTCTTCAACGTGTTCTTCCTTGCATAGTATTTCAGAATAGGATGGCTGTTCTTTTACTACTATTGCTTTATTTTGTTCAATCTTTTCTACACTATCATCTTCTGCTGAAATTCTCTGCATAAAGGAGTAGAAATAAAATAATAATCGGGTTTGAAGTGTTTTAACTATATGCGTAGAACTGTGCAATAATTCAGAAGGAATGCATACTAGTGTGCGTGTATTCTGGGTAAATGTACAAATTATGGAATTTACTTTTAATACTTGACCAATTGTGTGCAAATATTGTCAATAATTTCACATAATTCTGCATATAATACTTAACAAAAAAGAACAAAGATGTAAAAATATTTGTACATGTAGCACTAAGGTGCAATTATTTTGAATATTAGCACGTTATTGTGCAATTATTCTGATAATAAGCACTTTTTGTGCTAATATTTCAAATACTGGAAACTAATTTCATCTATTTTCAATATATGCACAGAATTGTGCAAGATTTCTGAACATATGCATCCATTTTTGCAATATTTGCATACCAGTATACAATTATTCATTATACATGCATATAATTATGCAAGATTTCTAAATTACTTTATACCACTTTTTCAGAACTGATGAAAAAATCTTTCTTCTTCTCAACATTTTACAATAAACATATACATTAACCTTAGTATTCCTATGCATGTATTCGTATATGCCTCTGTTTTTAATATATTCATCCTTGCATGCATATGTTTTGAAAATATGCATAAAAAAATGCAACATATTAAACTCTAAGCAGACAATTATGCAAGTATTTCGAATATCAACTTACCAGTTTTCTTCTAGTCCAAATAATCTTTATCATACAAACATACAAAATTACTTACTACAAATTATACAATCACGCAAGAAAACTTTATGAATTCATACTAACACGGAATAAAATAGGTAAGCAACAAATTAATAGCATATAATCATGCAATAATTCGTTTTTCCTTCTAGCAATCATGTATTAATTCAGATAGGTATTAAAATAATCAAAGTTATACCTTCTTTTTAGCCATTTCTTGCAATTTGAAGACGACGAAAACAATTCTGAACAAATATATTAGATAGCGATTAAGTTGTTGACGATCGGCTGTTTTTTTTTTGAAAATGAGTTCTCGCTTGAAGTTTTTTCTAAAATCGTCGGTTTAGGGTTTTGATTCAGATTAGCAGATCGAAATGAAAAATGAAAGGAAGACGAATCGTGCTTTGAGGGTTTAAGACATGCGTGAAGGGCAACACAGGAATTTTAGTGCGCACGATTCAAAAATAGGTACGTATTCTGTATTATGTTTATGGACGGGTTTTTTATTAATTTTAAAAGTTTACAGGGATGTGTGCCTAATGGACCCTTTAATTAAATCAAAACCATTAATTTAACAATTAAATATCACGCTCAAATACCCCGTTCGCAGCTAAAAACACATTCCCTGTTCGCTACAGTACCACGCTCAAAAGCCACGCTCAAATACCCCGCTTGCGTTGGTTAAGAATGCACCCTAAGAATGTAGTATAAGAAACACGTAATGAAAATTGAAGACCAAGTCAAGTTCACACACGAGTTAAGAAAGACTTAATATCTCAACAAATAAATGCATACACTCAAATATGCTAGCTATTATCAGGAATGTCAACGAACATTGGTAAAAAAAAAGTGTCAAGCATATCTCCTATAAATCATTTTGCGTGCGGGGATCTCGACAATATTTGTGAACTTAGGACCTCAACTGACGACCAAAAGTTGAACCTCATATTCAATTTTGAGATTCTCTGACTCTTCAGGTGGAACATATATATAGATAATTAGTCTGTCATTTGCCTGCTCTTAAGAACAAATGAAGTGGATCGTTATAGTTTGAAGTAGCTTGGCTAGGGAGACACAACAACCAAGAACGATACATTTATGTCTTTTTATAATCATTTCCAAAAAACAGTCACGACGGGGTTGTAAAAGAATATTATCAGAAAGATCCAAGGCAACCTGGCATTAGTAAGTTCGTTCTTGCCACATATCGGCAGTAGAATTTATAATTCTATTATATCATTTTCTTCAAATTAAAGATCAATCATAAAGCCAATCGGATAACATCACAATAACATGTAATATCACAGAAAAGAATACTAAGAAAATAATGTGTAGGACTACAAAAATAAAATATAGAGATACCTGATTGTGTGTATATCTTGTACCATAGTAAACTGGAGGCCAATAAATGAAAAATGAGTCATCAACATCAAGTGATGTTTTATTCCATTACCTATTCAAAATAGTTGCAATGATGAAGTAGCCATTTAAAGGGCTTGCCAAGCATGTAAACACATGCAGTTTGATCATTATTAAACAGGACAGATGAATCTAAAACTCCGTAAAATTTAGTAGCATTCCCTATTTCATTTATTTATCCCAAATCAATTTTATGAATATTGCAATTTTTCACAGTAATAAGAAGGGTACGTTAGTGTACAGTAGGCAGACAGCCTGTTTGATATTCAAAACCATTAAGAGCAATAATGTATGTTCTATTAAATACGTCCTAAGGGAACAAATGTAGTAAGAATTATTTCTTCAACTTAATGTGAGTGAACAAATATAGTTAAATTTGTTCCAAAAGTTTGCAGATGATAAAATTATAAAAAGCATGAAAGATGGTGGTATTTCAGTCTTATAGTAAATTAAATCCTCATGTCTTTTACATCAATATGTACACTTCCATATGGAGCAATATTAGGTACGTGTAAAATTTATACTATCACATTTGCTAATTATATAATAATCCTGTATTGAAGTTATGATATCATAATTGAGATATCTATGAAAGTTGGTATACTCAAAACTATAAAAATGATCCTCTATTTGGTTAAGAAATACCTGGGATTTGAGACAGTAAACGTTGTTGTGGTATCCAGTAAACTACGATAACCAATGCAGTTCTTTTCATTATAAACAACTTATATACACAAGCAAGCAAAGGTAAACATCAGCATTAGATGAAGGGTAGCTAAACATGTGAACATGAAATTATGAGTCGTACTGGCCTTAACATGTGATTTAGCAAATATTTGAACGTGGATGTAAGACAGTTGATTCAGTAAATCCCAGTCAATGGTGGAAGCCACAAGGATTTAGTAAATATATTTTTTATATCAAAACCAGCTGTACATAGCAAGGATTTCAGTTCGTTTGAAGTTAACTCCACTGTTGCAAATGAAAATCTCTTCTAATTGTCATATCAATTTCAGAGCAGCTGCAATATATGTTGGCAAAATTTAGCATTATAATAATGACTTGACAGAATATTGGTAATTTATTTTGATTTCAGACCATGAACAGTTGAATCTACTATTATTTCGACGTTAGGGGAGGAGTAATCAGAAAGCAAAATCATAAGATAGAAATAATACGCCAAAGGAGCAAACAACCAGTAATGTTTATCCAAAATTGTAAGGGATGAACATTATTTTGACTTCAATTGTACAGATATATAATATGTTAATTCATGAAACAAAATATTTGACTAAAATAAAAAGTTTACAACTATAATATATCATGTATATATTATGTTGAAATTTGAAAACCACACTCTAGTGGAAGTCTAAATCTATCATAACCAATGCCCGAAATAGTGTAAGAGAATGACTACAATTGCATTTTAAAAGCCTCATCAAGTACATACATTTGTTGGCAGTAAATATAATGGCAAAAAGGTTGAAGAAAATATGGTACACAAGAGTGGTCAGCTTATATAAATTTAGAATCCGATGGATCAAATACCCCTCATCATAATGGTGGATGTGAACAGAAAGTTGAGTATATTGTGCACTACTATATATTTTATATTAATAAGTAAACAGACTTACAGTTTGAAATATTGGAAAGTAATAATGTGGAAATCCGCAATAACAGTCATGATTGTCGACAAAAAAATATTATTAAGCTGTTACAGTAGTAATTTTCTTAGAACAATCAGCTTTCAGATAGAAATTCATTTCATTATCTTGTATAAGATTTCATGAATTTTTTTTTCTTTTTTTTTAATCATCAAGACAACTATGACAAAAGGTGGTTACCAAATACATAAAAAGTAATCAAGTTGAAATCCAAACGCTTATTGGAAAGCATATACTCACTTTTAAACAAAAACTGTAAGACTGTCTATAAATGGTAATCATACTGCACTAATGAAACGACTTTCCTCGATAGCTTAACTTGATTATTTGCATGAAATTAAATTTATGTATCAACGGCTGCATAAGTTGTTCCTGTGGTCCTCATATATTAGCAAAAATATATGAGATGATTGATAACTATATTCAAAACCATTAAGAGCAATACGATATGTTCTATTAAATATGTCCTAAGGGAACAAATGTAGTAAGAATTATTTCTTCAACTTAATGTGAGTGAACAAATATAGTTAAATTTATTCGAAAAGTTTGCAGATGATAAAATTATAAAAAGCATGAAAGATGGTGGTATTTCAATCACATAGTAAATTAAATCCTCATGTCTTTTACATCAATATGTATACTTCCATATGGAGCAATATTAGGTACATGTAAAATGTATAGTATCGCATTTGCTAATTATATAATAATTCTGTATTGAAGTTATGATATCATAATTGAGATATCTATGAAAGTTGGTATACTCAAAACTATAAAAATGATCCTCTATTTGGTTAAGAAATACTTGGGATTTGAGACAGTAAACAGTAAATGTTGTTGTGGTATTCAGTAAACTACGATAACCAGTGCAGTTCTTTTCAGTATAAACAACCTATATACACAAGCAAGCAAAGGTAAACATCAGCATTAGATGAAGGGTAGTTAAACCTGTGAACATGAAATTATGAGTCGTACTGGCCTTAACATGTGATTTAGTAAATATTTGCATGCGGATGTAAGACAGTTGATTCTGTAAATCCCGGTCAATGGTGGAAGCCACAAGGATTTAGTAAATATATTTCTTATATCAAAACCAGCTGTACAAAGCAAGGATTTCGGTTCGTTTGAAGTTCAACTCCACTGTTGCAAATGAAAATCTCTTCCAATTGTCATATCAATTTCAGAGCAGCTGCAATATATGTTGGCAAAATTTAGCATTGTAATAATGACTTGACAGAATATTGATAATTTATTTTGATTTCAGACCATGAACAGTTGAATCTACTACTATTTCGACAAAGGGGAGGAGTAATCAGAAAGCAAAATCATAAGATAGAAGTAATACACCAGAGGAGCAAACGACCAGTAATGTTTATCCAAAATTGTGAGGGATGAACATTATTTTGACTTCAATTGTACAGATATATAATATGTTAATTCATGAAACAAAATATTTGACTAAAATAAAAAGCTTACAACTATAATATATCATGTATATATTATGTTGAAATTTGAAAACCACACTCTAATGGAAGTCTAATTCTATCATAACCAATGCCTGAAATAGTGTAAGAGAATGACTATAATTGCATTTTAAAAGCATCATCAAGTACATATATTTGTTGGCAGTAAATATAATGGCAAAAAGGCTGAAGAAAATATGGTACACAAGAGTGGTCAGCTTATATAAATTTAAAATCCGACGGATCAAATACCCCTCATCATAACGGTGGATGTGAACCGAAAGTTGAGTATATTATGCACTACTCTATATTTTATATTAGTAAGTAAACAGACTTACAGTTTGAAACATTGGAAAGTAATAATGTGGAAATCCGCAATAACTGTCATGATTGTCGACAAAAAATATGATTAAGCTATTATAGTAGTAGTTTTCTATGCAGCCTGTCCCAAGCCAGGGTAAAGGAGGAGGGTTGTGATAGGCTTGGCGAGCCAACGTAAAAACTTAGCCACTCTTATGGATATGGAACCTTATGATATATCGTTGGGGCGTAACCCTCTTAGCGACGCGCTATATCGAGGCTCGGATATGGTGTTAAATATGCAAGGGCTAGGCCGACATTCTCTTAGTGGCGCGCTACACCGACGCCCCGGTGTAGTGGTAAGTGAGCAAGGGTCCTCGCATTTTTCTCGGCGGATGCGAGGGGCAAGGAAGCTAGTCGACGATAGTAAGGTTCGGTTAGGTAGTTGGAATGTAGGGTCCTTAACAGGAAAATTAAGAGAGATAGTGGATACTATGATTAGGAGACGGGTTAACATCTTGTGCGTTCAAGAGACTAAATGGGTGGGTCAGAAGGCGAAGGAGGTGGAGAACACTGGCTTCAAATTGTGGTACACGGGAGAAGTACGTAACAAGAACGAGGTAGGCATATTGATTGACAAGAATCTTCAGAACAATGTGGTTGACGTCAGAAGACGAGGGGATAGGATCATCCTAGTTAAGCTAGTAGTTGGCGAGGCAATTTTGAATGTCATTAGAGCATATGCCCCACAGGTAGGTCTAAGTGAAGAAGCCAAAAGGAAGTTCTGGGAAGACTTGGATGTCATGGTTAGGAATGTGCATAGTAGCGAGAAACTTTTTATAGGAGGAGACTTCAATGGCCATGTTGGCTCATCTAGCGGGGGTTTTGAGCGAGTGCATGGTGGTTTTGGATTTGGCAGTAGGAACCAAGAGGGTGAAGATATTTTGAATTTCGCTCTCTCTTTTGATCTCATGATTGCTAATACCTTCTTTAGAAAGAGACAATCACATCTGATCACCTTCAGTAGTGGCCAACAGGCTAGCCAGATTGACTTTGTCCTAACTAGAAGAGATAGTAAATGAGATTGTGTTGATTGCAAGGTCATACCTGGAGAATGTGTCGTCTCACAACACCAGCTGTTGGTATGCGTGTTTCGTCTTCGGGTGGTGAAGGATAAGAGAGCGAAGATTAGCAGGACGAAATGGTGGAAACTCAAAGGAGATGCTTCACGGGTGTTTAAAGATAGAGTGGTGGGAGAAGGAGCTTGGAATGTGGAAGGAGAAGCAAATGTCATGTGGAATGCGATGGCAACTTGCATTCGGAGAGTCGCCACTGAGGTATTTGGGATAACAAGAGGAAGCAAGCGAGAACCCAAGGATTCGTGGTGGTGGAATGACGAGGTGCAAAAGACTATCAAAGAGAAGAAGGAATGCTACAAATGCATGTACCGTCATAGAAGTGAAGAGAACATGCACAGGTACAAAGTGGCAAAGAAGACTGCAAAGAGAGCAGTGAGCGAAGCAAGGGGACGAGCGTACGAAGATTTGTATCAAAGGCTAAGTACAAAGAAGGCGAAAAAGACGTTTACAGAATAGCTAGGCTACGCGAGAGGAGGACAAGGGACTTCAATCAGGTTAAATGCATTAAGGATGAGAATGATAGACTTTTGGTGAAGGAAGATGAGATAAAGAATAGGTGGAGAGAATACTTTGATAAGCTTTTCAACGAAGAAAGTGATAGCTCTTCGATCGAGTTGGAAGACGTAGCCGATAGCACCAATAGACATTTTGTGCGGAGATTTCAAGAAGCTGAGATAAAGGGGGCGTTGAAACGTATGAAATCAGGCAAGTCGGTAGGGCCTGATGATATTCCTATTGAAGTGTGGAGATGCTTTGGAGATGCAGGGATAAAATGGCTAACCAAGTTGTTCAACAATATTTTCAAATCAAACAAAATGCCAGATGAGTGGAGGAGAAGCATTTTAGTTCCAATCTTCAAGAATAAAGGAGATATTCAAAGTTGCACAAACTATAGAGGAATTAAGCTTATGAGTCATACAATGAAGCTTTGGGAGAGAGTTTGCGAGCAGCGTTTGAGGAGGTTGACAAGTGTCTCTAGGAATCAATTTGGTTTTATGCCGGGAAGGTCAACCACTGAGGCGATTTTCTTGGTTAGGCAACTTATGGAGAGATACAGGGAGCAAAAGAAAGATCTCCACATGGTTTTTATTGACCTGGAGAAAGCTTATGACAGAGTACCGAGGAGGGTTATGTGGTGGGCGCTAGAAAGGAAGAGAGTGCCATCAAAGTATATTACCCTTATTAAGGATATGTACGAGGGGGTTGTGACTAGTGTTAGGGCATGCGATGGTGAGACAAGAGACTTTCCAATTAACATAGGGTTACATCAAGGTTCGGCTTTGAGCCCCTATATTTTTGCACTAGTAATGGATGAAATCACAAAAGATATACAAAGGGAGATTCCCTGGTGTATGCTCTTTGCCGATGATGTTGTGCTGATTGATGAAAGTAGAATAGGGGTTAATCGACAATTGGAGTTGTGGAGGGAGACATTGAAATCAAAGGGTTTCAGACTTAGCAGAACTAAAACGAAGTATATGAAGTGTGAGTTTAGCAGTGTCAGGTCAGATGACGGAGATGTTACCCTGGCCGGTAGAGTAGTACCCAAGAAGGAATCGTTTCGATACTTAGGATCTATGTTGCAGTTTGATGGTGAGATTGATAAGGATGTTAGTTTTAGAATTCAAGCAGGATGGGTGAAATGGCGACTAGCATCTGGCATTCTCTGTGATCAGAAGATTCCTTAGAAGCTTAAAGGAAAGTTATATAGGACAGCAATCAGACCTGCAATGTTATATGGTGCAGAATGTTGGCCTACTAAGAGGCAACACGCCCAGAAGATAAGTATAGCAGAGATGCGAATGCTGCGTTGGAGCTGTGGGCATACCAGACGAGATCGGATTAGAAATGAGGATATTCGGGAAAAACTTGGAGTTGCACCTATTGAAGAGAAGTTAGTCCAATACCGCTTGAGATGGTTTGGACATATCCAACGTAGACCATACGATGCACCTGTACGCGCTGGAATTCTAGGTCGCGCCGAAGGCCTAAAGAGAGGTAGAGGTCGACCTAAAATGACATGGGAGGAGATAATAAAGAGAGATTTAAGTAACTGGAGTTTATCGGAAGAGCTGGTAGTTGATAGGAGTGCATGGAAATTGGCAATCCACGTACCAGAACCATAGGTTTTTATTTATTTATTTATTTATTTATATATATATATACTTTATTTCACGTTTACTTAACCTTTTTACTTTTTATTTACTGTTTCAGATTTTATTTCACTTTTATTGAACATTTTTACTTATTATTATTATTATTTAAAAAAAAACTTTATCGGACGACTTTTTATTTGATTGGTTATTTTAAACCCTTTATATATATATATATATATATATATATATATATATGTATTATCATCATTATTAATTTTATTTCATTTTAATTTTGGGTTCCATATCTAGCCAACCCCAACTTGTTTGGGATATATTGCTTTGTTGTTATTGTTGTATCAAGACAACTATGAACAAAAGTTGGTTACAAAATACATAAAAAGTAATCAAGTTGAAATCCAAACGCTTATTGGAAAGCATATACCCACTTTTAAACAAAAACTGTAAGACTGTCTGTATATGGTAATAATACCTGCACTAAAGAGACGACTTTCCTCCATCGCTTAACCTGATTGTTTGTATGAAATTAAATTTACGTATCAACGGTTGCATAAGTTGTTCCTGTGGTCCTCATATATTAGCAAAAATATATGAGATGATTGATAACAGAGACACCTTCACCAGTCTATTCCTAGTTCACGCGAATGAAATAGCTCCTCAATGTAATGAATAACAGGACCAGCTGATGATACATACTTTTGCATCTGAATCTTTGCTGACTCCTTTTATTCCTATATACAGGCGCTGCCTAAGACTCTTTTGGATAACTTACCATCTTCATTAAGTTTTTTCAAGAGTTGTGCTTCTGTAGGGAGAGCATATAATCCTGCTCCAACCGCTTTTTTGATAGCCCAGCCATGGTGTGGTGCAAATACTTTATCACATGCCAATGAAGCTGCATCTTTAATAGAATTCCCCTCTGGGATGAGAATTTGTTCAAAAAACACTTTAACCATATCAATTCTTCTCTTAACTCAAAGAAGATTCCTTGAATGACTTCCTCCTTGCCTTACACGATCATCTTTCACATCCAAGTCTATAATCAACTGCAAAGTCTATATCAAATTTGATGCTAGTTTCAAATCCTCAACCTTGGAGACATAATCATAATCCTTTTCGGCGAATTTGAAAGCAAACCCTAAGCAACTGAATAAAACGGAAACGTAAGAGCAGGCTTCTGAGAAAGACGCTACCTTCATGGTTGCATTCTTCGAGGTTGCTGTGGCTAGGGTTTTGAATGCATATGCGATTCTCTTTAGTGGTTTGTCGTCGCCACTCACCATCGATCTGCAGTAGAACGAAATCGAAATAACCTAACAAAACAAACTCGAAATAAAATTACGTATTGCCAGAAATCGAACATTTTACCACTTCGACTGACCAATGAACTCACGAATAGATGCTAGAAAGCGCAGCACAGCAAATTGAAATTGACAGTATTGGAATTCACAAAATCGAAGGTCGAAGCAGAGAAGGACAGAAATTTGAAGTAGGATGGCGACGTATGGAATTTTGGATCTTACGTTTTAATGGTTGTCTCTGATTAAGGATTGCAATTAGGGAAAACAGAAGAATAGAAGTTAGTGGCGAAAGATTGGAAAATTAGATAACGTGGGTTATTCAGATTTGTTTTTTATATTTTATTATACTAAAAAAACCGGACGTGACAATTGAACGGGAGAGCAGAAATAAGGAATAACTGCATTCTGTGCATCCACTATGCATTGTTGGAATTGTGCTTTTATGTTTAAGTAATAGATTTGGGCTCAGAAAAGTGTGGGGTGTTACAATTTCGCTACATACACTCCGATTGCCTTTTATTTTGTCTCCTACAACAAAATGGTTACTTATGCCATGTCTATAAAACGGTAAATTTAATCCAAACCAACGGTTTAATAATAGTAAATTATTTCAAGAGAAACATCGAGAATCCCATTTTTGTTGAAGTGATTTAATTTGAACTAAAATCAAACAGGCGTTCTGATTTTAGTATAAGTCCCTGCAAGCTCAGAAAACGTCTATTCCAATCCCTGAATGTAGGTTATGCCAGTAGGAACTTAATGCGATAAATGACCTTCGAATCTGAATACGAGTTAGAAAAAAGTTTTATAAGATTTTCAATTGATTAAAACAATCAAAATACTATTTTTCTTAATTAAATTAATTACCGAAGTTAAACTCTTCTTCTTCATTCAAAATAAATATAACCTGCCTGTAGCTAATCACACCACCATTGATGCAACTTCCCAGGCCAAATGCAACTCCTCCGATCAGCAAAATGTCATGACTTCACCTCCATCAGCTCCCTCTCTCCGAGCTGCAACACCTCATCACCATATATTTCCACCCGAACCACATCCCTAAATCTCGATCTCCGTGCCCTACTGCTAAAGGGGATTGACGCGACCAGCAAGGAACCGTCGCACACCTTCAAACTCACCTCGTTGAAGCTTCTCACCTCCATAAGATCGAAACCAACATCCAAATCAGCCATCGTCACCTAAAATCCTAGATAATCAAAATCCTAATTCTCCCTAACCTAATTGCCTCCACCCACTGAAATGCATCTCAAAATGAAGATCCCCACTTTGCGATTCCAAAACTCCTTATTTTGTGTAATTCAGTTGAGTATAAATTTAGTTTTGAAATTTTAAAGTTTGATTTTCAAAGAGGAAGGATTTCCTCTTTTTTTTAGTTCGAGGAATAACGAATGGTGTGAGAGAGATGAGTACAACATGAGTTGTCTAATTGTTGTGGAGTTAGCTCGGTTATGGGGTGATGCTAAATGCAAATCATTTTTACTGTTTGCACACTACTGAATTACATTTGTACCCTCACTCAACGCACGTGCATTCTATTTCTTCTCCAATTCCAAATGCCTGGAACCAGCTCTCCAAAGCGTTGACCTCCTCGTTGCTGCCAACCGCCACCACTCCAATCACCGAAGACCACCGCAACAACAACCAAACCATCCAGCGCCTTATTCTCCATCCGACCGCTGCAAAGTCGCCACCTCCGGTCCCAAACCCTAATTCACGAACCGTAGCTTTCCCCCTCGACATTGACCTCCGGAGGTGGCGGTGGAGGAGCTGAAGGAGTAGATGGCGGCGGAGCTGAAGGAGTAGATGGGGTAGAAGGTGGTGGAGCTGAGGAGGTGGACGGAGTTGATGGCGGAGGCGCTGCTGACGGAGGAGGGGAAGCGGGAGCTGGTGAAGTGGAATTTGACGGTGGAGGAGAAGTAGAAGGGGTGGAAAAATGGTGTTTGACGGAGGAGGGCAAAACTGGAAAAGTGCAGTGTGCATTGAGTAAAAATGATTTGCATTTAGCAATCATGTTATGGGGTACCAGTTCTGAATTGCACAAAATTGATTTTGTGTACAGACTTCAAATCATCAAATAAAAATGCTGCTATATTCAGAACAAAGATGTATCTCGAAACGATAATAATATACACTATTTATTGAGTTTTGAAACATCACAAACACTACTATTTCAGTATAAAATCAAATTATATTACTCTTATTTCAAATTGTTAAATAGTACTTGTTTCTAGCGTGTACAATTACGCAATAAGTTTAATCATCAAAAAATTTGAATTCCTACAATAATTCACTATTTCGAATCCTATAGAAATGGTTTAAACGAAATCCGAGATAATTTGCAAAAATGGTATTTTTAAAATTGAATATTATTTTATAATATGATACAAATATCGATTTAAATCAAAACTATTTATTATTAAAAATAAAATTTCAAAATGGATTTATAACCAATATTAATTTACTAAATGGAGTTAAATGAGATTATTGAACCTATTCAATGTACATTTAACTCATGTATTGCAATTATTTAAATAAACAATAAATTGGAGTTCGACTTACTAAACTTCAAAAATTCAGTTGTTTAAATACTTAGAATTAACTAAATACTTAAAATTTAATAACTAAAATTTTGGGTTGTTACATCTTGTATAACATGAGGTGTGAATGTACTCTCTTCCATTGCAATAGTACATTGAAAAATATGTTGTGATAATTCTATATGGCTATTGGTTGTTGCCTATACTTCATATTTATGGTGTGAAACTCCTGAAAAGATAAGGAAAAAGAGTAACTAAAATTATTAATAGCTTGTAAATAAAATAAACGACGACAAAAGCGCATTCACATGAACATCGTTGCTTCTCTACGCTAATTGTCCCCATCACTGTATCTCATCGTGAGTCTACCTTGCCACACAATGGTTTGTGCTTCAAAATAGTGTGAGTATCTACATTTCCTACTCATCAAAACGATTTCAAAAATGAAAATAAAATATTGATAACGAAGCAACATTAATAAACTATAAAAATGTAAACAGACATATTTCACCTTCACACTTATAATTCAAAAGGTTAGGTTTAGATGAATAATAGCACGTTTGATGAAATTTGGTCATGAACATTTAAAAATTCTTTCTTACTAGTCTATCTATAATTTATTTTTCATTTATGGATTTCAGACATCGTAACCATAAGAATTTGAGATCATAAGAAGATAATCAAAGACACCATTAGAAGTTGAACCTTTTAATGCTTGATCTCAAATTGTGATTATTGAACGACATTACAACCTAATGAAGCAAAGAACAAACTCAGGATGCGTTTGCACGTGACAGTAACGGAGTATATAAACAGGTTATTTAAACGGAGTTGAAAGTTAAACTATGTATGCGTTTGCAAATTCAAACGAATCATTTAAGCAGAGCATTTAAACAAAGTATAGAGCATTTAAACTAAGTATTTTGAAAAGAAAATGATCTTTATTCACAACAGCAAAATTACAAGAAACATTAATCTAGTCCTATTAGCATTGAGGAAAAATAAAATAAGATTTATACATGCAAAATGAAAAAAAAAACTCAATGCTAATAAAACAAAACTCCTAATTACTAATTACAGTAAATAACATCTCTCTAAATTCAACTAACTAACAAAAAGTACCATAGCAGCCAAACAGAAAACCAAGCTGACTGCCAACAGAGTATAAAACTGTAGTGATTGAATTGCCAAACAGAATTGCCAGACTTGAACCAGAATCACCCATTCTTCTTCAGGATTGCACTGATTATAACTGAGAAAAGAGAATCAGAACTTAGCTCAGAAGAAGTAAAAATTCTACGATTTCTTTCTGTCCAAATTTCCATCAAAAAAAGAATTCTTAAAAGAATTAATCCTCCTGCTGATTTCCATCTAGTAGCCTTAAATAAATTGAACCATTCATCTCTACTTGAACTTGCAGGTTGATGCAGCTTCCCAAAAGCCAATATCCTCTTCCAGAGTTGATGAACAAAACAGCACTCAAAAAATATATGAGTGTTGCACTCAGTTTCAGATTGACAGAAGACACATAAATCATCTGAAGAAATTCCTAACTTAAACAATTTATCCTTAGTGTTAACTGCATTTGACATCACCTTCCAAAGCAAAAGATTTTGCTTGGCATTACTCATCAGATTCCAGACTCTTTTATACCAAGGAAAAATTGCTCTCTCACCGCATAAATGCTTATAAACTAAACTGATGGAAGGATACTTTCCTAACCAGGTAATTCCTTCATTTTCAGTTCTTAAATTATTAGAAATCTCATGGCAAAGCTTCCTTAACAATGCAGAACTGCAATGTGGTAGGATGATTTCACCATCATGAATCAAATCACTTACCTTAGCAGAGTCAGATATGCCACAATTCAACCTCAAATTATAATCCACCACATTAAATAAAATAAGTCCCTTACCTGCCCAAGGCAAGTGCCAAAAAGAGCCTGGCATTTGAGTATTCCTGCATTGAATAATTGGCAGGAAGGAGCTTCTGAGCTTTAGAATTTGCCTCCAACTCCAACTACAAAAGCTAGGAATTTGCATAGTCCAGAAATTCTTTTTGCCAATTAAATTACTCCTTACAAATCTTGACCACAAACAGTCTTCATCAGCAAAAATCTTATCCACATAAACAGAAATTGCAGCTTTATTCCATTGAAAAAAATTGATGATGCCTAATCCACCATTTCTTTTATCATCACATAACTTAGAAAATGCTATGGGAATAAGCTTTTTAGCAAAGGGGTCACCATGCCAAAAAAACTTATTCATGGCACTAACCACCATGTTGATGAGTTTAAGAGGCAGTATATAATGTCTGGGGTAGTATGAAGTCATAGAAGTGATGATGGATTAAATAATTGTAAGTCTACCTGCTTGTGATAATTGACAAGATGGCCATTGTTTCATTCTGGCTATAATCTTTTCATATAAAGGCATGCAACTTTCCTTTGAGATTCTACCAGCGAAGAGAGGTAAACCCAAGTATTTGGAGTTATCAGGCATTATATTCAAACCAGAGTGTTGAACAAGTTCATCCACTGCCAATTGACTAAGACCGGCTATTTTAATATGAGACTTCTTCAGATTTACTTCCAAACCAGTGATCTCATAAAATGAGTGCAGAATATTAAGCAAACAATGAATATTTGACAAATTGGGCTTAGTAAATATAACTAGGTCATCAGCAAAGCAAAGATGAGTTATCAATGGATTTTTACATCTTGGATGTAGCTGCAAATTTCCTAATTCCACTTGTTTGAGTATTAAAGAGTTGAGAAGTTCCATAACATAGATGAATAAATACAAGGAAATTGGATCACCTTGTCTCACTCCACATTTACTAATGAAATATCCATGCAAAGAACCATGCCTTGATACTGAAAATCTTGGTGATGAAATACAGGTGTAAATCCAAGCAAGGAAGGGTCTTGGAAAATTCATTCTAGATAATATAGCAATCACAGATGACCATGAAACACTATCAAAAGCTTTCTTAATATTCAATTTCAACATACATCGAGGTGAAATGTTCTTCCTATCATAACCATGAAGAAGTTCTTGGGCAATCAATATATTTTCACTAATAGATCTTCTAGAGACAAATGCTGATTGATTACATGAAATAATGGAAGAAAGTACAAATTGTAATCTATTAGCCAACACTTTAGAAATAATCTTGTTAAAAAACACTACAACAAGATATAGGTCTGAAGTCAGAAACATGTGAGGGATTCTCAGTTTTAGGAACCAATGCAATATATGTGGCAGCAAATGCAATCGGTAATGTATTGGTTAAGAAAAAGAATTTAACAGCCTCAGAAATATCATTACCAATAGTTGACCAGCTTTTTTGAAGAAAGCAAGCATTGAATCCATCTGGTCCACCTTAACTATCTGGATCCAATCCTTGGACTGCTAATTTTATTTCTTCATCATTAACAGGCTTGATTAGATCCAAGGATTGTCTTTGAGAAAGCAAAGGTAAATTGATGTGAAATAGAGGCTCAATATTGGAATGGGGTAGATCATCAGATGCCAAAAGAGCCTTGAAATAATCAACAAAATCCTGATCAATATCATTTTGAGAAGAAATAAGAGTTCCATTAGCATCATAAATCATATGAACTGTTTCTTTCATCTTATTCAATCTCAGGGAGTTATGAAAAAATTTGGAATTCCTGTCAGCCTCCAATTCTTTCTTAAGAAATGATTTTTGCTTCATGGATTGAAATTCAGAAACCAAAATTGATTTCAGCTTGTTCTGCAAATCTTTTTCCAAAATCTGCAAATGCATGTCCTGAGGATTTGTAATCATAGAGTTCTGCACTTGAATTAATTCAGATCTATTAGTGTTTGATTGCTTAAATACATCACCAAAATTGTGTTTAGACCAAGCTTTCAGATGAAATTTAAGAAGTCTCAACTTATAAATCAATTTATCCATAGGATTCCTGCCAAATCCATGCTGCCAAACCTACAGTAAAATATTAGAAAAAATCCTGATGAGTAAGCCAAAAATTAAAAAATTTGAATGTTGACTTCCCTTTAACAATGGCTTCATCTTCACCCCAGTATAAAAGTAAAGGAGAATGATCTGATATGGTAGGAGGAAGAACATGATAAGTAGAAAGTGGATATATATTTTGAAAAGCAGAATTAACAAAAATGTGATCTAATTTACAAATAGTGGGATTGCCAGTATGACTTTTATTGGACCAAGTAAATGTAGATCCAATCCATTTTAGTGAAGAAATTTTTGAATTGATCATAGCTTGATTCAAAGGAGCTATATCATTTATTGAAAGAGAGCTACCACCAAATTTATGAAGAGAGGAGTACATACAGTTAAAATCTCCTCCTAAAATCCAAGGATCACCAGAAGGATTAAGATTATGAAGATTGTTTAGAAAGAGGAGTCTCAAGGATAGTGCACTCTGGGCATAGACTGAAGTGAGCAAAAATACATTGTTTGAAGGGATATATACACATTTATAGTGTATGAATTGATCTGAAGATGAAATTTTAGATAGATTAAAAACATGTGGATTCCATATTGTCAATAAACGACCAAAACTGGCATCAGAAAGATTATTATCAGACTTCCATCTAGGAGAAATGAACGAAACTGCCTTAGAAGTAGAAATTGAGTCCAATTTGGTTTCAGATAAACATAACAAATGAATACTCTTACTATGAATAAAAAACTTTACTTCACTTTGCTTTGAGGGTAAATTCATCCCTCGTATGTTCCAAAAACATATGTTGTGGATCATTTCTTTGACTGAGGGGATTTAATTGAGAGTGCAGAATTCTGCCTTGTTTTCCTTTTTGCGAGTGATTTTTGACTACCAATAGGGATTACATCCTCTTGATTAAAATCTGTGCCCCCATCAATATCATCATCTGACGCCAATTTTTGAACAACTTGTTTCTTTTTTCCTTTCTTATTTTTCAATTTGGACTTAGAAGCAGAAGCCACAAAGTCACTAATCAAGGATTTAGGAGGAATTGAAGTGTAATCCTTCTCCTTGGCAGTTGGAGGATTTATAATAGGAGGTGGAGGAAGAATGATTTCCTTAGGAGGAGCAAGATGCGAGTAAAGAGAAGAATTAGAAGCAGAAGAAGAGATTTGAAAAGAAAAGGAATCACTCAAATTATGACCAGAGGATGTTGAAAAAGAGGATGAACAAGATAATGAACCAAAATTAGAAGGAGATTGCAAGTTTTGATTAAAAGAGATGGAAGAATCTGATGTTGGCAGATCAAGCAGAGAAGAGAAAGGATTTTCATGCACAGTGTCTTCTATAACTTGCTTTTCTTTCTGATTTTCTTTTTCAGTTGAATTCCTTTTGCAATTAGCATCAATTTTTTGCACAATACTATTGCCATTTAAATCTACAAGTACCACATTATCATTATCTCTTCCAAGAGTAGAAGTATCCATTTGCATGCTCTCATTATTATTGTTCTCAAAATCATTATTTTGACTACCCTCTATTTGAACTGTTTTATTCAACATATCATTTACATCTTTTTGCACTTCGGTCCCAAAATTTCCCTGCTTCATTCTCCAAAATTGCTTTTTCTTATTATTCACTCTATTCCATCCAAACTGATTTTGCTGAACTGAAACAGGTTGTCTTCTTTGATTATCCACCTTACTATCATGTCTGTTCCTTCCAACATTAGTCACATTTCCTTGTCCATTTTCACCATTGCCATCAATAGCTACTCTCCTATTATGTACATGAATGTCACACTCAACAGTTGAATGACCAAAAACCTTACATGCAGTACAAATGCTTGGCTTCCAATCATAAGACACAATTACTGGGGGACAACTATCTCCTAACTCTCCTAACTCAATACAATTAGGAAGGTCAGAATCAGCTTCAATTTCCACCAACACTTTAGCATACCTTATCCTATGCATCCTCTCTGTATTAGCATCAAAACAAATAATCCTACCAACTTGACAGGCCAACCAGTTAACCCCAATTAATGTCCAAAGCAAGATAGGAATTCTATGAAGGTGGATCCATATTGGCACTTTCTTAATTTGAGATTGGGCATTACCAATGGATGGATCCCATTTTGTGATAATAAACATACGACCTTTGATAAAAATTGGATCAGCCTTCAGGATTTTATCCTTATCCATATCATTAGAAAATTTAAAGTAAAAGTATAATCCATCAGATTTAATATCCACTTCACCATTTAAAGACCAATATCCACGTAGAAAATTTGTTACAGAGAGATAAGATAATGAGCCATCAAGGAAAAAACCCACAAGATACTGATCCCAATATTTCATACCTTCCTCTCTAACTATTGCTAGAGGATTCTTCTTAGATTTACCTTTGATCTTCTCAAACTGTTGCAGCTTATACGAACCTGCATTTTTTGGCAGAGAATTAAACAAAGAGAGATAATCCTTCTTAATCACAGGAGAGTGAGTCACAGTAGCAAATGACTGATTAGCAGGTTGAGTTCCACTGGAAGGAACAGATGATGGCCCAGTTAAACATTGCTCACTTCCTATAGAAGATGAAATTGTAGAACCTACAGTCTGAAAGGTGTTTGATAAATTGCCCAAGAGAGACATATCATTCATAGGACCAGATTGAGCAAGATCTGAACCAGATCTAGAAATAGAAGAAGAATTGAAAACAGTTGATGACCCAGTTAAACATTGCTCACTTCCTATAGAAGATGAAATTTTAGAAGCTACAGTCTGAAAGGAGTTTGATACATTGCCCAAGAGCGACATATCATTCATAGGACCAGAATGAGCAAGATCTAAACCAGATCTAGAAATAGAAGAAGAATTGAACGAAATAGACTCAGAATTCGATCGGACAACACCAGACAAGGCATTATCTGAAAGAGGGACATTCAAAGGATTTACAAGAGGAGAAGGGACAAGAGGAGGCTGGAGACGAGAAGGGAGAGAGAAGGAGGACGAAATAGAGGATGAAAAAGATGAAAAAGAAGAATCAAAACCGGAGGAGGAGGAAGCCATTGTCAAGGTTTAGAAGCCATTTTCATCAATCATAAGTTGCATATCATAAACTAAGTATTTTAGTTTGTGATCTAATTGTTTTGTGTTGTAATATACATTTAATAGTTGCAAATGAAACACATCAAAATAAGCTCGATATTTATTTAATCACAACAATATTTTTTTATATTAGATATTAGCGAACCAAGTAAACTACAAAAACATACTGAACAAACTAGAAAAACGAACTACTCCAAAACCAAACAAACTAGAAATATACTACTACCAACGATTGCTTAACATGTTCAACTTTTAGTTAATACAGCCAAGCAGCTCAACGTTGGATAGCATCTCCACTATATTTGCGACTGAGAGATCAACGCGAAATATTTTCATAATTAAATCCACCACCTCTGAACAAGAGTCACATCGAACATAAGAGACGCACTGCGTCGCCGACTCGATGAACATCTCGTTCAACATCGTTCCATCATTCCTAAATTTCTAAATTTCTGGACATACATATCTGTAGCAGTGGAAGACTGGAGTTGAGACGGTGAAGCTACTAATATCAAATATTGGTAAATGCTTTTTTCTTGGAGCATTTCTAAATTTTCTGTAACTTTACGTAACATCGTTCCATCATTTCCTGGGTCCGTCGAGGAAATCATTCTGAACATCTCGTTCATCCTCCAAAATCTCGAAGAATCTATTCCAACTTCTCCGAGGACATTTCAAATTGTCTCGTCTGTTTTTTATCTATACCTTAGTCCATCTGTTTTTTTATCTATACCTTAATCCAACTGCCATTAAACCTTTCATCGAGATCCAGGACAAATGAATGCTTCAATGCGTTCACACGTGCAATTCGCAATAGACGTGGATGAAGCAGAAGGTGAACCAGATAAGCAAACCATAACACTAAAAATACAAAATTTCGACATTATTTAAAAGATCCATAAAAATGTGGCAACTACAATAATACTAAGCATACTAATTGAGGGAAAAAAAAAAAACTAAATTAAATACTGCAAATGTAGCAAAAGAAATAGAAAAATAGAGAGGCGGAGGAGCCTTGACTGGGATGTGGAGGAAATGGGATTTCGATGCCTTATTATAGCGTTAAAAATAAAAAAAACATCGACATCATCCAACGTCAAAGATTTTCTTTTTCTTTTTTTTTAATTTAATAAAATGGGTAAAATGAACTGTTACCGTCTCGGATGCATCCAACAGTAACGGTTCATTTTCTGCCTGCAAACCGCATCCAAATCTAAGGATGGCAATATAAACAAGAAAAACAAAATCATATTTCGACTTGAGCATCAAATCTACCAGTTTCTTTGACATAACTGAATGTTAAACAAATAACGTTCAAAAGCATACACTGTTAGAGATAATAATAAAATACATTGCCTTTTATTTGGTTGCCTTTTTATTTGGTATGTATTAATGTTGAGGTATATTTGGTATCGTACTAATTTGGGTCTTGCATTAATAATGAGTTGTATTTGGTATTAGAAAATATGTTCTAGAATATTCTATTTTAGAGTCTCCTTTCTAATTTATAAGTAGAGGCAATGTTTTCTAAATCAGCATTCAATCAATTAGGCAATTATCTCTTTTGTAATAGCTATCCATCAATCAATCAAATGTAGCCTTTTAATTGTTTATCGTTGTATCTCTCTCTTCTCTCTGGATCTAAATTCTATCATACACCGATTGCCAAACCAAGTTACGTCACTGTGGTATTACTCAGAATGCAGAGCGTTGTTAGCCAAACACTGGCAAGCAAAATATATTGGACAGAAAGGCATGTAAACACATCAACGCTCTTAAAACCAAATTTGCACTAGTTCCTATGTCAACTACAGATCTGAGGTTGAAAAAGAAAAAAAGAGAAAAAAATTATTTCTTTAGAGCATTCATCCTGTCTCTGAGGTAATACAGCTTTGCCCTCCTAACTTTTTTCTTGTCAATGACCTTCACTTCCTTGATATTTGGGGAATGCCTGTTGCATATTCAAGTTATCAAGGTCAAATATATGTATATTAGCAGTGGCTTCTGCTTCATGTTATTTTGGGTAACATACTGATACATAATCAAAGAAATTTGAAAGAATAAAATAGTTGTATGTGGAATGAAGTGAAACAGGAATTTGTTTGTATTGCTAACTGTATAACCAAACATAACTGGTACATAACCATGGCAGCCGAAGTGATATGATGGTAAAAAGTACCGTTAACAATAGATTTAGCAGGAATTTGTTTGTGTGACCCAAAACGTAGTACCTGCTGGTTGCTCAAAATGTAGAAGATCATATCTGAATTTTTTTCAGTTGATTACTACTATAGATAATTCCTGGATTCACCAAATATTTAGGTAACCATATTGTAGCTGTCGCATGTTGACTGCCAATAATAGTACTCCATGTATCAAGTTATTTGTTCGGAACATGATTCGCTTTAATGGCATATTTTTCTACGGTTCACCAACGCATTTGCAATGTAGCCCTTCCAATTTATGGAAAAGAGAAGTATCAGCTACGGCTGCACAAAGTATGGGTTGGGTCGGGATAGACCAAATATTTCATCCGATCCGTATAGGTATGAGTTTAAGATAGTTCAACCCGTATCCGACCCTATATGAGGTTGGATATGGGTTAGGTTGAAGTATGGGTTTGGTCGGGTTCAATAGGGTTGGGTCGGGTTGCTTGAATATAACAAAAAAATGAGAATATGAGAGATTTTTCTTAAAATTTTTATTAAAATATTCAGCATAATATATCAGATTTCAGTTAGTATAATACATTTAAAATAGCTGATTCATTATAAAACATATTTTATTAAAATTTCATTGTAAAACACATGATATGAAATTAATTTACTACATAGTAGAACATGTGTTTCATTTTAAAATACATTAAAATGTTATTTAAAATATATTTGCCAAATTTTATTTTGTTTGAATTGACATGAAATATATTTTTTGTACATTTACTATAAACTACATAAAAATTATTCTAGAATTATACTATTCTAATTTTAAGTGTGATGATATTAAATTAGTTTTTTAAATATAGAGTTGTGTTGGTTTAAAATAAGGTTAGGTTGAACAAAATATCATATCCGACCCGTATATAGTATGGGTTACAAATTTTAACCCATACCCAACCCGAACTAGAATAGGTTGGGTTGTGTTTATGTGGGTTGGATCGGGTTGGTGGGTTGGGTCGGATTGGATATGGGTTGTGTGCAGCTCTAGTATCAGCTGTATCTATCAGTCAGTTCAATATATATGAACTCCCAAATTAATATGTTAAAATCAAATGCAAATTACAGACTTGGTCCAAAAAAAGAAAAAGAAAATCACTAATATTTCAACTAGGACCCCAAATTTTGCTTGTTCTAGCTCTGAATCCGGTATAATTGCTAAGGCTACAGTCGGTCACAGTCGAAAATCCAACAAATGCATTATGGTTTCAAAAAAAAATACAAATTCCCAAATTTGAACTCCTGGTTGTTTTAGCATTGCTCTCAATGCATTACTAAAAAAAATTCAGAATCTCCACTGCATTATCATTTCTAAGATTACTAGCAAACAGAACACTAAGTTTAAGTAGTAAATTTTTTATTTAATTATATTGGAAAAAAAAACAAATAATTGATATTTGAAAGGTGATGAAGAAAAGTTAGTGTTGCTTCTCAAAAATTTGGCTAACATTCAGCCAAATATCGCACAAGGAACTTTTGAAAAAACAGATGTATGAAATTAACTTACAAAGGAAAAACAGATTCCACTCCAACTCCTGCCACCAGTCGGCGTAGTCTAAACGTTGTATTTAAGCCAGCATTACGCCTTGCTATGACTATTCCTTTTAAAGTTGATACACCACGCTTGTTCTCAGGCACTTCCTATAATCAATAATAGATAGTCACTGAGCATCACAACAAAATTTAAAAAAAAAAATACCAGAAAGAGAAAAAGGAAAACAAATTATTGGATGAGAATGAATCAGGAATAATTTTATCGTACTATGTCAAATACAGAATCATGGTTTTTCCATGAATTGCACCAACTTTTTATTGCATACAAGTAAACCATGGATCATACCTATCAAATTACATGCTGACATGGATAACGTGAACTTGTAAATAAACATTATAAGAGAAAGGTATGTATTTCAGGCTATAGACCTGCACACATATATCATAAAAAGCAAATAAATGTACAGAAAGAGGAAGGGAACATCCTGAAAGAATTCCTACCACTTTTAACTGAATGATATACCCAGGCTTTATATCAGGAATCTCTCTGGAAGCTCGTACAGTATCGACAGCTTCCTTGTCTAGTATCTGATATGCATACATTAAGTTATGAATACTCCGACATCCTCAGAAACTAAAACAAATATAAGTTATCATCCTTTCTATCCACCTATCTACAGCATATCATACATCAAGAATCTTCAATAGATTTCTGCATATCATTTTTTATTTATTTTAAGAAAAAAAAACTCTGCAACATAAGTCCATACATATACAAACCACCAAGATTTCAGAACGAGGTCTAAATCGTATAATTCAAAATTTTAATCAAGACCGGATTTAAATGGTAAATTGTAGATTCAAAAGATCCATATTTTAAACTTTGCACACATTTTAAAACTGATTTTGACGTTTGAACTTCTACATCTAATCCTACAACTCAAGTTTTTTCTTCTTTGTATACTTTTTCTGCTATGTTTTGAGAACGTTAGAATTGGAATTGTAGAACTGGAACTGTGCATCCAAATATGTACATCAAATATACTAGTATGAATTGAATGGTTTTTATAATTGTGTAACTGCGTTTTCAACTGCTTTTGAATCAAAATGTAAACCGGATTGAAAAAAGATGGTTTCGGTCTAAAATGGGATTTGAATAATTTGAATCGAGAGATTTTAAGTTTACCGATAACAATGCATACAACAAACAGCCTACAATAAAAAATTATCACAGTAACGCACTTTAATAAGTTTCCTCATCATGTGGGAGTAATCAAAATTCAGTAGAGGTATGATATATAGCCAATTTAAAGGAACAAAGCTTCTTCAAAACTTATGGCTGAGCCCTGAGGGATCACTTATTGACTAACAAACTCAAATTAACCTACACTCATAATGTGCTTTGCAGTCTTATCAAGCCTCTTGAATTTGATCCGCTGCGGTTGATGTACATTTGGGGAGGCAGTGGTGCTGCCTTCAGTAGAAATTAGGTCAGCACCACTTGCTGTTGTCATGGACCTGAAACTAGTAATGCTTTTCTGCAAATACATATCATTTGATAGTTTTGGGCTTTTTTTTAAATTGGGCTGGTAATAAAGTGATTAGTTTGCTGTTACACGGAATGTAATTAATTTATGGCATTGTTAATGATGCTCCACCTTTTAAGTGTATCATTTTATCATTTTTTAAGTGCACACCATTCAATTATGAACTGTTAAAGGGTGTCTCGAACTAGAAAAAAATTCAATTTTTCGGACAAAATTAGCCCTGATAATACGGTAACATTTGGTCGAATTTAATTGGTTGAAACGGTGAAGAGTGATCATTTCACATGTTTACTGTATTTGGTGTTATATGACCAAAAATTAGTTGTGTAAACGGTCATCCCTTACCGAAAATTAAAGGGATAATTTGGTCATGTCTTTCTATATTATTAAGGGATAGTTGTTTCTAAGAATACATCCCATAGTAGTAAAAAAAAAAACTAAAATACGGGCTTTCCTTTTTTCAAACGCTACTATTTCAGTATAAAATCAAAATATATTACTCTTATTTCAAATTGTTAAATAGTACGTGTTTCTAGTGTGTACAATTACGCAATAAGTTTGATCATCAAAAAATTTGAATTCCTACAATAATTCACTATTTCGAATCCTATAGAAATGGTTTAAACGAAATCCGAGATGATTTGCAAAAATGGTATTTTTAAAATTGAATATTATTTTATAATATGATACAAATATCGATTTAAATCAAAACTATTTATTATTAAAAATAAAATTTCAAAATGGATTTATAACCAATATTAATTTACTAAATAGAGTTAAATGAGATTATTGAACCTACTCAATTTACATTTAACTCATGTATTGCAATTATTTAAATAAACAATAAATTGGAGTTCAACTTACTAAATTTCAAAAATTAAATTGTTTAAATACTTAGAATTAACTAAATACTTAAAATTTAATAACTAAAATTTTGGGTTGTTACATCTTGTATAACATGAGGTGTGAATGTACTCTCTTCCATTGCAATAGTACATTGAAAAATATGTTGTGATAATTCTTTATGAGCTATTGGTTGTTGCCTATACTTCATATTTATGATGTGAAACTCCTGAAAAAATAAGGAAAAAGAGTAACTAAAATTATTAATAGCTTGTAAATAAAATAAATGACGACAAAAGCGCATTCACATGAACATCGTTGCTTCTCTACGCTAATTGTCCCCATCACTGTATCTCATCGTGAGTCTACCTTGCCACACAATGGTTTGTGCTTCAAAATAGTGTGAGTATCTACATTTCCTACTCATCAAAACGATTTCAAAAATGAAAATAAAATATTGATAACTAAGCAACATTAATAAACTATAAAAATGTAAACAGACATATTTCACCTTCACACTTATAATTCAAAAGGTTAGGTTTACATGAATAATAGCACGTTTTATGAAATTTAGTCATGAACATTTAAAAATTCTTTCTTACTAGTCTATCTATAATTTATTTTTCATTTATGGATTTCAGACATCGTAACCATAAGAATTTGAGATCATAAGAATTTGAGATCATAAGAAGATAATCAAAGACACCACTAGAATTTGAACCTTTTAATGCTTGATCTCAAATTGTGATTATTGAATGACATTACAACCTAATGAAGCAAAGAACAAACGCAGGATGCGTTTGCACGTGACAATAACGGAGTATATAAACAGGTTATTTAAACGGAGTTGAAAGTTAAACTATGTATGCGTTTGCAGATTCAAACAAATCATTTAAGCAGAGCATTTAAACAAAGTATAGAGCATTTAAACTAAGTATTTTAGTTTGTGATCAATTGTTTTGTGTTGTAATATACATTTAATAGTTGCAAATGAAACACATCAAAATAAGCTCGATATTTATTTAATCACAACAATATTTTTTTATATTAGATATTAGCGAACCAAGTAAACTACAAAAACATACTGAACAAACTAGAAAAACGAACTACTCCAAAACCAAACAAACTAGAAATATACTACTACCAACGATTGCCGAACATGTTCAACTTTTAGTTAATACAGCCAAGCAGCTCTACATTGGATAGCATCTCCACTATATTTGCGATTGAGGGATCGACGCGAAATATTTTCGTAATTAAATCCACCACCTCTGAACAAGAGTCACATCGAAAATAAGAGACGCACTGTGTCGCCGACTCGATGAACATCTCGTTCAACATTGTTCCATCATTCCTAAATTTCTGGACGTACATATCGGTAGCAGTGGAAGACTGGAGTTAAGACGGTGGAGCTACTGATATCAAACATTGGTAAATGCTTTTTTCTTGGAGCATTTCTAAATTTTCTGTAACTTTACGTAACATCGTTCCATCATTTCTTGGGTCCGTCGAGGAAATCATTCTGAACATCTCGTTCATCCTCCAAAATCTCGAAGAATCTATTCCAACTTCTCCGAGGACATTTCAATTTGTCTCGTCTGTTTTTTATCTATATCTTAGTCCATCTGTTTTTTATCTATATCTTAATCCAACTGTCATTAAACCTTTCATCAAGATCCAGGACAAATGAATGCTTCAATGCGTTCACACGTACAATTCGCAATAGACGTGGATGAAGCAGAAGGTGAACCAGATAAGCAAACCATAACACTAAAAATATAAAATTTCGACATTATTTAAAAGATCCATAAAAATGTGACAACTACAATAATACTAAGCATATTAATTGAGAAAAAAAAAACTAAATTAAATACTGCAAATGTAGCAAAAGAAATAGAAAATTAGAGAGGCGGAGGAGCCTTGACTGGGATGTGGAGGAAAGCCTTATTATAGCGTTAAAAATAAAAAAACATCGACATCATCCAACGTCAAAGTGTTTTTTTTTTTTTTTTTTTTTTTTTCTTTTTTTTTTCTTTTTTTTTTTGAGAAAATGGGTAAAATGAACTGTTACCGTCTCGGATGCATCCAACAGTAACGGTTCATTTTCTGCCTGCAAACCGCATCCAAATCTAAGGATGGCAATATAAACAAGAAAAACAAAATCATATTTCGACTTGAGCATCAAATCTACCAGTTTCTTTGACATAACTGAATGTTAAACAAATAACGTTCAAAAGCATACACCGATTGCCAAACCAAGTTACGTCACTGTGGTATTACTCAGAATGCAGAGCGTTGTTAGCCAAACACTGGCAAGCAAAATATATTGGACAGAAAGGCATGTAAACACATCAACGCTCTTAAAACCAAATTTGCACTAGTTCCTATGTCAACTACAGATCTGAGGTTGAAAAGGAAAAAAAGAGAAAAAAATTATTTCTTTAGAGCATTCATCCTGTCTCTGAGGTAATACAGCTTTGCCCTCCTAACTTTTTTCTTGTCAATGACCTTCACTTCCTTGATATTTGGGGAATACCTGTTGCATATTCAAGTTATCAAGGTCAAATATATGTATATTAGTAGTGGCTTCTGCTGCATGTTATTTTGGGTAACATACTGATACATAATCAAAGAAATTTGAAAGAATAAAATAGTTGTATGTGGAATGAAGTGAAACAGGAATTTGTTTGTATTGCTAACTGTATAACCAAACATAACTGGTACATAACCAAACACATACATAACCATGGCAGCCGAAGTGATATGATGGTAAAAAGTACCGTTAACAATAGATTTAACAGGAATTTGTTTGTGTGACCCAAAACGTAGTACCTGCTGGTTGCTCAAAATGTAGAAGATCATATCTGAATTTTTTTCAGTTGATTACTACTATAGATAATTCCTGGATTCACCAAATATTTAGGTAACCATATTGTAGCTGTCGCATGTTGACTGCCAATAATAGTACTCCATGTATCAAGTTATTTGTTCGGAACATGATTCGCTTTAATGGCATATTTTTCTAAGGTTCACCAACGCATTTGCAATGTAGCCCTTCCAATTTATGGAAAAGAGAAGTATCAGCTGTATTTATCAGTCAGTTCAATATATATGAACTCCCAAATTAATATGTTAAAATCAAATGCAAATTACAGGCTTGGTCCAAAAAAAGAAAAAAAATCACTAATATTTCAACTAGGACCCCAAATTTTGCTTGTTCTAGCTCTGAATCCGGTACAATTGCTAAGGCTACAGTCGGTCACAGTCGAAAATCCAACAAATGCATTATGGTTTCAAAAAAAAAATACAAATTCCCAAATTTGAACTCCTGGTCGTTTTAGCATTGCTCTCAATACATTACTAAAAAAAATTCAGAATCTCCACTGCATTATCATTTCTAAGATTACTAGCAAACAGAACACTAAGTTTAAGTAGTAAATTTTTTATTTAATTATATTGAAAAAAAAACAAATAATTGATATTTGAAAGGTGATGAAGAAAAGTTAGTGTTGCTTCTCAAAAATTTGGCTAACATTCAGCCAAATATCGCACAAGGAACTTTTGAAAAAACAGATGTATGAAATTAACTTACAAAGGAAAAACAGATTCCACTCCAACTCCTGCCACCAGTCGGCGTAGTCTAAACGTTGTATTTAAGCCAGCATTACGCCTTGCTATGACTATTCCTTTTAAAGTTGATACACGACGCTTGTTCTCAGGCACTTCCTATAATCAATAATAGATAGTCACTGAGCATCACAACAAAATTTAAAAAAAAAAGAAATACCAGAAAGAGAAAAAGGAAAACAAATTATTGGATGAGAATGAATCAGGAATAATTTTATCGTACTATGTCAAATACAGAATCATGGTTTTTCCATGAATTGCACCAACTTTTAATTGCATACAAGTAAACCATGGATCATACCTATCAAATTACATGCTGACATGGATAACGTGAACTTGTAAATAAACATTATAAGAGAAAGGTATGTATTTCAGGCTATAGACCTGCACACATATATCATAAAAAGCAAATAAATGTACAGAAAGAGGAAGGGAACATCCTGAAAGAATTCCTACCACTTTTAACTGAATGATATACCCAGGCTTTATATCAGGAATCTCTCTGGAAGCTCGTACAGTATCGACAGCTTCCTTGTCTAGTATCTGATATGCATACATTAAGTTATGAATACTCCGACATCCTCAGAAACTAAAACAAATATAAGTTATCATCCTTTCTATCCACCTATCTACAGCATATCATACATCAAGAATCTTCAATAGATTTCTGCATATCATTTTTTATTTATTTTAAGAAAAAAAAACTCTGCAACATAAGTCCATACATATACAAACCACCAAGATTTCAAAACGAGGTCTAAATCGTATAATTCAAAATTTTAATCAAGACCGGATTTAAATGGTAAATTGTAGATTCAAAAGATCCATATTTTAAACTTTGCACACATTTTAAAACTGATCTTGACGTTTGAACTTCTACATCTAATCCTACAACTCAAGTTTTTTCTTCTTTGTATACTTTTTCTGCTATGTTTTGAGAATGTTAGAATTGGAATTGTAGAACTGGAACTGTGCATCCAAATATGTACATCAAATATACTAGTATGAATTGAATGGTTTTTATAATTGTGTAACTGCGTTTGAATCAAAATGTAAACCGGATTGAAAAAAGATAGTTTCGGTCTAAAATGGGATTTGAATAATTTGAATCGAGAGATTTTAAGTTTACCGATAACAATGCATACAACAACAAGCCTACAATCAAAAATTATCACAGTAAAGCACTTTAATAAGTTTCCTCATCATGTGGGAGTAATCAAAATTCAGTAAAGTTATGATATATATAGCCAATTTAAAGGAACAAAGCTTCTTCAAAACTTATGGCTGAGCCCTGAGGGATCACTTATTGACTAACAAACTCAAATTCACCTACATTCATAATGTGCTTTGCAGTCTTATCAAGCCTCTTGAATTTGATCCGCTGCGGTTGATGTACATTTGGGGAGGCAGTGGTGCTGCCTTCAGTAGAAATTAGGTCAGCACCACTTGCTGTTGTCATGGACCTGAAACTAGTAATGCTTTTCTGCAAATACATATCATTTGATAGTGCCACCACCGGATTACAGAGCAGCTTAGTCTTCTGAAAGAAATATGATAGAAAATTATTTTCCCTGAAAGGCACCATGCAATATTTATGTCCACATAGTCTACATGAATTATGAAGATTGGAGTTGAAATGGATATGCATATCAGATTTCACGAAACATGTAGTAAAATGTTAGCCACAGCTTATATTTTCTAAGGCAGAAATTGCTCGTAGTGTCATGTTGTATATTTTTGTAACAGCTAATGCTACTCAACTTGTGGAGCACATTATACTTCTAATCATATAGGAAAGCTGAAGGCTCCATAAAATAAGACCACCCAACTTATTCCTAATAGGAAAGCTGAAGGCTTCATAATGTAAGGCCATCCAATATACCTCAAATGAGTCCTAAACTGATATCAAGCACTTGAATGCTTAAGCACATTGAACTTTAGAGTCGATATATATATATATATATATATATATATATATATATATATATATATATATATATATATATATATATATATATATAAGTGAATCATTGCTACTACACATTTAATTGATTGTTATACCATGAAGTAAATGTGCTGTTGTGGGAACATTGAAGAATTCCAAATTCCAATTAGTGCTAATCAACAATCTCACAACACATTCAACGTGTATATTGAAATTTATGCTTAGTCTACAAACTGTGCTTATCAAACACTTTATTTGGTTAACATAAAAGGGTCCGGCTATTGCCACCCCGTTATTTGCTCTTCACCCCCCGACTTAAAGTTTTAAAGCTTTATTTCCAACTATACCCTTTAACAACTTATTTAATAACTTGTCTAATGTTGTGCGACGATTAAAAAGTAATAAAATCAACTATATGCATCTACGAATGTTTGAGGTTGAATCACAAACAATAATAAAAATAAAAAAAGCGGTGTACGTGATTTTAAAAAAATAAGATAAGAATTACCAGCAGTGATTAAAAATAATTAAAATAATGAATAAAATTAGCAAATAATGATTAAAAATTATTTGGAAATTGCAAAGTCGACGGGGTATATGATTATGTATTTTGGGATGAATAAGTCAACAATATACAAGAATTGCAAAGACTTGAATAATACGTAAATAAATCATCAGTATAACATGTGTTGATTCAAATAAATCAACATTCATATGCAACGTTAATTTTCATAACCAGCACCAGCCAATCAATGATGTCGCCTACAAACGTTAGTTAACTCGATTAAGATTTAAAGAGAGCAGAACTAATAAACTGCAAGCTGGAAATAAGAAGAAAAGAGAAAAAGAAACAGTGAGAATGAAAATAGAACAAGGGCATTTTTGGGAAAAAGCGGGGTGAGAAAAGAAAACAAAGGGGTGTGCATTTTATTTTCTAATCAACGAGGGGTGAAGAGCAAATAACGGGGTGTTAATAGACGGACCCAACATAAAAAGTTCAATTTTATCACACACAAATTAAAGGGTATACCAGATTAGTACAGCAAGCAGGTATGTACTAAGCATCTGAATAACTAGGTAGCATAAAAACAGTTATAAATTTTTAATTAACATACGTAATATTTGAATAGCAACAGTGTTGAATTTACAAACAATTAGAGGTTCATAAGCAATACACACCGCAATTTCGGAAATAAAAGAAAACCGATGGTGCATTGGGTAGGCTACCGACAGATGGGACATTTGAGCAAAGCTTCTCCATAAAGATCGCATATTTCTAACACGAAAAATATAAGGAAAATGAAGAATTTTCTTCATATCATTCAAACAAAATAGCATGGTTCAAACTTCCGGCCGGCACGCCGGAATACAGGCGATTCGATCCCGGTTCCGGAGTGGACCGGACCAGAATATAAGCAAAATCCCATTTCGGGATCTAGGGCACAAAAATTAAAAATTACAGTGAAAGGCGAAGGTTGAAAGAGCATTCACGGATAAGGGTGACCTAGCATTCACTGACGACCCAGGTTGAAGTAATCCCGAGCTGGTTTCTATGCGTGTTCTTTTTTCTTTCTCCTTTTTGTGTTCGATTCGTTGTCGCTGGATTGATGGAGATGCCTAGTAGTTTTGGGCTTTGGGTATAGTGCAGTCTAAAGTTCTTAATTGGGCTGTAATAAAGTGATTAGTTTGCTGTTTCACGGAATGTAATTAATTTATGGCATTAACTGATTCTCCACCTTCAAATAAGTGTATCATTTTTTAAGGGCACACCATTCAATTATGAATTGTTAAAGGGTGTCTCAAACTAGAAAAAAATTCAATTTTTCGGACAAAATTAGCCCTGGTAATACAATAACATTTCGTTGAATTTAATTGGTCGAAACGGTGAAGAGTGGTCATTTCATATGTTTACTGTATTTGGTGTTATATAACCAAAAATTAGTTGCATAAACGGTCATCCCTTACCAAAAATTAAAGGGATAATTTGGTCATGTCTTCCTATATTATTAAGGGAGGGTTGTTTCTAAGAATACATCCCATAGTAATAAAAAAAACCTAAAATATGGGCATCCCTTTTTCAAAAAAGGCGTGTCATTAACAATGCTCATTAAATTTACAAGTACATAGGCTGCCTAAATTTGATTAATAATTAAATTATAATTTGGTTAATAAGTTAGTTCAAGTTAACTTCATTTCAGTATATTTGTTTTACAATTATGCAAATTTGTTTAATACTAATATTACCTATTTGTTAGCGTATTATAAAGAATATATTTCGAAATTTGAAAACTGAAATGAAAGCGGAATTTTCAAGACTCTCCAAATGAAATCAAAAAGTTTAAAATTTCCACCAAAAACAAAGATGGAATTCCCAACATTACAAAATAGGCTGGAACGGATGAGCTATTTTTGATTAGAAACGCTAAAATCCTGGTTTTAGAACTCAAAATAGGAGCAAAAATTTAAAAACAAATAAATTTTGATATTTTGACCAAAATAAAAAACTATTAGTTATTCTAATGTACTTCCAAACATGTTATGAAATGTCCATTAAAATGAAAACTCAATGAAACATCTAATTCACTACAAAAGCATAAAACTGAAGAACGGACAAAGAAATAAGACCCAAAAAAAAAAACATAAAATGGAAAGAAAAATAAACCATGAAACTGACCTCCCCCCCCCCCCCCCCAACACACACACACATACACACACTTAAAAAAACATTATTATAGTACTTACAATTAGGGATGTCAACATATACTTTCGGATGCGAATAGTGACATGTCCGCATCCGAAATCATTTTCAGATATCACATATCCGCATCCACGGATACAGACAGATATCGAATAATTGTCCGCTCCGCCAACGATCAATGAGCATAAATGATTTTTTTTTGCATAATATTAAGTTTTTTCAACCCAGTTGATTACTAAAGTGATAAATAAATATAATGATGATATATAATTTTGAGCAATTAGCATGTGTTTGGTAGACTTTCAACTTTACAAAATAATAAATTAGTATATTCAATTGTGTTAAAATACACATAATTTAAGCTATAATCATTAAAAAACGGACGGATAATTTTTGGATGCGGATGTGCATGTATCCGCATCTGCATCTGATTTCAGATATCAGATACTTATCCGCTTTTTCGGATGCGGATACGGGCGAATTTCAGATTTTTGGAGTATCTATTGACAACCCTACTTACAGTTTTGATTTATATAGAGCTTAAGACGTCAACTTTTTTAAAATTGACCTCAATCGCAAAAATCTATAACCCTATTTTTTTAGTAGTAAGAAACTGGAAGCAAATAGTATTTTTAATAGTAGGTAGTACTCTTTATAATTAAAGAATCCAGACCGTGAGTTGTGCTACAATGACTCAAAACTCAAAGTTCCAAAGGTTCGACCCGACAAACTGTTAGAATCGTAACCATAAGTGAGAACAATGCGCATATCACAATTCACAGTGGTTCATATAATATTTTGGTATCGTACACAATTATATTTATTCACATAAATCAAAATCCGATGGTCGACAATCTCCCATATAAGGCAATGTTTACATCGTATCACTAACACAATAGAGCATAATAGAACACAATATTATAGTTCAATGGATGTCATAGTGGCATAATAATTACGTTGCGTAGTGATTACTTGTGCACTAGTGTGAAATACAATATATATTTTTTGCATCAACTGAACAATTACAGACAGCATTAACCTAAACTATAAAGTAACCTAAGTATTAAAACACGATTAATAATTTATATGAGAATTATCATAAACATTGGTATCAATTTATCCATGGCCATTACTGCTTCAGGCTTTAGGCTAGTTTTATCCTTTATAAAGATTCTGACCAATTATCAACCAAATTAACAAATTATTCAATAATCCCCCGAAGCGAGTATTTTCTCAACAACAAACAACAATATATGTGTTACAGACTCTAGTAACTCTAGAAGTGCTAACTATGTGTCGCATACCACAAATTCTCACTACTAGTTTACTACCCGCTAGTCACCTCCATAATCGAAAACATTAGAAATCATCACATCAACAAAGCAACAAATCATCAGCTTTAATTAGATGATTCTGAGGATTAACTGATATCGTATATTGTCGTGTCCGATACCACGGGGTTTAAGATACCATTTAATCTCCATACGCCCTCTCGAAGGGTGTAGAAAAGTATGATTTTATATACGGAAATATTTGGTTTTGAGAAACAAGTTTATAAAATAATTTAGAAATATTTTTAAAATTTTCCTTCAAAACTCTATATATTGAAAATATTGTATATTATATAACTTTAAGATAATTAGACTTTTGAAACAAACTTAGAAAACTTTGATATCAAATCAATAATTTATATATAGAAATCTATTCGAAATCGATTTATAAAAATGCATAGTGTCAATAAGTTCACGAAATCTTTCATGAAATCGACATACAAAAATCACCTAAACCACACCAATTCTAGGTACGAATTAATGACAACGTTGGATCTTCCAATTTAAAGGAATTAGTCTTTTAAAAACAACTCAGAATGGATATGATGACCCGAACTCCCGATACCCTTTGAGTCGACCAAAACAACATAAATCCAACCCAAAGTGCACTAAAAACCCAGATGCCAACAGAAAGAATTTAGAGGGTGAGATAAAGTTAAGAAAAAAAGATTAGAATAGAAGAAAAGAAGAAGAACCAAACTAAACAACAATACACATAGTATCACATCGCAACGGAATAAAATATAATATAGAAACAAATCTTTTTTTGAGAACATGAAATAATACTTACAATCATCAGAATATAGCGGACATTCAATATATTTGGACAGTTATAATAACATGTCCTCATATTCAAAATACAGCGGAAGACATTAAATACGAATTATACGTCAGAACTTCTCCAGCTCGTCTCCTGAAGTTCGTAGCATCCTAGCTTGAACCTGTAAAACTTAATCTGACCCGGGCATTTCAAACACCACGGATCAGTCTGGTGAACCAGTGCGAGAAAACTCACTAAGTTTATAGGTATCATCTAACTGATTCAAAGTAAAATTCCCTTTGAAAGAAAAAGATAATTGTAAGACCAATTCATACATAAACACGGACGGTTTTAACCTTACGATAACCCGTATCATTCTTTGTATCAAAATTATTATAATATTACAATAGTGTCTATATCAGATCAATAATTATCTAGCAGAACGCTTGCATCCCATGCTCTACATATATAGTATATAATAAAAAACCGCAAGCGCTTATTGGGGAATGGATCTCCAACTATGGCAAGGTATGGGACTACCTTCCAAACAATGTACCTCCAAAGATGAATACATCGGGATTCAATAAGAACATATTTCGCAACCCGACAAAACATGATCGGTCACTCATTCCGATTGAGTGTACCGAATATATCATTACCACGGTTGGGGGCCAGTCAACCGACCCGAAAGCATATAAAAAGGGACAACCGAAGGCATTCATTTCTCCAGATCAATTAATGATATACCCTAATGGATGAGACCCATATAGCCACGTGGCCTACCTGATTTCTGCCATTTTCTCGGTTGATGTGGCTTGGGGTTATATTTACCCTTTAAAACAATACATCTCCATTCACATTGATTGCCACATCGTCAAATCCACCAAAAATCACTAATTTATTTCCATAAAATACTCTAGGTATTAAGCTAAGAAAAGTTGACTTCTCCGCCACCAACTATGGTATGTTTGAAGAAATCAACGTATGTGACCTCTTTGGGGTCAAACATCCATCCATACAAGTCATCCAGGAACAGGATGAACCGAATGGACCCTCCTACCACATCCTTATATAGAAATCACCCTAAGGTAGTAGGGATTAGTTTTTGCAATCCGCAGATTCCAATCACGACCGAATTACCGTCAAAATATCTCTAGTTGTAATCCAGAAATATCCATCAAGTAGCCCTTCCACTTATGAAGATCCACGATCTTCAATTGCTCCATCTTCAATCAGCATCTTCTACGTTTATGTATTCATTGGTTCGGAATGATTTTCGAATATAAATTCGATCTCGATCATTCTGTACCAACAATCGTTTAGGCCAGAATTGAAAATCGGTTATTTAACTATCAAATAAATAACCATTCATCCATAAAATGAAAATGAATTCACCGATTTAATACATAGCATCATTTAGCCTTTTTAATTAACTATTCGTTAACTCGAACTTCTCTTCTTAAACTTTCAATCTTTGGAATACATTTCCATTTCTTATTTTTTAGTGTAGAATATTCATTCATCACTTTGTTTCAACCTTTATCAATTCCTGAACGTAAGCTGGTAAGTGGATATTTTTTTAAGTATACAATCCCAAAGGCCTAAACCAACATTACATCGACACTTAGAAAATTATTCGACTCATCCAATCATACATCAGATTTCAACTTTTTCACATATCTCTTTATAAATATTATTTAGAAATCATTCGCAGCAACTATTATTCATTGTTTTAAAATCGTATATAATTTTTTTTACAAAATCTTATGTTTATTAACCAAAATAGTTCAACTTAACTTCTATAAACAAATGTTACAGATTTCATTTCAAAAACCCTTGATCCCTTCATTTATCATAACCTTTCTATTTGCCAATATTTTGCAAATAACTAGGATTGCTTTGCTTCACGTATAACCCTTGATCCTTTCATTTATCAAATCCTTTCTATTTGACAAATTCTTTTATTATAGGAAATCCATTTCACAACCCCTTTTCCTATATAACCCAATTTATATACGTATTCCCATTTATAACTACTTTTTGGCCAATCTTGACTTGAAATCTCATTTATTAATTATTTATCCCAAATCCAGTTACACGCCAAATCAATATTCCACTTTCAATTCCATTGATTCACTAATTTCATTCACGAAAATTCCATTAATCACATTCCGTATATTCGTAAACAATGATTGCAAATATGTTCAGTAGTTATGGAAAATCACTTTCAACTCCTTTAAATCAACTCATGTACACTTACAACTACTTTAACCCATTCCAATACTTGAAAACTTTATAAATTCCATTTACGACACTTTAATATCCTTAACATGACCATTACACTCAAATTCATTAGTATAACCAATTATATAACATTTTAACCATTAATTTAATATTATCTTGAAATTTCCCATTAATTATAATTTAAATGATTATAAAAACGTAAATAAAACTTCAAGTTTACTTTTAAAACAAAAGTCGTACTTCAAATAAATATATAACCATGAAAACGTTCAGAATCGATTTAACATCAATTCCAACAGTCTTTTATTTTATTGGTGGTATTAAAGAGACAACGACTACTAATGTACCAAATAGTGAAATATCAACCAATTTCATGTCCAATAGAATACATTTAATCACATTGATAAACATTATCAATATCAGTGAGCAATATTGTTGGATTCCTCCAACCTGTCATTTCCTACACCAAAAATTCATATTTCAACAAATATTATAATATGTAAAATTTAACAACTACTGGTGAGGATTCAAGTTGAATCCCTCCAACCTATTTTTTCCTTCCATCACAAAATCAATTACCTCAAAATAATCATCCATAAGAGTATCCATTTAAAATGATCATTTCTATAACAGCCAATAACAGCAATTTAACATTAACCATTTTATTTAACACATCTATATTGATATAAACATAATCAACAAAGTAAGTTATCTCAGTTGGTTCCAGTTGTAAAATAACGATTTGCTTTTCATTTGAAGACCAAACGTTTAATTTCGCTAATTCATTAAATATATGAGTCTACAATTAACACACATTCAAAAATTAGCAAGCATAACACATACATTATAAACTCGACTTATATAAAATATAAGTGGGACAAACCGACTGAGTAAACTCACCTTGATTTCCATTCGTTGAGATAACGACTATTTTCAATTAAATCAAACACGCACTTAATTTAATTGGAAATTCTAGCTGCATCCAAATGCGTTCAAATTTGTTCCATAACGAAGATCTCGTCAAGATGATTCCAGCATCTCTTGTTATGTTCGATTCTGATAAGATATGCACGAGTTATGAATATTAGAGTCATACGACTTGATATAATTAATCCTTTAAATAAATATTAACTTAATCTAATTACATTTTAATCAACGATCGATATATACTTTCATCCCCGCTTCTTTCGTTCAACACCTCGATACCATGCTCGCCTCAAACATCATCACGCCACGACCACCATCGTCGATCGACCGATCATCTGACACCACCAGGACATTCACCCCCAACGAACCCAATCACGAACAACTCGACTTCGCCGTTTGCTCTCAAATTCACTCCGAACGCTGGACGATTCCATCCACCATGGTTCGCCAGAGGCAATCTCTACCGGTCAGTATAAAGATCTCGACAAGCTCGACAATTTTCTAGTTGGACATTTTCAATTTTGATGATTGGATTTTGATATTATAGAGGAGGAATTCCGCTTGATTGTTGCCATTCGAAACGGACATGGAGGCGCGTTTTACTGGTTAACCGCAAGATTGTTCAGTTGACTGTGAAAATTATGGTTACACCCATATTATTGGCACACTATTACTATTATTATATGAAACTTCGGCATGAAGTAACATGTTAAAACAACCACATATGACCTCCGATTGAGATGAAAATTGAGACCTTAGCATAACTCAATATTCCAGACATGATGGAACTAGTTTCGTCAAATTCCGAGATCATTTATAAAACTTTCTTTATAATTTCACAACGTCAATCAATACGTAATTAAATTGCACATAATCACAAAATAAATCCAATTGACTTGAAATTTGAAATCTTACAATAATTAATCACTATGGATTTTTTAATAAAATTAGTTTCATTGAAATCCAAGTTCGTTTGAAAATTGGTTACTTTTAAGTTCTATATTAAAACGATGAAATAAAAATCTAGGCGTTTACCATTCGTATGATCAAACAGTAAGTCTGATCAATACAAAAATCGAAATCCTATAATAACTAACTAATACAAATCCAATGGCACAAGTTCCATTGCATTCCGAGACTGTTTCCCCAAAAGGAAATTTTACACGTAAAACGACGCTATTTTGGACATCGAATTTTTCGATCTCCAAAAATAACGAGCTATATATCTATCCTGACTCTAAACGTTGATGCAAATTCAATGGAATTGCTTTCGCATTTTAGTTCGATCGTTATCTCAAGTTACGCACAAATCCCTTTCAAATCAAACTAAATTTATTCAATTAGTCGTTATGGTTTATAAATGATTCCGTAGAAACTTTCTAAAAAATTTGATTTTGACATAACTAAAAAGCTATAATATGAAATCTTGATTTTTTTTCTCATTAGAAAATTATAATCAAATAGATTCAGATGATTCTTGTTTCCAAGAATTCTGACTTATGTTGGATTCTATATATTCAATTAAAGTTCAAAACTCAATATTACGAACTGCCACATTGATGCGAGCTCGTTTTAAATTAAATACTAATTTATATGTTCAAACTTCGTTTAATCAATTGAATTCTATTTAAAAATCCATCTATATTTCAAATATAACGTTTAAAACAATATTAAATATTCAAATTCAAATGACCAAAAATCCGGGTCGTTACATTCTTCCCCCCTTAAAAGAATTTTGTCCCCGAAATTACTAGGTAAAAAGAGTGTTCCAAACCTAATTACCTTCAAAATAATTATTTTAGAATTATCATAAAAAAATTCAAAGTCATAATAATTTATGAAACATTCGCCAGCACCTCCTCTGCACGGCTCAATCGGGACAACTACAAACGCCACTCTAGGCCTCACATCGTTCAAAAGAAAACAAAAGCCAAGCGGCTACCCATCTCAGGAGTATAAAATCAATCATCCAAACATCAATATTAAGGTTTACCTATTTGTCGGACAAACAAACTCCAACTTCAAAGCAAAGCAACTAACATCCCATCCTTCTCTAAACCTGCACTTCCTCAAAAATATATAATTCTACCAAGTCTTCTCACATTATTAATCCTACTTAAAAATGTTGCTAATATTCCTCTAATTCCAAAATTAGTTATGAATTATTTCATAAAACACTACTCAATTTCACCCTTAAGTAACTCAATTCCAATTTAAAGCTCAAATCAAAATCTAAGTTTTACCACATATCTCATCTTACAAATCCAAATTTAGATTTGGACCAACCCATATCATCTTAAGGTTAAGTATGGACATTTAAAGCCCGAAGGTATTTTATTTCCAAATTTCAAAGGATTTAAAACTATATTTTTATGAACTACCAACCAATTACCAAAACGCTGCGGTTTCGAAAATTTGATTTGGACATGACTCAAAATCTATAACTCGGATTTTTTTTTTATTCCATATGAAAAATAAATTCAGTTAGGTATATATAATTCTTGTTTCGAATAAAATTAACTTAAATTGAATTCTAAACATCAATTTAAAGTTCAAATCGTGAAATTACTAACTACCGCAACGTTACGAGCTTGGTTTAATTAATTTAAAAGTTTCAACTTCTCCTTTAAAAGTTTCAAAAAAAAAATCTAACTCCCGAAATTTTGAATTTTTTTGGTAATGTCTCCTCTTTACGCAGGATCATCTATGATACCACAGGAACAACAAATATATATACATCGACCCATAAGGTTGGAAAATCCAATTCATATACCAAAATTTTATATTTTTGCGTAGGCGTACCTCATTAGCATTATTAAGCATCTCGCTCAACGTATAAGCAGTCACGCAACCAAAATCAATCCATATAGTTTTCTGGTACCTATACTTATCTCAGTAAAACATATTAGTTCCATAATCATGATTATTATAAGTTTGCAATCTGCATGATTATTAATTGCTCATTCATATGCAAGTCCAACTTTCAAATTACTTGAATTCACACATTTATCCTTTATGTTCCATCAAATCCATTATATTGGAATTCATTTCTTTAGCTTCCAGTTCATTCAACTCCATTAAACTGTTGATGAATTTTATTCAACTAATATATCATCCGATGAACAAATTTAATTCACTCACTTATTTACTTAACAAAGTTAAGTCTCATTTCATATTCAACTAACTAATTGATCTTTCAATTATTTCATTTTCATCTTCTGGTCTTTATTCCAAAAATCATCCATTTTCCTTTTGATTTTATTTAACTTATCTTTAAGTTAAATTCCGATTCATTCAACTCCATATTAAAAATTCTCATTCACAAATTCTATATGTGAAATTTTTTTGGTTATATTAAACCAATCAAATTCATGGTCCCATTTGAATTTCATTTAAAACAATCAACACGCCAATACCTTAATAATTTGATAAAATTATTCCTTTTCTATAAGAAAATATAATTTAGAGAAAAAATATTTCATTTACCCACTTTACAAAACAATATTGTGTCAGTTGCGAATTCAATAGGATCTCTAGACACTTGAACCATTCAAACAACACAATATAAAACATTTTTATAAAATCTACAAATACGCTCTTATATATATATACACACACACACATGTATATACGCTCAAACTCATAATAAGGTACTCCATTACCTTATCTCTTACGGAGTTTACCCTACATAGCAAGGTTATCACTTAACCATCGCTCTGATACCACCTATGATGACCCAAACTCCCGGTACCCTTTGAGTCAACCAAAACAACACAAATCCAACCCAAAGTGCACTGGAAACCCACATGCCAAAAAAAGAATTTAGAGGGTGAGAAAAAGATAAGAATGAAAGATTAGAGTAGAAGAAAAGAAGAAGAACCAGACTAACCAACAATACACAGAGTCTCACATCGCAATGGAATAAATATAATATAGAAATAAATCTTTATTTAAGAACCTGAAATAATACTTTCAATCATCAGAGTACAATGGACATTCAATACACCAGGACAGTTATAACAATCCATCCTCATATACAAAACACCAAAAAAACTAGATATGAATTATACGTCTGAACTTCTCCATCTCGTCTCCGGATGTTTGTTGCATCCTAACTTGAACTTGTAAAACTCGGTCTAACCCAGGCATTTCAAATGCCATGGATCAGTCTGGTGAACCAGCGTGAGAAAACTCACTAAGTTTATAAGTATCATCTAACTGATTTAAAGTAAAAATATCTTTGAAAGAAAGTGTAATCGTAAGATCGGTCCACACAAACATGAACGGTTTTTACCTTACGATAACCCATATACTCTTTGTATCAAAACTATTATAAGATTATAATAGTGTGTATATCAGATAAATAATTATCTAGCAGAACGCTTGTATCTCATGCTCCACATACATAGTATATAATCAAAAACCGCATGCGCTTATTAGAGAATGGATTTCCAACTATGGCAAGGTATAGGACCATCTTCGAACAATGTACCTTCGGAGATGAATACATCGGGGGTTCTATAAGAACGTCTTGCAACCCGGCTAAACATGACCGACCAATCATTCTGATTGTTGTACCGAATATACCATTACCATGGTTGGGGACCATCTAACCGAATCGAAAGCATATAAAAAAGACAACCAAAGGCATTTGATTTCTACAGATAAGGTAATGACATACCCTAATGGGTGTGATCCACATAGCCATGCGACCTATCCAATTTTTGCCATTTTCCCGATTGATGAGGCTTGAGGTTATACTTACCCTTCAGAATTGCACATATCCATTCACTTTGAATGCCACATTCTTAGATCCGCCAGAAATCACTAATTGATTTCCATAGAAATACTCTGCGTGTTAAGCTAAGAGAAGTTGCCTTCTCCGCCACCAACTATGGTACGTTTGAAGAAATCAATGTACGTGGCCTCTTTGGAAATACTCTGTCAGACATTCGTCCATACAAATCATCTACAAACAAGATGAACCGAAGGCATTCTCCTACCACATCCTTATATAGGAATCACACCAAGGATTAGTAGTGAGTAGTCCTTGCAATCTGCAGATTTCAATCATGACCGAATCGCCATCAAAATATCTATGGTTTCAATCCAGAGAATATTCATCAAGTAGCCCTTCCGCATATGAAGATCCACAGTCTTTAGTTGCTCCATCTTCAATCACCATCTTCTACGTTTACATATGCATTGGTTCGGAATGGTTTTCGAATATAAATTTGATCTCGGTCTTTCCGTACCAACAATCCTGCAGGTCATATTTGATAGTCGGTTATTTAACAATCACATAAACAACCATTCATCCATGAAAAGAAAATGAATTCACTGATTCAATACCTAGCATCATTTAGCCTTTTTAATTATTCATTCGTTCAAACTTCTCTTCTTAAACTTCCAATCTTTAGAAAATATTTCCATTCCTTATTTTCTATATAAGAATATTCATTCATCACTTTGCTTCAACCTTTATCAATTCCTGAATATAAGTCGGTAAGTGGATAATTTTCTAAGTATACAATCCTGAAGGCCTAAATCAACATTTAGAAAATTATTCGATTCATCCAATCATACATCAGATTTCAACTTCTTCAAGTATCTCTTTATAAATATTATTTACAAATCATTCGTAGCAACTATTATTCATTGTTTTAAAATCGTTATAAAATCATTTACAAAATCTTATGTTTATTAAACAAAATAGTTGTTCAACTTAACCTCTATAAACAAATGTTGCAGATTTCATTTCAAAAACCCATGATCCTTTCATTTATCAAATCCTTTCTATTTTCCAATATTTTGCAAATAACTGGAATTCTTTTACTTTGCGTAGTCTTTAATCCATTTGCTAACATTTAACTCTTATTTGACAAATCCTTTAATATAGAGAATCCATTTCACAGATCTTTTCTTGTATAACCGCATTTATATACGCATTCCCATTTATAACTACTTTTTGGCCAATCTTGACTTGAAATCTCATTTACTAGTTATTTATCCCAAATATAGTTACTCGCCAAATCAATATTCCACATTCAATTCCATTGATTTGCTAATTTCATTTAGGAAAATCTCATTTAATCAGATTCTGTATACATTCATAATTAATGATTGCAAAAATTGTTCACTAGTTACGGAAAATTACTTTCAACTCTTATAAATCAACTCACATACACTTACAACTACTTTAACCCATTCGAATGCTTGAAAACCTTATAAATTCCATTTACGACACTTTAATGTCCTGAACGCGACCATTGCACTTAAATTCATTAGTATAACCAGTTACATAACATTTTAACCGTTTATTTAACAATATCTTTGAATTTCCCATTAGTTATAATTTAAATGAATATAAAAATGTAAATTAAACTTCGGTGTTTACTTTTAAAACAAAAGTCGTATTTCAAATAAAGATATAACTTTGAAAACGTTCAAAATCGATTAAACATCGATTCCAACAATCTTTTATTTTATCAGTGGTACTAAAGAGACAACGACACCTAAAGTACCAAATATTGAAATATCAACCAATTTCACGTCCATTCGGAAACATTTAATCACATTGATAAACATTATCAATATCAATGAGGAATCATGTTGGATTCCTCCAACTTATCATTTCCTGCACCATAAATTCATATTTCAACATATATTATAATATATAAAATTTTACAACTACTGGTGAGGAATCCAGTTGGATCCCTACAACCTGTTTTTCCCTCCATCACAAACTTGATTACCTCAAAATAATCATCCATAAGAATATCTATTTAAATTGATGATTTCTAAAACAGTCAATATTTAACATCAACCATTTTATTTAACACATTTATATTGATACAAACGTGACCAACAAGGTAAGTTACCTCAATTGGTTTCAATCGAAAAATAACGATTTGGTTTTCACTCGAATTAACCAAACGTTTAATTTCATTAATTCAGTCAATCTACGAATCTGTAATTAACACGCATTCAAAAATCAGCAATCATAGCGCACATATTATAAACCCAACTTATATAAAATATAAGTGGGATAAACTGAGTGAGTAAACTCATCATGCTTTACATTCATCGAGATAACGACTATTTTCAGTTAAATTAAACATGCATTTAATTTAACAGAAAATTCCAGTTGCATCCAAACGCGTTCAATTCTGTTCACGAAGATCTCGTCAAGACGATTCCAGCATCTCTTGTTTGTTTGATTTTGATAAGATATGCACGAGTTATGAATATTAGAGTTAAACAATTTAATTAATATAATTAATCCTTTAATTAAACATTAACTTAATCTAATTACATTTTAGTTAACGGCTAATATATACTTTCTTCCCCGCTTCCTTCGTTCAGCACCTCAATACCACGGTCGCCTCAAACATTATCACACCACGACCACCATCGTCGACCGACCGATCATCTGACACGACCAGGACATTCGCCCAACGACCCCGACTCTCAGTCCCAGTCTCGAACAACTCGACTTCTCCATTTCCTCTCAAATTCACTTTGAACGCCGCACCTTCTAAGACCGATTCCATTCATCGTGGTTCGCTAGAGGCGATCTCCACTGGTCAGTATAAAGATCTCGACAATTTCGACACTTTTCTAGTTGAACATTTTCGATTTTGATGGTTGGATTTTGATATTATAGAGGAGGAAGTTGGCTTGATTGCTGCCGTTCGAAATGGACATGGAGGCGCTTTTTACTGTTTGACCACAGGATTGTTCAATTAACCGTGAAAATTAGAGTAATACCCATATTTATAGGCACATTATGATTAATATATGAAACTTCGGCATGAAGTAACATGTTAAAACAATCACATATGACCTCCAATTGAAATGAAAATTGAGATCTTAGCATAACTCAATATTCCAGACATGATGGAACTGGTTTCGTCGAATTCCGAGATCATTTGTAAAACTTCCTTTATAATTTTATAATGTGAATCAATACGCGTTTAAATTCACAAAATAAATCCATTTGACTTGAAATTTGAAATCTTACAATAACTAATCACTACGGATTTTAAAAAATTAGTTTCATTGAAATTCAAGTTCATTCGAAAATGGGTTATTCTGAAGTTTCATAATAAATCGATAAAATGATTAAATAAAAATCTAGGCGTTTATCATTTGCACGATCAAACGGTAAGTTTGATCGATACAAAAATATAAATCCTACAATAACTAACTAATACGCATCCAATGACACAGGTTTCATCTCATTCCGAGATTGTTTTCCTGGAAGGATATTTTACACGTAAAACGACACTATTTTGGACACTGAGTTTACAAAATTGGTTTCGTGTTTCAATTCAATTGTTATCTCATGTTACGCACAAACTCCTTTCAAATCAAGTTAAATTTATTTAATTGGTCGATGTGGTTTATAAACGATTCCATAACGACTTGCTGAAAATTTGATTTTGACATAACTAAAAATCTATTATATGAAATCTTGATTTTTCTCTTTCATTAAAAAATTATAATCAAATAGATTCGTACAATTCTTATTTCAAAGAAATCCAACTTATATTGGATTCTATATATTCAATTGAATTTCAAAACTCAATATTACGAACTACCGCGCTACTGCAAGCTCGTTTTAAATTAAATATAAATTTATTTATTAAAACTTCATTTAAATAATGAATTCTATATAAAAATCCTTCTATGTTTCAAATATAACATTTATAACAAGTTCAAATTCAAATGATCGAAAACCGAGTTGTTACAATGGATACCCAAAATCACATAATATTACACAAGCTAGGAAAGTATGCAACAGGACCCATTTAAATACACACACAAGGGTCCAACAATGCATATTCAACCAATTCTTCCATCAAACCAAGTGAACTCATAGCATGCAACATAATTCGTATATTTTTACCCAATCACCACTAACATTATGTAATTTATAAGTGATTCATACGAAACGCACGCCATATGAATTTACTTGGATATAATATAGTGAATTATGAAAAATTCATCTTAATTAATCCAGTTATCAAACTAATTGTATACATTAGCATGCGATTTATTTCAATTGATTTAATCCATAGCAATTCACCATTCCAATCATGTAATAGGATATTATATTTAGAGATAGATGAGTGAGTTAAATAAACAACTCACCTTAATCACTGTATAAATCCTTGAATGAAAACCAAACCCTAGCTACACCATTTGTCGTTCAAAATCCCAGCTCACTTCCATCCTTGCTCGATTCATCCAGGTTTGTACTTACACGTCTGAAGTTCGAATCATCAGTAGCTCCAGCTGTGTTATCCCTGATCGCACGTCGCCACCAAATATTCATCTCTTCCTCAAATCGCAGTCCACATGAAGTCATGCCATCTCTCTTCGAAGCCGGACATAGTGAAGCTCCATCTTGAGGTCACGGACATGCGCATTCACTCCTTCCATAGATGAGGTTGCCATCGCTCGAAACCTAGTACGATAGTCGTGGTTTTCCCTATTTTCCAATTTAGATTTTTGAATTTTTTTTTTTGGGGTGGGGTTTAGGGAATTCGGTTTCCCCGTTGAACTTGACTTGCCTCTTTTTTTGGTATAATATCAGTGTAGAAATAAATATTGGGTAGGGGAGTGTCTAGAACGATTTAAGTGAGAGGATTGGATTTTTGGGCATTGTTCAATTTAAGTCCAATTTCTATTTTTATTTGATTTAACCGAGCATATTGATTTAATCCCGCATCATAGTATGAAATTATATCTTCAAACAGATTTCAATCTAGCGTACTGATTTACATCTCATTTTGTAAACTACAAATTTATATTTGATAAACTGATTCAATCTGATGCTCACACAATTTTATTTGATGATCTCAAATTCAATTAAAATAAATTTACTTTTCAACAATTGCAATTATATATAAGTATTTATACTTTTAAATTTTTTATTTACTATAAAATTTCATTTGGATTTTAATACATTATCGAAAATGAATTTTATTAACTAATTAAAATTATACTATCAATAACATTTCTTAATGAACCGACTTTAATTAAATTGCAATTTGATTCTAATAATAATAATAATAATCAAAAATCAAATTCAGCACTTCAATTTTAATTACTAGTACAATATTACAAGTTTAAAACTGGGTTGTTACAGACTTTCCCCTCATGAAAATTGTGTTCTTGCAATTTTTTTGTAAGAAGACATCACAATAAATTCTAATATTAACTATCTTCCAAAATCTACAATCATATTGAAACTTGTTCATTTCTATAATTGGTTATTATTGAAACAAACTGATCATGCATTATAAATTTAAATAGATTTATTTATTTGTAACACCCCGAATTTTGAATGATCGAATTAACTAAATTTAAGAACACTTAATTTTTAAAAGAGGAATGAAAGGAAACGGGTTGCACCATTGCGTTCGTCTCGGAATTCTACATGGAATAGATCCAAGTTTTCGAAAAACAGAGTCTGAACGAAGGAGATATGACCCTTGAAAGATAACAAGAAAAAAAAATGTGAGCAGGCCGACCAGAGAGGTCGGCCTCCCAAGGGGGAGGTCGACCATGGTGTCGACCTGGGTACCCCAGGTCGACCTGGGGGTCAGCCTCCCCCTTTGGGAGGTCGAACCTGGTTCGGCCAGTTTTGCTGCATGGTGCGATTTTTGGGCCTGGGACGATTTTTGATGGTCCAGATCAGTTCTAGGGTTAATCCTAAGGCCTATATAACTTCCTACACCTATAAATATGTCATCAACCTAACCCTAATTCATAAAATAATTTCTAAGACACCATTATGCTGTCAAACTCTCTCTAAACACCCTAGCCGCCGCCTCTAATCAAATCTCAAGTGTTCATACACAATTCAAATCAAAGTTTAGAGCTTCAACAACAATTAAAGAAGATCAGTCAACATAACCGCAACGTTTCTACGCCAATTTCAATTCGTTAATCCTTTTCTTAAGCCACAAAAGGTGAGTACAGTTATTTTCACAAATTTAATGGGATTAAAGTAACATGAAAAAGTTGTAAAAAGGATTCATATATGTTTGTAATGAAAATCTCACCAAGTCTTCACCTTTTTGATTCATGTCATCATATCCTATGTTTCTATGTAAAGTTCATAAACTTTTATCAGTTTATTCATGTTGAATCTGTCATTATGCCTTTATGCCAGTTTATATGCCCCTTTACTTCATGATGTTGTGTTAATTCCAATTTTCTGTGATTTGATTCTCTCTTCTTATCCCTATACCTTTTATTTTTGGATCTAGGCTACCTTCGAGCCGATGTTACAAATACACGCGAATGCGAATACGTGGGAACGATGGGGATATGTGAAATTTGGAAATTTGGATATTATTGGATAATTGGATAATATATGAAATTGGCATATTTTGGTATGAATTGCATGGAACTGATGAAATTGCCTATAACTGGAAATTTGTAATTAAGGGTAATTAATATGTAATTGGTATAATTAATGACAAGTTGAAATAGGCAAAAAGTGTAAACATGATTATATGTTGAATTGGAAACACATGACATGAAAATTGGGGTTTGGGTGAAATACGATTATTAATAAACTTTTGACACGAGGTTAGGCGCAGTTGTTGTGTAAGACTGCCCGAAACCGCCCGGCAAATCCATCTGCCACAATTGGACGTCTAATGGGAGAGGTCAAAGGCATGTGTAGGCGTAACGATGGGTGACACGAGGTTAGACCCGGTTTGTGGCATAAGACTGCCCGGAACCGCCTGGCAAATCCAACGGCCATAAAGTGTTCGGTCTAATGGGGGAGGTCATGCACCGTTCGTCATAAGGAATGAATTAGGGAATACTAACCATAATAAGACATGAGTATGGTTAGAGGGTTAAGTGGGGTGACATGTCAATTATGACATGTAAATATGGGCTTAACCGGAATAAGATAGGACATGTAAGTTATGACATGTAAGTATGGACTTAACCGTAGCATGTGTAAGACATGGACATTTAAATTAAAATGGTTAAGTGGGAGAAAAACCTAGTGGGTACCAAGCATAGGTGGGAGGCTTGTGTCGGATGGGGACCCGTTTCAACCAGTAACCCGTTTGAGTATCTAATTGGGCCCGTACTAGGCCGGGGTTGATTCACGCTTACTGGGCTTGAATATAAGAGGTCAAAACGTGAATAGCGGTGGCAACACAAGTCCAACGGGTTCATGTGCGTGCATGGGTCCGAGCTGGTAGGTAAGACGTTGTTGCATCGTGTAGGTATGGCCGTGCATTTCATGTTGGTATCAGGATTGCCACTTTGGGGAGTGATACACCCCACTGTGGGGCCAACACGGGTGCCTACGGGGTTTAGGGAGCCGATCGAATGGGTAGATTAAGGTACTGTGACGACAAGGAATTTCGCTCGATCCGAATCGATCGTTAAACCGATCTAGACCGTTCGAAACCCCTGATCGTTGAGAACAGGACAAAACAGAACGCAGACGGAAGAACATTTCATTGTTATTACAACAATTGCATCAGATACAAGAATATACAGAGTATAAATGAATAAATTACATTCGACAAATATCAGAGATTACAATAAATTACATAGCAGCGGAAAATAATACAAAGCACAACTGAAGGTGATATACGGATACAGAGCTTTCCGAATATCATTCCAGCTGTAAACCAGGATCCTGTGAATATAAATCTGCAAAACCAAAACTACTAGCTTCCCGTACGGAAAATAGGGGCACCCAGAGTTTAGGTTAAAACAATAAACTCCAGGTCAGTCATGTGACTGGTGTGAGAACTAAAACAGTTATTTAAAACTTTACTTTAAAAGAGGGTAATTCAAGGGACCACGCCGTATAACACGGAACGGGTTTCCTCCCAAGAATATCAGTGCATAGAATAAACAACGCAATGCTTTTTCGAAAAATGAAGCTATTATAAGACCCAGGTCCCATCACACAATGCAACGCAAGCCGGAGGATAGGGTTTTCCCTTATAACAGCCAAACATGCTTGGTACGTTTAAAACAAATCATTTGATACTATAATAAGTGTATAGTGTCAAAACAGTTTCAATCATAAATATAAATCATAGACGACATGGGTACCATATATCATGTCGCCATACTAGTTCTACAATTAAAACCACAATACACGTATTGGAAATTGGATTTCCGTCATGAGTCGAGGCAAGGGGCAAGCTCCTCTCCGCGCTCGAGACACTCTAGCAAATGCCTCAGGACTACACACTCTGGGCAATCCTTGGATCGGTTGGGCCGGTCCTCACTTGCGTTAGAGGATTATTTATTCCTGAACACACGTTTCCCGGTCCTTACAGACCTATAATCGAGGCGCCTCATTCCAACAACCACAAAGGTGAAAAGTATATAAATGTCAGGGCTGGTAAGTCACTGACACCACCAAAGCTAGAAAGAAACGTCGTGTTCTCCCAACGGCCCGTATCCCGTTTTTAACTCATACCGAGGTGTGAGGCTCGCGAATTCACGTTATACACAAAGCTACGCCACAAAGGTCGTGCTTTGATCATCAACCACAAGACTTTGCTTTTCAACAGAAGCCTTGATCATTGCATCTCAGCGTGCCACACAAGCAATTCATGCCATGCGACTGATGTCCATCGATATACAACCTCTGAGCTCGTACGTCTCAGGGAAGGGCGTTAAGCAAAAGAATAAATTCTCCGCCGCCAAACAGATGTATATTTAATAGAAATCAATCAACACAAAATAAAATCCAATGTCAGACACACAATCCATTTACAAGTCCGTTCTGGGTCTGAACGAAACCGGAGGCACTTTCCTCGCATATCCATCGATCTCCAAGTACGTCTGGACGACCACCAACTATTTCCATCCTCTTGGGTGTACAGCCCAATCAGGATCGTCAGTAATTATCCAAACGATGAGAAGACTTCCGGTCTTCGACCACCGTCTTCATCTTCGACTTATCGTCGAATCGGTTATTCAGAATGGGTATAAACCCGGCCTTTCCGAACAATCCGCGTATATTAAAAACAAATGTTACACAAACACAACATACGCCTCATTCCAATTCATATTCTCAGGGAAAAGTTCCCACTAATTTTATCCAAGATAAATTCTTTAAAATTTATCCTTTAATCTTCCTTTGGATGTCATTTCAAACCAAATTATGGTTTTCCAAACTAGTCGAGATTAGCGAACCATAACGAAGTAATTATTTATTTTATTTCCCAATCCCAACCTATTCATCCCATGAAGCAAAACTGGTAATACTCCATATCTAATACTATGGTGTTATCGGTAAAATTAATTACCATTTCACGTTCAAATCTAATTAAAGATTTAACTATCGCTTTGGAGCAAAACTGGCGATACTCCATTCTCGCTCATTTCTAAATTTGATAATTTAGATTATAGATTCACATTTCAACCTAATTGCAGATTCGTTAAAACTCCTTTTACTGGATTAAAGAACTAGGTGTTATTTAAAACACAGTCCACGACAAACCCAAATCACATTCTATTTATTTTCGGGTTAAAGAACTAGTGTTATTTAAAACACCGTTCACGATAAACCCATTTCAAATCCAACCAAATATATTAGAAAATCCGATTATTTAAAACCCCCTTTGTAAATCTAATTTATTTATTTAAAAATAATTGGGTTTTAAATTTAGTTCAAAACTAGTCATTTCGATAAAAATCCATTTTTATCTTTTCAAATATGGATTTTTTCACCCTAAATTTTCCCAAATCATTTCTTATGAATTTACACAAATTATTGATATTTTTAATAATTTTATCAAGACCCGTACAGTCGATTTCCATCAACGGCCATCGAACTGCACTTACAGCGACCTTTTTCAAATTTGATTTGGACGTATCTCCAAATCCAACCGTTAGATTTCAAATTTCTAATATTCGTTAGAAAGATCTTTTCGATACAAACCTAACGGTTCCGGTTTTAGGAGAATCCGACGGTCGGATCTCCCGTAATATCCGTTTGAAATAAATGGTCGAAATTCACGAACTGCCGCGGTGCGGCGCGTTCTATTCAGGCCATTTTATTATATATATAATATATATAATATATATTTCGTCAATTTCTATTTAAAACGAATTTTATGAATAGTTTTTAAATTCGTTTCAAAATTCATTTCAACTTCCATTTCAATTCAAATCAAAATTGAATTCTTCTTTATAAATTCGTTTTAAAATTCATTTCTATTCAATTCAAATTTCAATTCAATTTGAATTCAATTCAATTCGCATTCAATTCAAATTGGTTTTCTATTCGATTCAATTCAAATTGGTTTCAAAGTCGTTTTCTATTCGATTCAATTCAAATTGTTTTCAAAGTCGTTTTCTATTCGATTCAATTCAAATTGGTTTTCTATTCGATTCAATTCAAATTTGTTTTCTATTCGATTCAATTCAAATTGTTTTCAAAGTCGTTTTCTATTCGATTCAATTCAAATTGGTTTCAAAGTCGTTTTCTATTCGATTCAATTCAAATTGGTTTTCTATTCGATTCAATTCAAATTTCATTTTAAAATATTCGATTTTGAAATCACTTTCCAATATTCATTTTAAAATGATTAAAATCGATATAAATATCGATTACGTCAAAATGGCGTCAATCTAACCAACACGGCTTCATATATTTCTATTTTCAAATATTCTATTTCAAATATTTCTTTTTCAAATATTTCCTATTCAAATATTTCTATCTCAAATATTTCTTTTTCAAATATTTCCTATTCAAATATTTCTATCTCAAATATTTCTATTTTTAAGATATTTCGTTCAACACATGACTAATCTCAACGGATGAGTACAGTCAACACATGAACCTTTATATTATATTGATAAAGATGTAATTTTTATTATTAAAATATTTCGTTCAACACATGACTAATCTCAACGGATGAGTACAGTCAACACATGAACCTTTATATTATATTGATAAAGATGTAAATTTTATTATTAAAATATTTCGTTCAACACATGACTAATCTCAACGGATGAGTACAGTCAACACATGAACCTTTATTTTATAATATTGATAAAGATGTAAATTTTATTATTAAAATATTTCGTTCAACACATGACTAATCTCAACGGATGAGTACAGTCAACACATGAACCTTTATTTTATAATATTCTTTATTTTCTAAATTGGAGTGAGGCCCAATCAATCACCATATAATGTTAATTATATGGATTTTCATACATCACACGTATATAACAGCATTGAAAAATAATCAATCATCAACCCAAGTGCACTACACTGTATAAGCATCAAATATAGATATCTAACGCTTATAACAGCCTGTCAATCAATCGATCGACATATTTAATCAATTAGGATGAGTGAACTTCAAATTTCATCCCAACACCCGTGTGGGGTTTCAAACAATCAAACACAGATTTTAGTTGTGCAGTTGGGCGATGTGTAAAATTTATCGACCCAATCAATGTCCTTCAAATAGGTGTACATAAACAAACCGTCCGGTTTGTAAATGAATATTTATTTATTCACATTCACTATATTCATATTCACGTTAAAAATTATATTTTTAACGATAAAACATTTTATTTTAACATATGAATTTCTATTCAGTTCATTCTTTAAATAAAATGATATTTTTATTTTTCTAACTTATTTTAGAAAATTTCGGCGGCATAACGGCACGATACTAGAAACGGGACAAGGCCTAGCCTTACCCCCGGTCTAGTGAAGGCCCACGCCATTCACACATCAATCAAATCCATTCATTTCACCAAACAATTCAATTTCAATCAAATAATCTAACTATTTTTTTGCAATCAAACAAACAAGTCCATGGTCTGTGGACGATTGTGTCGGGTGCTACTAAGCACCGTCTGCATCCTAGTATATATATATAACTAGAAAATGAAATTGAAAGGTGAGAAATTCTCACCAATAGCTATCCAATCTCCATGTCACTTCATTGATAGAAATCTTCATCGTTCTCGCCTTTTTATCACCTTCGTTGCCCGTATTCTCTACATATGTAAAAATCAAATTTTTACTTCGCTTTTCAATATATAAAAACCGAATTTTTATTATGCCATTCAATATATAAAAATCGAATTTTTATTATGCCATTCAATATATAAAAATCGAATTTTTATTATGCCATTCAATATATAAAAATCGAATTTTTATTATGCCATTCAGTATATAAAAATCGAATTTTTATTTCGTTGAATAATCAAATTTTTACACCGCTACTATATAGATAAAAATTATATTTTCACATCGATGTTCATATAGTAAAGATTATATTTTTATCACGCCATTCTTCATATAAAGATTTCGCCTTTTCAAAAATAAAGATTTCGCCCTTTCAAAAATATCATTATAAAAATCACATTTTTATTTTTCTACACATATAAAGATGATATTTTTAACATTCCTATCATGTAAAAATTATATTTTTAATTCTCTACATAAACAAAAATCATATTTTTACATCGTCTATATAGTAAAGACTATATTTTTAATACTTTAAAAATATAAAAATCATATTTTTAATTGAATAAAAATCTTTTCTACCTCTTCCTTATATAAAAATCATATTTTTATAAATAAAAATATAATCTTTTCAATTCTAAAAATCAAATCTTTATATATACTTTATTTTCAGCTTTTCTAAATGCCAATTCATATATAAAATACTGATTTTTTTCTGTTTGCTAACCATATATAAAAGAAATAAATAAATAAAATTAAAACAAATAATAAAAAAAACTTACTTTTCCATTCCGGGGGGGGGGGGTTCACTGCGCCTGAGGTGGTCCGAGGTGCTGGCGAGGCTATGGGGCGCCTGAGGCGGCGGACTGTGGGCCAGGGGGGTGCGGTTTGCTGTCGACGCGGGGAGGACGTGGGTTGGGGATCGCGATGGGTATTAGGGGGTTCGTGACTGGGGGGGGGGGCTGTGGCGGTTGTCTTCATCGAAGGGAGGAGGGAGGAAAGGTGGAGGGGAGGCAGGGGGTCGCGATAGGGGGGTGCTGTTGCGGGGTTAGGGGGAGGTCGCGATAGGGGGGGAAGTCACGCCACCGCGACGGCAGCGAGGAGGTCATCGGGGAGGACGGCGGCTCCTCCCCGCTTCGACTTCTTCTTTTTTTTTTTCTGGTAAAAATCGATTTTGAAAGAAGAGAGGGGGGCCAGCGTATAAAGGGAAGAGGGTTTTTTTTATTATTATTTAATTTGCAAAAAGTTGACTTTTACATACGACCTCTAAACGAGGCCCACCGCCTACCGTCAATAGCGTTTTACCCCCATTTCGAACACAATGGGATATGTATCGCAAGCTGATTCGACTGTTTGAATCAGTTTCCGTTGAATTTAAAGTATAGTTCTTTATATATTCAATTTAAACGCACATTTCAAATTATCGGGGTCACATACTAACTCTAAAAATTCTCGAAAAATATTTTCTAGCTTCGTATTGACGATACGGTCCTAACAAATCTAGTTTCGTCGAATTCTGAGACCGTTGGAAAAATGGCCATTTTCCAGTCGATTAAAATCAACTTAAACTGGTCAAACGCGTTTTTCTTTGCCACGCTCACATATTGATTCAAAAAATTATGAAATTTCGGATCTAGCAATAATTTGACACTGGGGATCCAACAAAAGTGGTTTCGTCGAAATCCGAGGTCGTTTGCAAAATGTCTATTTTTAAGGGCCTGAATTTCATAGCGACTATTCAGAATTTTCAACTGGACGTATCTTTTGATTCCCGCTATGAAATTTTGATTTTTCGGATTCGTTGGAAAGATATTGTCAAATAGATCCTATTATTTTTGGTTTCACTAAAATCTGGATTGTTTTGCACCCGGTACATTCAATTGAAGTTTGAAATCGAATTATCGAACTACCGCGCCATTTTCAATTCTATTTATAATTATATATATTTATTTATATTCTAACGACGACGCGTATAAATATATATGTTCTAGTTATATTCAAAATAAATTTCTCGTCGATATTATTTAAAATAATCTATTTTAAATATTCAAAATTCGCTAAAATTGCCAAAATAAAAAAAATTAAACTGGCCCAGAATTTCCGGGTTATTACAATCTCCCCCACTTAAAACTTTTCGTCCCCGAAAAGGAAAAAAGTCGAAAGTGGTTTGATTAATCAACTCTACGTTCGATCTGGCTTCTATCCTCCAATTTTTCAGTTTCTGAGAATCTTCAAATTTTCAAAAATTTGGCTAACACCCTAAATTTTCGAAAAATTTCGCCATAACCTCCCCTGCACCGGGAGTCACGGGAAAATCCCGAAATTGCCATATAGGCCTTCAGATCTCAAAAAGAAAAAAGAAAAAGCCAAGCGGCTAGCCAATAGGCTCATAAAATCATCATCACCCAAACGAAACAGTAAAATATGTAGTAAACATGTACCTATTTGTCGGGCAAACAAATTTTATTCTCTGCTCTAGCCTCCTTGCTATGACTTGTTCAATGTAAGTATATGTATATGCAAGCAAATGCGACCAATTTTCAATACAATTCAATATTTGATTCTATTAGGCTAAACGGTTAAAAAATTAACAAACAAATAAACAAACAACACAATCATCAATCAATTAGTGAATTAACGTTTCAAATTCATAATTTTTGATACATATACTGAAAATCTTGTTTTTGATGCCAATTCACAACAATGTGTTCTATTTATATTAGTTTTGGTTCTCACACCAGTCTAATGGAAATATATAGACATCACACCTTCGTCACTCGAATATAAATTCTGACGATGAGTACTCAATCATCAGAATCATCTTCTGGCCACTAGAGTGTAATCCTATATCTATCCAGTATATTAAAACTTCGAATATACGTTCATGACGTGTATATACAAAACCTTTATATATTGGATTGTCCATATTCAATATAAATAAATAATCAAATACGTTTAAAACGATTTAAATTTTCAAAACAAAATTGTTTTCATTTGAAAAATATACTCTTCACACTCGTTCTAGGATGCTACTGATCCTATCTCTAACGAGTCATTCTAATTGGATATTACTAATCCAATATCCTATGAATTCTTTCGTATGGTTCTAATGTGTCTTGTTCTCGAGCTCTGTAAACCAAAGCTCTGATACCAATGTGACGACAAGGAATTTCGCTCGATCCGAATCGATCGTTAAACCGATCTAGACCGTTCGAAACCCCTGATCGTTGAGAACAGGACAAAACAGAACGCAGACGGAAGAACATTTCATTGTTATTACAACAATTGCATCAGATACAAGAATATACAGAGTATAAATGAATAAATTACATTCGACAAATATCAGAGATTACAATAAATTACATAGCAGCGGAAAATAATACAAAGCACAACTGAAGGTGATATACGGATACAGAGCTTTCTGAATATCATTCCAGCTGTAAACCAGGATCCTGTGAATATAAATCTGCAAAACCAAAACTACTAGCTGCCCGTGCGGAAAATAGGGGCACCCAGAGTTTAGGTTAAAACAATAAACTCTTGGTCAGTCATGTGACTGGTGTGAGAACTAAAACAGTTATTTAAAACTTTACTTTAAAAGAGGGTAATTCAAGGGACCACGCCGTATAACACGGAACGGGTTTCCTCCCAAGAATATCAGTGCATAGAATAAACAACGCAATGCTTTTTCGAAAAATGAAGCTATTATAAGACCCAGGTCCCATCACACAATGCAACGCAAGCCGGATGATAGGGTTTACCCTTATAACAGCCAAACATGCTTGGTACGTTTAAAACAAATCATTTGATACTATAATAAGTGTATAGTGTCAAAACAGTTTCAATCATAAATATAAATCATAGACGGCATGGGTACCATATATCATGTCGCCATACTAGTTCTACGATTAAAACCGCAATACACGTATTGGAAATTGGATTTCCGTCATGAGTCGAGGCAATGGGCAAGCTCCTCTCCGCGCTCGAGACACTCTAGAAAATGCCTCAGGACTACACACTCTGGGCAATCCTTGGATCGGTTGGGCCGGTCCTCACTTACGTTAGAGGATTATTTATTCCTGAACACACGTTTCCCGGTCCTTACAGACCTATAATCGAGGTGCCTCATTCCAACAACCACAAAGGTGAAAAGTATATAAATGTCAGGGCTGGTAAGTCACTGACACCACCAAAGCTAGAAAGAAACGTCGTGTTCTCCCAACGGCCCGTATCCCGTTTTTAACTCATACCGAGGTGTGAGGCTCGCGAATTCACGTTATACACAGAGCTACGCCACAAAGGTCGTGCTTTGATCATCAACCACAAGACTTTGCTTTTCAACAGAAGCCTTGATCATTGCATCTCAGCGTGCCACACAAGCAATTCATGCCATGCGACTGATGTCCATCGATATACAACCTCTGAGCTCGTACGTCTCAGAGAAGGGCGTTAAGCAAAAGAATAAATTCTCCGCCGCCAAACAGATGTATATTTAATAGAAATCAATCAACACAGAATAAAATCCAATGTCAGACACACAATCCATTTACAAGTCCGTTCTGGGTCTGAACGAAACCGGAGGCACTTTCCTCGCATATCCATCGATCTCCAAGTACGTCTGGACGACCACCAACTATTTCCATCCTCTTGGGTGTACAGCCCAATCAGGATCGTCAGTAATTATCCAAATGATGTGAAGACTTCCGGTCTTCGACCACCGTCTTCATCTTCGACTTATCGTCGAATCGGTTATTCAGAACGGGTATAAACCCGGCCTTTCCGAACAATCCGCGTATATTAAAAACAAATGTTACATAAACACAACATACGCCTCATTCCAATTCATATTCTCAGGGAAAAGTTCCCATTAATTTTATCCAAGATAAATTCTTTAAAATTTATCCTTTAATCTTCCTTTGGATGTCATTTCAAACCAAATTATGGTTTTCCAAACTAGTCGAGATTAGCGAACCACAACGAAGTAATTATTTATTTTATTTCCCAATCCCAACCTGTTCATCCCATGAAGCAAAACTGGTAATACTCCATATCTAATACTATGGTGTTATCGGTAAAATTAATTACCATTTCACGTTCAAATCTAATTAAAGATTTAACTATCGCTTTGGAGCAAAACTGGCGATACTCCATTCTCGCTCATTTCTAAATTTGATAATTTAGATTATAGATTCACATTTCAACCTAATTGCAGATTCGTTAAAACTCCTTTTACTGGATTAAAGAACTAGGTGTTATTTAAAACACAGTCCACGACAAACCCAAATCACATTCTATTTATTTTTGGGTTAAAGAACTAGTGTTATTTAAAACACCGTTCACGATAAACCCATTTCAAATCCAACCAAATATATTAGAAAATCCGATTATTTAAAAACCCCTTTTTAAATCTAATTTATTTATTTAAAAATAATTGGGTTTTAAATTTAGTTCAAAACTAGTTCTTTTCGATAAAAATCCATTTTTATCTTTTCAAATATGGAGTTTTTCACCCCAATTTTTCCCAAATCATTTCTTATGAATTTACACAAATTATTGATATTTTTAATAATTTTATCAAGGCCCGTACAGTCGATTTCCATCAACGGCCATCGAACTGCACTTACAGCGACCTTTTTCAAATTTGATTTGGACGTATCTCCAAATCCAACTGTTAGATTTCCAATTTCTAATATTCGTTAGAAAGATCTTTTCGATACGAACCCAACGGTTCCGGTTTTAGGAGAATCCGACGGTTGGATCTCCCGTAATATCCGTTTGAAATAAATGGTCGAAATTCATGAACTGCCGCGGTGCGGCGCGTTCTATTCAAGCCATTTTATTATATATATAATATATGTAATATATATTTCGTCGATTTCTATTTAAAACGAATTTTATGAATAGTTTTTAAATTCGTTTCAAAATTCATTTCAACTTCCATTTCAATTCAAAGCAAAATTGAATTCTTCTTTATAAATTCGTTTTAAAATTCATTTCTATTCAATTCAAATTTCAATTCAATTTGAATTCAATTCAATTCGCATTCAACTCAATTTGAATTCAATTCAATTCGCATTCAATTCAAATTGGTTTTCTATTCGATTCAATTCAAATTGGTTTCAAAGTCGTTTTCTATTCGATTCAATTCAAATTGTTTTCAAAGTCGTTTTCTATTCGATTCAATTCAAATTGGTTTTCTATTCGATTCAATTCAAATTTATTTTCTATTCGATTCAATTCAAATTGTTTTCAAAGTCGTTTTCTATTCAATTCAATTCAAATTGGTTTCAAAGTCGTTTTCTATTCGATTCAATTCAAATTGGTTTTCTATTCGATTCAATTCAAATTTCATTTTAAAATATTCGATTTTGAAATCACTTTCCAATATTCATTTTAAAATGAATAAAATCGATATAAATATCGATTACGTCAAAATGGCGTCAATCTAACCAACACGGCTTCATATATTTCTATTTTCAATTATTCTATTTCAAATATTTCTTTTTCAAATATTTCCTATTCAAATATTTCTATCTCAAATATTTCTTTTTCAAATATTTCCTATTCAAATATTTCTATCTCAAATATTTCTATTTTTAAGATATTTCGTTCAACACATGACTAATCTCAACGGATGAGTACAGTCAACACATGAACCTTTATATTATATTGATAAAGACGTAAATTTTATTATTAAAATATTTCGTTCAACACATGACTAATCTCAACGGATGAGTACAGTCAACACATGAACCTTTATATTATATTGATAAAGATGTAAATTTTATTATTAAAATATTTTGTTCAACACATGACTAATCTCAACGGATGAGTACAGTCAACACATGAACCTTTATTTTATAATATTGATAAAGATGTAAATTTTATTATTAAAATATTTCGTTCAACACATGACTAATCTCAACGGATGAGTACAGTCAACACATGAACCTTTATTTTATAATATTCTTTATTTTCTAAATTGGAGTGAGGCCCAATCAATCACCATATAATGTTAATTATATGGATTTTCATACATCACACGTATATAACAGCATTGAAAAATAATCAATCATCAACCAAAGTGCACTACTACACTGTATAAGCATCAAATATAGATATCTAACGCTTATAACAGCCTGTCAATCAATCGATCGACATATTTAATCAATCAGGATGAGTGAACTTCAAATTTCATCCCAACACCCGTGTGGGGTTTCAAACAATCAAACACAGATTTTAGTTGTGCAGTTGGGCGATGTGTAAAATTTATCGACCCAATCAATGTCCTTCAAATAGGTGTACATAAACAAACCGTCCGGTTTGTAAATGAATATTTATTTATTCACATTCACTATATTCATATTCACGTTAGAATGCTACTTGGGAGACGGAAGCGAAGATGCGTTCTTTGTATCCATTTCTTTTGGAGAGTATGTCTTTTAACTTCTCCTTTATCGCTTGCCTAGTACTTGTCTTATCTTTAGTAGGTCCTCTCGTTAGTCCTGTTTGACCTTTAGATAGGGAAAACCTATGGTTGAAACATGTGTTTGAGACATGTTATGGTTGATGGATGCAAGTGGATGCAAGTGTTTGCTAGTGGTTGCTCGTGGATGCATATATACACACTCTAGGCACTAGATCGGCTCAATCACTTCATATTGCATATTGCATAAAATTGTGTGTAGTTAGCTATATTTATGGATGTATAATGATTGTGTTATCATATGGATGATGCATTTTGGTGAATGATTGTGCACTCATATAGATACTGTATGTGTCGATAGGGTTATCTCGCATACATATTGGATGCATGGCACTATCATGGTTTGCATATGTTCGTACATTAGATAGGGAACATATACACACACTTTTCGCATATGCTCATACATCATTAGAAATTGTTTAAGGACAATGGATGCCCGTGTTTGATGGATTGAGTAGATGGTTGTTTGGATGGTAGGATATGCATTCTCCTTAGCTTAGAGATTTCGGGGACGAAATCCTTTAAGGAGGGGAGAATGTAACACCCCGAATTTCGGTTAATGTTAAAATTCACAAATTAAAGAATAACTAATCCCAGATGTGGGAATTAAGGGAAACGGGCTGCGTCATTGCGTTCGTCTCGGAAAAATACGCGAAATAGAGTCCGAGTTTTCGAGAATCGGAGTCCGTATGAAAGAGATATGGACGAACGAAGTTAGGCAGAAGAACCCGGAACAGGCCAGAAATGCACTGGCGCACTTGTGAAGTGCGCCAGAACAAAAATGCACTGGCGCACTTGTGAAGTGCGCCAGTACAAAAATAGACTGGCGCACTTGGGAAGTGCGCCCGTGCCGAGCCAAGAAACCTGCACAGTTTCTAGAGAGTTCTGTGGTTGGGTGCACCAGTTTGGGGTTTGGGCTTGGTCCTAGGGCTGATTTCTGGAGAGTTCCGAGATCTAAGGGTCCTAAACTAATCTAGGGTTAATCTAAGGGTCTAAAATGCAACCTAATCCTATAAATAAGACCACAACCCTACCCTAATTCATTCATAATTAAACCTAGTAACTAAACTATGGCAAAATGAAACTTGATCATGGCCTCCACAAATCAATGAAGAGGAAAGCAAGCTAATCAACCTCTCTAATCAACTTCTAATCCATTCTAAGCATCTTAATCTTCTTCATTTGGAGTGCAAATTGCTAGTGGTGAGTTTCTATCACTTTGATGATCAATTGTTAAGATAAGTAGATTAGGTGTAATGAGACTTATGGTCTTGAATGCGGATTTGTGAGTTTGAATCATTTGTAATGATATGCTAATCTATGTATAATATTAATCCTATGTTGAATATGTAAGTTTATGTTGAATATGAGAGTTTATGCAAGTTGGATATGTGGGTTTATGCATAATAAGTAATTGATTTTATGCAAGTTAAGTATGTGGTTTTATGCATGATGAGTATGTGATTCTATGCATGCTAAGTATATGATATTATGCAAGTTGAGTATGTGATTCTATGCATGCTAAGTATGTGATAATATGCATGATTAATAAGTTGTTTTATGCATATTTAACAAGTGGGTTTATGCATGTTTAACAAGTTCATATGCAAGTTACATGTATGATAATATATGCTATGCAAGTTACATGTTTGTTAATATGCAAGTTACATGTATGTTAATATGCAAGATATGCTATGCAAGTTACATGTTTGTTAATATGCAAGTTACATGTATGTTAATATGCAAGATATGCTATGCAAGTTACATGTTTGTTAATATGCAAGTTACATGTATGTTAATATGCAAGATATGCTATGCAAGTTACATGTTTGTTAATATGCAAGTATGTGAATGCTTATGCAAGTTATGTGTATGCTTAGATGCATGTTTAACATGTTATGCAAGTTGTGAGAATGCTTATATGCAAGTTCAACATGTTATGCAAGATATGTGTATGATAATATGCAAGTTCATATGCAATATGTTATGCAAGTCATGTGCGATAATATGCAAGTTTGGGTTAAATATAGTTGGGTTAATATATGCTCATGTATGCAAGTTGACATTCTCTTAACCCATGACAAAGTTATATGCTAAGATTTGGTTAAACCCATGATGTTGTGATGGATCTTCCCTTTTATTATGTCGTGAAATGAAAACGATTTGCGTGGGGAACGATGGGGTTAATAAAGATGTTAATAAAAGTATGATTGGGTATGATTAAGCATACCATAAAAACAAATTAACATAAGTGGGAATTTACCTATTGAGTTAGGTCTACCCCATGGGAATTTACCTATTGAGTTAGGTCTACCCATGTTATGAAAAACTTGATATTAATTAGGGATAATTAATATAAATTATGGGGGTGATTAATTAGGTGTAATTAATCGACTAAGACACGAGGTTGGACTCAGTTGTAGCGTAAAACTGCCCGGACCCAACCGGCTTAACCAGTTGCTACAAATGTTAGCCCAATGTGAGAGGTCTTAGGCACAAACTAAATACGTGATTAATGTAAAGACACGAGGTTAGACTCGGTTATGACATAAGGCTGCCCGGACCCAACCGGCTTAACCAGCGGTCATAAAAGATAGTCTAATGTGAGAGGTCTTTATGAGGATCACGGTCTTAATTAATTAAGAAACACTTAACCATATAAGCATGTAGTGGGGCTTGAGGGTTAAGTGGGTGCCTTGGGTGGCATGAGAAAACTAGTGGGTTGCCTTGGGTGGCAATAGAAAACACGATTAGAATACTTAACCAAAGTGGAACATGTAATTAAACATGATTAAGGGGTTAAGTAAGTGCCTCGGGTGGCATGTGGGAATTAAGTAAAGGACTTGGGTGTCATGTGGAAATCTAGTGGGTGCCTTGAAAGGTAATTAAAATATGATTAATGACTTAACCAAAGTATTTATAACATGTAAGTAGACATGGTTAAAGGGGTTAAGTGGGATGCACTAGATAAAAAAATAACAAGCTTAGGTGGTAGCTTGTGGGGGCCCATCTCAACCAATATCCCAAACGTATCTTTGTGGGCTCGACCCAAGTCGGGTGACGAGACACGCATATTGGGCTTGACTATAAGAGGCCAAAAACGGGTTAGCGGTGGCAACGTAGGACCAACGGGTTTCATATGCGTGTGTGGACCCGGGCTGGTTAGTAAATCGTTGTTACATCGTGTAGATATAAAGCCGTGCACCGTTGATATTATCAGGTTGCCACTTTGGGGAAATGATACACCCCATTGTGGGACCAGCACGGGTATCTACGTTAGGGAGCCGATCGCTTGGGAGTAGTGGGTACACCTAGTAATGATAGGGGCAGACGGCACCTATGTAGGGGTACTAGAAACTACTGGGTAAAAATTACTAAGTACATTTAGTGGGATCAACCTTTAAGTAGGAATTAATCTTAGGTAGGTAAAACTGGTGTGGTGCAGTGCAGGAATTATCTTTGAGTAGGTCTGGGGCGGTGTAATTTAGTAATTATCCTTGGGTGGGTAAATGCGTCTTTACGGTTATCTTAGTTTATCCTAAGTTTGCCAAGCTGCTTGGTGTAGCCATGCATCCCCAGGCGTTACCATATATCGACTTATGTCTTCTCTGGTTATTTTAATGATTGTATTGTTAGGGTTATAGGACTCACTCAGACTTATGTCTGACCCCGTTGTTTTTATCTTTTTCCCCCAACCCCAGGTTATTAGAGTGGGCCTGGTGCTAGTGGGCTTTGATCGGATTGCTGTATCTATTCTTTGGAGCTTGGACCGTTGAAGTGAAGCCCAGTTCATCTTTTCTTTTATGGCTATTAGTTATGTAGTGGGATTATGTACTTCTATTTTATCAAGATGGATATTATGTACTTGACTCTGGTTTATGGTTTTGTGATGTAACCAAACATGTATTACTTTCCGCTGCAATGAAATGATGTTTTAAATTTTCAAGTATTACTTATATCTGTCTTGTTGTAATTTTACTGTTCTATATTCACTTAAAATACTTCACCGAAACTAAGGCATTCCCCTGGTATGAGTGACCTTAGCGGACGTGGGGTGTTACACGTGGTATCAGAGCTTAAGGTTACCAGAACAGATAAAAATTTTAGAAAAACTATTTTTCTAAGAAAATTTTTGAAGGAGTATTTTCAAAAACATGTCTTTTAAGAGAAAAGTTTTTGAAAGAAAAGCATAATCCCCAATAGCCATATCTATATCTTTCGAATTCCCCGTTTTGAATCTCTTACTCTCTCTCATTTTGAGTTTCCCCTCCGCGTATAGACGATCTTTCTAAGATAGATAAGGATGGAAAACCGCTTCAAGGGAATTAGACGTAAATCAGATTAGAAGTTGGTTCAAGAAGGAGGAGGACTTGTAAGTACTTATTGGATGGACGATGGGAGGAAGGCTCTAATAGTTGTTTGGTTAATAAAGGACGAAGCCTCATTGATGGGAGGTTACGAGTGGAGAATGGGAAGGAGAAGGCTAGTAGTTATCCTTTTGGGGAGGAATAGGACACCTTATTAGGATTGACCAAAGAAGCAAGGACAAGGTATGGAATCTTCTGGAGGATAGTTGTATTCCCTCACGACTAGGGTGCCGGATGGGGATAAGACCGTCTAGGTTGGAATTTGGATTTCTTTATTATCCGATTCGAACTTTATTTGATTTGGACGCATTAAGTTCGTTTATCTAATCATTGTTAGTGAGTCACTGCACTTAGACACCAGTTTAGTAGATGATCCCTTAGTTGTTTCAAACCCAATTGGGCTCCATGATGTGTTTGGGTTTGAAAGTTTCTATACTTAGCATTGAGTTTGGATGTGATGCTTGTTGGGCTTCACGGACTATGGGTTAGTTTTGGGCATGAACTGGTTATCCAGTAGGGGTGCCGTTCTTGATTTGGAAGGGAGAGTTGTTAGGCTTATGACCCGCTTGGGTAACACTCTCGAGATCTCTAGTAATCCCATAGAATCTGTTATGCTAAGTTATCTAGAATCGCTGGACACGTCGGTCGAGAGTTTGCGATCTGTTAGAAGTGGTCCGGGAATACTCGGATGTGTTTGAGAAGGTGAAGGGCTTACCTCCGGAGCGGGAGATTGACTTCCGAATATATCTGGTAAACAATGCCAAACCAGTGACTTGGCCAGTGTGCCACAAGGCTCCTCGTGAGAGGAGGGAACTCCATAAGTAAGTAGGCGATTGCTTGAGAAGGGGTTCATAAGAAGAAGTATATCGGAGTGGGGTGCTCCAGTAGTTTTTGCCATGAAGGCGGATGGGTCCCTCAGACTTTGTGTAGGCTAAAGAGAACTAAATAAACTCACAAAGAAGAATAGACACCCATTGCCAAAGATTGATGGTCTCTTTGATCAGTTGGTTGGCGCCTCAGTATTTTCGCAGCTGGACTAAGCCACATGGTTTCGTCAGTTGAGAGTGGCTGACGATAGTATAGAGAAGATTGCCTTTAGGACTCCGGATGGTTTTATGAGTGGCTGGTGATGCTATTTGGTTTGACGAACGCCCCCGCATACTTTGTTGATTGGAAGAGAAGGGTGTTCAGGGAGTACCTAAATAAGTTTGTGATGGCCTTTGTGGATGACATCTTGGTCTTTTCTAGGAGCGAAATAAGTTTTCATATGTGCTCAATAGGTTGAGCAAAGCCAGTTATGGGATAAAACGGTGGTTTTGGAGCGAGACTGGCAAGGACATCCAAAGTTGGTCAAAGGCTTAATTGTTTAGCCATTATTATTATTATTTTTAGTATCATCTCACGTAGGTTGCCTGAACTCGAAGGAGATATCCCTTGGGTGTTTGTCTGATATTGGTTTCGGCCTTTGGGGCTTGCATTTGGGGGATGTCGAATTCGACTAGGGTGGTCTGCGTGAGAGATGGACAGTTGTGACGATTTTGGATAGGATTCTTAGCATCTTATGAGTTGAGATAGCGTATACCCCTAACAAGGGAAGCATGGTAGCAGACGCCTTAAGAAGAAAAAGGTTGTCCTTGAGTTCATTGATCGATTAAACGACGGAGCTTAGGGTTTATTTCTATGTTTGACTTTAGACCTTCCGTTGACTTTGTACCCGGTTTGCTAGCCTCCTTGGAGGTTAGGCCTACTCTTTTGGGACGTGGTGGCGAGGCACAGCAAGACGACCCACAGTTGGTTGAGCTATGAGAGAAGCTCATAAGGGGGAGGAGTCGTCCAGCCATTTGAGTAGGTACACCCTAGATAGTAAGGGGTGGTTGCGTAGAGACGGTAGACTTTGTGTACCGCAAGACGAGAATTTAAGGAAGGCTATACTTGATGATACACATCGGTCGAAGATGACCATTCATCCCGGTAGGGACAAGATGTACCAAGACATGAGGCGAGTTTTCTTTTTGGCCAATATGAAGAAAGACGCGGCCAAGTATGTCGCTAGATGCTTGGTATGCTAACAAGTGAAAGTGGAACAGAAGAAACCCGGAGGGTTGCTTCACCCGTTGGAAGTTCCGAAATAGGAAGTAGGATAGTGCCTCGTTGGATAACCGAAATCAAGGAAGGGTAATACGGGGATTGGGCTTATGGTAGATAGACTTACTAAGTGTGCCCATTTCATACCCGTGAAGAGCAAGAGGACTATTCCATGTCTAGCTTCAGTTTACCTTCAAGGGATTATTAGATTGCATGGTGTACCTCCCAGTATAGTGAGCGATCGAGATCCTATCTTCACTAGTGAGTTTTGGAGAAGTTTGCAAGAGGCGGTAGGGACTCAGTTGTGTTTGAGCACCGCATCTCATCCTCAGACGGACGGTCAGACCAAGAGGGTGAACCGTATCTAGAACATCTTTTGAGGTTATGTATTTTGGATTTTGGAGGTACATGGGAAGAGCATCTTCCGTTGGTGGAGTTCGCATATCATAGCAGCTTTCAGTCCAGTATTGGTATGGCTCCTTTCAAAGCTCTTTATGGAAGGCCTTGTCGATCTCCTACATGTTGGTGGGAATCTACGGATAAGATCTTGCTTGGGCCAGATATGGTTAGAGAGACTTCAGAGAAGATGGGTTGGATTCGAAGAAGGATGAAAGCGGCGGAATCTTATGCGGACAAGAGGAGAACAGAGCTTGAGTTTGATATTAGGACATGTTTTTTTATCAAGGTGTCTCCGTTACGGAATGTGGTTCACTTTGGATCTGTTAGGAAGTGAGTACCAAGGTTTGTAGGGCCATTTCCCATTAAGGAAAGAATTGGACGGATGGCATATAGAGTGGAGTTGCCTGACAGACTTAGTGGTGTACCGGATGTATTTCATGTGTCCCATTTGAGGAAGTGCTTACATGAGACCGCTGAGGTGGTAGAGCCGAGTTTGCTTAAAGAAGTAGAGTTAGAGCACGATGAGACGATTCGACGAGCTCCTACTCGCATCATTGGGCCAGAGACTAGGGAGTTGAGGAACAGAGAAGTTCAGCTAGTTAGAATGCTACTTGGGAGACGGAAGCGAAGATGCGTTCTTTGTATCCATTTCTTTTGGAGAGTATGTCTTTTAACTTCTCCTTTATCGCTTGCCTAGTACTTGTCTTATCTTTAGTAGGTCCTCTCGTTAGTCCTGTTTGACCTTTAGATAGGGAAAACCTATGGTTGAAACATGTGTTTGAGACATGTTATGGTTGATGGATGCAAGTGGATGCAAGTGTTTGCTAGTGGTTGCTCGTGGATGCATATATACACACTCTAGGCACTAGATCGGCTCAATCACTTCATATTGCATATTGCATAAAATTGTGTGTAGTTAGCTATATTTATGGATGTATAATGATTGTGTTATCATATGGATGATGCATTTTGGTGAATGATTGTGCACTCATATAGATACTGTATGTGTCGATAGGGTTATCTCGCATACATATTGGATGCATGGCACTATCATGGTTTGCATATGTTCGTACATTAGATAGGGAACATATACACACACTTTTCGCATATGCTCATACATCATTAGAAATTGTTTAAGGACAATGGATGCCCGTGTTTGATGGATTGAGTAGATGGTTGTTTGGATGGTAGGATATGCATTCTCCTTAGCTTAGAGATTTCGGGGACGAAATCCTTTAAGGAGGGGAGAATGTAACACCCCGAATTTCGGTTAATGTTAAAATTCACAAATTAAAGAATAACTAATCCCAGATGTGGGAATTAAGGGAAACGGGCTGCGTCATTGCGTTCGTCTCGGAAAAATACGCGAAATAGAGTCCGAGTTTTCGAGAATCGGAGTCCGTATGAAAGAGATATGGACGAACGAAGTTAGGCAGAAGAACCCGGAACAGGCCAGAAATGCACTGGCGCACTTGTGAAGTGCGCCAGAACAAAAATGCACTGGCGCACTTGTGAAGTGCGCCAGTACAAAAATAGACTGGCGCACTTGGGAAGTGCGCCCGTGCCGAGCCAAGAAACCTGCACAGTTTCTAGAGAGTTCTGTGGTTGGGTGCACCAGTTTGGGGTTTGGGCTTGGTCCTAGGGCTGATTTCTGGAGAGTTCCGAGATCTAAGGGTCCTAAACTAATCTAGGGTTAATCTAAGGGTCTAAAATGCAACCTAATCCTATAAATAAGACCACAACCCTACCCTAATTCATTCATAATTAAACCTAGTAACTAAACTATGGCAAAATGAAACTTGATCATGGCCTCCACAAATCAATGAAGAGGAAAGCAAGCTAATCAACCTCTCTAATCAACTTCTAATCCATTCTAAGCATCTTAATCTTCTTCATTTGGAGTGCAAATTGCTAGTGGTGAGTTTCTATCACTTTGATGATCAATTGTTAAGATAAGTAGATTAGGTGTAATGAGACTTATGGTCTTGAATGCGGATTTGTGAGTTTGAATCATTTGTAATGATATGCTAATCTATGTATAATATTAATCCTATGTTGAATATGTAAGTTTATGTTGAATATGAGAGTTTATGCAAGTTGGATATGTGGGTTTATGCATAATAAGTAATTGATTTTATGCAAGTTAAGTATGTGGTTTTATGCATGATGAGTATGTGATTCTATGCATGCTAAGTATATGATATTATGCAAGTTGAGTATGTGATTCTATGCATGCTAAGTATGTGATAATATGCATGATTAATAAGTTGTTTTATGCATATTTAACAAGTGGGTTTATGCATGTTTAACAAGTTCATATGCAAGTTACATGTATGATAATATATGCTATGCAAGTTACATGTTTGTTAATATGCAAGTTACATGTATGTTAATATGCAAGATATGCTATGCAAGTTACATGTTTGTTAATATGCAAGTTACATGTATGTTAATATGCAAGATATGCTATGCAAGTTACATGTTTGTTAATATGCAAGTTACATGTATGTTAATATGCAAGATATGCTATGCAAGTTACATGTTTGTTAATATGCAAGTATGTGAATGCTTATGCAAGTTATGTGTATGCTTAGATGCATGTTTAACATGTTATGCAAGTTGTGAGAATGCTTATATGCAAGTTCAACATGTTATGCAAGATATGTGTATGATAATATGCAAGTTCATATGCAATATGTTATGCAAGTCATGTGCGATAATATGCAAGTTTGGGTTAAATATAGTTGGGTTAATATATGCTCATGTATGCAAGTTGACATTCTCTTAACCCATGACAAAGTTATATGCTAAGATTTGGTTAAACCCATGATGTTGTGATGGATCTTCCCTTTTATTATGTCGTGAAATGAAAACGATTTGCGTGGGGAACGATGGGGTTAATAAAGATGTTAATAAAAGTATGATTGGGTATGATTAAGCATACCATAAAAACAAATTAACATAAGTGGGAATTTACCTATTGAGTTAGGTCTACCCCATGGGAATTTACCTATTGAGTTAGGTCTACCCATGTTATGAAAAACTTGATATTAATTAGGGATAATTAATATAAATTATGGGGGTGATTAATTAGGTGTAATTAATCGACTAAGACACGAGGTTGGACTCAGTTGTAGCGTAAAACTGCCCGGACCCAACCGGCTTAACCAGTTGCTACAAATGTTAGCCCAATGTGAGAGGTCTTAGGCACAAACTAAATACGTGATTAATGTAAAGACACGAGGTTAGACTCGGTTATGACATAAGGCTGCCCGGACCCAACCGGCTTAACCAGCGGTCATAAAAGATAGTCTAATGTGAGAGGTCTTTATGAGGATCACGGTCTTAATTAATTAAGAAACACTTAACCATATAAGCATGTAGTGGGGCTTGAGGGTTAAGTGGGTGCCTTGGGTGGCATGAGAAAACTAGTGGGTTGCCTTGGGTGGCAATAGAAAACACGATTAGAATACTTAACCAAAGTGGAACATGTAATTAAACATGATTAAGGGGTTAAGTAAGTGCCTCGGGTGGCATGTGGGAATTAAGTAAAGGACTTGGGTGTCATGTGGAAATCTAGTGGGTGCCTTGAAAGGTAATTAAAATATGATTAATGACTTAACCAAAGTATTTATAACATGTAAGTAGACATGGTTAAAGGGGTTAAGTGGGATGCACTAGATAAAAAAATAACAAGCTTAGGTGGTAGCTTATGGGGGCCCATCTCAACCAATATCCCAAACGTATCTTTGTGGGCTCGACCCAAGTCGGGTGACGGGACACGCATATTGGGCTTGACTATAAGAGGCCAAAAACGGGTTAGCGGTGGCAACGTAGGACCAACGGGTTTCATATGCGTGTGTGGACCCGGGCTGGTTAGTAAATCGTTGTTACATCGTGTAGATATAAAGCCGTGCACCGTTGATATTATCAGGTTGCCACTTTGGGGAAATGATACACCCCATTGTGGGACCAGCACGGGTATCTACGTTAGGGAGCCGATCGCTTGGGAGTAGTGGGTACACCTAGTAATGATAGGGGCAGACGGCACCTATGTAGGGGTACTAGAAACTACTGGGTAAAAATTACTAAGTACATTTAGTGGGATCAACCTTTAAGTAGGAATTAATCTTAGGTAGGTAAAACTGGTGTGGTGCAGTGTAGGAATTATCTTTGAGTAGGTCTGGGGCGGTGTAATTTAGTAATTATCCTTGGGTGGGTAAATGCGTCTTTACGGTTATCTTAGTTTATCCTAAGTTTGCCAAGCTGCTTGGTGTAGCCATGCATCCCCAGGCGTTACCGTATATCGACTTATGTCTTCTCTGGTTATTTTAATGATTGTATTGTTAGGGTTATAGGACTCACTCAGACTTATGTCTGACCCCGTTGTTTTTATCTTTTTCCCCCAACCCCAGGTTATTAGAGTGGGCCTGGTGCTAGTGGGCTTTGATCGGATTACTGTATCTATTCTTTGGAGCTTGGACCGTTGAAGTGAAGCCCAGTTCATCTTTTCTTTTATGGCTATTAGTTATGTAGTGGGATTATGTACTTCTATTTTATCAAGATGGATATTATGTACTTGACTCTGGTTTATGGTTTTGTGATGTAACCAAACATGTATTACTTTCCGCTGCAATGAAATAATGTTTTAAATTTTCAAGTATTACTTATATCTGTCTTGTTGTAATTTTACTGTTCTATATTCACTTAAAATACTTCACCGAAACTAAGGCATTCCCCTGGTATGAGTGACCTTAGCGGACGTGGGGTGTTACAGAAATTCTCACCAATAGCTATCCAATCTCCATGTCACTTCATTAATAGAAATCTTCATCGTTCTCGCCTTTTTATCACCTTCGTTGCCCGTATTCTCTACATATGTAAAAATCGAATTTTTACTTCGCTTTTCAATATATAAAAACCGAATTTTTATTATGCCATTCAATATATAAAAATCAAATTTTTATTATGCCATTCAATATATAAAAATCGAATTTTTATTATGCCATTCAATATATAAAAATCGAATTTTTATTATGCCATTCAATATATAAAAATCGAATTTTTATTTCGTTGAATAATCAAATTTTTACACCGCTACTATATAGATAAAAATTATATTTTCACATCGATGTTCATATAGTAAAGATTATATTTTTATCACGCCATTCTTCATATAAAGATTTCACCTTTTCAAAAATAAAGATTTCGCCCTTTCAAAAATATCATTATAAAAATCACATTTTTATTTTTCTACACATATAAAGATGATATTTTTAACATTCCTATCATGTAAAAATTATATTTTTAATTCTCTACATAAACAAAAATCATATTTTTACATCGTCTATATAGTAAAGACTATATTTTTAATACTTTAAAAATATAAAAATCATATTTTTAATTGAATAAAAATCTTTTCTACCTCTTCCTTATATAAAAATCATATTTTTATAAATAAAAATATAATCTTTTCAATTCTAAAAATCAAATCTTTATATATACTTTATTTTCAGCTTTTCTAAATGCCAATTCATATATAAAATACTGATTTTTTTCTGTTTGCTAACCATATATAAAAGAAATAAATAAATAAAATTAAAACAAATAATAAAAAAAAGCTTACTTTTCCATTCGGGGGGGGGGGGGGGGTTCACTGCGCCTGAGGTGGTCGGAGGTGCTGGCGAGGCTAGGGGGCGCCTGAGGCGGCGGACTGTGGGCCAGGGGGATGCGGTTTGCTGTCGACGCGGGGAGGACGTGGGTTGGGGCTCGCGATGGGTATCAGGGGGTTCGTGACTGGGGGGGCTGTGGCGGTTGTCTTCATCGAAGGGAGGAGGGAGGAAAGGTGGAGGGGAGGCAGGGGGGTCGCGATAGGGGGGTGCTGTTGCGGGGTTAGGGGGAGGTCGCGATAGGGGGGGGAAGTCACGCCACCGCGACGGCGGCGAGGAGGTCATCGGGGAGGGTGGCGGCTCCTCCCCGCTTTGACTTCTTCTTCTTCTTTTTTTTTTGGTAAAAACCGATTTTGAAAGAAGAGAGGGGGGGGGCAGCGTGTAAAGGGAAGAGGGTTTTTTTTTTTATTATTTAATTTGCAAAAAGTTGACTTTTACATACGACCTCTAAACGAGGCCCACCGCCTATCGTCCATAGCGTTTTACCCCCATTCCGAACACAATGGGATATGCATCGCAAGCTGATTCGACTGTTTGAATCAGTTTCCGTTGAATTTAAAGTATAGTTCTTTATATATTCAATTTAAACGCACATTTCAAATTATCGGGGTCACATACTAACTCTACAAATTCTCGAAAAATATTTTCTAGCTTCGTATCGACGATACGGTCCTAACAAAACTAGCTTCGTCGAATTCTGAGACCGTTGGAAAAATGGCCATTTTCCAGTCGATTAAAATCAACTGAAACTGGTCAAATGCGTTTTTCTTTGCCACGCTCACATTTTGATTCAAAAAATTATGAAATTTGGGATCTAGCAATAATTTGACACTGCGGATCCAATAAAAGTGGTTTCGTCGAAATCCGAGGTCGTTTGCAAAATGTCTATTTTTAACGGCCTGAATTTCATAGCGACTATTCAGAATTTTCAACTGAACGTATCTTTTGATTCCCGCTATGAAATTTTGATTTTTCGGGTTCGTTGGAAAGATATTGTCAAATAGATCCTATTATTTTTGGTTTCACTAAAATCCGGATTGTTTTGCACCCGGTACATTCAATTGAAGTTTGAAATCGAATTATCGAACTACCGCGCCATTTTCAATTCTATTTATAATTATATATATTTATTTATATTCTAACGACGACGCGTATAAATATATACGTTCTAGTTATATTCAAAATAAATTTCTCGTTGATGTTATTTAAAATAATCTATTTTAAATATTCAAAATTCGCTAAAATTGCCAAAATAAAAAATTTTAAACTGGCTCAGAATTTCCGGGTTATTACAGGTACCTTAGCGGTGGTAGGAGCAAGCCGACACCTACGATAATAGCTAGGTACAAGTAACTACCAAGTTTGTCATGTGGGTACAGTTTGTGGGAAGGGATCAACCTCTAGTAAAAAGAGACTAGTAGATGTGCGGTGTAATTAAGTAATGTGGTGTAACTTAGCAAAAGTGCGGTGTAACGAAATACATGTTGGTTGAGTTGGATAGTCCTTTGGGTGCTGGTCTGATGTTGACTTCGGTCTTCGGGGTTAGTACTTGGAGGGATGTTCTCTTAGCCAAGGTGTTGGATTATCTTAGTACTTAGGAACGAAATCATCTTGCCTATCCCTTTTATCTACCTTATCTATGTTACAGCCATATCATGATGCCTATTTATGTCTTGATCATTTACCTTACCTATTATTTGTTAAAATTACTGGGCTCGCCAGACTTTATGTCTGACCCGTTTGTTTCCACCTCTTTTCTTTCCTTCCCCCCGTCAGGTTTGCAAGGAGGGGATACTACAGCTTAGTGCCGATTTCTTTCAGTTGCTTGAAAAGAGTAGATGTATCGCTTTGGACTCTCTCATCTTTATGGCTTTGCTTATGCTCAGTGAGGATTTATGCATTTATGTTATTTAAGTATTTGCTTCTTTATGTACATTGAAGTTTTTGGAAAGGACTATTGATCCTGTTGTAATAGTTTTAGAAACTACTTATGTAAGCTTGTTTTGAGTTATGATGCTATGAAAAAAGTTTTATCATCCGCTGTGTTGTTTTATTTATTTATTCTCATAATTTATCTGTTTTATACAACAATAACGCTTCATGGATATTGATGCATTCCCTTTGTGAGTAACATTAATGGACATGGGGTGTTACACGTGGTATCAAAGCGAGGTTACAAGGACATATTAAAAGTTTTGGAAAAGTGTTTTCAAAAGTATTATTTTCCTAGAAAGTATTTTCAAAAACTTGTTTTAAAGAAGCTATTTTCAAGGAAAGTTTACTTTAAAAAAAAGCATAATCCTCGCAAGCCATACATCTCTCTTTCGCTTCCCTTGTTTTGAAACTCTTTCTTTTTCTTTTCAGCATGTCTAGAGCATCTGAGATACCAGAGGGTTTTCATGTACCCGGTTGGTTTCGTCAATATCTCGAGGCTAGGGCCGCTGCCGCGGGTCCTGCAGACATTCCTCCTCCCCCAGCTCTAGTCATTCCACCACGTGGAGATGCTTTCTCCAAGATATGTAAAAACTTTCGTTCGATGGGTGGAAAACCATTTATTGGGTCTGAAACGTTCGTTCAAGCTAGAAATTGGTCGAAAGATGTGGAGGATCTATTTGGCATTTTTGATTTGGACGATTGTAAGAAGGTCCAATTGGCTACTTGGTTGATGAAGGACGAAGCTTCGTTTTGGTGGGAGGTTACTAATGGAGAGCGTGTTGTAGAGACGTGGGCAGATTTTAGGGGAAGGTTTGTGTTGAAAATCCTTTCTCAAGCTGAGGAAGGTATGTACATGGAGAGGTTCTTGACATTGAAGCAGAAAAACTTGATCGTGAAGGAGTATGTGGCCGAATTTAATAAGTTAGCGAGATTTGGGCTAGAGTTGGTGAATACGCCTCACAAGAAGGCCTTAAGGTTTGCAAAGGGCTTAAATGAACTGCTTCACAGTTTGGCTATGTCCCACATTCCAATGGGGGCAACGTATGAAAAGCTTGTTGATATGGCATACATGCATGAAGATGAGAAGGGTGTAAATACTTTTAGGCTGGAAGATAAGAAAGAGGATCCAAAGAAAGCCCAACAACAAAAGAAAGGTGGTAAAGAAAAGAGGAAGTGTCACAACTGTGGGATACCTGGCCATTTGAAGAAAGACTGTAGGAAGAAGAAGAAGTTCGCTTGTTATCATTGTGGTGATGCGGGTCATGCTGTAAAGGACTGTCCTAAGAAGCAAGGGCAGAAGGCAAGTTCTACTTCGGGAGGGCAGGTTCACGATCTCATGGCAAGTTCTACTTCGGCTCATTTATCCATGGTTTGTAGGGATTTGAGATTGTCTATCTTAGGTGTTGGTTTTGAATGTAATGCTTTTGTGCTTGGTTTCATGGGCTATTGGTTGATTCTAGGGATGGATTGGCTAGCCAGATATGTTGCCATCCTAGATTGTGAACGAAGGGTAGTAAAATTGTTGACTCGTAGGAAAGACCCTTGATATTTCTTGTGACCCTAGAGGATCGGTGATGCTTAGTTATCTTGAGTCACTTGATGCGTCCAATGGTGATTTACATTTTGTTCGTATAGTCCGTGAATATGTTGATGTCTTCGATGAGGTAAGGGGTTTACCCCCAAAACGTGAGATAGAATTTCGTATTTATCTTGTAGACAATGCAAAACCAGTATCTCTGCCAGTACGCCGCATGGCTCCTCATGAGAGGAGGGAGCTCAATAAGCAAGTAGGGGAGTTGCTTGAGAAGGGATTCATAAGATGTAGTATATCGGAGTGGGGTGCTCCAATAGTATTTGCCACGAAGGCGGATGGGTTCCTTAGACTTTGTGTGGACTATAGAGAACTTAATAAGCTTACTAAGAAGAATAGGCCCCACTACCGAGGATTGACGATCTCTTCGATCAGTTAGTTGGCGCCTCGGTGTTTTCGCAGTTGGACTTAGCCACTGGTTTCCATCAGTTGAGAGTGGCTGAGGATAGCATAGACAAGACTGCCTTTAGGACTCCGGACGGTTTCTATGAGTGGCTTAATGCCCTTCGGTTTGACAAACACCCCCGCGTACTTTGTTGACTTGATGAGTAGGGTGTTTAGGGAGTACCTTAATAAATTCGTGGTGGTCTTTGTGGATGACATCTTGATCTTTTCTAAGAGCGAGGAAGAGCATGCCCTACATCTTAGGGAAGTATTGGAGACCCTTCGAGCGCATAACATTAAAGCTAAATTTTCTAAATGTCACTTTTGGAGGAAGGAAATGCGATTCTTAGGGCACGTGGTTTCCAAAGAAGGGATAGCTGGGGATCCCGCGAAGGTGGTGGCCATCCAAGATTGGAAGGTACCTAAAAATGCTATCGAGGTGAGGAGTTTCTTGGGGATGGCTGGCTACTATAGGAAGTTTATCAAGGACTTCGCAAAGATATCAGCCCCATTGACACGCTTGACGAAGAAGAACCTAGTTTTCACGTGGGACGTAGATTGTGATGATGCGCTCCAACGTTTAAAGAGAGCTTTAACCACAACCCCAGTCTTAGTGTTGCCAGATGGGAGTAAGCCATTTACCGTTTATACCGATGCTTGTGGGGCAGGACTAGGCGCAGTCTTAATGCAAGAGGGAAGGGTAATAGCCTATGGAGGAAGGCAGTTGAGAGTGCATGAGAGAAATTACCCTACACATGACCTAGAGTTAGTCGCTATTATTTTCGTGCTTAAGTCTTGGCGCCATTATCTTCTTGGAAGAAATTCGAATTGTTCACAGACTACGAATCGCTAAAATACTTGTTCTCTCAGAAGGACTTGAACTTAAGGCATCAAAAGTGGATGGAATTCTTAGCGTCGTACGATTTTGAGATAGCATACACCCCTGGCAAGGGTAACATGGTGGTAGATTCCTTTAGTAGGAAAAGGTTGTCCTTGAGTCCGTTGTTTGTTGAGCGGCAAAGCTTAGAGTTCATCTCTACGTTTGATTTTAGACCTTCCATTGACTTTGTACCTGGTTTGCTAGTATCCTTGCTTTTGGGACGGATTGGTGAGGCATAGGGAGATGACCCACAGTTGGTTGAATTGGTAGAGACGCTCTGTAATAACCCGGAAAATCTGGGCCAGTTTAAAAATTTTATTTTGGTAATTTTAGCGAATTTTGAACATTTAAAATAGATTATTTTAAATAATATCGACGAGAAATTTATTTCGAATAGAATTCGAACGTATATATTATATACGTCGTCGTTAGAATATATATAATTATAAATAGAATTGAAAATGGCGCGGTAGTTCGATAATTCGATTTCAAACTTCAATTGAATGTACCGGGTGCAAAACAATCCGGATTTTAGTGAAACCAAAAACATTAGGATCTATTTGAGAATATCTTTCCAACGAATCCGAAAAATCAAAATTTCATAGCGGGAATCAAAAGATATGTCCAGTTGAAAATTATGAATAGTCGCTATGGAATTCAGGCCCTTAAAAATGGAAATTTTGCAAACGACCTCGGATTTCGACGAAACCACTTTTGTTGGGTCCGTGATGTCAAATTATTGCAAATTTCATAATTTTTCGAATCAATATGTGAGCGTGGCAAAGGAAAACGCGTTTGACCAGTTTCAGTTGATTTTAATTGACTGGAAAATGGCCATTTTTCCAACGGTCTCGGAATTCGATGAAACTAGTTTTGTTAGGACCGTATCGTCAATACGAAGTTATAAAATATTTTTCTGGAATTTTTCGAGTTAGTATGTGAGCCCTGTAAATTTAAATGCGCGTTCAAATTCAATATATAGAGTTATATGTTGATTTTAACGGAAACTGATCGAAACGATCGAATCAGCTTGCGATGCATATCCCATTGTGTTCGGAATGGGGGTAAAACACTATGGACGACAGGCGGTGGGCCTCGTTTAGAGGTCGTATGTAAAAGTCAACTCTTTGCATTTAAAACAATAATAAAAATAAATATCTCTCTCCTTCCTTTAATCTCTGCCCCCCTTTTTCTCGTTTTCATAGTTCAGAAGGATAAAAAAAAAAAGGAAGAAGAAGGCGCAACGGCCACCGCACCCAGGCGTGACGCCACCCACCGCCGACGAGGCCCCAGCCTCGACCCTCCTCTTCCCTCCACGCGTTGCTCCAGCCTCGCCCCTCTCCTCGAATCGCACCCCCTACAGCCAACCCCCCCTTCGCTCCACCGTTCGACCCGCCGCAACGCACCACCATCCCCCTCTACTCTGACGCCTCAGGCCTCCTCCTCTTCGCCCTTCTAAAAACTGACACCCCCCGAAAGCCCTAGCTCCCTTCAACGCCCAAAGCCGACCCCTCCAGCCACGATTGCGCCGCCGCTTTGGCACGAGATTCGAGAAGCCAAGGGGGGCCGAGCTCCGTCAGTCTCTGGCCGATGATGGCATCCTCCGTGCTCTACGACGCGAGCTATCCAGATCAGGCCCAAGCGCAGTGTACTGATGGCGAGGGGAAGCCCTAAACGATGGCGATGGGTTCAACTTCACGGCCATGAACCTGGAGCAGAAAAACAACACAAAGAAAGAACTGTAAGCTTATTTTTAATCATTTTATTTTATTATATTAAAAACCTTATTTTTAGGTTTATAAGACTCTGATTTTTAAGGTTATAAATATCTGATTTTTAGGTATGAAAAGAATACGATTTTAGTATATAAAAATTTGATTTTTTTTATCATATGCAAGTAAAGTAAAAGTTCGATTTTGATTATCATAAGGTTAACAAGGTAAAATTATATTATTTCTATATGGTGTAGGGAATAAAAATATGATTTTTCCATAAGAGAAAGAAACAATTTTCATATTGAAGTGGAGAATATAAAGATTCGATTTTTAGAAATAAAAAGATTTTATTTTTATTTAGATGAATAACAAGGAAAAATATAACCTTTGTTTAGATAAAAATATAATTTTTATATAGCAGAGATTATAAAAATATAATTTTTATATAGTAGAGATTATAAAAATATGATTTTTATAAGATAGAAAATAAGTAAAAATTCGATTTTTATATATTGAATAGCATAGTAAAAATTTGATTTTTATATATTGAATAGCAAAGTAAAAATTCGATTTTTATATATTGAATAGCATAGTAAAAATTCGATTTTTATATATTGAATAGCAAAGTAAAAATTCGATTTTTATATATTGAATAGCATAGTAAAAATTCGATTTTTATATATTGAATAGCATAGTAAAAATTCGATTTTTATATATTGAATAGCAAAGTAAAAATTCGATTTTTATATATTGAATAGCGAGGTAAAAATTCGATTTTTACATATGTAGAGAATACAGGCAACGAAGATAACAAAAAGGCGAGAACAACGAAGGTTTCTGCAAAAGAAGAGCCATGGAGTTAGGAGAGCTTTGGTGAGAATTTTTCACCCTTCAATTCTCTTTTTCTAGTTATATATATATATATATATATATATATATATATATATATATATATACTAGGATGTAGACGGTGCTTAGTAGCACCCGACACCCGTCATCCACAGACCATGGATGGCTTGTTTGTTAAATTGTTTGGTTGTGTAGTTGGTTAGTTTATTTGGTTCGAATTGAATTGTTTGGTGAAATGGAATGGATTTGATTGATGTGTGAATGGCGTGGGCCTTCACTAGACCGGGGATAAGGCTAGGCCTCGTCCCGTTTCTAGTATCGTGCCGTTATGCCGCCAAAATTTTCTAAAATATGTTAGAAAAATAAAAATATCATTTTTATTGTGTAAATGAAATGAATAGAAATTCATGTGTTAAAATAAAATATATTATCGTTAAAAATATATTTTTTTAACGTGAAAGTGAATAAATAAATATTTATAAACAAATCGGCCGATTTGTTTATATACACTGATTTGACTGATATTGATTGGGTCGATAAATTTTACACATCGCCCAACTGCACAAATAAAAATCTGTGTTTGATTGTTTGAAACCCCACACGGGTGTTGGGATGAAATTAGAAGTTCACTCATCCTGATTGATTAAATATGTCGATCGATTGATTGACAGGCTGTTATAAGCGTTAGATATCTATATTTGATGCTTATACAGTGTAGTGCACTTTGGTTGATGGTTGGTTATTTTTCAATGCTATTATATACATGTGTTGTATGGAAAACATATAATTAACATTATATGGTGATTGATTGGGCCTCATTCCAATCGGGAAAATAATGAATATTATAAAAGAAGATTCATGTGTTGAATATAAAAATGGTCATGTGTTGACGATGTTCATGTGTTGAAACTATTCATATGTTGAGTAAATATTTTAACAATAAAATTTACATCTTTATCATATTTAAAATTAGAACTACTTTACGGTGGAGTCTAATTAAAATCAAACGATAGATACCATAGTTTTATAAAATATTTTACATAACAAAAATAGTCGTGTGTTGAAAGGAATATAGATTCATGTGTTGAATAGAATAAATATTCATTTGTTGAATAGAATAGCGAATTATTGAAATATAAAGCCGTGTTGATTAGAGATGCGTTATTTTGACGCGAACGATATTTATATCGATTTTATTCGTTTTATAATGAATATTGAAAAGTGATTTCAAAATTTAATATTTTGAAATGAAATTCAAATTAAATTAGATTAAAATTCAAATTGAAATTTTATTGAATCAATTTGAAATGAATTCGAATCGAATAGAAAATGAATTCGATTCGAATTGAATAGAAAGTGAATTTGAATTGGAATTGAATAGAAATGAAATTGAAAAGAAAGTGAAATTGAATTGAAATCAATTTGAAATGAATTTGAAATGAATTCAAATTGGATTTAATTGAAATTCAAATTGAATTGAATTAAAATGAATTCGAATTGAATTGAAATCAAATCAATTTGAAATTGAATATAGAGTTGAAATGGTTTAGAAAACGAATTTAAAACGATTTATAAAATACGTTTAAAAGGAAATTGACGATATATATATATATATATATATATATATATAATGGCCTGAGTAGAACGCGCCGCGCCGCGGCAGTTCATGAATTTCGACCATTGACTTCAAATTGACGTTGTGGGATATCCGACCGTCGGATTCTCCTAAAATCGGAACCGTTGGGTTCGTATCGAAAAGAGCTTTCCAATGAATATTTGAAATTTGAAATCTAACGGTTGTATTTGGAATTATGTCCAAATAAATTTGAAAAAGGTCGTTGTAAGTGCAGTTCGATAGCCGTTGATGGAAATCGACTGTACGGGCCTTGATAAAATTATTAAAAATATCTATAATTTGTGTAAAATCATAAGAAATGATTTGGGAAAAATTGGGCTGAAAAATTCCATATTTGAAAAGATAAAAATAGTTTTTTATAGAAATGAACTAGTTTTGAACTATAATTAAAATCAATTTATTTTTGAAATAAATAAATTGAATTTGAAGGTGATTTTAAAAATAATCAATATTCCCAATACGTGGTTTGGACTGGAGTTGAATCGAAATTATCTTCGGAATATTTCGATGTTGGATTTCGTGACTATACAGATATTGTTATGGGAATTTGAAAGATATATTTTATATCGTTATTTCCAATAGGATATATGTTGGTTTCAGAATTTGATATTGAATATAAGCCGATATATTTTCTATTCAGAGCCTAGTATTTAATATCAAATATGATTTGGGTTTGTCGTGAATCGTGTTTTAGATGACATTGGTTCTTTAACCCAGTTAAAGGCAGGATGTTGATTTTTGAAAAGATTAAAACTAAGTGGGGTTTTAATGAATCTTTAATTAGATTGAAATGTGAATTGATAATTTAAATTATCAAATCTGAAAAGTGATCGAGATTGGAGTATCACCAGTTTGGCTCCAAAGCGATAGTTAAATCTTTAATTAGATTTGAACGTGAAATGGTAATTAATTTTACCGATAACACTGTGGTGTTAGATATGGAGTATTACCAGTTTTCTCCATGGGATATATAGGTTGGGGTTGGGAAATAAAATAAATAATTACTTCAGTGTGGTTCGTTAATCCCGACTAGTTTGAAATGATATCCAAAGGAAGATTATAGAATAAATTTAGAAGAATTTATCTTGGATAAAATTAATGGGAATCTTTCCCTAAGAATGTGATTTTGTGAATAAAAGAATATTCTGAATTGGAATGAGGCGTTTGTTGTGTTTGTGTAACATTTGTTTATCATATACGTGGGTTATTCAAAAAGGCCGGGTTTATACCCATTCTGAATAACCGATTCGACGAGATGTCGAAGATGAAGACGGTGGTTGAAGACCGGAAGTCTTCACATCGTTTGGGTGATTACTGATGATCTCGATTGGGCTGTACACCCAAGATGAGGGAAACAGTTGGTGATCGTCCAGACGTACTTGGAGATCGATGGATATGCGAGGAAAGTGCCTCCGGTTTCGTTCAGACTCAGAATGAACTTGTAAATGGATTGTGTGTCTGACATTGGATTTTATTCTATGATTGATTGATCTCTATTAAATATACATCTGTTTGGCGGCGGAGAATTTATTCTCTTGCTTAACGCCCTTCTCTGAGACGTACGAGCTCAGAGGTTGTATATCGATAGACATCAGTCGCATGGGGTGAATTGCCAATGTGGCACGCGTAAGTGGCAATTGATCAAGGCTTCTGTTGAAAAGCAAAGTCTTGTGGTGGATGATCAAAGCACGGCCTGTGTGGCGTAGCTTTGTGTATAACGTGAATTCGCGAGCCTCACACCTCGGTATGAGTCAAAAACGGGATAGTGACTGCAGGGAGAGCACGACGTTTCTTTCTAGCTAGGGTGGTGTCAGTGACCTACCAGCCCTGACATTTATATACTTTTCACCTGTGTGGTTGTTGGATACGAGGCGCCTCGGATATAGGTCTGTAAGGACCGGGAAATGTGTGTTCAGGAATAACTAATCCTCAAAAGTAAGAGAGGACCGGCCCTGAAGATCCAAGGATCATAGTGGGGTCCTGAGACATTTGCTAGAGTGTCTCGAATTGGAGAGGAGCTTGCCCCTTTCCTCGACTCATGACGTAAATCCAATTTCCAATACGTGATATTGCGGTTTTAATTGTAGAACTAGTATGGCGACATGATATATGGTACCCATGTCGTCTATGATTGATATTTATGATTGAAAATGTTTTGACACTATACACCTATGATAGTATCAAATGATTTGTTTAAACGTATCAAGCATTATTTGGTTATTATAAGGGAAAACCCTATCCTCTGGCTTGCGTTGCATTGTGTGACGGGACCTGGGTCTTATAACAGCTTCATTTTTCTTTATTTAGCATTGCGTTGTTTGTTCTATGCACTGGTATTCTTGGGAGGAAACCCGTTCCGTGTTATACGGCGTGGTCCCTGGATTTACCTAACTTTAAAACCAATATTAATAACTGTTTTAGTTCTCACACCAGTCACATGACTGACCTGGAGTTTATTGTTTTAACCTAAACTCTGGGTGCCCCTAATTTCCGCACGGGCAGCTTGTAGTTTTGGTTTTGCAGATTTATATTCACAAGGTCCTGATTTACAGCTGGAACGATGCTCGGAAAGCTCTGTATCCGTGTATTACCTTCAGTTGTGTTTTGTATATTTTTCCACTGCTATGTAATTTATTGTAATCTCTGATATTTGTCGAATGTAATTTATTCATTTATACTCTGTATATTCTTGTATCTGATGGAATCGTTGTAATGAAAATGAAATGTTCTTCCGTCTGCGTTCTATTTTGTCTTGTACTCAATTCTATCCGTGCTTTCCTTCACGGGGAAGTCTGGGTCGTCTCAGTTTGGTATCAGAGCTTTGGTTTACAGAGCTCGAGAACAAGACACAGTAGAACCATACGAAAGAATTCATCAGATATTGGATTAGTAATATCCAATTAGAATGACTCGTTAGAGATAGGGTCAGTAGTATCCTAGAACGAGTGTGAAGAGTATATTTTTTCAAATGAAAATAATTTTGTTTTGAAAATTTAAACCATTTTATACGTATTTGAATATTTATTTATTTTGAATTTGGACAATCTAGTATATAAAGGTTTTGCATATATGCGTCATGAACGTATATTCGAAGTTTTAATATACTAGATAGATATAGAATCACATTCTAGACATCCGGGGATGATTCTGATGATGGTGCATCATCATCAGTATTCATTTTCGTGTTTCGAAGGTGTGATTTTCTATATATTTCCATTAGACTGGTGTGAGAACCAAAACTTATATAGCTAGAACACATTGTTGTGAATTGGCATTAAAAATGTGATTTTTGTATATATATCAAAATTATGAATTTGAAACTCTAATTCACTAATTGATTTATGTTTGTGTTGTTTGTTTATTTGTTTGATAATTTTGAACCATTTAGCCTAATTGCATCAAATATTGAAATATATTGAAAATTGGTCGCATTTGCTAGCATATACATATACTTACATTGAACAGGTCATAGCAAGGAGGCTAGAGCCGAAGAATAAAATTTGTTTGCCCGACAAATAGGTACATGTTTACTATAATTTACTGTTTTGTTTGGGTGATGATGATTTTATGAGCCTATTGGCTAGCCGCTTGGCTTTTTCTTTTTCTTTTTGAGATCAGAAGGACTATATGGCAATTTTAGGATTTTCCCGTGGCTCCCGGTGCAGGGGAGGTTATGGCGAAATTTTTCGAAAATTTAGGGTGTTAGCCAAATTTTTGAAGAATTTGAAAATTCTCAGAAACTAAAAAGTTGGAGAATGGAAGCCAGATCGAACGTAGAGTTGATTAATAAAACCACTTTCGACTTTGTTCCTTTTCGGGGACGAAAAGTTTTAAGTGGGGGAGATTGTAATAACCCGGAAAATCTGGGCCAGTTTAAAAATTTTATTTTGGTAATTTTAGCGAATTTTGAACATTTAAAATAGATTATTTTAAATAATATCGACGAGAAATTTATTTTGAATAGAATTCGAACGTATATATTATATACGTCGTCGTTAGAATATATATAATTATATATAATTATATATAATTATAAATAGAATTGAAAATGGCGCGGTAGTTCGATAATTCGATTTCAAACTTCAATTGAATGTACCGGGTGCAAAACAATCCGGATTTTAGTGAAACCAAAAACATTAGGATCTATTTGAGAATATCTTTCCAACGAATCCGAAAAATCAAAATTTCATAGCGGGAATCAAAAGATATGTCCAGTTGAAAATTCTGAATAGTCGCTATGGAATTCAGGCCCATAAAAATGGAAATTTTGCAAACGACCTCGGGTTTCGATGAAACAACTTTTGTTGGGTCCGTGATGTCAAATTATTGCTAGATTTCAAATTTCATAATTTTTCGAATCAATATGTGAGCGTGGCAAAGGAAAACGTGTTTGACCAGTTTCAGTTGATTTTAATCGACTAGAAAATGGCCATTTTTCCAACGGTCTCGGAATTCGATGAAACTAGTTTTGTTAGGACCGCATCGTCAATACGAAGTTATAAAATATTTTTCTGGAATTTTTCGAGTTAGTATGTGACCCCAGTAAATTGAAATACGCGTTCAAATTCAATATATAGAGTTATATGTTGATTTTAACGGAAACTGATCGAAACGATCGAATCAGCTTGCGATACATATCCCATTGTGTTCGGAATGGGGGTAAAACACTATGGACGACAGGCGGTGGGCCTCGTTTAGAGGTCGTATGTAAAAATCAACTCTTTGCATTTAAAATAATAATAAAAATAAATATCTCTCTCCTTCCTTTAATCTCTGCCCCCCTTTTTCTCGTTTTCATAGTTCAGAAGGATAAAAAAAAAGGAAGAAGAAGGCGCAGCGGCCACCGGGCCCAGGCGTGACGCCACCCACCGCCGACGAGACCCCAGCCTCGACCCTCCTCTTCCCTCCACGCGTTGCTCCAGCCTCGCCCCTCTCCTCGAATCGCACCCCCTACAGCAAAAACCCTTCCCCCTTCGCTCCACCGTTCGACCCGCCGCCACGCACCCCCATCCCCCTCTACTCTGACGCCTCAGGCCTCCTCCTCTTCGCCCTTCTAAAAACTGACACCCCCCGAAAGCCCTAGCTCCCTCTAACGCCCAAAGCCGACCCCTCCAGCCACGATAGCGCCGCCACTTTGGCACGAGATTCGAGAAGCCAAGGGGGGTCGAGCTCCGTCAGTCTCTGGCCGATGATGGCGTCCTCCGTGCTCTATGACGCGAGCTATCCAGATCAGGCCCAAGCGTAGTGTACTGATGGCGAGGGGAAGCCCTAAACGATGGCGATGGGTTCAACTTCACGGCCTTGAACCTGGAGCAGAAAAACGACACAAAGAAAGAACTGTAAGCTTATTTTTAATCATTTTATTTTATTATATTAAAAACCTTATTTTTAGGTTTATAAAACTCTGATTTTTAAGGTTATAAATATCCGATTTTTAGGTATAAAAAGAATACGATTTTAGTATATAAAAAATTGATTTTTTTTATCATATGCAAGTAAAGTAAAAGTTCGATTTTTATTATCATAAGGTTAACAAGGTAAAAATATATAATTTTTATATGGTGTAGGGAATAAAAATATGATTTTTCCATAAGAGAAAGAAACGATTTTCATATTGAAGTGGAGAATATAAAGATTCGATTTTTAGAAATAAAAAGATTTTATTTTTATTTAGATGAATAACAAGGAAAAATATAACCTTTGTTTAGATAAAAATATAATTTTTATATAGCAGAGATTATAAAAATACAATTTTTATATAGCAGAGATTATAAAAATATGATTTTTATAAGATAGAAAATAAGTAAAAATTTGATTTTTATATATTGAATAGAATAGTAAAAATTCGATTTTTATATATTGAATAGCAAAGTAAAAATTCGATTTTTATATATTGAATAGCATAGTAAAAATTCGATTTTTATATATTGAATAGCATAGTAAAAATTCAATTTTTATATATTGAATAGCAAAGTAAAAATTCGATTTTTATATATTGAATAGCGAGGTAAAAATTCGATTTTTACATATGTAGAGAATACGGGCAACGAAGATAACAAAAAGGCGAGAACAACGAAGGTTTCTGCAAAAGAAGAGCCATGGAGTTAGGAGAGCTTTGGTGAGAATTTTTCACCTTTCAATTCTCTTTTTCTAGTTATATATATATATATATATATATATATATATATACTAGGATGCAGACGGTGCTTAGTAGCACCCGACACCCGTCATCCACAGACCATGGATGGCTTGTTTGTTAAATTGTTTGGTTGTGTAGTTGGTTAGTTTATTTGGTTCGAATTGAATTGTTTGGTGAAATGGAATGGATTTGATTGATGTGTGAATGGCGTGGGCCTTCACTAGACCGGGGATAAGGCTAGGCCTCGTCCCGTTTCTAGTATCGTGCCGTTATGCCGCCGAAATTTTCTAAAATATGTTAGAGAAATAAAAATATCATTTTTATTGTGTAAATGAAATGAATAGAAATTCATGTGTTAAAATAAAATATATTATCGTTAAAAATATATTTTTTTAACGTGAAAGTGAATAAATAAATATTTATAAACAAATCGGCCGATTTGTTTATATACACTGATTTGACTGATATTGATTGGGTCGATAAATTTTACACATCGCCCAACTGCACAAATAAAAATCTGTGTTTGATTGTTTGAAACCCCACACGGGTGTTGGGATGAAATTAGAAGTTCACTCATCCTGATTGATTAAATATGTCGATCGATTGATTGACAGGCTGTTATAAGCGTTAGATATCTATATTTGATGCTTATACAGTGTAGTGCACTTTGGTTGATGGTTGATTATTTTTCAATGCTATTATATACATGTGTTGTATGGAAAACATATAATTAACATTATATGGTGATTGATTGGGCCTCATTCCAATCGGGAAAATAATGAATATTATAAAAGAAGATTCATGTGTTGAATATAAAAATGGTCATGTGTTGACGATGTTCATGTGTTGAAACTATTCATATGTTGAGTAAATATTTTAACAATAAAATTTACATCTTTATCATATTTAAAATTAGAACTACTTTACGGTGGAGTCTAATTAAAATCAAACGATAGATACCATAGTTTTATAAAATATTTTACATAACAAAAATAGTAGTGTGTTGAAAGGAATATAGATTCATGTGTTGAATAGAGTAAATATTCATTTGTTGAATAGAATAGCGAATTATTGAAATATAAAGCCGTGTTGATTAGAGATGCGTTATTTTGACGCGAACGATATTTATATCGATTTTATTCGTTTTATAATGAATATTGAAAAGTGATTTCAAAATTTAATATTTTGAAATGAAATTCAAATTAAATTAGATTAAAATTGAAATTGAAATTTTATTGAATCAATTTGAAATGAATTCGAATCGAATAGAAAATGAATTCGATTCGAATTGAATAGAAAGTGAATTTGAATTAGAATTGAATAGAAATGAAATTGAAAAGAAAGTGAAATTGAATTGAAATCAATTTGAAATGAATTCAAATTGAATTTAATTGAAATTCAAATTGAATTAAATTAAAATGAATTCGAATTGAATTGAAATCAAATCAATTTGAAATTGAATATAGAGTTGAAATGGTTTAGAAAACGAATTTAAAACGATTTATAAAATACGTTTAAAAGGAAATTGACGAAATATATAAATATATATATATATATATACATATATATATATATATAACGGCCTGAATAGATCGCGCCGCGCCGCGGTAGTTCGTGAATTTCGACCATTGACTTCAAATTGACGTTGCGGGAGATCCTACCGTCGGATTCTTCTAAAACCGGAACCCTTGGGTTCGTATCGAAAAGAGCTTTCCAATGAATATTTGAAATTTGAAATCTAACGGTTGGATTTGGAATTATGTCCAAATCAAATTTGAAAAAGGTCGCTGTAAGTGCAGTTCGATAGCCGTTGATGGAAATCGACTGTACGGGCCTTGATAAAATTATTAAAAATATCTATAATTTGTGTAAAATCATAAGAAATTATTTGGGAAAAATTGGGCTGAAAATTTCCATATTTGAAAAGATAAAAATAGTTTTTTATCGAAATGAACTAGTTTTGAACTATAATTAAAATCAATTTATTTTTGAAATAAATAAATTGAATTTGAAGGTGATTTTAAAAATAATCAATATTCCCAATACGTGGATTGGACTGGAGTTGAATCGAAATTATCTTCGGAATATTTCGATGTTGGATTTCGTGACTATACAGATATTGTTATGGTAATTTGAAAGATATATTTTATATCGTTATTTCCAATACGATACATGTTGGTTTCAGAATTTGATATTGAATATAAGTCGATATATTTTCTATTCAGAGCCTTGTATTTAATATCAACTATGATTTGGGTTTGTCGTGAATCGTGTTTTAGATGACATTGGTTCTTTAACCCAGTTAAAGGCATGATGTTGATTTTTGAAAAGATTAAAACTAAGTGGGGTTTTAATGAATCTTTAATTAGATTGAAATGTGAATTGATAATTTAAATTATCAAATCTGAAAAGTGATCGAGATTGGAGTATCACCAGTTTGGCTCCAAAGCGATAGTTAAATCTTTAATTAGATTTGAACGTGAAATGGTAATTAATTTTACCGATAACACCGTGGTGTTAGATATGGAGTATTACCAGTTTTCTCCATGGGATATATAGGTTGGGGTTGGGAAATAAAATAAATAATTACTTCAGTGTGGTTCGTTAATCCCGACTAGTTTGAAATGATATCCAAAGGAAGATTATAGAATAAATTTAGAAGAATTTATCTTGGATAAAATTAATGGGAATCTTTCCCTAAGAATGTGATTTTGTGAATGAAAGGATATTCTGAATTGGAATGAGGCGTTTGTTGTGTTTGTGTAACATTTGTTTATCATATACGTGGGTTATTCAGAAAGGCCGGGTTTATACCCATTCTGAATAACCGATTCGACGAGATGTCGAAGATGAAGACGGTGGTTGAAGACCGGAAGTCTTCACATCGTTTGGGTGATTACTGATGATCTCGATTGAGCTGTACACCCAAGATGAGGGAAACAGTTGGTGATCGTCCAGACGTACTTGGAGATCGATGGATATGCGAGGAAAGTGCCTCCGATTTCGTTCAGACTCAGAATGAACTTGTAAATGGATTGTGTGTCTGACATTGGATTTTATTCTATGATTGATTGATCTCTATTAAATATACATTTGTTTGGCGGCGGAGAATTTATTCTCTTGCTTAACGCCCTTCTCTGAGACGTACGAGCTCAGAGGTTGTATATCGATGGACATCAGTCGCATGGGGTGAATTGCCAGTGTGGCACGCGTAAGTGGCAATTGATCAAGGCTTCTGTTGAAAAGCAAAGTCTTGTGGTGGATGATCAAAGCACGGCCTGTGTGGCGTAGCTTTGTGTATAACGTGAATTCGCGAGCCTCACACCTCGGTATGAGTCAAAAACGGGATAGTGACTGCAGGGAGAGCACGACGTTTCTTTCTAGCTAGGGTGGTGTCAGTGACCTACCAGCCCTGACATTTATATACTTTTCACTTGTGTGGTTGTTGGATACGAGGCGCCTCGGATATAGGTCTGTAAGGACCGGGAAATGTGTGTTTAGGAATAACTAATCCTCAAAAGTAAGAGAGGACCGGCCCTGAAGATCCAAGGATCATAGTGGGGTCCTGAGACATTTGCTAGAGTGTCTCGAATCAGAGAGGAGCTTGCCCCTTGCCTCGACTCATGACGGAAATCCAATTTCCAATACGTGATATTGCGGTTTTAATTGTAGAACTAGTAAGGCGACATGATATATGGTACCCATGTCGTCTATGATTGATATTTATGATTGAAAATGTTTTGACACTATACACCTATGATAGTATCAAATGATTTGTTTAAACGTATCAAGCATTATTTGGCTATTATAAGGGAAACCCTATCCTCCGGCTTGCGTTGCATTGTGTGATGGGACCTGGGTCTTATAACAACTTCATTTTTCTTTATTTAGCATTGCGCTGTTTGTTCTATGCACTGGTATTCTTGGGAGGAAACCCGTTCCGTGTTATACGGCGTGGTCCCTGGATTTACCTAACTTTAAAACCAATATTAATAACTGTTTTAGTTCTCACACCAGTCACATGACTGACCTGGAGTTTATTGTTTTAACCTAAACTCTGGGTGCCCCTATTTTCCGCACGGGCAGCTTGTAGTTTTGGTTTTGCAGATTTATATTCACAGGGTCCTGATTTACAGCTGGAACGATGCTCGGAAAGCTCTGTATCCGTGTATTACCTTCAGTTGTGTTTTGTATATTTTTCCGCTGCTATGTAATTTATTGTAATCTCTGATATTTGTCGAATGTAATTTATTCATTTATACTCTGTATATCCTTGTATCTAATGGAATCGTTGTAATGAAAATGAAATGTTCTTCCGTCTGCGTTCTATTTTGTCTTGTACTCAATTCTATCCGTGCTTTCCTTCACGGGGAAGTCCGGGTCGTCTCAGTTTGGTATCAGAGCTTTGGTTTACAGAGCTCGAGAACGAGACACAGTAGAACCATACGAAAGAATTCATCAGATATTGGATTAGTAATATCCAATTAGAATGACTCGTTAGAGATAGGGTCAGTAGTATCCTAGAACGAGTGTGAAGAGTATATTTTTTCAAATGAAAATAATTTTGTTTTGAAAATTTAAACCATTTTATACGTATTTGAATATTTATTTATTTTGAATTTGGACAATCTAGTATATAAAGGTTTTGCATATACGCGTCATGAACGTATATTCGAAGTTTTAATATACTAGATAGATATAGAATCACATTATAGACATTTAAAATAGATTATTTTAAATAATATCGACGAGAAATTTATTTTGAATAGAATTCGAACATATATATTATATACGTCGTCGTTAGAATATATATAATTATATATAATTATAAATAGAATTGAAAATGGCGCGGTAGTTCGATAATTCGATTTCAAACTTCAATTGAATGTACCGGGTGTAAAACAATCCGGATTTTAGTGAAACCAAAAACATTAGGATCTATTTGAGAATATCTTTCCAACGAATCCGAAAAATCAAAATTTCATAGCGGGAATCAAAAGATATGTCCAGTTGAAAATTCTGAATAGTCACTATGGAATTCAGGCCCTTAAAAATGGAAATTTTGCAAACGACCTCGGATTTCGACGAAACCACTTTTGTTGGGTCCGTGATGTCAAATTATTGCTAGATTTCAAATTTCATAATTTTTCGAATCAATATGTGAGCGTGGCAAAGGAAAACGCGTTTGACCAGTTTCAGTTGATTTTAATCGACTGGAAAATGGCCATTTTTCCAACGGTCTCGGAATTCGATGAAACTAGTTTTGTTAGGACCGTATCGTCAATACGAAGTTATAAAATATTTTTCTGGAATTTTTCGAGTTAGTACGTGACCCCAGTAAATTGAAATGCGCGTTCAAATTCAATATATAGAGTTATATGTTGATTTTAACGGAAACTGATCAAAACGATCGAATCAGCTTGCGATACATATCCCATTGTGTTCGGAATGGGGGTAAAACACTATGGACGACAGGCGGTGGGCCTCGTTTAGAGGTCGTATGTAAAAGTCAACTCTTTGCATTCAAAATAATAATAAAAATAAATATCTCTCTCCTTCCTTTAATCTCTGCCCCCCCTTTTTCTCGTTTTCATAGTTCAGAAGGATAAAAAAAAGGAAGAAGAAGGCGCAGCGGCCACCGCGCCCAGGCGTGACGCCACCCACCGCCGACGAGGCCCCAGCCTCGACCCTCCTCTTCCCTCCACGCGTTGCTCCAGCCTCGCCCCTCTCCTCGAATCGCACCCCCGACAACAAACCCCCCCCCTTCGCTCCACCGTTCGACCCGCCGCCACGCACCCCCATCCCCCTCTACTCTGACGCCTCAGGCCTCCTCCTCTTTGCCCTTCTAAAAACTGACACCCCCCGAAAGCCCTAGCTCCCTTCAACGCCCAAAGCCGACCCCTCCAGCCACGATAGCGCCGCCACTTTGGCACGAGATTCGAGAAGCCAAGGGGGGCCGAGCTCCGTCAGTCTCTGGCCGATGATGGCGTCCTCCGTGCTCTATGACGCGAGCTATCCAGATCAGGCCCAAGCGCAGTGTACTGATGGCGAGGGGAAGCCCTAAACGATGGCGATGGGTTCAACTTCACGGCCTTGAACCTGGAGCAGAAAAACGACACAAAGAAAGAACTGTAAGCTTATTTTTAATCATTTTATTTTATTATATTAAAAACCTTATTTTTAGGTTTATAAAACTCTGATTTTTAAGGTTATAAATATCCGATTTTTAGGTATGAAAAGAATACGATTTTAGTATATAAAAATTTGATTTTTTTTATCATATGCAAGTAAAGTAAAAGTTCGATTTTTATTATCATAAGGTTAACAAGGTAAAAATATATAATTTTTATATGGTGTAGGGAATAAAAATATGATTTTTCCATAAGAGAAAGAAACGATTTTCATATTGAAGTGGAGAATATAAAGATTCGATTTTTAGAAATAAAAAGATTTTATTTTTATTTAGATGAATAACAAGGAAAAATATAACCTTTGTTTAGATAAAAATATAATTTTTATATAGCAGATATTATAAAAATATAATTTTTATATAGCAGAGATTATAAAAATATGATTTTTATAAGATAGAAAATAAGTAAAAATTTGATTTTTATATATTGAATAGCGTAGTAAAAATTCGATTTTTATATATTGAATAGCAAAGTAAAAAATTCGATTTTTATATATTGAATAGCATAGTAAAAATTCGATTTTTATATATTGAATAGCATAGTAAAAATTCGATTTTTATATATTGAATAGCAAAGTAAAAATTCGATTTTTATATATTGAACAGCGAGGTAAAAATTCGATTTTTACATATGTAGAGAATACGGGCAACGAAGATAACAAAAAGGCGAGAACAACGAAGGTTTCTGCAAAAGAAGAGCCATGGAGTTAGGATAGCTTTGGTGAGAATTTCTCACCTTTCAATTCTCTTTTTCTAGTTATATATATATATATATATACTAGGATGCAGACGGTGCTTAGTAGCACCCGACACCCGTCATCCACAGACCATGGATGGCTTGTTTGTTAAATTGTTTGGTTGTGTAGTTGGTTAGTTTATTTGGTTCGAATTGAATTGTTTGGTGAAATGGAATGGATTTGATTGATGTGTGAATGGCGTGGGCCTTCACTAGACCGGGGATAAGGCTAGGCCTCGTCCCGTTTCTAGTATCGTGCCGTTATGCCGCCGAAATTTTCTAAAATATGTTAGAAAAATAAAAATATCATTTTTATTATGTAAATGAAATGAATAGAAATTCATGTGTTAAAATAAAATATATTATCGTTAAAAATATATTTTTTTAACGTGAAAGTGAATAAATAAATATTTATAAACAAATCGGTCGATTTGTTTATATACACTGATTTGACTGATATTGATTGGGTCGATAAATTTTACACATCGCCCAACTGCACAAATAAAAATCTATGTTTGATTGTTTGAAACCCCACACGGGTGTTGGGATGAAATTTGAAGTTCACTCATCCTGATTGATTAAATATGTCGATCGATTGATTGACAGGCTGTTATAAGCGTTAGATATCTATATTTGATGCTTATACAGTGTAGTGCACTTTGGTTGATGGTTGATTATTTTTCAATGCTATTATATACATGTGTTGTATGGAAAACATATAATTAACATTATATGGTGATTGATTGGGCCTCATTCCAATCGGGAAAATAATGAATATTATAAAAGAAGATTCATGTGTTGAATATAAAAATGGTCATGTGTTGACGATGTTCATGTGTTGAAACTATTCATATGTTGAGTAAATATTTTAACAATAAAATTTACATCTTTATCATATTTAAAATTAGAACTACTTTACGGTGGAGTCTAATTAAAATCAAACGATAGATACCATAGTTTTATAAAATATTTTACATAACAAAAATAGTCATGTGTTGAAAGGAATATAGATTCATGTGTTGAATAGAATAAATATTCATTTGTTGAATAGAATAGCGAATTATTGAAATATAAAGCCGTGTTGATTAGAGATGCGTTATTTTGACGCGAACGATATTTATACCGATTTTATTCATTTTATAATGAATATTGAAAAGTGATTTCAAAATTTAATATTTTGAAATGAAATTCAAATTAAATTAGATTAAAATTCAAATTGAAATTTTATTGAATCAATTTGAAATGAATTCGAATCGAATAGAAAATGAATTCGATTCGAATTGAATAGAAAGTGAATTTGAATTGGAATTGAATAGAAATGAAATTGAAAAGAAAGTGAAATTGAATTGAAATCAATTTGAAATGAATTCAAATTGAATTTAATTGAAATTCAAATTGAATTGAATTAAAATGAATTCGAATTGAATTGAAATCAAATCAACTTGAAATTGAATATAGAGTTGAAATGATTTAGAAAACGAATTTTAAACGATTTATAAAATACGTTTAAAAGGAAATTGACGAAATATATATATATATATATATATAATGGCCTGAATAGAACGCGCCGCGCCGCGGCAGTTCGTGAATTTTGACCATTGACTTCAAATTGAAGTTGCGGGAGATCCAACCGTCGGATTCTCCTAAAACCGGAACCCTTGGGTTCGTAACGAAAAGAGCTTTCCAATGAATATTTGAAATTTGAAATCTAACGGTTGGATTTGGAATTATGTCCAAATCAAATTTGAAAAAGGTCGCTGTAAGTGCAGTTCGATAGCCGTTGATGGAAATCGACTGTACGGGCCTTGATAAAATTATTAAAAATATCTATAATTTGTGTAAAATCATAAGAAATGATTTGGGAAAAATTGGGCTGAAAAATTCCATATTTGAAAAGATAAAAATAGATTTTTATCGAAATGAACTAGTTTTGAACTATAATTAAATTCAATTTATTTTTGAAATAAATAAATTGAATTTGAAGGTGATTTTAAAAATAATCAATATTCCCAATACGTGGATTGGACTGGAGTTGAATCGAAATTATCTTCGGAATATTTCGATGTTGGATTTCGTGACTATACAGATATTGTTATGGGAATTTGAAAGATACATTTTATATCGTTATTTCCAATACGATATATGTTCGTTTCAGAATTTGATATTGAATATAAGCCGATATATTTTCTATTCAGAGCCTTGTATTTAATATCAAATATGATTTGGGTTTGTCGTGAATCGTGTTTTAGATGACATTGGTTCTTTAACCCAGTTAAAGGCAGGATGTTGATTTTCGAAAAGATTAAAACTAAGTGGGGTTTTAATGAATCTTTAATTAGATTGAAATGTGAATTGATAATTTAAATTATCAAATCTGAAAAGTGATCGAGATTGGAGTATCACCAGTTTGGCTCCAAAGCGATAGTTAAATCTTTAATTAGATTTGAACGTGAAATGGTAATTGATTTTACCGGTAACACTGTGGTGTTAGATATGGAGTATTACCAGTTTTCTCCATGGGATATATAGGTTGGGGTTGGGAAATAAAATAAATAATTACTTCGGTGTGGTTCGTTAATCCCGACTAGTTTGAAATGATATCTAAAGGAAGATTATAGAATAAATTTAGAAGAATTTATCTTGGATAAAATTAATGGGAATCTTTCCCTAAGAATGTGATTTTGTGAATAAAAGAATATTCTGAATTGGAATGAGGCGTTTGTTGTGTTTGTGTAACATTTGTTTATCATATACGTGGGTTATTCAGAAAGGCCGGGTTTATACCCATTCTGAATAACCGATTAGACGAGATGTCGAAGATGAAGACGGTGGTTGAAGACCGAAAGTCTTCACATCGTTTGGGTGATTACTGATGATCTCGATTGGGCTGTACACCCAAGATGAGGGAAACAGTTGGTGATCGTCCAGACGTACTTGGAGATCGATGGATATGCGAGGAAAGTGCCTCCGGTTTCGTTCAGACTCGGAATGAACTTGTAAATGGATTGTGTGTCTGACATTGGATTTTATTCTATGATTGATTGATCTCTATTAAATATACATCTGTTTGGCGGCGGAGAATTTATTCTCTTGCTTAACGCCCTTCTCTGAGACGTACGAGCTCAGAGGTTGTATATCGATGGACATCAGTCGCATGGGGTGAATTGCCAGTGTGGCACGCGTAAGTGACAATTGATCAAGGCTTCTGTTGAAAAGCAAAGTCTTGTGGTGGATGATCAAAGCACGGCCTGTGTGGCGTAGCTTTGTGTATAACGTGAATTCGCGAGCCTCACACCTCGGTATGAGTCAAAAACGGGATAGTGACTGCAGGGAGAGCACGACGTTTCTTTCTAGCTAGGGTGGTGTCAGTGACCTACCAGCCCTGACATTTATATACTTTTCACCTGTGTGGTTGTTGGATACGAGGCGCCTCGGATATAGGTCTGTAAGGACCGGGAAACGTGTGTTCAGGAATAACTAATCCTCAAAAGTAAGAGAGGACCGGCCCTGAAGATCCAAGGATCAGAGTGGGGTCCTGAGACATTTGCTAGAGTGTCTCGAATCGGAGAGGAGCTTGCCCCTTGCCTCGACTCATGACGGAAATCCAATTTCCAATACGTGATATTGCGGTTTTAATTGTAGAACTAGTATGGCGACATGATACATGGTACCCATGTCGTCTACGATTGATATTTATGATTGAAAATGTTTTGACACTATACACCTATGATAGTATCAAATGATTTGTTTAAACGTATCAAGCATTATTTGGCTATTATAAGGGAAAACCCTATCCTCCGGCTTGCGTTGCATTGTGTGATAGGACCTGGGTCTTATAACAGCTTCATTTTTCTTTATTTAGCATTGCGCCTGTTTGTTCTATGCACTGGTATTCTTGGGAGGAAACCCGTTCCGTGTTATACGGCGTGGTCCCTGGATTTACCTAACTTTAAAACCAATATTAATAACTGTTTTAGTTCTCACACCAGTCACATGACTGACCTGGAGTTTATTGTTTTAACCTAAACTCTGGTGCCCCTAATTTCCACACGGGCAGCTTGTAGTTTTGGTTTTGCAGATTTATATTCACAGGGTCCTGATTTACAGCTGGAACGATGCTCGGAAAGCTCTGTATCCGTGTATTACCTTCAGTTGTGTTTTGTATACTTTTCCGCTGCTATGTAATTTATTGTAATCTCTGATATTTGTCGAATGTAATTTATTCATTTATACTCTGTATATTCTTGTATCTGATGGAATCGTTGTAATGAAAATGAAATGTTCTTCCCTCTGCGTTCTATTTTGTCTTGTACTCAATTCTATCCGTGCTTTCCTTCACGGGGAAGTCCGGGTCGTCTCACGCTCATAAGGAGGGAGTCATCGAGCCATCTCAGTAGGTATACCCTAGATGATAAGGGTTGGTTACGTAGGGACGGTAGACTTTGTGTACCACGAGACGAGAACTTGAAAAAGACCATTCTTGATGATGCACATCGTTCGAAGATGACCATTCATCCCGGCGGGGACAAGATGTACATGGACATGAGACGAGTTTACTTTTGGGCCGGTATGAAGAAGGATGTGGCCGAGTTTGTCGCTAGATGCTTAGTGTGCCAACAAGTAAAAGCAGAGCAAAAGAAGCCCGGTGGGTTGCTTCACCCATTGGAGGTCCCACAATGGAAGTAGGAGAGTTTCTCGATGGACTTTGTTGATGGGTTACCGAGATCGAGGAAGGGTAATACAGGGATTTGGGTCGTGGTAGACAGACTTACTAAGAGCGCCCATTTCATTCCCGTGAAGAGTAAGAGGACTGCTCCATGGTTAGCCTCCGTATACATTCGAGAGATAGTTCGTTTGCACGGTGTTCCTTTTGGCATAGTGAGCAACCACGATCCTATCTTTACTAGTGAGTTTTGGAAGAGCTTGCAAGAGGCAGTAGGGACTCAGTTATGTTTGAGCACCGCATATCATCCTCAAACGGACGACCAGACCGAGAGGGTGAATTGTATTCTAAAGGACCTTTTAAGGCTATGTGCTTTAGACTTCGGAGGTACATGGGAGGAGCATCTTCCTTTGGTGGATTTCGCGTATAATAATAGCTTTCAGTCTAGCATTGGCATGGCACCTTTCGAGGCTCTTTATGGAAGGCCTTGTCGTTCACCAACATGTTGGTGGGAATCTACGGATAAGATCTTACTTGGGCCCGATATGATTAGAAAGACTTCGGAAAAGATCGATTTGATTCGAAGGAGGATGAAGACAGCGCAAGATAGGCAGAAATCGTATGCAGACAAGAGGAGGACACATCTTGAATTTGATATTGGGGACATGATCTTTATCAAGGTGTCTCCATTACGGAATGTTGTTCGCTTTGGGTCTGTTGGGAAATTAGCACCAAGGTTCATAGGGCCATTTCCTATTAAGGAGAGGATTGGACAGATGGCGTATAGAGTGGAGTTGCCGGAGAGGCTTAGTGGTGTACACGACGTATTCCATGTATCACATTTGAGGAAGTGCTTGCATGAGACCGCGGAAGTGGTAGATCCGAGCTTGCTTAGAAAGGTGGAGATAGAGCATGATGCGACGATTCGACGAGCTCCTACATGCATTCTTGGGTTGAAGATTAAGAAGCTGAAAAATCAAGAGGTCAAGCTAGTCAAAGTGCAATGGGGAGATGAAAGCGACGCTACTTGGGAGACAGAAGAGAAGATGTGTTCATTGTACCCTTTTCTTTTCGAGGGTATGTCTTTTAATTTCTCCTTTATCGCTTAGCTTGTACTTGTTCTATCTTTAGTATGTCCTCTCGCTAGTATCTTTGACCTTTAGATAGGGTAGTCCTATGGTTGAAACCTGTTTTTGAGACATGTTATGTATGGTGGATGCATGTGGATGCAAGTGTTTGCTAGTGGTTGCTCGTGGATGCATATACACACACTTTAGGCACTAGATCGGCTCAGTCATTTTCATATTGCATATTGCATATAAAGGGATGTATTTAGTAAAATGAATGTACATTGGATGTGTGTATCATATGGATGTTGCATTTAAATGAATGGTTGTGCACACATGTAGTAATGATATGTATAGGGTTCTTTACATACATGATGGATACATGGCATTATCATTATTTGCATTAAGAAGGTCGACTGAATCAGTGGACCGCCTGATTTTGCATTAGTATACGAACATATACACACACTATGCATATGTACATGAAAAGCATTAGAATTTTTTTAAGGACAATGGTTGCTTGTGGTTGATGGTTGAGTAGATGGATGATTGGACGATAGGATACGTTCTTCTTGACTTAGAGATTTCGAGGACGAAATCCTTTAAGTAGGGGAGAATGTAACACCCTGAATTTTGAATGATCGAATTAACTAAATCTAATAACACTTAATTTTAAAAAGAGTAATGAAGGGAAACGGGTTGCACCATTGCGTTCATCTCAGAATTCTGCATGGAATAGAGTCCAAGTTTTCGAAAAAACGGAGTCCATACGAAGTAGATATGACCCTCGGAAGATAACAAGAAAATAAAATATATATGTGAGCAGGCCGACCAGGGAGGTCGACCTCCCAAGGGGGAGGTCGACCATGGTGTCGACCTGGGTACCCCAGGTCGACCTCCCCCTTTGGGAGGTCGAACCTGGTTCGGCCAGTTATACTGCATGGTGCGATTTTTGGGCCTGAGACGATTTTTGATGGTCCAGATCAGTTCTAGGGTTAATCTTAAGGCCTAAATAACTTCCTACACCTATAAATATGTCATCAACCTAACCCTAATTCATAAAATAATTTCTAAGACACCATTATGCTGTCAAACTCTCTCCTAAAACCCTATCCGTCGCCTCTAATCAAATCTCAAGTGTTCATACACAATTCAAATCAAAGTTTAGAGCTTCAAAAACAATTAAAGAAGATCAATCAACATCACCGCAACGTTTCTACGCCAATTTCAATTCGTTAATCCTTTTCTTAAGCCACAAAAGGTGAGTACAGTTATTTTCACAAATTTAATGGGATTAAAGTAACATGAAAAAGTTGTAAAAAGGATTCATATATGTTTGTAACGAAAATCTCACCAAGTCTTCACCTTTTTGATTCATGTCATCATATGCCTATGTTTCTATGTAAAGTTCATACCTTTTATCAGTTTATTCATGTTGATTCTATCATTATGCCTCTATGCCAGTTTATATGCCCCTTTATTTCATGATGTTGTGTTAATACCAATTTTCTGTGATTTGATTCTCCTCTATTCCTTTTATTTTTGGATCTAGGCTACCTTCGAGCCTATGTTAAAAATACGCGCTAATGCGAATACATGGGAACGATGCGGATATGTGAAATATGGAAAATTGGATATTATTGGATAACTGGATAATATGTGAAATTGGCATATTTGGGTATGAATTGCATGGAACTGATGAAATTGCCTATAATTGGAAATTTGTAATTAAGGCTAATTAATATGTAATTAGTATAATTAATGACAAGTTGAAATAGGCAAAAAGTGTAAACATGATTATATGTTGAATTGGAAACACATGACATGAAAATTGGGGTTTGGGTGAAATATGATTATTAATAAACCTTTGACACGAGGTTAGGCGCAATTGTTGTAAGACTGCCCGGAACCGCCCGACAAATCCAGCTGCCACAATTGGACGTCTAATGCGAGAGGTCAAAGGCATGAATTGTAAGCGTAACGATGGGTGATACGAGGTTAGACCCGGTTTGTGGCGCAAGACTGCCCAGAACCGCCTAGCAAATCCAGCGGCCATAAAGTGTTCGGTCTAATGTGGGAGGTCATGCACCGTTCGTCATAAGGAATGAATTAAGGAATACTAACCATAATAAGACATGGGTATGGTTAGAGGGTTAAGTGGGGTGACATGTAAATTATGACATGTAAATATGGGCTTAACCGGAATAAGATAGGACATGTAAGTTATGACATGTAAGTATGGACTTAACCGTAGCATGTGTAAGACATGGACATTTAAATTAAAATGGTTAAGTGGGAGAAAAAACTAGTGGGGACCAAGCATAGGTGGGAGGCTTGTGTCGGATGGGGACCCATTTCAACCAGTAACCCGTTTGAGTATCTAATTGGGCCCGGTACTAGGCCGGGGTTGGGGCATGCTTACTGGGCTTGAATATAAGAGGTCAAAACGTGAATAGCGGTGGCAACGCAAGTCCAACGGGTTCATGTGCGTGCATGGGTCCGGGCTGGTAGGTAAGACGTTGTTGCATCGTGTAGGTATAGCCATGCATTTCATGTTGGTATCGGGGTTGCCACTTTGGGGAGTGATACACACCACTGTGGGGCCAACACGGGTGCCTACGGGGTTTAGGGAGCCGATCGAATGGGTAAATTAAGGGTACCTTAGAGATGGTAGGAGCAAACCGACACCTACGATAGCAGCTAAGTACAAGTAACTACCAAGTTTATCATGTGGGTACAATTAGTGGGAAGGGATCAACCTCTAGTAAAAAGAGACTAGTAGATGTGCGGTGTAATTAAGTAATGTAGTGTAACTTAGCAAAAGTGCGGTGTAACAAAATACATGTTGGTTGAGTTGGATAGTCCTTTGGGTGCTAGTCTGAAGTTGATTTCGGTCTTCGGGGTTAGTACTTGGATGGTTGTTCGCCTAGCCAAGGTGTAGGATTGTCTTAGTACTTAGGAACAAAATCATCTTGCCCATCCCTTTTTATCTACCTTATCTTTGTTACAGCCATATCGTGATGCCTATTTATGTCTTGATCATTTACCTTACCTATTATTTGTTAAAATTACTGGGCTCGCCAGACTTTATGTCTGACCCGTTTGTTTCCACCTCTTTTCTTTCCTCCTCCCCCTCTCCCCAGGTTTGCAAGGAGGGAATACTACAGCTTAGTGTCGATTTCTTTTAGTTGCTTGAAAAGAGTAAATGTATCGCTTTGGACTCTCTCATCTTTATGGCTTTGCTTATGCTCAGTGGGGATTTATGCATTTATGTTATTTAAGTATTTGCTTCTTTATGTACTTTGAAGTTTTTGGAAAGGACTATTGATCCTGTTGTAATGGTTTTGGAAACTACTTATGTAAGCTTGTTTTGAGTTATGATGCTATGAAATAAGTTTTATCTTCCGCTGTGTTGTTTTATTTATTTATTCTGGTAATTTATCTGTTCTATACAACAATAACGCTTCATGGACATTGATGCATTTCCTTTGTGAGTGACATTAATGGACATGGGGTGATACATTATTTATATTTCTTGCTTATGAAAATTTTATTGAGATTTTTTTAAGTGTAAGGATTTTGAAATTTTTTGGCAGAGTCCCCTTTACAGAGTGTGATGACCCGGGTTTTTGTCGACTTTGGTTATCGCCATAAACTCAATGATGACTAACCAAACGTCAAAAAACACCGGTCATTAATGAAAGAAATTAGAGGGTGAGGAAAGATGAGATAGAAACTTAGAATAGAAGAAGAAGAACACAACATCAGAGTAACACGAACCTCACAGCGGAACGAATAACATATAATATATATAACATAACTTGAAATATACATCTGTACTTGAATATACATCATTATCAAAGTACAACACTTACAACACAGCGGAAATAACTATAGCTATATAATCCTGAAGCCTCCTGCTCCAAGCTCTTCCAGCATCTCTGTAAATCCTGACTACTTGACTGCCCGTACAAAATTGGGCACCCAAGAGTTTAGGGAAAACAACAAAATAAACTCCGGGTCAGTCATGGGACTGGTATGAGTAAAACAGTTTGAACAAGTAAACGATATCACGTAAGACCACGCCGTATAACGGAACGGGTTTTTCCCTTATGAGAATCCAAATTATCTTTATATCAAAAACCTTTTGATATTGTAATAATGTCTATCAACTACAATATAATAACCATCTAGCAGAAACGCTTTCATCTCACGTTCTACATATATAGTATACAATCAAAACCGCAAGCACGTATTGGGTAATGGATTTCCAACTATGACAAGGTATGGAACCACCTTTTGCTAGTGTACCTCTAGAAAGGAATACACTGGGTTCAACAAGAACATCTTGCAACCCGACCACACATGACCGACCACTCATTTCGCTTGAGTGTATCGAATGTATATCACCAACGGTTGGGATCAGCAACCGTTTACCGAATGGGACAGCATCAACAATAGATTTTTTAGAAGTAAATGAAATTCTAGATCAGGTGATTATACACCCTACTTCGGAGCGACCGACTTAGCCATGCTGCCTGCCCGATTTCTGTCATTTACCGGATGTGAGGCTAGAAGCTACGCTTTATCATCACACCAGATTCACTTTGAATGCCACATCATCAAATCCATCAAATCACCGATTGACTTCCTCAACAATACATTATGTGTTAGCTAAAAGAAGTTTCCTTCTCCGCTTCCACTCTTGGTACGGTTGGAGAAATCAATATACGTGATCGTCTGGAAATACTCTGTCAGGCATCCGTCCATACAAGTCATCCAGGAACAGGATGAACCGAAGGTACTATTCAGTACATCCATCTTAGACACTGTTATCTAAGACTTATACAATAGCCCTTGCACTTTACTCCGTCTTCAATTTTCTTTGGCATATATAATTCGCAACGCTTATGCCAATACAGAGTGGTTCTTTGGATAATAATCCAACTGGTCTCTCCATATTAACAACGTTAAAATGGTCAAAACTTCGATAGTCTGTGATTTAACCATCAAAGAAAAATACGTGTGCAAACAACGATATTATTTCCAGATGGAAATTATATCGATCAAACATCATTTAACATTTATCTCCTTAGTTCATTTTTTATCTCTTGTTTCCCTATATTCGACATTTCTTATTTTCTAAATTTAGAAAATATATGTTATTACCATTGGAAAACATTTCCATTTTCTAGTTTTCTATATCAGAAAACATTTCCAAAACTCCTTCATTGGACTTAGACAGATGTTTAAACAAACCATCGCGATGCCAACTCAAACCCTTACGCTTATTAACTAAATTCCTTTAACCTACCTTCACTATCGAACCTTAACCATTCCTTAGTTAAAAATGAAGTCAATCAAGTTGGGGTAATACTACCTCTCAGACCTTAACTGAACCACGTTTCTAACCTTGAAATAGACAAAGTTCAACTTTTAACTCTTTAACAAACTTCCTACGAACCCTCGGATTCTATTTACAAACCCCCTTCTTTTGCAAGTTTACGTGATTATAACAATGGTGTTATAATCTCCTGCATCCGAAATACATTATCCTTAATATGACATTTATTTCCTAACTCGAATAATATAACGACAACTAATTTATTTACTCCTATTCGATTTAACTCTATCGATTAACTTTGTTTGATTAACTCTGTTTAATTTACTCTAATCGATTAACTCGTTTCACTTAACTCCTTTCGAATAAACTATATTCGATAACCCCTTTAATTCTATTCGAATAAACTATATTCGATAACTCCTTTAATTCTATTTGAATAAACTATATTCGATAACTCCTTTAACTCTATTGGAATAAACTATATTCGATAACTCCTTTAATTTTATTTCGATTTACTCTAACTGATTAACTCTAACTGGTTTAACTCTAACTGGTTTAACTCTAACTGGTTAACTCTAATTGATTAACTCTAATTGGTTTAACACTAACTGGTTAACTCTAACTGGTTAACTCGTATTTGAATAACAAATATTCGATTAACTCTATTCAACTAACTCGACTCGACTAACCCTTTTCGAATAACTAATTCGATTTACTAACTTTTGAATACCATATTCGATTTAACTCCTTTCGAATACAATATTCGATTTAACTCCTTTCGAATACCATATTCGATTTAACTCCTTTATTCGCTTTATAAAGATTTCCCTTTTAACAACGTTTATTCATTTTTAAAGATTTACTTTTAGTAACGGTTCTCCACTTTAAAATGATTTCCTTCTTATAACAGTTTCCTTTTTATAACCTTTTTTCCTTTTTCAAAATATCTCCTATTTATAAATATTCCAATTTATAAATATTTCTTATTTATAAATATTCCATTTATAAATATTTTATTTTCAAATATCACTTTGAAAATATTCCCTTATCAACATTTCGGTATGTTATGGTATTCAACATATCAAATCACGATGATCAATATCGTTCAAACACATATAATTGACAACATATTATATATCACATCATATATTACAATATATGAATCACAATAAAATAAATGTTGAGGAATCCAGTTGGATTCCTCCAACCTGTCTCCCTCCAAACACAGATGTTATACAATATAAAATCAACATCACTTTCAGTTTCATATGATATATTTTGTTAAACAGAATCAATATAGAAATTCAACTAACTGACTAGCAGTTCAATCAAAAAGTCAACACACAGTCAATTAGCCAATATTTAACAGTTCTAAAAATACAACATGAAATATAACTGTTCAGAGTTAGTGAGATTTACTCACATTGGCAGTTCATCGTTAAAGAACGACAAACTATTTGTTTGACTTGAATCAAATAGTTTATTTCGCCATAAATTCATACGAGCCCCAATCCACTTCCAGTCAGTTCCGTGGTGTAGGTGTCGTCCGTACGATCCTGACGTGACGGACGATTCGTCATTCTGAGTTTCTATGCGTAAGATATTACATTTAGAAGTTTATACACTAATTAACATTAAAAATAAAACTTAATTATTTATTTTAATGGACCTCACCCCCTTAAACATAACCAGCCCGTCCTCTACCCAAAAGCCCAACCCGAAATATCTCTTCTTCCCCAAATCATCAGGTCGCGATTTCCATCAAACCAACACAGCCACTCTCGTGTTCTTCCATCCCACATTTCTCCTTCTTCACTTCGTATAAACCCAACCCGAAATCACCCTCTTCATCCCCTCAAAAATCTCGATCACTTCATGCCCTGAATGGCAAACTCGAGCCTCTGTCCCCATTTCTGTCGAACAACATCGAGCGTCACTTGTACAGGGACCCGCGTCATCCAATTCCACCGAAACTCCCCAAATCCTCCTACAACGTGCGCCTCTCAGCGGTGATCACCGTGTCAACCTTAGAACTTCCCCTCGAAACCTCCATCTTGTTGAATACCCAAACTTAGAACTACCGCTGTAAAACAACAGCGAACAAAATGTAGATCGAACTAAACAAAACCAGTATGGGATTTCCGAACACACCTTCTTGAATCCAAATATACATATCTTAAGATTTATAAGAATTAAATTGATTTTTAAGAAATTTTTAAACATCAAGTTTTGCTGAAAAGCTAAGAAAAAGATGCGGCGGAAATTTGTTGACTGTGGACTTAGGAATTATGTATAGAAATGTTTGAAGGGGGTATTTATAGAAGGTATAAATATCAAGATATTTATTTAGATATTTTTATTTATCTTTTTTTATATACGTTTTCGCCTTCTAAAAATTCGTGTGCTCACACACGATATCCAAAAATCATGAAAATTGACATGCAGCTACAGTTCGACATTACGGTCCCAACGAAACTTGTTTCGTCGAATTCCGACTCCGTTTGCTCATATAGCGTATTTTTAACCGTCAAAATACTGACTGTTTTTCACTCTAAAAATCCGTACGATCACACAGTGACTCTAAAAATCACGAAACTGGAAATTTAACAACTATTTGACATTGTAGATCCAACAAAATTAGTTTCGTCGAATTCCAACTTTGTTTGCAAAAGTGGCTATTTTTAAAGCTCTGGATGACCCATTTAAATATATAAATATATTTAAATATAATTAAATTAAATATAAATAAATTTATATTATTGTATATATTCATAGTGGAATACCATACAACTCTAGAATATTCCTCTATATTTTTCTAACTCGATATTTCGAATCTGGGTCAACCTGATATTCGAAATATATTGAAATTCCTTTTTAAAATATAAATAATTCCTTTATAAATTATAAAGGAATTCCACAGCGACTTTTATAAAATTTGATTTGGACATAAATCGAAATCTACATGACGAAATCCTGATTTTTCTCTTTCACTAGAAAGATATACTCCACCAGCTCCACACGTTTCTTGTTTCACAGAAATCCAGCTTAAAACGAATCCTGTACATTCAATTGAAGTTCTAATCGCCAAATTATGAACTGCAGCTCCATTTCAAGCTCGATTTTAATTATAATATAATTATACGTTCAAACTGTCGTTTATATAATATATTCGTTATTCAAATTCAATTCCAAGCTGAATTAAATATCACAGATGATCCAGTTCACACCATATCGCCATTTCAGCTAATCCTGATTATTTCAGAATTAAATATATTATTTAATTTATTATTTTAATTAAATATTCGCCATTATTTAATTCCACGACCATTTAATTCACTATATCACTATTTATATAATTAAATAAATTAATTATAATACCTCTGCCAATGCGGGTCATTACTCTCTTTCCCACTTAAAATAATTTCGTCCTCGAAATTGCTAAAAGGTAGAGGATGACCCTATCGACTGGTTAGAACATATTTGTTCACTTCTTAACTTCAGTTTCAACTGAACCAAATTAATTTTAATTAAATTATTAATTAATTCTTATCAACGAAAATTTTCAAAAATCCTGAAAATTTTCTAACACCTTAACTTTTTGAAAAATTTCGCCAGCACCTCCTTTGTACTGGTTAATATGTCAAACCACCACTCGCCTCTCTGGGCCATATCCAACTCAAAAGAAAATCAAACAGCCAAGTGGCTTGCCAATTCGGCTCATAAATCTTATATCCAATAGAAATATAAACTTGTACCTTTTGTCGTCATATCATTATATCCTTTCCACCTGTTATCAACACAGCGGATACAAGGGTCATCCCAATCAAATTCCAATCTGCTTTTATCCACAAATCCAACCATTCGCTTATATCCAAGCCAAATATTATTTCAAACTCGAGTTTCATCTCGATTCCGAACTCTTAACTTGATTATCCCATTACACTTCAAATTTGAATCTCACAATCCAATTTGTCTTGATATCATTCTAATTCAATCTCAGTTACCACTTTACTGGCTTTACTTTAATTCAAATTTGCTTTCACAAATTTCTGTTAAATTTGTTTTTAATTCAAACAGTCTTTCCCTGGGAGTTTTTAAACAGATTACTCTTTTCAAAAATCAAATTTTCCTTTTGAACATGTCACTGAGCCCTTAATTAATATTCCATTAGTTAAATCACTTCTCTATTTCTTTATCAATATTTGTTAACCAAATATTTTCAATAACCATATTGGCCTTTTATGTTATTTGGAAAACATTTCCGAATGTCGCCTTCCTTTATTTTCTAAACTTTAGAAAATATATGCTATTTATAATTGGAAAATATTCCAATTACTTATCTCTTTTCCGATCTCGTTTATTTCTATACTTAGGAAATATCCTTTACTATATTTCCAAGCTTACACTTATTTGGGTTAAAACGGATATTGTGTAAAACATCGTTACGACAACCCAAATACTATATTCAACTAACTCTTATTCAACATTGATCTTCGAGCCTGAAATCTTACTATTTTTTGTTAATAATGAAATCAATCAAGTTGGGGTATAACTACCTCTCAGACCTTGACTGAATAACATTTATAACTTCAAAACAGATATGACTACTTACTCGAATAATCAATACCATACAACTACTTATTCACCTTTAAACATGTATACGCTTCCTCTTTCTATTCTTACTAGATTTAATTCTTAGTCTTCCTTTTTGATTTTACTATTCTATTTCTAAGTTCGTTTCCTTATGGACTTCTATATATATATCGATAGTTGATTTCTAACTATTAAATTATCTTAAAAATATTCTAACTCCTTAAATTCCCGGAAAAAATCGCCATAACTTCCTTTGTACCAGGAGCATCGGATATTTCAAATAGCCTCCCATGGCCCTCACCAATCCAAAAGAAAAAGAAAAAGCCAAGCGGCTAGCCGATACGGCGCATAAAATCTCATATACGAATTAAATACATACCTTTTCGTCGAGTATTCTATTTATATACCTTCATACCTTATCCATACCTATCTCATGTATATTTATACCTGCCCAATCTATTTTAACTATACCTGATCGTTTTAACTCAATTCGTTAATTAATTTGTTAATTAACTCTTTAGTTTATTTCACTTTTATATTTGAACATGACATGTTCAAATATATTTTAACTTGCTTATTAACTAATTTGAATACAAATTTCAAATTTAAGTTCTATATTCGATTTCGAATATCCATTTACAAATCCAATTCACCTTTCAAAGTTCAACTTCAAATTTCAAATCTCGATTAACTAATTCCTCTTCGACTTAGTTAATTCTATTCAATTTCTATTCAAATTTTATATCACTTCTATTATTCAAATCTATATGTCAAATTCTATTATTCAAATTATGTATATCAAATTCTATTCAAATTCTATATTAATATTCCATTTGAATTTCTATATTCAAATTCCATTTCACTTTCAATATTCAAATCCTATATTTGAATTCCTTTATATTTTCTATATTCAAATCCTATATTTGAATTCCATTTGAATTTCTATATTCAAACTCTATTTCAATTCCATTGAATTTCATATATTCAAACTCCCTTTGAATTTCTATATTCAAACTCTGTTTCAATTCCATTGAATTTCATATATTCAAACTCCCTTTGAATTTCTATATTCAAACTCTATTTCAATTCCATTGAATTTCATATATTCAAACTCCCTTTGAATTTCTATATTCTATTTCTATTTCAATTCCCTTTTTGAAATTCAACATAACTTGTCTTTCCCAAAACAAATTCAAAACAGTATCTCTGGTAGTAATTCGTCACTTACAACTCGAAAATGAATACTGATGATGTAGCTGTCATCATCAGAATCTATTTTCCAGCGATCGAAGTGAGTTCAATACTATAAAACCATTTCTATACATTTTCACTTTGAAATTCATTTCAAAATATAATTCGCACTACTTGTAAAACAATTTAAAATCTCCCAGGATCTTAAATTTTCCTTATTCTTAATCCAAATCCATTTACAAACACTTATCAAATTTTCCAGAATTTTAATTCAATTTCTGGCTTAAATTTCAGATTTAACTCATCTGATTTCACGTATTTCACTTATATGAATTCTGATTGGTTATTTACATAACCATTTAATTTATAATCTTACTCGATTATAATAACAACCAATATATCCAATATATATTCATTCCAATATAAATCCTTAATATCAAAATATAACTTGGGTAAAAAAAATTCATTTACCCTCTTTTTAAAACATACCATGACGATTCATCGTATTCAAGTGTTTACCAACTCCTACCGATACAATGTATCAAACTGATCGACCAGAATTCATAAACTACTCAACCAATAAATCTCCACAATATAAAACAATTTTTATATCAAATAACAAATACGTTCACTCGTATATATACACTCAAACTCAATCTAGGGTATTACTAACCATATCTCTACCGAGTCATGCCACAGATCCAAGGTAATTACTTAACTTAAGCTCTGATACCAACTGTAATGACCCGGGTTTTTGTCGACTTTGGTTATCGCCATAAACTCAATGATGACTAACCAAACGTCGAAAAATACCGGTCATTAATGAAAGAAATTAGAGGGTGAGGAAAGATGAGATAGAAACTTAGAATAGAAGTAGAAGAAGAACACAACATCAGAGTAACACGAACCTCATAGCGAAACGAATAACATATAATATATATAACATAACTTGAAATATACATCTGTACTTGAATATACATCATTATCAAAGTACAACACTTACAACATAGCGAAAATAACTATAGCTATATAATCCTGAAGCCTCCTGCTCCAAGCTCTTCCAGCATCTCTGTAAATCCTGACTACTTGACTGCTCGTACAAAATTGGGCACCCAAGAGTTTAGGGAAAACAACAAAATAAACTCCAGGTCAGTCATGGGACTGGTATGAGTAAAACAGTTAAAAATAGTTTGAACAAGTAAACGATATCTCATAAGACAACGCCGTATAATGAAACGATTTTTTTCCCTTATGAGAATCCAAATAATCTTTATATCAAAAACCTTTTGATATTATAATAATGTCTATCAACCACAATATAATAACCATCTAGCAGAAACGCTTTCATCTCACGTTCTACATATATAGTATACAATCAAAACCGCAAGCACGTATTGGGTAATGGATTTCCAACTATGACAAGGTATGGAACCACCTTTCGCTAGTGTACCTCTAGAAAGGAATACACTGGGTTCAACAAGAACATCTTGCAACCCGGCCACACATGACCGACCACTCATTTCGCTTGAGTGTATCGAATGTATATCACCAACGGTTGGGATCAGCAACTGTTTCCCGAATGGGACAACATCAACAATAGATTTTTTAGAAGTAAATGAAACTCTAGATCAGGTGATTATACACCCTACTTCGGAGCGACCGACTTAGCCATGTTGCCCGCCCGATTTTTGTCATTTACCGGATGTGAGGCTAGAAGCTACGCTTTATCATCACACCAGATTCACTTTGAATGCCACATCATCAAATCCATCAAATCACCGATTGACGTCCTCAACAATATATTATGTGTTAGCTAAAAGAAGTTTCCTTCTCCGCTTCCACTCTTGGTACGGTTGGAGAAATCAATATACGTGATCGTCTGGAAATACTCTGTCAGACATCCGTCCATACAAGTCATCCAGGAACAGGATGAACCGAAGGTACTATTCAATACATCCATCTTAGACACTGTTATCTAAGACTTATACAATAGCCCTTGCACTTTACTCCGTCTTCAATTTTCTTTGGCATATATAATTCTCAACGCTTATGCTAATACAGAGTGGTTCTTTGGATAATAATCCAACCGGTCTCTCCATATTAACAACGTTAAAATGGTCAAAACTTCGATAGTCTGTGATTTAACCATCAAAGAAAAATACGTGTGCAAACAACGATATTATTTCCAGATGGAAATTATATCGATCAAACATCATTTAACATTTATCTCCTTAATTCATTTTTCATCTCCTGTTTCCCTATATTCAACATTTCTTATTTTATAAATTTAGAAAATATATGTTATTACCATTGGAAAACATTTCCATTTTCTTGTTTTCTATATCAGAAAACATTTCTGGTTCTTATTTGGAAAACATTTCCAAAACTCCTTCATTGGACTTAGACAGATGTTTAAACAAACCATCGCGATGCCAACTCAAACCCTTACGCTTATTAACTAAATTCCTTTAACCCACCTTCACTATCGAACCTTAACCATTCCTTAGTTAAAAATGAAGTCAATCAAGTTGGGGTAATACTACCTCTCAGACCTTAACTAAACCACGTTTCTAACCTTGAAATAGACAATGTTCACCTTTTAACTCTTTACAAACATCCTACGAACCCTCGGATTCTATTTACAAACCCCCTTCTTTTGCAAGTTTACGTGATTATAACAATGGTGTTATAATCTCCTGCATCCGAAATACATTATCCTTAACATGACTTTTATTTCCTAACTCGAATAATATAACGACAACTAATTTATTTACTCCTATTCGATTTAACTCTATCGATTAACTCTGTTTGATTAACTCTGTTTAATTTACTGTAATCGATTAACTCGTTTCACTTAACTCCTTTCGAATAAACTATATTCGATAACCCCTTTAATTCTATTTGAATAAACTATATTCGATAACTCCTTTAATTCAATTCGAATAAACTATATTCGATAACTCCTTTAACTCTATTGGAATAAACTATATTCGATAACTCCTTTAATTTTATTTCGATTTACTCTAACTGATTAACTCTAACTGGTTTAACTCTAACTGGTTAACTCTAATTGATTAACTCTAACTGGTTTAAGTCTAACTGGTTAACTCTAATTGATTAACTCGTATTCGAATAACAAATATTCGATTAACTCTATTCAACTAACTCGACTCGACTAACCCCTTTCGAATAACTAATTCGATTTACTAACTTTCGAATACCATATTCGATTTAACTCCTTTCGAATACCATATTCGATTTAACTCCTTTCGATTACCATATTCGATTTAACTCCTTTATTCGCTTTATAAAGATTTCCCTTTTAACAACGTTTATTCATTTTTAAAGATTTACTTTTAGTAACGGTTCTCCACTTTAAAATGATTTCCTTCTTATAACAGTTTCCTTTTTATAACGTTTTCCCTTTTTCTAAATATCTCCTATTTATAAATATTCCAATTTATAAATATTTCTTATTTATAAATATTCCATTTATAAATATTTTATTTTCAAATATCACTTTGAAAATATTCCCTTATCAACATTTCGGTATGTTATGGTATTCAACATATCAAATCACGATGATTAATATCGTTCAAACGCATATAATTGACAACAGATTATATATCACATCATATATTTCAATATACGAATCACAGTAAAATAAATGTTGAGGAATCCAGTTGGATTTCTCCAACCTGTCTCCCTGCATACACAGATGTTATACAATATAAAATCAACATCACTTTCAGTTCCATATGATATATTCTGTTAAACAGAATCAATATAGAAATTCAACTAACTGATTAGCAGTTCAATCAAACAGTCAACACACAGTCAATCAGCCAATATTTAACAGTTCTAAAAATACAACATTGAATATAACTGTTCAGAGTTAGTGAGATTTACTCACATTGGCAGTTCATCGTTAAAGAACGATAAACTGTTTGTTTGACTTGAATCAAACAGTTTATTTTGCCATAAATTCATACGAACCCCAATCCACTTCCAGTCAGTTCCGTGGTGTATGTGTCGTCTGTACGTTCCTGACGTTACTGACGGTTCGTCATTCTGAGTTTCTATGCGTAAAATATTACATTTAGAAGTTTATGCACAAATTAACATTAAAAATAAAACTTAATTATTTATTTTAATGGACCTCACCCCCTTAAACATAACCAGCCCGTCCTCTACCCAAAAGCCCAACCCGAAATATCTCTTCTTCCCCAAATCATTAGGTCGCGATTTCCATCAAATCAACACAGCCACTCTCGTGTTCTTCCATCCCACATTTCTCCTTCTTCACTTCGTATAAACCCAACCCGAAATCACCCTCTTCATCCCCTCAAAAATCTCGATCACTTCATGCCTTGAATGGAAAACTCGAGCCTCTGTCCCCATTTCTGTCGAACAACATCGAGCGTCACTTGTACAAGGACCCGCATCATCCAAGTCCACCGAAACTCCCCAAATCCTCCTACAGCGTGCTCCTCTCAGCGGTGATCACCGTGCCAACCTCAGAACATCCCCTCGAAACCTCCATCTTGTCGAATACCCAAACCTAGAACTACCGCTGTAAAACAACAGCGAACAAAATGTAGTTCGAACTAAACAAAACCAGTATGGGATTGCCGAGCACACCTTCTTGAAACCAAATATACATATCTTAAGATTTATAAGAATTAACTTGATTTTTAAGGAATTTTTAAACATCAAGTTTTGCTGAAAAGCTAAGAAAAAGATGCGGCGGAAATTTGTTGACTGTGGACATAGGAATTAGGTTTATAAATGTTTGAAGGGGGTATTTATAGAAGGTATAAATATCTAGATATTTATTTAGATATTTTTATTTATCTTTTTTTATATACGTTTTCGCCTTCTAAAAATTCCTGTGCTCACACACGATATCCAAAAATCATGAAAATTGACAAGAAGCTACAGTTCGACATTACGGTCCCAACGAAATTGGTTTCGTCGAATTCTGACTTCGTTTGCTCACACAGCGTATTTTTAACCGTCAAAATACTAACTGTTTTTTACTCTAAAAATCCGTACGATCACACAGTGACTCTAAAAATCACGAAACTGGAAATTTAGTAACTATTTGACATTGCGGATCCAACTAAATTAGTTTTGTCGAATTCCGACTTCGTTTGCAAAAGTGGCTATTTTTAAAGCTCTGGATGACCCATTTAAATATATAAATATATTTAAATATAATTAAATTAAATATAAATAAATTTATATTATCGTATATTTTCACAGTGGAATACCATACAGCTCTAGAGTATTCCTTTATATTTTTCTAACTCGATATTTCGAATCTGGGTCAACCCGATATTCGAAATATATTGAAATTCCTTTTTAAAATATAAATAATTCCTTTATAAATTATAAAGGAATTCCACAGCGACTTTTCTAAAATTTGATTTGGACATAAATCGAAATCTACACGACGAAATCCCGATTTTTCTCTTCCACTAGAAAGATATACTCCACCAGCTCCACACGTTTCTTGTTTCACAGAAATCCGGCTTAAAACGAATCCTGTACATTCAGTTGAAGTTCAAATCGCCAAATTACGAACTACAGCGCCATTTCAAGCTCGATTTTAATTATAACATAATTATACGTTCAAACTGTCATTTATATAATATATTCGTTATTCAAATTCAATTCCAAGCTAAATTAAATATCACAGATGATCCAGTTCACACCATATCGCCATTTCAGCTAATCCTGATTATTTCAGAATTAAATATATTATTTAATTTATTATTTTAATTAAATATTCACCATTATTTAATTCCACGACCATTTAATTCACTATATCACTATTTATATAATTAAATAAATTAATTATAATACCTCTGCCAATGCGGGTCATTACACGGAGAGTCCTTTCAATTTCACAATTGTAATATACATAACATCCATCGATCCACACGGTCAGAAACACAATGTTTATCAAAATTTCTAATATTACAATATTTAATCCAAAGACGGACCTTATTTTTAGCATTCTAAGCAATTTTAGCAAGCAAAAGCAACCTACCATCAAAAATCCAATTTGTAGCGGCTCCATTTACCTATCATGACTCAAATAAAATTGCATGATCTTACTTACACAAATACATGCCACAACAATACCAACTATGTGTACATGTTTTATGAGAGCTAGGGTAGATTACATTTTCAAAAGCGTAGGCTGGTTTCACCTAAAATCTTAAAACATAGTTAAGGTTTCTTTGACATTAGATAATAACAGAAACGCTTAAATACTTGATAGAGACACAGACACAAGCCTTCTAATTTATACATATACCTTAACGCAGCTATGTTACTAGTAGATGAACAAGTCAAAATAGGCTATGTACAATAAGAATACGTACAAACTTTAAACACGCACAACCATCATATACTTATATACTTGAATAATAGGCATTGATTAGTAAAATAATTAAAAGCAACACTGAGATAAACAAAACATACAGGGAATATAAAATGAAGCTTGAATGCTTTCATAGACAATGAAATTCCCTTATATCCATGCGTCAGTAAAAGGCTGAAATCCAACTAACTGGCACAACATAATTAAAGTGAAATACTTTATTGTTTTTTTTATATCTTGCTGTAAGAAATTGTATACATCTCATTATATAGTCTATATAACAAAAAAGGAATTACCGATTTCATAATGATAAAATTGCAATCAGTAAATATTGTTCCATATTATAAATTATGTTAGATATGGTATTATTTCTTTAATAGGATAAGATTGCAATCATAATAAATAATTCCATATAACAAATTGTCATTTAAGGAATAGTTGATTTGATAAGGATAAAATTGAAATTAGAAGGTATATTCTATTAAATTCTCTATTAACGATCAACCTTGATAAATGGTTGAAATTATATCCTTATAGGATTTTTGCCCCTCTCTCTTCTTATAAATATAACCCTATATTCCTTGTTAGGGTTATCGAAAAGACATTAAAAACTAAAGTATGACTAAGGGAGAGAAGGCAAATTCCAAATCTACAAAGTCCAGATCTATAACTCACAAAATCTATCTCTTTTAACTTCTTCTCATAATGTCTACAGGTGTGTATTTATTTATTAAGTTATAGAATTATGAAAAATCCTTTATGTTTGCATGTAGTATCAGAGCAAGGTTGTAGATCATATTCTTAGTTCGAATCCAGTATAATCATGTTGATATTATGTTTTCTGTAATTAATTTGCTTGATTCTTGTATAATGTAATGTATTGATTATGTTTATTCAAATTACATGTCAATATTATTGTTTTCTCTTACCTGCTTTACCAATTTATTATGATTAGATGCAATAATTATTTTTGGATCTATTTTTCATTATTTTCTGAAAATCAGGGTTCTTTCACAATTAGGCCAAAGCAGACCATTTTTGTTAGAATTGAATGAAATTTTCATAATTTTTTGGAAACGGTTGAATGTTATTTTCGTAATTGATTGAAATTGGTTGAATGAAATTTTGAGACTGATCTACATATTCATTGCTCTGCCATGAATTTTCAGTTGTTTCCATTGGCCTTTTTCAATCGTTTAGATCCTCAAAATTGTTTTTTCTACTTTTTCAGCAAAAACTGTAATGATGATTCATGATGATTGAAAATTCGTATGATGTTTTTGCGAATTTTTGCGATTTTATTTATTATGATCCTGGTGACATGTATAACCTAATGAAGTCAATATCCATATTATATTGGTCTGATAATCACCACAGTTATAACAATTCAATACATGTATATTGTATCTCACTATAATTAATACGTTCAGTAGTACAATATTCATATTATACTGTTTTGATAATCACTACAGCGATAACAACTCAGTACATGTATATTGTATTTCATTATCGCATGACATTCATATTGTTTGTAATCTGCCACAGCAGATTCAAAGTACGTCTTGAATGCTAGACTAAGTAATCTTATTGTTGGTTAAATTCTTAGCATAATATTTTACCCACAGGTAGACTATGCATCATAAGTAAAAATAACCATTAAATAAATGACTTAATTATGTGATTGAGCATGTATAGGATATCCATAGATACCGTACTTATTTAATTGTAGGGAATAAGTTGCTAGTTTATGTTTAAATCTTAGTCATGAATGTTATATTTTATGACCCAAAGTTTAACTATTTTGAGATTGTTCCAATATTGTAGTTCCTCAAACTACCCAACTCAATTCCTTTGTCAACTCGGTTCCTTAACTGAATGGAAATAATTATAATTAGTGGAAAGAACATGTTGAGTTCTACTTGGGTGTACTAGAAATAGACTTGGGTTTAATTATGGATAAATCGGCTAATCTTACTGCTGCATCCACAGAGGATGAAAAAGGTGCCAATAATGCATGGATTAAAGCCAATAAAGTATGTTTGAAATTCCTATGTCTAACCACTGCATCCAATATTAAGTCTTCCATTCATGAAAGTGAAACCTTAACCGCTAAGGAATACTTACAGATAATCACTGGACACTTTAAGCCTGGCGATAAAGCTGTTGCTGGGAAACTCATGGATGAACTAACCACTTATCGGTATGATGGTACCATGACTATGCAGCAACATGTACTCGACATGGCTAACTTGGCTTCAAAGTTGGGTAAATTGGGAATGAAAGTTGAGAATTCATTCCTAGTCCAATTTATTCTCCACTCCTTACCTCCACAATATGACCCTTGTTAAATTCATTATAACAAGATTATGGAAACATGGAATGGCAATCAATTAACTAATAAGTTGGTTCAAGAAGACGATAAAATTATGCAACAAAATAGCCATGTTGCTAACGCTAATTACATGCATGGGAATGGGAATGGGAAAACAGGTTCGGAAAGATAAATTGGAAGGATAGTAAGAATCCTTCCTCCAATCAGAATAGTTCTTCTAGCCACTCCACTCAACCTGCACCAAAGAAGGCTAAGGAGAATGATAATTGCCACTTTCGCAAAAAGAGTGGACACATTCAGATGGATTGTGTTAAGCACAGAGAATGGTTCGAAAAGAAGGGTAAGCCTCTGGATTTTATATGTTTTGAGTCAAATTATGTAGAAGCACCTTCTAACACTTGGTGGATTTACTCTATATCTAATATTCATGTTTAAACTTGACGTAGGGATACCTTACAACCCGGAACATAAGTCCAAGTGAAGCCTACCTTTACATGGGAAATAGGATGAAAGCACCAGTATAAGCCACTAGGAATATTCGTTTAGCATTAAGTACCAGTTTTCATTTAAATTTAGAGAACACTCTTTATGTTTTTAAAGTTTCTCGCAATTTGATTTCCTTGTCTAAACTTGATCTTAATGGTTTTTCTTCATATACTGGTGATGGATATTTTAAATTGTTTAAAAACAATGAATTGGTAGGTTCTAGAATATTAGTTAATAGTTTATGTCAAATTACTCTTGATAATTCATTTTCTGAATAGCTTAATATGACCTTGCATCCTAAAATGGGTTTGAAATGTAGTAGGTTAAGTGTGAGTCCTTAATTCCTGTGGCATAAAAGACTCTGTCATATATCCAGAGAAAGAGTTAACACATTAGTGAAAGAATGAATTTTCTAATTCTTGATTTTACATATTTTGAGGTTTGTAAAGATTGCATTTAGGGTAAGAAAACTAAGCATACTGTAACACCCCGTGAATTCGATAACATTAAGCTTAAAAAATTAAAGTATAATTAATTATAAATGATGAAACCAAGGGAAATGGGTTACGCCATTGCGTTCGTCTCAAAATTCTGCTTGAGATAGAGTCCAAGTTTGCTTAAAACGGATATCGTATGAAGAAGATACGAACGAACGAAGTTGGGCAGAAAAACCAGAAAACAGGTCAGAATGCACTGGTGCACTTGGGAAGTGCGCCAGAACAAAGTTGAACTAGCGCACTTGGGAAGTGCGCCAGTACATTTTTTAGCCTGGCGCACCTACCAAGTGTGCCCAGGTCAGAATGACCTGCTGGTCAGGTCCTGGCTGGCCTGATCATGGTCTGGTCGAATTCTGAGGCTTGGCTGAGTCACTAGGGCTTACATGTCACTTTCTGATTGGCTTCTCTTGAGATGGATGGTCTGGATTCACTCTAGCTTCATCGACGGCTCTAATTAGATTGAAATTCTATAAATACAACTCAAGTCTAACCCTAAATTCACACAAATAATAGAATACAAAAGCCGTCATGCTGCTGGAAAGGAACTAGGAATGGCCGCCAATTAGAAAGCCTAGAGACAAGCCAACACTAAAGCTTAGAGACGAATCAAATTAAGAAGAAGATAAAAGTTTAATCAAAATTAATCAACGCAACGTTAGTCTACCTAAAGGAGCGCATCTCAGTTTCAGAATTCAGAATCCAGAATTCAAGATTCTGCATTCGTTGTAAGTATAGTGACCTTTCAGAATATGAATAAAAACTGTGATGTGATTCGATGTAAATGAAAATAGAATTGTGTTGTTATATTGCATAAATTCTATGTATGGTAATGATTCTGTCATGACATGTGTATTGATATTTGTGGCCTTAATTGATTGATGAAAACCTATTGGATATTTGTATATAAAAGTAATAGCAATAGCAAGTTGTGGCAAAATCTAGAAATTTGATCCCTTTTTGTACATGTAGATGGCATGGATTATATATATAATCCCTTAGTCTAAGTTAGAATTTATGTAAACATGTTATAGACCTTTTATGCCTACATGACCCAAAACTTATGATATCATTCTTATGTTTATTTGCAAGTATGATTGGATCTATGTTTATTTGCAAGTATCGTTTGGGTTTCATAAACTATGCAAGTTCATGTTTGTTTGCAAGTACAATTGGATCTATGTTAAGTATCATTTGGGTTTCATAAACTATACAAGTTCATGTTGAAATAGGCTATGTGATTAAATGTTGTAATTGGACCTTTTGGTGAATATACATCATGCTAGTTTCGTGTTTGACATTATGCCAAGTTCAACATGTTTAAACACAAGTTTGTATAAATCAAAACTATGCCATTTCATATGTCACCTACTTAGTTATCATTTGATTTGAATGCAAGATCACATGACCCATCATTTATGTTAGTATCGTTAAATTGCAAGTTCATGCGCCACACACCCTTATATGCTGTAAAATATTACATGTTATGGATTTTCCCCTTTTTCTCACGTTTAATAAAGTTGGGCTGAAATTGTGTCGAGCCCAACATTTGTTATAATGTTGCGAACGTTACAAACGGGGGTAATAACGTTGGGTGTAAAACATGAAAAATATATGTTGGCATGTTTGGCACATGCCAACGACAATGACATTTAAAGCGGTATGAATTGTTGTGCCCAAAAATAAAAGATATGACATTTACATATATAATTAAGAAGTAATAAAATATGTAAATTTAGAAAACACGATATGCTTAACCCGAGGTTCGATTGAGTTGTGATGTAAACCTGCCCGGACCCGCCCGGCTGTCCAGTAGTCACAACAATACCTATCCAATGTGGGTGGTTAAGCATTGAGCCTAATAAGGACCCGAGGTTAGACTGAGCTACGGTGTAAACCTACCCGGAACTAACCGGCACATCCAGTAACCGTTGCAATACCTGTCTAATGTGAGTGGTCTGGTGCTCCTAAATGGCTAAGGACAGATGGTAGGGTTAAGTCAACTATAACACTTAACCAAATTCAACATGTTAACAAGAATTGATGGGTGGGGTTAGGTAAATACAGACACTTAACCACTGAACATGTTTGACTAGGAAATCCTGGTAACGAGGGACCCGTTTCAGCAGTAACCCAAGTTAGGTATCAACGGTACCCTGAAACTAGGCAGGGTGGGGCACGATTACTGGGCTGATTGTAAGCGATCAAACGACGGCGGTGGTTGCACAGTGCAGGTCTAATGGGTTGCGGGCGTGTACATACTCCGGAGCAGACAACCAGAGCACTGGGGACACCAGTAGTATAACCTATGCCTTCTAGAATTTGTGTCGGGGCCGCCACCATGGGTCTTGATACACCCCATGGTGGGACCAGCATAGGTATCTACAATTTTTGGGGGCCGTATGACACATGTTAACGCGAGTAGGAGCCGATCTTTAAATAAGAATGGGGATCACTTCACCCTCACCATGGGGTGCCAGTCAGAATAAACTCAAGTAGATGCAGAGATATAGTATGGGTGCGATAGTACATTCGTCACTTTCCTAGCTTGTGACACCATCTTATTTTCAATATATATCTATCATGCCCTTTTCTTATTCACATACTGAAGAGTTACTAGATTTACTCAGGCTTTATGTCTGACCCTATTTTCTTTCGTCTTCTTTTCTTTCGTTTCCCCCCTAGGTCCACAGGGAGGAAACTACTCAGCTCAGTCAGGCTCTGTACAAGCTCCAAGAACGTAGATGTATGATTTGGATCTCTTTTGCTCGGATAATGGCTTTGGATATCACTTTAGGGATTTTTGTCACTTTATTTATGCTTTATGCTTCTTTAATAATCAAGACAGTTATGAGGTTGTAATGATGGAAGTATTTTGAGACAATTATGGAATGTTATGTTTTGAACACGTATTAATGAAATAAAAAGTCTATTTGGATTCCGCTGTTTAAAATATGTGTATTTATATCTGTCTTGAGTTTATCTGTGGCTTTTACTTATAAACCTCCACCAAAATTAAGTCATTCCCTTTGTGAGTGACCTTAACGGAGGTGGGGTGTTTCACTTGGTATCAGAGCATAGGTTTACCAGATAACATAAAAGTTTTTGAAATTGTTTTCAAAAAGAAAATTTAAAGAAGCATTTTTCAAGAAAAAGTGTTATATTTATAAAAAGACAAAATCCCCCAAAGCCATGTGCCCTATCTATCCCTCTCTATCCTTCGTTTTGAATCTTTCCTTTCTGTTTCAGCATGTTTGGGGACCCTACTTCTCAGCTACATATGCTTTTACTCCTCCTCCTCCTCCTCCTCCTCCTCTACGTGAACCAGTAAACGGGAGAATCGCCGAACAAGAAGACGGATACTAGTCAAGGAGGAAAGGACCACAACAATAATAACAAGACACGTAGGAAAAGGAGTTGTTATTTCTGTGGCATTGTTGGACATGTGGTGAATGACTGCAGAAAGAAGAAGAGGAAGATTAGTGCTACTTGCTTCTATTGCGGTGAGGCTGGACACATGGCTAAGGACTGCCCTAAGAAGCAAGGGCAAGGCCCGCAAGCAGGACCTTCTGGGGGTACCTCTTTAACCTCTTCTCCTAGATGCTTTGTTTTATCCTACTTATCTTCTCAATCCTATCTTGAGAACTTTAGGTAGTAATATTTCTGTAGAAAGTGTAGTTTATCTTTATGATCATCCAGTTCGTACACTTTTTGACTCTGGCGCATCACACTCTTTTATTTCATCTGCCTTAGTAGAATCTCTGCATCTAGACACTAGTATGGTAGAAGATCCCTTAGTAGTTTCAAATCCAATTAGGGGCTCCGCTTACTTGTCAATGGTTTATTTGGGTTTGAAAATCTCTATTCTCAGCGTTGAGTTTAGCTGTAACGCCTTTGTCTTGGGCTTCTCGGGATATGGTTTGATCATAGGCATGGACTGGTTATCTAGAAATAGTGCCATTCTTGATTATGAGAAAAGAGTAGTTAGACTCTTGATTCTGCTTGGAAACACTCTAGAAATTTATTGTAATCCTTTGAATGCTGTTATGCTTAGTTATCTAGAGTCACTTGATGCTTCTGATGAGAATTTGCAATCAGTTAGAGTAGTCCGGGAATATCCAGATGTCTTTGAGGAGGTGAAAGGCTTACCTCCGAGGCGGGAAATAGACTTCCGCATATATCTTGTGGATAACGCAAAGCCTGTAGCTTTACCTGTCAGACACATGGCGCCAAGGGAGAGAAAGGGGCTCATTAAGCAGGTTAAAGAACTTCTCGAAAAAGGGTTCATTAGACAGAGCATTTCGGAATGGGGTGCTCCAGTGGTGTTCGCAACCAAAGCAGATGGTTCGCTTCGCCTTTGCGTCAACTATAGGGAGTTAAATAAATTGACCAAGAAAAATAGGCACCCTCTTCCCCGAATCGACGATTTGTTTGATCAGCTTGTACGTGCAACAGTCTTCTCCCAACTTGATCTGGCAACTGGGTTCCATCAGCTAAGAGTAGCTGAAGATAGTATTGATAAGACAACGTTCAGAACCCCATACGGTTTCTTTGAGTGGCTTGTCTTGCCTTTCGGCTTGACAAACGCACCCTCTTATTTCGTAGACCTAATGAGTAGGGTGTTCAGAGAATTCCTCAATAAATTTGTGGTTGTCTTCGTAGATGATATCTTAATCTTCTCAAAGAGTGAGGAAGAGCATGCCCAGCATCTGAAAGAAATCATGGAAACTCTTTGAGCTCATCAACTGAAAGCCAAATTTTCCTAATGTCATTTCTAGAGAAAAGAAGTAAGATTTCTGGGGCATATAGTGTCCAAAGAGGGGTTGGCTGTGGACCCCGCAAAAGTGGTGGCAGTGCAAGATTGGAAGACACCAAGAATAGCAACCGAAGTTCGAAGCTTTCTTGGGCTAGCCGGTTTTTACCGAAAGTTTATTAGGGATTTCGCGAAAATCTCAGCCCCACTCCCAAGGCTAACAAAGAAGAATCCGGCGTTCACTTGGGATTTGGACTACGAGTTTGCTTTCCAACGATTAAAAAGGCTCTCACAACAGCCCCAGTTCTGACCTTGCTAGATGGAAGCAAAATGTTCATAGTATACACGGATGCATGTGGAACGGGACTAGGCGCTGTTCTAATGCAAGAGGGAAGGGTAGTAGCTTATGGTGGAAGACAATTGAAGGTTCATGAAAAGAACTACCCAACCCATGGCCTCGAGTTAGCCGCCATCGTCTTTGCGCTTAAGTCTTGGCGCCATTATCTCCTAGGTGAGAAGTTCGAATTATACACTGACCATAAATCGATATCTCTTCTCGCAAAAAGATCTTAACTTGAGGCAAAAAAGATGGATGGAGTTTCTTGCCTCGTATGACTTTGAAATTTCCTATACTCCCAGCAAAGGCAACGTAGTAGCAGTCGCGTTGAGCCGAAAGAAACTGACCTTAAGCCCGCTCTTCGTAGAGAGGCAAAGCTTGGAGTATATAGCCAGTTTTAACTTTAGGCCCTCCTCGGATTTTGTACCGGGTTTGCTAGCATCTCTCAAAGTACGCCCTAATCTCTTGGACTCAATAGGGGCTGCACAACGTGAAGACCCTCAGCTTGTCGATGTGATTGATAAAATTATTAGGGGTGAGACTTCTAATCACCTCAGTAGATACGCCATCGATGATAAGGGTTGGCTGAGGCGAGATGGAAGATTGTGCGTCCCACAAGCAAGGGAGCTGACAAAGAAGGTTCTCGAAGAAGCGCACCATTCCAAGATGACTATACACCCTGGCGGTGATAAGATGTACAAGGATATAAAAAGGACTTTCTTTTGGAACGGCATGAAACAAGACATGGCAGATTTCGTTTCTAAGTGCATGACCTACCAACGGGTCAAGGCGGAACAGAAGAAGCCTGGAGGACTACTTCATCCTTTAGAGGTCCCACAGTGGAAGTGGGATAGCATTTCAATGGACTTCATTGATGGACTGCCTAGGTCGAGGAGAGGCAACACTAACATTTGGGTAATAGTGGATAGGCTTACTAAGAGCGCCCACTTTATACCTATCAAGATTAGAAGGACTGCCGCATCTCTAGCATCTCTTTATCTCAAGGAAATAGTTCAACTTCATGGGATACCCTCCAGCATTTTTAGTGACCGAGTCCCTATCTTCACAAATGAGTTTTGGCGGAGTCTGCAAGAAGTTATAGGCACACAGTTATGTTTGAGCACGGCCTATCACCCCCAAACCGATGGTCAGACGGAATGGGTGAATAGAGTTTTGGAGGATCTTTTAAGACTTTGTGTTCTTGACTTTAGAGGGACTTGGGAGGATCACCTTCCTTTAGTGGAATTTGCCTATAACAACAGCTACCAAGCTACCATCGGTATGGCACCCTTCGAAGCCTTGTATGGAAGACCGTGCAAATCACCAACTTGTTGGTGGGAGTCTACAGATAAGCTTATACTTGGGCCAGACATGATTCGAGAGACTTCGGAGAAAGTGGACTGATATGTAGGAGAATGAAGACTGCCCAAGACCGACAGAAATCCTACGCTGACAAAAGAAGGACCGACCTTGAGTTTGAGGTTGGGGACAGGGTTTTCCTTAAGGTATCACCTTTAGGAACGTCGTTCGCTTTGGATCCGCAGGAAAGCTAGCACCAAGATTTGTAGGACCGTTTCCTATCATCGATAAGGTTTGGAAGATGGCCTATAGATTAGAGCTACCCGAGAAACTGGCCGGAGTTCACAACGTCTTTCATGTTTCTCACCTTTGGAAATGTTTGCATGAGTCTGCGGAAGTGGTGGAACCTAGCATTTTAGAAGAAGCCGAAGTGGAACGTGAAGCAACTGTGAGGAGAGCTCCAACCCGCATCTTTGGAACTGAAGTGAAAAAGCTACGCAACCGTGAAGTCAAACTCGTTAAAATTCAGTGGAGCGACGCCGAGTAAGACGCGACTTGGGAAACTGAAGACAGAATATGCGCTGCCTACCCTCTTCTTTTTTAGGGTACATCTTTGACCTCTCTTTTTCCTTAAGTTGTGCTTGTATCTGTCTTTTTAGGTATATCTCCTCGATATTTTATCCTTAGGTAGAAACCCCTTTGGATGTAAACATGTATTTGAAACATTTTATGGGTGATGGCTGCAAGTGGTTGCTAGTGATTGCTAGTGGTTGCTCGTGGATGCATATACACACACACCTTAGGTTATAGATCGGCTCAGTCACTTCATATTGCATATGCATATATGTATTCTCATTTGTATATGGTTGAAAACTTGATATGTTGTCATATGGTTGTCGCATTTGTATGAATAGTTGTGCACTCATGTAGAATTATGAGTAGGAAAAATTTGCATACATAATGGATTCATGACACTTACATGATTCGCATTAAGGAGGTCAACTGAATCAGTAGGCCGCCTGATTTCTGCATTAGATAAGGACATGTGCACACACACTATGCATATAATCATGAAGCATTAGAGGTTTTTTAAGGACAGTGGATGCCTGTGTTTGTTGGTTGAGTAGATGGACTGTTGGATGGTAGGAGATACATTCTTCCTAACTTGAAGATTTCGAGGACGAAATCCTTTTAAGGGGGGAGAATGTAACACCCCGTGAATTCTATAACATTAAGCTTAACAAATTAAAGTATAATTAATTATAAATGATGAAATCAAGGGAAATGGGTTACGCCATTGCATTCGTCTTGAAATTCTGCTTGAGATAGAGTCCAAGTTTGCGTAAAACGGATATCGTATGAAGAAGATATGGATGAACGAAGTTGGGCAGAAAAACCAGAAAACGGGTCAGAATGCCCTGGCGCACTTGGGAAGTGCGCCAGAACAAAGTTGAACTGGAGCACTTGGGAAGTGCGCCAGTACATTTTTTGCCTGGCGCCCCTGCCAAGTGCGCCCAGGTCAGAATGACCTGCTGGTCAGGTCCTGGCTGGCCTGATCAGGGTCTGGTCGAATTCTGAGGCTTGGTTGAGTCACTAGGGCTTACATGTCACTTTCTGATTGGCTTCTCTTGAGATGGATAGTCTGGATTCATTCTAGCTTCATCGACGGCTCTAATTAGATTGAAACTCTATAAATACAACTCAAGTCTAACCCTAAATTCACACATATAATAGAATACAAAAGCCGTCATGCTGCTGGAAAGGAACTTGGAATGGCCGCCAATTAGAAAGCCTAGAGACAAGACAACACTAAAGCTTAGAGACGAATCAAATTAAGAAGAAGATAAAAGTTTAATCAAAAATAATCAAAGCAACATTAGTCTACCCAAAGGAGCGCATCTCAATTTCAGAATTCAGAATCCAGAATTCAAGATTCTGCATTCGTTGTAAGTATAGTGACCTTTCAGAATATGAATAAAAACTGTGATGTGATTCGATGTAAATGAAAATAGATTATATTGCATAAATTCTATGTATGGTAATGATTCTGTCATGACTTGTGTATTGATATTTGTAGCCTTAATTGATTGATGAAAACCTATTGGATATTTGTATATGAAAGTAATAACAATAGCAAGTTGTGGCAAAATCTAGAAATTTGATCCCTTTTTGTACATGTAGATGGCATGGATTATATATATAATCCCTTAGTCTAAGTTAGAATTTATGTAAACATGTTATAGACCTTTTATGCCTACATGACCCAAAACTTATGATATCATTCTTATGTTTATTTGCAAGTATGATTGGATCTATGTTTATTTGCATGCATCGTTTGGGTTTCATAAACTATGCAAGTTCATGTTTGTTTGTAAGTACAATTGGATTTATATTAAGTATCGTTTGGGTTACATAAACTATGCAAGTTCATGTTGAAATAGGCTATGTGATTAAATGTTGTAATTGGACCTTTTGGTGAATATACATCATGCTAGTTTTGTGTTTGACATTATGCCAAGTTCAACATGTTTAAACACAAGTTTGTATAAATCAAAACTATGCCATTTCATATGTCACCTACTTAGTTATCCTTTGATTTGAATGCAAGATCACATGACCCATCATTTATGTTAGTATCGTTAAATTGCAAGTTCATGTGCCACACACCCTTATATGCTGTAAAATATTACATGTTATGGATTTTCCCCTTTTTCTCATGTTTAATAAAGTTGGACTGAAATTGTGTCGAGCCCAACATTTGTTATAATGTTGCAAACATTACAAACGGGGGTAATAACGTTGGGTGTAAAATATGAAAAATATATGTTGGCATGTTTGGCACATGCCAATGACAATGACATTTAAAGCGGTATGGATTGTTATACCCAAAAATAAAAGATATGACATTTACATATATAATTAAGAAGTAATAAAATATGTAAATTTAGAAAACACGATATGCTTAACCCGAGGTTGGATTGAGTTGTGATGTAAACCTACCCGGACCCGCCCAGCTATCCAGTAGTCACAACAATACCTATCCAATGTGGGTGGTTAAGCATTGAGCCCAGTAAGGACCCGAGGTTAGACTGAGCTACGGTGCAAACCTGCCCGGAACCGACCGGCACATCCAGTAGCCGTAGCAATACCTGTCTAATGTGAGTGGTCTGGTGCTCCTAAAAGGATAAGGACAGATGGTAGCGTTTAGTCAACTATAACACTTAACCAAATTCAACATGTTAACAAGAATTAATGGGTGGGGTTAAGTAAATATAGATACTTAACCACTTAACATGTTTGACTAGAAAATCCTGGTAACGAGGGACCCGTTTCAGCAGTAGCCCAAGTTAGGTATCAACGGTACCCTGAAACTAGGCAGGGTGGGGCACGATTACTGGCTTGATCGTAAGCGGTCAAACGACGGCGGTGGGTGCACAGTGCAGGTCTAACGGGGTGCAGGCGTGCACACACTCCGGAGCAGACAACCAGGGCATCGGGGACACCAGTAGTATAACCTATGCCTTCTAGAATTTGTGTCGGGGCCGCCACCATGGGTCTTGATACACCCCATGGGGGGACCAACATAGGTATCTACAATTTTTGGGGGCCATATGTCACATGTTAACGCGAGTAGGAGCCGATCTTTAAATAAGAATCGGGATCTCTTCACCCTCACCATGGGGTGCCAGTCAGAATAAACTCAAGTAGATGCAGAGATATAGTATGGGTGCGATAGTACATTCGACACTTTCCTAGCTTGTGACACCATCCTATTTTCAGTATATATCTATCATGCCCTTTTCTTATTAACGTACTGAAGAGTTACTAGATTTACTCAGGATTTATGTCTGACCCTATTTTCTTTCGTCTTCTTTTCTTTCGTTCCCCCCCAGTTCCACAGGGAGGAGACAACTCAACTCAGTCAGGCTCTGTACAAGCTCCAAGAACGTAGATGTATGATTTGGATCTCTTTTGCTCGGATAATGGCTTTGGATATCACTTTGGGGATTTTTGTCACTTTATTTATGCTTTATGCTTCTTTAATAATCAAGACAGTTATGAGGTTGTAATGATGGAAGTATTTTGAGACAATTATGGAATGCTATGTTTTGAACACGTATTAATGAAATAAAAATTCTGTTTGGATTCCGCTGTTTAAAATATGTGTGTTTATATCTGTCTTGAGTTTATCTGTGGCTTTTACTTATAAACCTCCACCAAAATTAAAGCATTCCCTTTGTGAGTGACCTTAACGGAGGTGGGGTGTTTCACATACCAAGAAAGGAGCCATGAGAAGTACTTAACTGCTTAAAATTATACATAACTAAGCATACCAAGAAAGGAGCCATGAGAAGTACTTAACTGCTTAAAATTATACATACAGACATAGGCGGACCTTTTGATTATCCATCTTTTGGTGGTGTTAACATCAAAAGTTAGTCTTATGACAATCAACCTCCAAAATGCGTTATACACACACAATTTATAAACTATTCTCACAGTCTCAATCACAAAATGCAAGAAAATAAATAAACACAGGGAGCACAAAACAATTTATAGTGGTTCAGCTTAATCCAAGTATAACGACCCTTCCTTGAATGCAAAGCTACCCACTTAAGTAAACACTACATATATACACACTCGCATGCAAGCTAATCACGCAAAAGCACACTCATAGTGCCTAATACCTACGCCCAAACATAACATGCATATGTACACAACACACATGAACTCACGTATATATACCTATGTATATATACAAAAACTCACATATATTTTAATCACAAACACGTGCATTAAACACACACGCATGAACCCCCATATACACGTTCACACATACATAAACATGCGCCTATATACACACACTTATGAATATAGCATGCACAGGTCAACACTACCGCACGTCCCATGTATATACATATACATTCACACATGTGTTTGAAACAAGAAGAGTAAAGGAGGAAGAGAATGAAAAGGGTGAAGAAAGTTGAGTTGCTTGCATGAAAAATGAACCCTTCTATTGCATTTGGTAACAAATGAAAGCCACCCCCTTTTTAATGTTCCATGCGTTCATAATGTTGATAGAAGCAAAAAAACAAAATGGAGAGAGAGCTTGCTATATGTTAACTGGGAGAGAAGAGAAAAGTAACGTTTTGCCTAAGCAAACCTTTTCTTGTGTGGACCTAAAACAAATGAAATCTCATGTTTGTTATTCTTTCTTTTGGGATAAGATGATAATGGACACCATGTTTTTGCAGAGAGAAGCGAGCAAAGCCCTCTATTTTTCTTTCTTGGAACCTCGCAAAGCAGAACGCATGGGGAAGATAAGAAAGTGGAAAAGAATTAAATGAAAACGTGAGTGAAGTGAGTGGTTATGGGGAAGTGAAGACAGTGGCAGATGAGGTAAGATGATGAGTGTTTTCATTAAATTAAAAACGTGCATGTAGAGGTATGTGCAGTGTTAGTGTATATTTTAAGTTAGAAAATAAAAGTACCCCATTACGCAAAATTCGGTTCACATACGAACTGCTGATGACAAAAATAAAAATATTGTTGTGAAGAGAAATGCGCCATGATTCCAAAACTATAATAAAATAGACAAGTTAACTTATTTTGTGAAATATTAAAAATACTGATATAAGACACAAAATACTTCAAACAAAAAGTTATTTATTTTCCAAAATAAAAATTAAAGAAAATTCTATAAATTAAATTAAAAATATGTCCAAAAAAAATCTTGTCATATTTCGAACCCAATATTTTGCTTTATTTAAATTCATATTTAACGACGTAAATTCTCAAAATCGATTGTAAATCCTTATAAATTTTATAAAATATAAATTTTAAATTGGTTCCAAAATCTCACGTTTGTTACTCCAAACCTACGCCCACTTTATAGTCTCTGTTTATACTGTCGATTATAGCAGTTATTTGATTGAAAGAAAGTAGAGGAAGAAGTGATTTATACATAAAATCCTTGTGTTACAATTTGGTTCGATCGACCTATATGGTGATCTGTTTAAGGAAATCAAACTATCCACTTTTGGAAAAAAGAATCTCCTTTTTCCATTTTGTAGAATGTGTTATTTATAGGCATAAATCTATCTCGATCGACGTGCCAAGTGGCGGCTATTTGGGGTCGGGTCGCCCATGTATCATCCGATCTGGATAATCAACTACAAGCAGCAGGACCTGGTCTCCTCCTGGGGAATAGTTCTTCTCGATATTTGTGGCATACATGTAACTTGAAACTTAGTGTAAGGAATGTAGAATAGGTCATAGTTGACTGATATTATTGCCTTGAGAAACAAGCTTTGTTGTGTGGCTCATGGGTCGGGTCAATGCAACTGGGGTCGATCTGCTTGATCGATCCAACTTATGAAGCTTGATTTAATCTGAAGCAAGGTACTTTTTCCTGAGGCACGGCTGGTTTGGGTTAAACCAAGTTTGATTGACCCTAATAGAAGTCAAACCGGTAGCTAGAGGTGTTAATTCTGCAATTTTGAGAGCTTGTCTTAAAATCCGACGACTTTTTGTCGAAAAGCTGATCAACACTTTCCCCCTAGAATATATATCTTTCTTGAGAAGAGAAGACGTGTTCTGGATCTTTCTATGATATATAATGTTGGAAAGTCCAATATATAGAAATCCAAAGAGCCATGATCACGCCGGATTATATTATAAGAAAACCAAAAAATCGTTGATCGCGCTGGATCGTATTAGGAAAACCAAGGCCTTACCAGGCCAACTTGACTGCAAGCATAACTATACCTGTAAATAAATTAATGAAACAGACATGTCAAATCCTAACAATTTCTCTTATCCTTTTCGAGCATACACCATGCTTGGACATCCATTTAGAGCATAAACCATACTTATGAAATTATTTTGTTGTCTGGCCAAATCCTGATAAGGTTACCCAGCCCTTTAGGTATAAGCCATACCTGGAAATCCAAATTGAGTATAAACCGTACTTAGGGTATAATCCATATTGTGAAATGGAGTATAAACCGTACTCGAGCTTTGGTGGTATTTCTTTGTCAAATCCTGACAAGATATTTGATTTGCCCGAGTATAATCCATACTTAGGATTCCAATTTGAGTATAAGCCATACCTGTGTTGAAATAGAATTATATTTGTCATATCCTGACAAGTAGAGTTTATGCCCAGGTATCTACCATACCCAAGGTACAAAAACGAGTATAAGCTATATTCTAGTTTTGATTGAGAACCTTGCCAAATCCTGATAAGACACTTACATTCATCGAACATAACCCATGCTTGAAAAATATGTTTTATTAATTCCAAAAATTATTACAGAATCAAAACAAATCCTAGTTGGTCTATTATTGAATCCAGAGCATGCTTTGGGATTAATAATCCCACCTATGTGTACTTCAACTTAGCCACTTATTCATATGGTTGTTGAATTGTCTAGAACATGATATGTCCGATGGTTAAAGCCTAACACCCGTGCATACGTGAGTTGACATAGACATTTGAAAATTTTAAAGCAACAAAGATACATGCCTTGTATCCTAAGAAATGCTGATGATCTAATCCAAATAAGTTGATGATGATGTCGCGATTGCTCGGCTTAGGATTCTTCCCATTCTGAGGAGCATGGGGACCACTCCGAGGATCATGGGGAGGTAGCAGTGTATGTGCGAATGCCGCAGATTTCTTAACATACTCGGGTAGCTTTCCGCGTCTGACCCATTCTTTGATGAGATCACATAAGTGTCTACAGTCATTGGTACAATGACCTACCATATCATGAAACATACAGTGCTTTCCTGACTCATGCTCTTTCTGGGTTGTCTCCCTCTTGGGAGGCTTAGGAAATGGAAGAGTCCCCTGCATATCGAGGTATATATCAGGCAGTGAGAAATTGAGCTCTGTATATCAATCATATTTTCGCTCTCTTCGGAATTGCACATTCCTAATAGTCATTTCCGGGGCTTTCCCCTTATTCTGGACGGCTGTGGATAGTCCTCCATCCTTCGCAGAAAGTACATCGAGATTATCCATCTCGATATTAGCATCCTCTTTCCAGACGAACCTATCCGCCTCATAGTAAAAATCACCAATGTCTTTGGGGAATCCCTTTGGAGGGAGATTCTGAAGTCTGTTCTATCCAAGATACTGGCCATAGCCGCCATGAGTACCATAGATGGTTCCAATCAATCTACTGTTGCTACGGTCACATTGAATCTTTCCAAAAAAGAGCGCAGATTCTCGCCGAACAGCCGCTTAATAGATGTGAAGAACATGACGCTTTTTGACCAAGATATGTGGACCCTGAACAGCTCGATGAAGCGGTTGACTAATATGTTCCAGCTGTCGATCGATTCAGATGTTAGCTGCCGAAACCACATGGCAACAATGTCGGTCAAATAAAGAGGGAAGCACTTAGCCATGACATTAACCGATGCTGATATCACTTCCATATGGCGCATGCAGCGCATAAGATGTATGGTAGGATCCATCTTGCCGATATACACCTCTATAGTTGGAAGCTTGAAGTCAGACGGGTTGCGAGAGTTCCTGATTTCCCGTGTGAATGGGCTGCAATGGACATTATCCATGTCATGCTGAGCAGTGGAGCCTCAAATAAAGCATCTAATAATGATGGAAATTTGATTCCCGTCTCCGAGAAGTTGTTGCCATGAATCCAATTCTGCACCGATGGCTTCAGCGCGAAGCTCGGTAGATGGTGGAAGCATGCCTTGCACGCTCGGGGTCGTCCTGGTGCAGCCCATGAGTGATGGGTGAAGGTGATCCCAAGCCTTGGTTGTTAGTTCTATATTGTGCGAGGTCCTTAAGTCAGCATGTGTGTTTGGCCGAGCCATTTCCATGTCGGTAAGATCGAACTAACCTAGAGTAGTATTCCTAGTTATTGGCTTAGCGTTGCCCCTATCCAAGGCAATATGAGAGCGGTTTATGGTAGTGTTTCCCTCCGTTGCATTGGGAGCTGATGTGGTGTGGCGGTTTTGGAGGAACGAAGGGTGGCTGTCCCCGACTGTGCTCGGGTCGATGTGCTGGCAAGGTCGAGTCGGAGACTGCATAAGTCCAATTTATGGTAAGATGCCGAGTCAAACCGAAGGTTACACCGAACCATGATCTGGTTGACTCGGAGGTTTTATCGGACCAAGATCCGGTCGATTCGGGATCTGGTTGACCCGGAGGTTGAGTCAATCCAGATTTGGTCGACCCGGAGGTTATGTTGAATCAGATGGTGGTAGGTTGCTAGATAGATTTGGGGTTTGGATTTCACAAACCCACCACCTAAGCCTCGCTTGTTGTAGGGAGCAATGCTAGGTTGCTTGGTCTTCCTTCCATCCGAGCAAAGAAATTGTCCATCATCTCCTGCTGTTTTTTTAGAATTTCATCTTGATGTTCCATTTGTGCTCATAGCTCAGCTAGAACTCCATCCATCTCATCCTTAGTCAAGTATAGGGATGGTTCTCCCTTGTAGGAAGCATCCAGGCTTGCCCCCGCTGCTGCATCTACTGCGCATGTTGCGCCAGCGGCTTGAGTGTGGGAAGACGTTCCATGCTTCTTTGGCTTTACTATTTTTTCTCTGAAAAATAGCTATCCAAATCCTTTCAAGCTTAGAAATTGCTGAAGGTGGTTGTCGCCCTCTTCTTGGTATGCCGAAGTGTTGATGTCAAAAGTTGGTTTTATGACAATCAACCCCTAAAGTGCGTTATCCACACATAATTTACAAACTATTCTCATAGTCGCAATCACAAAATGAAAAAAAATAAACGAACAGAGGGAGCACACAACAACTTTATAGTGGTTTGGCTTAATTCAAGCTTACGTTCACTTTATAATCTCTATTTATATTGTTGATTATAGGTTATAGTTACTTGATTGAAAGAAAGTAGAGAAAGAAGTGATTTATACACAAAACCCTTGTGTTACAATTCGGCTCGATCGACCTATATCGTGATCTGTTTAAAGAAACCAAACTATCCACTTTCGGAAATAATCTCCTTTTTCCATTTCTAGAATGGGCTATTTATAGGCATAAATCTGGCTCGATCGACGTACCATATGGCGGTTACTCGGGGTTGGGTCGGCCACGTGTCATCTGATCTGGATAATCAGCTTCAGGCGGCGGGTTAGGGCCTCCTCCCGGGGAATAGTTCTTCTCGATATTTTGTGGCATACGTGTAACTCAAAACTTGGTGTAAGGAAAGTAGAATAGGTCATTGTTGATTAATAATGTTGCCTTGAGAAACGGGCTTTGTTGTGTAGCGCATGGCCCGGGTCGGGGCAACTGGGGTTAATCTGCTTGATCGATCTGACTTATGAAGCTTGATTCAGTCTGAAGGAGGGTGCTTTTTCCTGAGGCATGACTGGTTCAGATCGAACTAAGTTTGATCGACCCGAATAGAAGTCGAACAAGGAGTTAGAGGTGTTAATTCTGCAATATTGAGAGGTTGTCTTAAAATACGAGTTGTGACGGCTTTTTGCCAAAAAGTCGGTCAACAGGTGGAGAAAAGTATTTCATTACCTTTATCGATGATTATTCACATTATTGTTATCTTTACCTTTTGCATGATAAATCTCAATCTGTAAATGCCATAGAATCCTTCATAACTGAGGTTGAGAGACAATTAGGTAAAAAGGTAAAAATCATTAGGTTTGATAGAGGTGGTGAATATTATGGAAAGTATGACGAGTCGGGACAACATCCTATACCTTTTTCTAAACTTCTTGAAAAATAGGAATTGTTCCTCAGTACACAATGTTTGGTTCACCATGGATGAGTGATGTGGCTGAGAGACATGAATGTACACTTTAAGAGATGGTTAGGAGTACTATGAGTAATTCCGACTTGCCTATATCATTGTGGATGCATGCCCTCATGACTGTTGTGTATTCCATGAACATGGTTCCCAGGAAAGCTGTCCCTAAAACACCTTTTGAGATGTGGAAAGGATGAAAACCCAGTTTAAGACATTTACGCACTTGGGGATGTCTAGCAGAGGCATGCATTTATAGTCCACATAAGAAGAAACTCGATCCAAAAACAATCAGTGGTTTTTTTATTGGGTATTCAGAAAGATCAAAAGGGTATAAAATTTACTACCCTAATCATAGTACCAAAATTTTAGAAACTAGTAATGTTAAATTCTTTGAGAATGGCAAAGTCAGTGGGAGTGATCAAGTAACAGAAGTGGTCATCAGAGAGATTCAGGTACCAATTCCTTTGCCTATAATTTTAACTGATATTGTTCTACCTAATGTTGTTGGCCCAGCTAGTAACCAATTATCAATGATCATGCCCTTCATAATGGGCCTGTCGCCATTGAGCCGAATGTGAATGCAACACCTAAGGTGGCATTAAGGAGGTCCGCAAGTTAAATAAATAACTCACCTTACTCACTATATAAACCCTTGGATGAAAACCAAATCCTAGTTGCATTACTTGTCATTCAAAATCCCAGCTCACGCTTGTCCTTGCTCGAGTCATCCAGGTCTTTACTTACACGTGTGAAGATTGAATCATCGGCAGCTCCAACTGTGCCAGCCCGAATGACACGTCGTCACCAAATAGTTGTCCTCACCTCAAATTGCAATCCACACGAAGTCATGCCATCTCTCATCGATGCCAGAAGTAGCAAAGCTCAAGCTTGAGGTCAAGGACATACACATTCGCTCCTTCCCTCGACGAGGTTGCCGTCACTCAAAACCTAGTATGCTAGTCGCACTTTCCCTTTTTCCCGATTTCGATTTTTTAGGAGTTAGGGAATTCGATTTCCCTGTTGAACTCGACTTGCCTTTTTTCCGTTGAATATTGGTGTAGAAAAAACATCGAGTTGGGGAGTGTCTAGAATGATTTAAGTGAGAGGATTGGATTTTTAGGGTTTAATCAATTTAAGTCTAATTTCTATCTTTATTTGATTTAACCAAGTATATTGATTTCAGCCTGCATCATAGTATGAAATTATATCGTCGAACAGATATACATCTAATGTACTAATTTACATTTCATTTTGTAAACTACAAATTTATAATTGCTAAACTGATTCAATCTGACGCTCACTCATTTTAATTTGATGATCCAAAATTCAATAAAAATAAATTTACGTTTCAACCATTTCAATTATATACAAACATTTACAGTTTCAATTTTTTTTTATTTACTATAAAATTTCATTTGGATTTTAATACATCATCAAAAATGAAATTTATTAACTAATTAAATTATACTACAATAACATCTCTTATTGAATTGACCTTAACTCAATTACAGTTTGACTAATAATAATTATCAAAAATCTAATTCAACACTTTAATTTCAATTACTAGTACAATTTGAAAACTTTAAATTTGGGTTATTACAGACTTCCTCCTTTCGAAAATTGCATCCTCGCAATTTTCCTGTAAAAAGAAATCACAATATATTCTAACAATTAGCTATTATCCAAAATCTACAGTCAAATTGAAACTCGTTCAATTCTATAATTGGTTTTTTCTGAAACCAACTTATCATGCATAATAAATCAAAACAGATTTATTTATTTATTTCTATTTCTAGCATATGAAAATTTTATTGAAAATTTCCTAACTATTAGGATTTTGAAATATTTTGGCAGAATCTCCTTTGTATGGAGAGTTGTTTTCAATTTCCCAATTGATATATATATATATATATAACATCCATCGACCCACACGATCGAAAACACAATGTACATCAATATTTCTAATATTAAATTACTTAATCTGAAGAAGAACCTTGTTTTTAGAATTCTAAGCGAATTTCACGAGCACAAGCAACATGCCGTCAAAAATCCAATCTGTAACGTCTCCTTTACCTATCACAACCGTGATGGCCCGCAAATCCGCACTATCTGAGTTGACTAAATACCACACATGTCCAACTCAAATAGCACAAAATTATGAGTCATTATGGGTTAAAATAGAAAAAGAACTAAAGAAATATCAGAATCTCAAAGCGGAACTGAACAAATATAATATCATATATCATAACTTTGAAATACAAATCTGTATTGTATATACATAACATATCAGAGTACAACACATATACATCACAGCGGAAATAACTCTAAATAATTAATTGTGAAGCCTTTTGCTTCAAGCTTTTCCAGGTGTATCTGTAAAAGCCTAAAACACTTGACTTCCCATAAAAATTTGGGTACCCAATAGTCTAGGGTAAAATAAAAAAAATAAACTTTGGGTCAGTCATGGGACTGGTGTGACTAAACTCCAACCATATTGTTTAAATTTAAAAAATATTTTGAAAGAAAAGGGTAATCGTAAGAATGATCCACACATAAATAAGGATGGTTTTTACCTTAAAATAACCAAAACATTTTTAGTATCAAAATCTGGTGATATTATAATAATGTTGAATCAAATAAATAACCATCTAGTAGAATGTTTGCACCTCACGCTCTACATACATAGTATAAGATCAAAAACTGCAGGACGCTTATTAGAGATTGGATTCCAACTATGACAAGGTATGGGACCACCTCCGAATCAGTTTACTCTAGAGGGGATACACTGGGGTTCAACAAGAATACCTTGCAACCCGGCTACACATGACCGGTCACTCATTCTGCTTGAGTGAACCGAATGTATTATTACCCACGATTGTTAGCCATCCAATCGTAATCCATAAGTTACAGAATCGAAAGAAGAATAAATGAATTTTCTTTAGATCGGTGATGATAATACACCCTGCTTGGTATGACCCAACTAGCCATACTACCTGCTCGATTTTTGTCATTTCCCAGTTGTGAGGCTTGAGGCTACGTTAATCTTTTTAGAACATCTGGTCACCCTTCACTTTGAGAGCCACATCGTCAAACCCATCAAATCACTAGTTGATTTTCCCAAAAGTATTACAGGTATAAAAAGCTAAGAGAAACGAATTACTCTGCCACCAAACGTGATACCTTGAAAAGATCGTCTTATGTAATCTGTTAGGAATACTCTATTAAACATTCATCCACACAAATTGTCCTAGGACTAGATAAATCGAAGGCATTGTACTGTAAATAGATTAGCCCTTGCATTTTACTTCGTATTCAGTTATCTCTAGCATAATCTAATTCGCAATGCCTATGCCTATACGGAGTGGTTTTTGGATAACAAATCCAACTGATCTCTCTGTATTGACAACGATGGTCAAAAACTTCGATAGTCAGTTATTTAACTATCGAAGAAAAACATACGTCCATCCAAATAGCTAACATCAAACAATCACTGGCCCTTTCTAATATTTCACGTTCGCTTCCTTATAGGGTTCTCTATATTGATTCTTAGTTACCAAATTTCTTAAAAATATTCAAACTCCTTAAATTTTCGGAAAATTTCGCCAGTGCCTCCTTTGTACGGGTCACTCAGTACAACTACAAATTGCCTCTTTAGGCCCTTTCCATTCAAAAAGAAAATATAAAATCCAAGCGCTTGCCCAGTAGGCTTATGAAATCTCAAATGGAATTTAAATATGTACCTTATTGTCGGGAACTCATATTTAAATCTTCATTCTCTTTATTCCATACCTGTTTAACATAAATACGCCTATTTTCCAATTCATTCTGATCAGTCTAATCATTTATACTTTCCCTTCGCTAATTAATTTTCTAATTAGCTTCTTTTCTTAAACTACTTTTGGTTTGAACATATCAAGTTCAAATATATTTGTATTCGCTTATACAAAATCGAAACTCAATCTCCTTGCCCGCTTCCAAATTCTAATCCAAATTTCATATTCGTATTCCCAATTTCAATTAACGAATTCAATTTACTTAAACACAGTTAAGTTCGATTCAAAACTCTGTTAACTAATTTCTTTTGAAATTAGTTAACTTCATTCGATAATTAAAAATATTGTTTTTTATTCCAAAAATCAATCCATTTACTCCACGTCAGTTAAAATTTATTTTATAATTCAAATTTGTATTTTTCTAGTTGAAATTCAGATTTTTATTCATTAAAAATCCCTTTAATTAATTAATTAATTAAATCGTCATGGTTTTTAAATGATTTACAACGATTTTTCTAAAATCTGATTTTGACATAACTCAAAGGCAAATCCAGAATTTTCTCTTTCATTTGAAAACTATCATTCAATAGGTCCGAACGCTTCTTGTTTCATCGTATTCCGATTTATATTGAGTTCTATAAACTCAGTTGAAGTTTGAATTGTCAGATTACAAACTACCGCGCTGTGGCGAGTTCGTTTTAAATTAAATTATAAATGTTTGAAACTTCATTTATAAACAAATTCCAACTCCATTCTCTAAATTTTAAAAATAAATTAAATCAGTTTTCTAAATCTAACTTAAACATTTCGATTTTCTAAAATCAATATCTTTATTCAAAATTCATAATTCGGTTATAAATTATTCGCAATTCAACTTCTATATTGAATTCCAATTTCCTTGGACATAAATTATTTTGTAATCATGCTATATAATCGAATTTCAATTATAAATTCCTTCCATGCAAATAATCAATTAATTCAACATCCTTTACCATTACGAACTAATATCATCTCTTGATTAAAGTGAAGTCATTCAAGTTGGGGTATTTTAATTACCTCTCAGACCTTGACCAACAACATTATTACCTTGAGGTTGATAAAAGCTCGTAGTTCGAAACCCAATATCATATAAATCTCATCTATTATCTCATTTGAAATATGGTTTTCAAATACCATTTCTTAAATTTGGAAATATCTATTTCCAAATGATTCGATGGAAATTACTCCATTGCATTTATAAGCATTGTTTATAAATCAACTTCCATATTTTATATCAACCAGCTTCCATTAAAATTCCATTTAAAACTCGATCCCAATTTTAAATATTTTATTATTATAACCTATATATAAATATAAGCATAGAATCTATTTTCGTATTAAAATTCTAAATTTCTATTTGATATAATTCCAATATCTTTTGGAAATAAATTTATTTATGTAAATTCAACATCGTTGAATTCAAATCATAAATCTATATGGATTTATTTCAATTAAATTTACATTCTAAACATCGGAATAAATTTCATCGTATTCTTCTCGAAACGATTCTAAAATATTCTCTTTTTTTTAATTCATACTTGAATTAAAATTTCAAATTATCCAATGATAGTCATTTTCTTTATTTATAAACATCGTTTATAAATTTCACTTCTTGTTTTAAATATTAAAACAAGTTTCTATTACAAATTTAATTTGAAATTCCATTTCTACTTCGGGAAAACAAATTTCCTTTTAAATTCATACTGAATTTATATTTCCAAATTATCAAATGATAATTTTTCTTTCCATTTATATATATTGTTTCTAAATTCAGCTACTTTCTTTTATTATTAAAAACAAGTTATTATTTTTCAATCTAGTCGAAATTCCCTTTCTATTTTGAAAAATAAATTTTCCTTTTTAAATCTAAAAATTCCTTTTGATGATATTTTTAAATATAAATATCTAGGGCTAGTGATATTCAACCATTCAAATACACAATCAATTCAATTCAACACATCACATGTAACAATCCGGATTTTTACAACATGCTAAGACGAGAATCAAGGCATAATTTAATTATAAAATCTGAATCAAGGGAAACGGGCTGTGCCATTGCGTTTGTCTCGGAAAAATACGCGAAATAGAGTCCGAGTTTTCGAGAATCGGAGTCCGTACGACCAAGTTATGGCCCGTCAAAGTTTTCAGAAAATTTCAAGTTTAAAAAAAAAACATGTTCAAATTTGAATTCAGATTTCAAATTCAGCCAAGCAGAAGAGGCGGGAAAAATTCCCGCCACCCCCAAGTCGACTGGGGAGTCGACTTGGGAGTCGACACACCCCAGGTGGTGTCGACTGCCCAGTCGACACCCCTGTCGACCTGGTTGGTCCGACCACTTGGGCCTGGGTGCACCTGACTTGTTTCTCAAGACATGTTTTATGGGCCTATGACGGATTTTGAGGGTTCAGATCTATCCTAGGGTTAATCTAAGGGCCTAAACTAGTCCTAATCTCTATAAAAAGACCCCTAAGCCTACCCTAAACCCTCACAAATCACTCTTGCAACGAAGTGCTGCCCAAATCTACATTGATCATGGTCTCCATCCCCAAATTCAAGAGCTTGTGCTTGCAAACTAGATTCAAGATGAAGGTGCAAGCTTTCTACACCGAATCAAGGGTTTTCATCATCGTCTCAACATGGATTCTACGAAAAGACGATTCAAGCTCCTAAATCTCTAAGCCACACTATGTAAGTTCTAGCTACTTCTAGATCTAAACGGTAGTTTTAATGATGGCATGGAATAAAACGAGATTAAACTAAGTATGCTAGCCTATATGAACCTTGTCATGCCTCTTTTGCCTGAACCTATGACTTTTGGCTATGGTTAGTGACTAAATCATGCTATTCATGTTATGATTAGCCTAGTTTATCTTGCAAGTTTGAATCTTTATCTATGGAATGCTAGCATGAACCTTTGGGAACCATTTGACTTGTGAAACATTGGCAAAGATTTGACTTTGGGGCTTATGCATGTAAATGAACCCAAACCCCTTATGTTATCATGCATGTTTATGGCCAAATTCCCTTATGATGCTATGCATGTTTGTGGCCAAATTCCCTTATGATACTATGCATGTTTGTGGCCAAATTCCCTTATGATACTATGCATGTTTGTGGCCAAAAACCCCTTATGATGCTATGCATATTTTGAGGCCAAACCCCCTTATGATACCATGCATATTTGTGGCCAACCCCTTTTTGGCATCGTGCATGTTTTGAGGCCAATATGTAGCATAGTATCCTTACTATGTTGACTCGCTTTTACTTGGGTTGGAAACACGATTTGGGGTAGGATGGACGAGCGTGATTATGACATGATAATTTGACATGGGATTTCATGAAAATATGACACTCATGATACACCTAAATAGGGACATGACATGTGGGGGTAAACATGGGACTTGAAACTAGACACGTATGGGTTGTAAGTGTAATATGACACTAGACCAAACATGAAAGTGGCCAACTCGAGGTTGGGTTGAGTTTGTAGCATAAATCTACCCGGACCTGCCCGGCTTAACTAGTGGCTACAAACAATAGGACCCAATGTGAGTAGTTGGTCATATAGCACTTAAAACCCGAGGTTAGACTAGGTTGTGGTGTAAATCTACCCGGACCCGCCCGGCTTAACTAGTAACCACAACAAAGTCTAATGTGAGAGGTTGGGGTGCATTAATCTAATTAATGCCACATGAAAAGGTTAAGTAATTTTGACTAATGACACTTAACCGATATGACACGAATGGGTAGGTTAAGTGGAACCGGACTTGATTTCTTAATGACACTTAACCATATAAGACGATTAGGGGATGAGGTTAAGTAATTTACACTTAACTAATCCGACTTGGTAATTAGATGGGGTTAAGTAACCTACACTTAACTAATCTAAACACGGTAATTAGATGGGGTTAAGTAACCTACACTTAAGTAATCTAAACACGGTAATTCGATGGGGTTAAGTTAAACACTTAACCAATCTAAACTTGGTAATTCAATGTGGTTAAGTAACCAATACTTAACCAACTTAACATGATAATTTAATGGGGTTAAGTAACTTATACTTAATCAATTATACATGATGATTGGATGAGGTTAAGCAGCCATACTTAACCAATCTAATATGAGAACTTGATAGGGTTAAGTCACAAGACCGTTTAAATATACTTAGCCATTCTAATACGATTAGTGGATGGGGTTAAGTTAACCTATACTTAATCAGTCTGACTCGATAATCCGATGAGGTTAAGATAATCTATGCTTAACCAATCTAACACGATAATCTGATAGGGTTAAGATAAACAAATACTTAACCAATTTGACATCATGATTGAATAGGGTTAAGTCATGAGCTTCTTGGTATGCTTAACCAACTTGTAGGGCTAGGTCTTGGACTTGAATACTTAGCCAAATCTTGACATGATTCGTAGGCAGGTTAAGTCATGAACTTAAATGACAACACTTAACCCATTAGACAAAACCCTAGTTCAGGGGACAAGGTGGAAAACCGGGATTAACAAGGATAACGGGAAAGGAGACTAAGTGGTAAACCTTAGTTTGGGAAACTAAGTAGTAATTCTTAGTCGAGGAATTAGGACCAGTTCACAGATAGATGAGTAACCCGATACGGTAGGTCATCGCTTAAAACACGAGGAGGAGCAAATTATCTGACTTAGATAAAGACTCCAACGAACTGGGTGGCGAAGCGATAGCTTCGGGGGACGTGAGGGTACTCTTGGTATCCCTCTGTGAGGTGGCAGATGGTCCATGAAACTCGGCCTCACAGAGGTTAAGGTATGCGGTAGAAGAGCCAAGAGTATGCCTTGGTTGCTATGCGAGCGACCTAAAGACTGGGATGGATTGGCGTGGAGTCGACGATACTTGTTTTTGCCCTGGATAGCATGTCGCCGACTACCTACCATCTTTAGTCAATCGTGTACGAACGGAAAGGCAGAGAACCCCCAACAGACCATGTTCTTGCTATCGAGTCATGGGTGAGGTTGGCCCATAGGAAAGTGGGGCTATAGTGGGGCCGGGATGTGGTTCTCATACATGATTTTTCTTGGATTGCCTTTCAGTAGTTGAGGGAGGGGTCACGTGGGACCATAGCCACGGATACAAAAACAGACCTTGATATCTGCATCAGCAGACGACTTAAAGCTCCCGACCGAGTTCCATATTTCTTGATTTGCCCTGGCACGGAACTCAGATGGCACATTGAGGAACATGTGCGTCTAGACATGGAAAACGATTCACGATACATACGCGGGATAAAGGGCGCGGTTGACGGGTGGCATAATCCCTAGTGGCCCTAGGTGGCCTGAACCCAAACCGAGACACGGAAACGTTCATTAGGTAGCATAATCCCTAGTGGTCCTAGGTGGCATAAATCCTAAGTGAACATGCGATAGTTCATGGTAGGAAAACATAACCAGATCAAGGGTAGCAGTCCAAAACAACTTCATGGATAAAATGGTACTACGTTGAGGTGTTATAAATTTACATGAGAAAGCCCGTACGGCCTACGACAAAGGACTGAACTTATACATGGAAAGAAACATACGAGTTGGGAAAACCTACATATGCTATATATTAGGTTGACATGGACCATTACATGACATTGGGCAAGGGGCATTCATAGTTAAAACATGACGCGGGTTGGGATACTAGTACGAGAGGTGCAGAGCAAATATATACATGATAAATACCATGGGATGTTAGACATGATAGATACCTTGGGGTAGTATACTTGATAGAAACCTGACGATGTGATACCTTGATTTATCTTGACACCGTAGTTTATCATGATACCTTAGTTTATCTTGCTACAGTAGTTCATCCAGTTATCTTGGTTTAGCTTATCTATCTTGTCAGCATCCTTATGTTTACCTTCAGTTTATGCATGTCATGTTACCTTTACCTATTTTTATACTGGAAGTAGATAGGACTTACCAGTCTTTATGACTGACCCCGTTTTGTTTCGCCTCTTTGTCTTCCGTTTCCCCCCTAGGTTTCAGGGAGGAAATGATGTTATTTAGTTCGGACCTCTTATGCTTGAAGGTCATCATGTATAGCTTGGTCTTCTCTTGGCTATGGCTGCTTCACCGCATTATTTTGGGGAATAATTTATTAAAAGGTTATGCTTCTTTACTATTGCAAGACAGGTTTTGATGTATTCTGATGTAAAAGGCTTTAGACCTTATTTTATAAGGTAATGAAATTTGTTTTACTTCCGCTGTTTTATATATGTTCTGTCTTGTAATATTTCTGTGCATGTTTACCTCGATAATGCTTCACCAAACCTAGTGCATTCCCTTTGTGAGTGACCCTAGCGGAGGTGGGGTGTTACATTTGGTATCAGAGCAGAAGGTTACCAGACTGGTCAAAAGTTTTTAAAACCTTCTGAAAACTATTTGAAAAAAACCGTTTGCAAAGAAGAATTTTTCAAGAAAATTATGTTTTTAATGGCTATTCCCCAAAAGCCATTAGCACTATCCTTTGTTTCCTTGTTCGAATCCCTTTTCCTTTCTTTCCTCCATCTGTATTCACAGTAGTTTTAACTGCGACTAATCGTTATCTAGCTACGTAAGTGTTTTCCCGTGCGATGGAGGAAGTTCTCGAGAGGCCTGTTACCGTGTTACAAGGAAGAGTAATAAGAGCAAGGATAAAGGACGCGGACGTAAGGATAAGCAACTTGTTGGTATGGATTAGTCCACAAAGGAAGATAAGGACAAGATCAGCGAGAGGGCAATTGCATGCTCTCATTTCTAGCGTACCTAAGAGGAATGGTACCGTTTCTGTTAAAGGCCTAGCCTTTCTCTTCTATCGTCCCGTCTAGACTTTGTTTTGATCATCGCATCATTTAAGCCTGCCTCGATAGTTAAGTCTCTGCACCTTAGTACTAGCAAGGTAGAGGATCCCATTTTTTTGTCCCAAATCTTGTTGGAAGATCGGTCCATTTATTCAAGACTTGTTGGGCTATGGATGGATTCTAGGGGTAAAGTGGTTATCCAGTAAGGGATACCATCCTCGGTTTTGAAAAGAGGGTAGTCAGACTCTTGGCTTGCTTTGGTAATACCCTCGAAGCCTCGTGTAACCTTTTGGGCTTTGTCATGGTTAGTTACCTAGAATCACTTGATGTATTTATCGGAAATCTCTGATCCGATCAAGTAACGTTCGCCAATAAGGCGGATGGTTCATTCCGCTTAAGCATGGGTTATAGGAATCACCCCAGTAGGTACGCTTGGTAACATGGATTGACATCAGTAAACGAGATCCAGAATTCACTAGTGAATTTTGGAAAGCTTGCATGAGTACGCAGATATGTTTGGGCCGAGCATACTAGGGAAAGAATAAGTGGAAGTGAAACGAGAGGCGACAGTGAAATGAGTTCCAACTCGTACCTTGGAAATAGGAATCAAGGAGCTACGAAATCATGAAGTCAAAGGCGGTCAAGGCACAATGGAATTAAGCTCAAGGAAATGAGGCTTAGACGCGCGCATCATGTCTCTTTTTAAGAGTATATCGTTGATCCCTGGTTCTCCTGTAGAGCTTGCTTGCATGCTATCGCTTGGTGGATATCCTCTCGGTCCTGTTTCTGTTGCAAACCCCGTAAGGAGTTTGTCTTGTTTATCTTCTTGATCCTATCTTGGGAACCTTAGATAGAACTCTATGGATGTAAACATGTATTTGAAACATGTTATGATTGATATGGTTGCAAATGGTTGCAAGTGGTTTCTCGTGGATGCGCGAATACACATTAGATACTAGATTGACGCGGTCACGTTTCATGTTGCATATGCACGAGTATTTATACTTGTTTATGGATGAAATCGAATGTGTTGTCATGTGGATGTTGCATGTGGATGAATGTTTGTGCACGCATATAGTACTTATATGACTAGGACTGTTTGCATACATGTTGGACTCATGGCACTAAACATATTTTGCATTAGAAAGATCATTCAGGCCTGATCATTAGCATTAGCTAAGGAGCATATACACACATGTTCTGCATGTGTTCATATGGCATTAGAAATCATCTAAGGACAATGGTTGCCTTTGGATGATGTTTTGAGTAGATGGATGATGGATGGTAGGATACGTTCTTCCTAACTTGGAGATTTCGGGGACGAAATCCTTTAAGTTGGGGGAATGTAACAATCCGGATTTTTACAACATGCTAAGACGAGAATCAAGGCAAAATTTAATTATAAAAAATCTGAATCAAGGGAAACAGGCTATGCCATTGCGTTCGTCTTAGAAAAATACGCGAAATAGAGTCCGAGTTTTCAAGAATCGGAGTCCGTATGACCAAGTTATGGCCCGTCAAAGTATTCAGAAAATTTCAAGTTCAAAAAAAAAAAAAACAAGTTCAAATTTGAATTCAGAATTCAAATTCAGCCAAGCAGAAGAGGCGGGAAAAATTCCCGCCACCCCCAAGTCGACTGGGGAGTCGACTTGGGAGTCGACACACCCCAGGTGGTGTCGACTGCCCAGTCGACACCCCTGTCGACCTGGATGGTCCGACCACTTAGGCCTGGGTGCACCTGACTTATTTCTCAAGACATGTTTTATGGGCCTTTGACGGATTTTGAGGGTTCAGATCTATCCTAGGGTTAATCTAAGGACCTAAACTAGTCCTAATCTCTATAAAAAGACCCCTAAGCCTACCCTAAACCCTCACAAATCACTCTTGCAACGAACTGCTGCCCAAATCTACATTGATCATGGCCTCCATCCCCAAATTCAAGAGCTTGTGCTTGTAAACTAGATTCAAGATGAAGATGCAAGCTTTCTACACCGAATCAAGGGTTTTGATCATCGTCTCAACATGGATTCTACGACAAGACGATTCATGCTCCTAAATCTATAAGCCACACTATGTAAGTTCTAGCTACTTCTAGATCTAAACGGTAGTTTTAATGATGGCATGGAATAAAACGAGATTAAACTAAGTATGTTAGCCTATATGAACCTTGTCATGCCTCTTTTGCTTGAACCTATGACTTTTGGCTATGCTTAGTGACTAAATCATGCTATTCATGTTATGATTAGCCTAGTTTATCTTGCAAGTTTGAATCTTTATATATGGAATGCTAGCATGAACCTTTGGGAACCATTTGACTTGTGAAACATTGGCAAAGATTTGACTTTGGGGCTTATGCATGTAAATGAACCCAAACCCCTTATGTTATCATGCATGTTTGTGGCCGAATTCCCTTATGATACTATGCATGTTTGTGGCCAAATTCCCTTATGATACTATGCATGTTTGTGGCCAAATTACCTTATGATACTATGCATGTTTGTGGCCAAAAACCCCTTATGATGCTATGCATATTTTGAGGCCAAACCCCCTTATGATACCATGCATATTTGTGGCCAACCCCTTTTTGGCATCGTGCATGTTTTGAGGCCAATATGTAGCATAGTATCCTTACTATGTTGACTCGCTTTTACTTGGGTTGGAAACACGATTTGGGGTAGGATGGACGAGCGTGATTATGACATGATAATTTGACATGGGATTTCATGAAAATATGACACTCATGATACACCTAAATAGGGACATGACATGTGGGGGGTAAACATGGGACTTGAAACTAGACACGTATGGGTTGTAAGTGTAATATGACACTAGACCAAACATGAAAGTGGCCAACTCGAGGTTGGGTTGAGTTTGTAGCATAAATCTACCCGGACCTGCCCGGCTTAACTAGTGGCTACAAACAATAGGACCCAATGTGAGTAGTTGGTCATATAGCACTTAAAACCCGAGGTTAGACTAGGTTGTGGTGTAAATCTACCCGGGCCCGCCCGGTTTAACTAGTAACCACAACAAAGTCTAATGTGAGAGGTTGGGGTGAATTAATCTAATTAATGCCACATGAAAAGGTTAAGTAATTTTGACTAATGACACTTAACCGATATGACACGAATGGGTAGGTTAAGTGGAACCGGACTTGATTTCTTAATGACACTTAATCATATAAGACGATTAGGGGATGGGTTTAAGTAATTTACACTTAACTAATCCGACTTGATAATTAGATGGGGTTAAGTAAACTACACTTAACTAATCTAAACACAGTAATTAGATGGGGTTAAGTAACCTACACTTAAGTAATCTAAACACGGTAATTCGATGGGGTTAAGTTAAACACTTAACCAATCTAAACTTGGTAATTCAATGTGGTTAAATAACCAATACTTAACCAACTTAACATGATAATTTAATGGGGTTAAGTAACTTATACTTAATCAATTATACATGATGATTGGATGAGGTTAAGCAGTCATACTTAACTAATCTAATATGAGAACTTGATAGGGTTAAGTCACAAGACCGTTTAAATATACTTAGCCATTCTAATACGATTAGTGGATGGGGTTAAGTTAACCTATACTTAACCAATCCGACTCGATAATCCGATGAGGTTAAGATAATCTATGCTTAACCAATCTAACACGATAATCTGATAGGGTTAAGATAAACAAATACTTAACCAATTTGACTTGACGATTGAATAGGGTTAAGTCATGAGCTTCTTGGTATACTTAACCAACTTGTAGGGCTAGGTCTTGGACTTGAATACTTAGCCAAATCTTGACATGATTCGTAGGCAGGTTAAGTCATGAACTTAAATGACAATACTTAACCCATTAGACAAAACCCTAGTTCAGGGGACAAGGTGGAAAACCGGGATTAACAAGGATAACGGGAAAGGAGACTAAGTGGTAAACCTTAGTTTGGGAAACTAAGTAGTAATTCTTAGTCGAGGAATTAGGACCAGTTCACAGATAGATGAGTAACCCGATACGGTAGGTCATCGCTTAAAACACGAGGAGGAGCAAATTATCTGACTTAGATAAAGACTCCAATGAACTAGGTGGCGAAGCGGTAGCTTCGGGGGATGTGAGGGTGCTCTTGGTATCCCTCTGTGAGGTGGCAGATGGTCCATGAAACCCGGCCTCACAGAGGTTAAGGTATGCGGTAGAAGAGCCAAGAGTATGCCTTGGTTGCTATGCGAGCGACCTAAAGACTGGGATGGATTAGCGTGGAGTCGACGATACTTGTTTTTGCCCTGGATAGCACGTCGCCGACTACCTACCATCTTTAGTCAATCGTGTACGAACGGAAAGGCAGAGAACCCCCAACAGACCATGTTCTTGCTATCGAGTCATGGGTGAGGTTGGCCCATAGGAAAGTGGGGCTATAGTGGGGCCGGGACGTGGTTCTCATACATGATTTTTCTTGGATTGCCTTTCAGTAGTTGAGGGAGGGGTCACGTGGGTCCATAGCCACGGATACAAAAACAGACCTTGATATCTGCATCTGCAGACGACTTAAAGCTCCCGACCGAGTTCCGTATTTCTTGAATTGCCCTGGCACGGAACTCGGATGGCACATTGAGGAACATGCCACAGATACAAAAACAGACCTTGATATCTGCATCAGCAGACGACTTAAAGCTCCCGACCGAGTTCCGTATTTCTTGATTTGCCCTGGCATGGAACTCGGATGGCACATTGAGGAACATGTGCATCTAGACATGGAAAATGATTCACGATACATATGCGGGATAAAGGGCACGGTTGACGGGTGGCATAATCCCTAGTGGCCCTAGGTGGCCTGAACCCAAACCGAGAAACGGAAACGTTCATTAGGTAGCATAATCCCTAGTGGTCCTAGGTGGCATAAATCCTAAGTGAACACGCGATAGTTCATGGTAGGAAAACATAACCAGATCAGGGGTAGCAGTCCAAAACAACTTCACGGATAAAATGGTACTACGTTGAGATGGTATAAATATACATGAGAAAGCCCGTACGGCCTACGACAAAGGACTGAACTTATAAATGGAAAGAAACATACGAGTTGGGAAAACCTACATATGCTATATATTAGGTTGACATGGACCATTACATGACATTGGGCAAGGGGAATTCATAGTTAAAACATGACGCGGGTTGGGATACTAATACGAGAGGTGCAGAACAAATATATACATGATAAATACCATGGGATGTTAGACATGATAGATACCTTGGCGTAGTGTACTTGATAGAAACCTGACGATGTGATACCTTGATTTATCTTGACATCGTAGTTTATCATGATACCTTAGTTTATCTTGCTACAGTAGTTCATCCAGTTATCTTGGTTTAGCTTATCTATCTTGTCGGCATCCTTATGTTTACCTTCAGTTTATGCATGTCATGTTACCTTTACCTGTTTTTATACTGGAAGTAGATAGGACTTACCAGTCTTTATGACTGACCCCGTTTTGTTTCGCCTCTTTGTCTTCCGTTTCCCCCCCAGGTTTCAGGGAGGAAATGATGTAATTTAGTTCGGACCTCTTATGCTTGAAGGTCATCATGTATAGCTTGGTCTTCTCTTGGCTATGGCTGCTTCACCGCATTATTTTGGGGAATAATTTATGAAAAGGTTTTATGCTTCTTTACTATTGCAAGACAGGTTTTGATGTATTCTGATGTAAAAGGCTCTAGACCTTATTTTATAAGGTAATGAAATTTGTTTTACTTCCACTGTTTTATATTTGTTCTGTCTTGTAATATTTCTGTGCATGTTTACCTCGATAATGCTTCACCAAACCTAGTGCATTCCCTTTGTGAGTGACCCTAGCGGAGGTGGGGTGTTACATCACACATATATAAATAGGTAAATAACAACAAAAAATTTAAGGAATCTAGTTGGATCCCTCCAACCTGTTTTCCCCGCATCCGCAGATGTTAGCCATCATAAATAATGCCCATCCTACTTCAAGGCAGGATATCGCGGTATAGAATGTCATCCACTCAATATAGCGTGGGGGCGATAGGGTCATCCGCTAATGGTACTACGGGCTTCCGCTAATGGTACTGCGGGCAATATCCACTATATATATATATATATATATATATATATAATAGCCACAAACACCAAGCCTAAACATAACTAATATATATATAAACCACGATTTATCAATAAATAACAATGCAACCAATCAACCAACAAATAGCATATAAATATTTGTATTAAATAAAATTCTATTATAATAAAGTATAATCGAACCAAAGAGTGAGTTTACTCACCTTGATCTTTAATTGTCGAATATCCCATTAAATTTCTATATCATCGCAGCTACAGATTTATTCAACGAATCTTCCTAACACCTATGATTATTTGATTTTTATTTATCGATTAAACACTTATTAACAAAACTAAAACTAAATATTTATATGATTCTATGTATTTTTAAATTTAAATAAAACGTATGCGTTACTGCTTTGCAACCTTGAACAATCACGCAGAAACTCAACATGTATTGATCCCCTTCTACAACCCTAAACTGACTTATCTCCACTTTGGCATTTCATCGAATACCACGCTAACTATTCTCCATCTCCTTTTCTAAACACTCATGGCACTGACTGTTGTCCTACACTATCCAAATGACCTCAACATTACTTCCTATCCACTGTCTAGCATCCTCGCACTGCTTCTCCCAAACCTGATATCACCAGAAATTTCCAATCCTAGCTCGCGACATCGAAGTACTACATCGCATCCAAACCCCTAAGAACAAATCGTGACATCGGCTTACGCCTAGAGCTCCAATCAATGAAAAATTGCAATTGTGAAACAAGCATCGCACCTTCAAACCCTATTGCACTATTAAGACAAAAACTTGCTTCCCTCCATGATTCATGACGAACCCTGGGGTCAAAAATAAACAGTCGAATCACTAAACTAAACCGCAAGCTTCTATTTTCCATGTTTTCGAATCGCGATGCCCGACTTCTCCAAAAACGCAGTGACCCATTGTCGAACCCCCTACATGCATGCCTCCAGTTTTGGTCAAGTTTTTCAGAGATCTCGAGTGATGAATGGAACCACGATTTTGATTTTGATTTTCCCTACCTTTTTTTTATGAATTCGATTCTTATTTTAGGAAAGAGATATGATTTTAATATGACTGGGAAACGAAATAAATTGCTTGGATGCTTCTGGTTTGGGAAGAATGCGAATGCACGATTTAATTTATAGAATCGAAGGGAAGGCAGAAGGTATGCAACCATTAATATCGTGTTTGCTTGATACAGAAGATGGGGAACATTACTTACGTGATTTAAAGAGAGAAGACATTGTAGGTCTAGGATATAAAATAAGTCGTCTGAAATGAATGTATTTATTTTGATTTGATTTTAACTAATATATTATACCAAAATATCTCGTGGTCCCTTACTCGAAATTCTGAACTGCTATTCAATGGTAACAATCGACATCTTCAACGTTATTCGCTACTCCAAACTCTATGAATCCGATTCTGAAATTTAATTCGATCGTATAGAAGAGATAACAATTTAAATTAACGATTTAAATTAAATTAAATTAGAATATGTAAATCATTTTCAAACAGTTAAATTCATCAATAATAAATTATTATTATCGTTCTAATTTAATATATAATATATATTAATTGACTGAATTGTTTCAATTCAGTTTAAACTCTGATTTCAATTGTTATCGTTTCATATTATGATAATTCAATATCTTCGATATTAAATCGATAACTTCATATTAAAAATCCAATATATTTTTATTTCAACATTTAAAATGAATTTATATGTTCAATATTAAATAACTAAAAATCCGGGATGTTACATTCCTTCCCTCTTAAAAGAATTTCGTCCTTGAAATTACTAAAGTAGAAGAAATGCCACAGACCTGTTAACTTTTCAAAAGCCCACTTTGTTATAACTCAGTTTTTCATATTCTATAACTCAAATTGTAACAGCCCGCCATTTTGACCACCCCAAGTCGGTAATTAAACCAACTTGAAGTGTTCAAAACGACGGATTGTTATTGGCTAACGGGGTTTAAACACTTCAAGTTAGTTTAATTACCGACTTGGGGCGGTCATAATGGCTGGCTGTTACATTTTGTATCAGAGCCAATAAAATCTTCGTATTATACAAATCCTATCCAACTTTAAGTTTTCATGGAAATATTTACTTTCCTATTTCCCATTCAAAAACCTTTAAATTGAATTCAATTTGAAAATCACCTCTTTTATTTGTACAAAAAATTTCAAAACTTTTGAAAAAAATTCCAACTCCCTAAATTTTGGAATTTTTTTGGCAGAGTCTCCCTATATGGAGGAGCTTTCTCAATATACCAAAAGAGAGAAAAAAGCATCATTACAAGAAAACAGGCTATTTCCGATGGCTAAAAACCGTCGGCGGCCATCGGAAGCCGTCGAAAATAGTCGTCGCTAATAACGACGTCGAAAATCAAAGTTTCCGACGGCTATCGACGTAGCCCGTCGTTCGCATTTCCGACGACTACCGACACAGCCGTCGGAAACCGTCGTAGATTCGTGTACGTGTTAGCCGTCGGTAGCCGTCGGAAATACTGCATTTTTTTGTGTTTCAGCTACTATTTAGCCTTCCAACTGCACTTCTCATATAAACCACTATCTCAAAATAGCAACTAAACATCATCCAATACATTGATTTAAGAATCAAATTTATTCTATTTGAATTGATCAATGCAACAACTGGACGAAAATAGTACTCAAATTAGAACGAAATTAAAATATCAAACCATCAAACACTGTGGTCAAACTCATCTGAGCTCATTTGAGAATTGTGCACATGTCATGGCAATGAAAGATAAACTGTAGGGACATGATTGTATTTACCATCTTGATGTGCCTAGATATAGATATTCAAACTTGTAAAATAAATATAATTTGTGTGACAAATTTACCTCTTCCTTGGTATAGATATAACATTCAGCGCCCAATACTAAAAATAAAATAAAATAAAATGTATGTGGCTTTTACAAATTTACCTCTTCCTTGTTTCCCCACCTATATAGCTGACACAGTATCCATTTGGAGTGATTGCCTCAATGGTTGCATCATACCTACATGTTCAGGTTGGACATGTACATTAGAAGACTATGATGCAACATATCATTCTTAGATGAGGGTATTACAAAATTAAATAAAAGCATATTTTTGGTATAAATTCTTCGACAAAATTAACATGCTATAAGCAAATTCATATTTCAATAAGAAAAGCTTACAGTGTCAGGCGGTGCCAAACTATTGTGTTTCTTATGTGACTGCGCCACCATACCAACCTGAACATTGTTTTACGGCAGCTAAGTGCTCTTCAGTAAGTGCAATGGCCTGCATTTTGCATACATCACCTAATCAGTTACATATACAATTATACCTAATCATCAGTTTGTGCAATCGAAATATGAGTTTCAAACTTACAGATTCAGCACGGATACAACACATCAAGAATTTCCATGCACGTAAGGAAACATATTAGACCTGCAAAATAATTAAAAATAAAGGGTGATGGGAATCTTTATAAAGCCAAGATGTACATACTACATTATTGTTTGTATCAAACATCTCCAAAGTTTTTTTCTCCACTTTACCTAGTATAATAGGTACATTCGTCACATTTTAATGGCTATATAGAGCTATGACTTTTGTTAAAAGCATCATGAGGCCGCAAGAGCTATTTGGAACCAATTGCAATTAATAGATAACCCTAATTTTCTAATTTAGAAAAATATAGGTTTAGGTAAAAACTCAATTTTTATGAAAAAAAGAGATTGTACCTCAAATTACTTGCTCTACAGGTCTGAATTGAAGCCGGGGAGGTTTCTACACGAAGAAATCAGTGTTTGGAGGCAGTAAAATCGAATTTGAAGGTAATAGGGTCTAAAACTCATATGTTGGAAAAATAAGAGGAGCAAAAGAAATGGGGAATAAAGATTTCAAGTGGCTGTTTATCACGATAATTTCCGATGGCTTCCGACGGCCACCGACGGCCCGTCTGAAGCCGTCGCAAATTAGCCATCGCAAATAGTCTGTTTTCTTGTAGTGCATACATCGACCCACAAGGTCGGAAAACAGTTCATATATCCTAATTTGATACTATTGCGTAGGCATACCTTATATAAGCATTGCTAAGCACGCGTGCTTAGCATATAAGCAATCTACATATCCAAAATCAGGCCAGGTTGCTCCATGTACGTGTACTTACTCAATTTAAACTCATAAGTTTCATAAATATGAAGTTTCAATAACTTTCATTCATACACACGGATTCAACACAAGCATATAATACTATGCATATTTATTAAATATATGCTAAAACAAGTTCTAATATTTAGTTTATACCACATGTTATTCACCAAATACTCACATTTGTTACATTTGAATGGTTTAAAATCAGCATATTCACATTCAATTCATTTGCATTCAAATTCATTCAAATCAATTTTATTTATTTCGTTTACAATTAACAAAAAATTTTCTACTTGTCTTTGGTATTATTTGGTTAATGGAATAACCATTTATTTTTCTTGTCAACTTTAATTGATTCCAAATCAATTTATTTATTTCAATACATTCAACTTGCTTAAGTTAATTTCCAGAATTCAATTTGCCGTTTTTTTATTTCAAACGCCTTTTGAAATCATATAAATACATATATTTATTCTCATCTCAAATTTAAAACATTTGAATTTTCCAAACAACTTGCTTTCTAAAATAATTTTCATTGGAAATCTCACTACGGTAGCAACCCATCACTTAGGAACTTGAAAACGAACACCAATGATGTCCGGATCATTGTCGGAATTATTTTTCAGTAACCGAAGTGAATCCAGTGCTTTATCATTTTCAAAAATCCATTCAAACTGATTTTTATTCAAAAATCCTTCCAAAACATAGCCATATTATTTTATAAAGTTTCAGAAAATATTTTCACAAACATCTGGGATTTAAATTCCAAATTCTGGTTTCAAATTTAATTCTATCTCATTCACATATTTCATTTTTATACAAATTCTATTTGGTTATCTATAACCTTTTCAATTTTATAATCTAATTTGATTATAATCTCAACAAACACATCCATATATTATAATAATTTTGAAAAATTATTCTCTTCATATAAAAATATAGTTTTGGGTAAAATTATTTCATTTACCCATCTTTAAAAGCAATACTGTGTCGAATTACTATGTTCAAGCGTTTATAAATACTTTTTGATACAATGTCGACTACCATATTGAACAGAATTCATAAACCATTCAATAAACCAAACAACACAGTATAAAAAAGTTTTTATACAATCTACAAATATGCACTTATATATATATGCTCAAACTCATTCAAGGGTACTACTAAACCTATCTCTAATTAGTAAACCCCCACCAAAGCCAAGGTGTTCGCTCAACCTAAGTTCTGATACCAAATGTGATGGCCCGCAAATTCGTACTATCTAAGTTAACTAAATACCACACACGTCCAACTCAAATAACACAGAATTACAAGTCAATATGGGTTAAAAAGAGAAGATAGAAAAAGAACTAAAGAAATATCAGAATCTCACAACGGAACTGAATAAAATATAATATCATATATCATAACTTTGAGATATGAATCTATATTGTATATACATACCATATCAGAGTACAACACATATACATCATAACAGAAATAACTCTAAATAACTAATGGTGAAGCCTCCTGCTTCAAGCTCCTCCAAGTGTATCTGTAAAAGCCTAAAACACTTGACTGCCCGTAAAAATTTGGGCACCCAAGAGTTTAGGGTAAAACAAAATAAATAAATAAACTCTAGGTCAATCATGAGACTGGTGGGAGTAAACTCAAACCATATTATTTCACTCTAAAAAATCTTTTGGAAGAAAAGGTTAATCTTAAGACCGATCCACACATAAATACGGATGGTTTTTACCTTATGATAACTAAAACATTTTTGATATCAAAATCCAGCGATATTATAATAATGTCGAATCAAATAAATAACCATATAGTAGAGTGCTTGCATCTCACGCTCTACATACATAGTATAAAATCAAAAACCGCAGGTGTAACGACCCGGAAAATCTGAACCAATTTAAAAATTTTTAATTGGCTAAAATAGTGGATTTTAAATATTTAAAATAAATATTTTAAATAATAACGATGAAAAGTATGTTTGAATCAACATTTGAAAACGAATATAATTAATTCGAATTATAAACAAGGCCTGAAATGGCGCGGCAGTTTCAAAATTTGAATTCAAACTTCGACTGACTGTACCGGGTGTAAAACAAAGCGGATTTGAGTGAAACCAAAAATATTTAAATCTGTTAGTGAATACCTTTCTAACGAATCTGAAAAATTGAAGTTTCATAGCGGAAACCAAAAGTTATGGCCAAATGAATTTTCAGAAAGTTCGCTATGGAATTTATATAGCCCGTGAAATTGGCCATTTTGCAAACGACCTCGGAATTCGACGAAACTACTTTTTTTGGATCCGGGATGTGAAGTTATTGCTAGGTTTCAAATTTCATAATTTTTGAAGCTAGTATGTGAGTGTGGCAAAGGAAATCGTGTTTTGGTCAATTATAGTTAAATTGGATCGACCAGAAATGGGCCTTTTTGCAAACGGTCTCAGAATTCGACGAAACTAGTTTTGTTGGGACCGTATCGTCAAATCATAGCTAGATTTATTTTTCTGGAATTTTTCGAATCAGTTTGTGGCCCTGGTAAATTGAAATGTACGTTCAAATCGAATATTGAATGTTTTATATTTTAATTCAAATGAAAACTGACTGAAACAGTCGAATGGGCCTACGAAACATATCCCATTGTGTTCGGAATGGGGGTAAAATGCTAGGGACGATAGTCGTTGGGTTTGGATTGGTGTTCGTGTGTGAAAGAGGGTATTTTTGAAAAAAAAAATATAAATAAAATAAAAAAATATGATCGGGCCTTCATTTTCTCTCTCCCCGTCTTTTATCTGGAAACCCCCCCCCCCCCCCCCCCCCCCACGAACGACGACCGCTCTTCCAACTTTCCCACTCATTTTCCGATCGATCCAAGAAGAATTAGCCCCACCTCCAGTTAGGGATTTTGTAGAGCTTCGAATCCTCTTCAAATCCATAGCAACCCCACCCCTATCATTCGCCGTACCTCAAGTTTCGAGCCCAGGAAGTTATCGACTTCCAGCCACCGCCGTGACTGGTGGGGACCACCGAACTGGGCGAGACAACCTGGCGCGGGGAGCTGCTACCAAGCCCTTTCGAGTGGCGAAGGTCGATCGACGTATCGTTGCGCGGATTTCGAGAAAAGATCAACCCTAGTTTTGAACCTCGAAGCAAGGTATACGGCTGAGATTATTAAATTGAATTGCGACACTTCATTTCCGTCGCTAATATGTTTTTCATTATAAAAATCATATCTTTTTCGTGTGTTGACGAAATCCAGTGAAACAAGAGACAGTGGACTCGTGTGGACGTCTTCTACATTTTAGAAGAGACCGCATATTTTTCTGAGCCTTCTGCTATTTTTGGTGGAGTGGAACCCAATGTGAGATTTCTAATTTATAAACGATGGAAAACGACGATGTATAAATTATATAGTCGATGTATGAGTTATATAAGCGTAGTACACCTCTTGTATAAGCGTTGTATAAGTTGTACGTTCGATGTATAAGTTATATATGCGTTGTAAAAATTATATATGTGTTGAAATAGAAGTGAAATGCTATATATATATATATATACGCCCCTCGTCCACAAACCATGGACGATATTTATTGGTTGTGATTGGTGTGAAAATTGATCGATAGCGAATGGTTGATTGAAATTGTTTGTGGTTGAAAAATACCCGTTTGTGGTTGAGAAATATTTGGTTGAAACCATATAGGATTAGTTTGTGGAAATGAAAAAAATATACATGCCGCCTGCGTGCGAACTAGATGCATGATTCCCCATTGTCAAAAGCTGCGAGGCTTTAAGGTATAGCGAGGAGCCGTACTAGGGACAGTCCCGGTTTTAACTACCCTGTCGTTATGCTGCCGAAATTTTGAATAATATTCGTGTGTTAGAATTATTTTCCTGTGTTAAAATTATATTCGTTTGTTGAATAGAAAACCTTCATGTGTTGAACTGAAATTCATTCGTTGAATAGAAATTCATGTTTTGAATGGTATTCGTGTTTTAAATATAAAAATCACCTTTTTATCTATATATACAAACTATAGAAAACCTTCATGTGTTGAATTGAAATTCATTCTTTGAATAGAAATTCATGTGTTGAATGGTATTCGTGTTTTAAATATAAAAATCACCTTTTTATCTATATATACAAACTATAGAAAACCTTCATGTGTTGAATCGAAATTCATTCGTTGAATTGAAATTCATGTGTTGAATGGTATTCATATTTTGAAATAAATTGTTTTATAATAAAAATTATATTTTTATCATCTATATGAACTATATAAAATAGTCGTGTTTTGAAATAAATTGTTTTATAATAAAAATCATATTTTTATCATCTATATGAACTATATAAAATAGTCGGGTTTTGAAATAAATCGTTTTACAATAAAAATCACATTTTTACTATATACATGAATTGTTAAAAATAGTGAAGTTTTGAAATAGAAGATAGTTAGATAAAAATATCATTTTTATCAAATGTATGAAGAGAATATGGTTTTGAAATCGAAGAATCGATATATATATATATATATATATATATATAATTGAAATATATCGAATACCGAAGCTGCAGTGTTTTGAAACCGTGATTTCAAATGATTAGTGCGGGAGATCTGACCATCGGATTTCCCCGAAACCGCAACCGTTGGGTTCGCTTTGGAAATATCTTTCCAACGACACCAACTTTGTAAAAATCCAACGGTTGGATTGTCTAGAATGTTTAATTCAAATCTGAAGAAAAACAGTGTCAGAATCGATTATATATATATATAAATATAATTATATTTAATAGAATAACGACGCTGCAGTTCGTATTTTGAAATCAAACTTCAAACGATTATACCGGGAGATCCGACTGTCGGATTTTCCCGAAATTGGAACCGTTGGATTTGTTTTGAAAAGATCTTTCTAATGATATAAATTTAGTGAAGATCCAACGGTTAGATTTTAAGATATGTGTAAATCAAATCTGAAGAAAAACAGCACCACGGCCGCGTTATGGCCAAAGCGTCGTTTTGAATAAATTGGCTATTTTAAAATAAATAAAAATAGCGATAAATCATTATAAAATATTATAAACGATATGGATGTGAAATTTAGAAACTAACTGAAGGTTGGCTAAGTCAAATGGTTTCTTGGGTATTGATCTGATGTTGGTTTCGGCCTTCGGGGTTAATATTTGGGAAATCATTCTCTTACTGATTGACGGTTAATGACTAATGAATTGAAATGATGCGTAGTAGTGTTTGTGTAGCACTTGTTTATTATATACGCGAGTTGCTCAGAAAGACCGGGTTTATCCCATTCTGAATAACTGAATCGACGATAAGAAATCGAAGATGAAGACGGTGGTCGAAGACCGGAGATCTTCACCTCGTTTGGATGGTAACCGAGGTCCTGATTGGGAGGCATCCCGAAATATGGATAATGAGTGGTGATCGTCCAGACGTACGTGGTGATCGATGGGTTTGCGAGGTATATAGTGCCTCCGGTTTCGTTCAGACCCAGAACGGACTTGCAAATGGACAGTGTGTCTGACATTGGAATTTATTCTGTGTGATTGATAACCATCAGTTGCACGGCGTGAACTGCCTGTGTGGCATGCTATGATGCAGTGATCATGGCTTCTGTTGAAAAGCAAAGTCTTATGGTGATGATCAAAGCACCGCCTGTGTGGCGTAGCTTTGTGTATAACGTGAATTCGTGAGCCTCACACCCCGGTATGAACCAGAAACGGGAGAAGGACCTCAGGCAGGGCATGCGTTTCTTTCTAGTTAGAAGTGGCGTCAGTGGTTTTACATGCCCTGACGAGATTGACTTATGTGTTCGTTGCTGTTGCGAGGCGCCTCGGATATATCGGTCGATCCGGGACCGATGGAGTCATTCGTTGACTCGTTTACGCCCCCAAAGGGCGGGGAAACGTATTGTTCAGGCATAATAATCCACATCGGTGGACCGGCCCTATCGCTCCAAGGCTTGCCTGCGCGCTTACCTGTGGCTCGGGCTAGAGAGTCGCGAAGTCGGTAAGGACTATCTTTTGCCTTGGTTCATGACGGAAATCTAATTTCCAAATACGTGACTGTGCGGTTTTGATTGTATATATATATATATGGCGACATGATATATGGTACCTATGCCGTCTATGATTGATAGTTATGATGGAAATTGTTTTTGAAAACATATAAACACTAGTAATAATATCAAATGCTTTTGTTTTATTCGTATCAATCATATTTTGGCCATTATAAGGTAAAACTCTATCCTCCGGTTTGCGTTGCATTGTGTGATGGGAACCGAGTCTTATATTGGCTTCATTTTTATAAAAAGCATTGCGATATTTAAAAGAATGATTTGTTTTAAAGCACTGGCAATCCAATGGAGTAAACCCGTTCCACGAAAGTGGCGTTGTCCTGTGATTAGCCATATTTTAAATGTGTTGAGTAGATTTCTCATACCAGTCCCATGACTGACTCGTAGTTTGTTTCACTTTCAAATTTGGGTGCCCCTCTTTCTACACGGGTAGCCTTGTATTCAGGTTTTAGCTGGCTTTCTCTGGATAGCTGGAGCTGAAGATGGATTCTATCATTTATCTCTTTTTATGCTGTTCAGCTCCTATTGTACATTATTTTTGTTTTCCGCTGTAGACATTTATGTATAGCTGAACTGTATTTGTACTAAGTATGATCTTGTATACTGTGTAACTCTGATGATTACGTTTATCCAGTATATTCTATTGTGCATTATCTGGTGTATTTATTTTTATTTCTGTTCTGCTATTATCTGTTTCTGTGTTATATTCCAAAGATTACCCTTGTCACCGTCAGTACGGGATTTGGGGTCGTCACAGCAGGGCGCTTATTAGAGATTGGATTCCAACCATGTCAAGGTATGGGACCACCTCCCGATCAGTGTACTATAGAGGGAATACACTGGGGTTCAACAAGAACATCTTACAACCTGTCCACACATGACTGGTCACTCATTCAACTTGAGTGGACTGAATGTATTATTACCCATGGTTGTTGGCCATCCAACCGTAATCTGTAAGATACAAAATCGAAAGAAGAATAAATCTATTTTCACTAGATCAGCGATAATACACCTTGCTTGGGTATGACCCAACAACCCATGCTTCCTGCCCAATTTTTATCATTTCCCAATTGTGAGGCTTGAGGCTACGTTATTATTTTTAGAACATCTGGCTACGCTTCACTTTGAATGCCACATTGTCAAACCCGTCAAATCACTAGTTGATTTTCCCAATAATATTACGGGCATAAAAAGCTAAGAGAAACGAATTCCTATGCCACCAAACGTAATACATTGAAAAGATCATCTTATGTGATCCGTTAGGAATACTCTATCAGAAATTCGTCCATACAAATTGTCCTGGGACTGGATAAACCGAAGGCACTATCCTATAAACAGAACAACCCTTGTGTTTTATTTCATCTTCAATAATCTCCAGCATAATCTAATTTGCAATGCCTATGCGTATACAGAGTGGTTTTCGGATAATAAATCCTATCGGTCTCTTTGTATTGACAACAATAGTCAAAAACTTTGATAGTCGGTTATTTAACTATCGAAGAAAAGCAAACATCTATCCAAATAGCTAACATCAAAAAGTCACTAGCCCTTTCTAATATTTAACGTTCGCTTCCTTATCGAGTTCTCTATATTGATTTCTAGTTACCAAATATCTTAAAAATATTCTAACTCCTTAAATTTCAGAATATTTTTTCCAGTGTATCCTTTGTATGGGTCACTCGGTACAACTACAAATTTCCTCATTGGGTCCTTTCCATTCAAAAGGAAATTTAAAAACCCAAGCGGTTTGCCTTGTAGGCTCATAAAATCGCATATGGAATTTAAACATGTTTCTTTTTGTTGGGAACTCAAATTAAAATCTTCATTCTCTTCATTCCATACATGTTTAACATATATACGCCCAATTCTAATTCATTCCAATCAATTTAATCATTTTTACTTTCCATTCGCTAATTAATTTTCTAATTAGCTTCCTTGCTTACACTACTTTTAATTTGAATATATCGCGTTCAAATATATTTGTATTCACTTATACAAAATCCAAACTCAGTTTCCTTGCCCGCTTCCAAATTCTACTCCAAGTTTCATATTCGAATTCCCAATTTTAATGAATGAATTCAATTTACTTAAACACAATTAAGTTCGAATCAAAACTCTATTAACTAATTTCTTTTGAAATTAGTTAACATCATTCGATAATTAAAAATCAAGTTTTTTTATTCCAAAAATCATTCCATTTACTCCATGTGAGTTCAAATTTATTTTATAATTCAAGTCAAGATTTTTCTAATTCAAATTCGGATTTTCGTTCATTAAAAATCACTTTAATTAATTAATTAAATCGTTATACTTGTAAACGATTTTATAGTGACTTTTGTGAAATTTGATTATGACATAACTCAAAATCCAGATTTTTCTCTTCCATTTGAAAACTATCATTCAATAGGTCCGAGCATTTCTTGTCTCATCGTATTCCGATTTATATTAAGTTCTATAAACTCATTTGAAGTTTGAATCGACAAATTACGAACTACCACGCTGTGGCGGGTTCGTTGTAAATTAAATTAAATTATAAATGTTCAAAACTTTGTTTATAAATAATTTCCAACTCTATTCTCTAAAATTTGAATATAAATTAAACTAGTTTTCCAAATCTAACTTAAACACTTCGATTTTCCAAAATCATTGATTTCTGTATTAAAAATTCATAATTTGGTTGTAAATTATTCACAACTCAACTTCTATATTAAATTCCAATTTCCTTGGACATAAATTATTTTATAAACATGAGATATAATCGAATTTCAATTATAAATTTCTTTTATGCAAATTATCAATTAATTCAACATCCTTTACCATTACAAACTAATACCATCTCTTGATAATGGTGAAATCGTTCAAGTTGGGGTATTTTATTTATCTCTCAAACTTTGACTAACAACGTTCTTACCTTGATGTTGATAAAAGCTCGTAGTTTGAAACCCGATATCATATAAATCTCATGTCCTATCTCATTTGAAATATGGTTTTCAAATACCATTTGTTATATTTAGAAAAATCTATTTCCAAATGATTCGATGAAAATTACTCCATCACATTTATAAACATTGTTTTTAAATCAACTTCCTTATTTTATATCAACAAGCTTCCATTTAAAACTCAATTCCCATTTTAAATATTTTATTATTATAACCTATATATAAATATAAGCATAGAATCTATTTTCATATTAAAATTCTAAATTTTTGTTTGATATAGTTCCAATATCTTTCGGAAATAAATTTATTTATAAAAATTCAACATCTTTGAATTTAAATCAGAAATCTGTATGGATTTGTTTTAATTCAATTTATATTCTGAACATCGGAATAAATTTCATCATATTCTTCTCGAAATGATTCTAAAATTTTCTCTTTATTTTAAATTCATACTTGAATTAAAATTTCAAATTATCAGATGATAGTCTTTTTCTTTATTTATAAACATCATTTATAAATTTCACTTCTTGTTTTAAATATTAAAACTAGTTTCTATTTCAAATTTCATTTGAAATTCCATTTCTACTTCGGGAAATTAAATTTCCTTTTAAATTCACACTTGAATTTATATTTCCATATTATCAAATGATAATTTTTCTTTCCATTTATAATATTGTTTACGTAACAAACAGGAATTTTCGACCCCGAAATCAACACAAAACACCATGTTGACTATTCGAGCATCGGAAATAGCCGATCATTAATAGAAAAAAGTTAGAGGGTGAGAAATAGAAAGAAAGAAATTTAGAAAAGAAGAAGAAGATCTCAACAAAACAGAATCAGAGTAATACGAATCTCACAGTGGAATGAATAAATATATTATATAAAAACTTTTGAAATACAAAACTATAACTGTATATACATACCAGTATAACTCATAACATCACAGCGGAAATATACTCTATATATAACTAATGTTGAAGCCTCCTGCTCCAAGCTCCTCCAAGTATATCTGAAAAATCTCGACTACTTGACTGCCCGTACAAATTTGGGAACCCAAGAGTTTAGGGAAACAAAACAAAATAAACTTTGGGTCAGTCACGTGACTGGTGTGAGTAAACTCTAATCACTTGGTTTAACTTTTAAAGTCCTTTTAAAAGAATTGATAATCACAAGACCGATCCACACATAAACACAGATGGTTTTTACCTTACGATAACCCAAAATATTTCTTTAAAATCAATATTTTCTGATATTATAATAATGTCTAAATCAAGTAAATAACAATCTAGCTAGCAGAACGCTTTCATCTCACGCTCTGCATATATAATATACAATCAAAAACCGTGGGGTTTTTGTAACGACCCGGATTTTCGGTGACTTTGGTTATCGACATATACACGATGTCGATAACCAAAACATCGAAAAATCCCGGTAATAAATGAAAGAAATTAGAAGGTGAGAATAGATAAGATAGAAACTTAGAATAGAAGAAGAAGAAGAACACAACATCAGAGTAACACGAACCTCACAACGGAACGAATAACATATAATAGATAACATAACTTTGAAATATAACAGTTATGTATACAATAGCACTTATCAGAGTATAGCACTTACAACACAGCGGAAATAACTATAGCTATATGATCTTGAAGCCTCCTGCTCCACGCTCTTCCAGTATATCTGTAAATTCCTGACTACTTGACTGCCCGTACAAAATTAGGCACCCAAGAGTTTAGGGAAAACAAAACAAATAAACTCTGGGTCAGTCATGGGACTGGTATGAGTAAAACAGTTTAAACATGTATATGAACAAGTAAACGATATCTCATAAGACCACGCCGCAGAACGGAACGGGGTTTTCCCTTATGAGAATCCAAAATATCTTTATATCAAAAACCTTTTGATATTATAATAATGTCTTTGTACAAATAGATATCAACTAGCAGAAATGCTTTCATCTCACGTTCTACATATATAGTATACAATCAAAATCGCAAGCACATATTGGATAATGGATTTCCAACTATGACAAGGTATGGAACCACCTTCCGATCAGTGTACTCTAGGAACGATACACTGGAGTTCAACAAGAACATCTTGTAACTCAGCCACACATGACCGACCACTCATTTCGCTTGAGTGTATCGAATGTACATCACCAACGGTTGGGATCAGCAACCGTTCCCGTATATATATGGGACAGCATTGATAGATTTAAGAAACAAATGAATATTCTCTAGATAGGTGATTATACACCCTAATTCGGCGCGACCGACTTAGCCATGCTGCTTGCCCGATTTCTGTCATTTACTGGTTGATGAGGCTAGAAGCTACGCTTTATCATTACATCAGATTCACTTCGAATGCCACATTGTTAGGTCCATCGAAAATCACTAATTGACGTCTAAAACCATACATTACGTGTCAGCTAAAAGAAGTTTCCTTCTTCGCTTCCACTCTTGGTACGGTTGAAGAAATCAATGTACGTGACCTCTCTGGAAATACTTTGTCAGACATCCATCTTCATTCACTTAGAAATGTCACATCGTCATACCCGCCAAATCACAAATTGACTTATCCAAAAATAACACGGGTATACAGCTAAGAGAAACGAATTCCTCCGCCACCAAACGTGAATACGTTTGAACAGATCAACTTACGCGGTTCATTGGATATACTCAGTCAGACCTTTGTCCATACAAGTTGTCCTGGGACTGAACAAACCGAAGGCACTATTCCGTATATCCATCTTAGTCACTGTTATCTAAGACTTATACAACAGCCCTTGCATTTTACTCCGTCTTCAATTATCTTTGGCATATATGATTCGCGACGCTTATGCCAATACAGAGTGGTTCTATGGATAATAATCCAACCAGTCTCTCCATATTAACAACGTTAAAATGGTCAAAACTTCGATAGTCGGTGAGTTAACTATCAAAGAAAAACAAGTGTGCAAACAACGATATTATTTCCAAATGGAAATTATATCGAACAAACATCATTTAACATAAATCTCTTTAGTTCATTTATTTACTTATCTCCTGTTTCCCTATATTCTAAATACTTATTTTTCTTTTATCAGAAAACATTTCTGATTCTCGTTTGGAAAACATTTCCAAAACTCCTTTACGGTCAAACCTTACCATTTCTTAGTTAAGAAGGAAGTCACTCAAGTTGGGGTATAATTACCTCTCAGACCTTAACTGAACAACGTTATAACTTCAAAATGGTCAAAGTTTATCTTTTAATCTTTAACAACTTCTTTACGCCTTTCTCGGATTCAATTTTACTAATCCACTTCTATATTTAAAACATTGGTTGTAACGATAACGTTATAATCCCTACTTTCGAATTATCTAACTTTAATTATAACTTCTATTCTTATTAGTGAATAATTAACCTAACACTTATTTATTTAGAAATAAATAAATCTCTATTTAAACACTGGAAAGTATAAGTACTTTCCCGAATTCGATATAATTGAATTTGCCGATTAGCTCTCTTCGAGAAATCTCTATTTGATTAACTCTTCTTCGAATAACCTATATTCAATTAACTCCTTCTCGAATAAACGAGATTCGATAATTTCTCTTCGAATAACTAATATTCGATAACTCTTTCTTTTCAAATATCTCATATTTGAAAATCTCACTTCGATTAAACTATAATCGATAACTCCCTTCGATGAAACTAACATCGATAACTCCTTTCGATGAAACTAACATTGATAACTCCTTTCGATGAAACTAACATCGATAACTCCTTTCGATGAAACTAACATCGATAACTCCTTTCGATGAAACTAACATCGATAACTCCTTTCGATGAAACTAACATCGATAACTCCTTTCGATGAAACTAACATCGATTTATTTAACTCGACGAACTTAACTCGACTAACTTAACTTGACTCGACTAACTCGACTTACTTGGTTCGACCAATTCGATTCGATTAACTAGGCTCGACTAACTTGACTAACTTAACTCGACTTACTTGGTTCGACCAATTCGATTCGATTAACTAGGCTCGACTAACTTGGTCGAACCACCCGATCAACTCAACTTATTTAACTTAACTTATTTCTCAACTCGATCAACTCGATTAACTCCTATCGAATAACTAATATTTGATTAAACTCCATTCGCTTGACTCTAGATCGCATCGATCACAATGGTTACGCCTGACTCATTCAGGAAACATCCGACCGCCGTAGGCTATTTACAGCCCTGCGAATTACGCTAGCAGTCGTACAAGATGGCAACTTACCCTGAATACTATGTTTGACTAACTCTGTCTCAAATAACTATATTTGATTAACTCTAGTTCGTTTTAACTCTAATCGATTAACTCTAACTAATTAACTCCAACTGGTTAACTCTAACTGATTAACTCTAACTGGTTAACTCTATTTGACTAACTCGACTTGACTAACCCCTTTCGAATAACATATTCGATTAACTAACTTTCGAATACCATATTCGATTAACTAACTTCGAATACCATATTCGATTAACTCCTTTCGAATACCATATTCGATTAACTAACTTTCGAATACCATATTCGATTAACTAACTTCGAATACCATATTCGATTAACTAACTTCCGAATAACATATTTGATTTACTCCCTTCGAATACCATATTCGATTTAACTCCTTTCGAATGTCCATATTCGATTAACTTTATTCACTTTATAAAGATTTCCTTTTTAACAACGTTTTATTCATTTGAAAAGATTTACTTTTAAATAACGGTTCTACACTTTAAAAATGATTTCCTTTTTTATAATGTTCCCTTTCCAATTCTATTTGTAAATGGTTTACAAATATTTCCTTTTCAAATTTATTCTTGAAATATTCTAACTCCTTAAATTCCCGGAAAAATTCGCCATAACCTCCTTTGTAACGGGAGCATCGGGAAAATCCCCAAACCCGCCACACAGGCCTTTCCATTCAAAAAGAAATGTTTTGAATTTATTTCCTTTTTTAAATATCCCCTATTTATAAATATTCCAATCTATAAACATTTCTTATTTATAAATATTCCACTTTATAAATATCTCCTATTTATAAATATTCCATATTATAAATAATATATTTCCAATATCACTTTGAAAATCACCTTATCAACATTCGGTATGTTATGGTATTCAATCATATCAAATCACGATGTTCAATATCGTCCAAGCACATATAATTGCCCACAGATTTTATATCACATCATATAACCATATATGAAAAACAATAAAATAACTGTTGAGGAATCCAGTTGGATTCCTCCAACCTGTTTCCCTGCACCACAGATGTTAGACAATAGAATAACATCGATTTCACTTCACTGTTAAATATTCTGATAAACAGAATCGACATATAGATATTTAACAGTTTATATATATATACATATACATATATACATATATATATAAAAAATATTTCTACTAACTGACTAGCAGTTCAATCAATCAACCAACACACAACAATCATACAATTTTAACAGTTCAAAAAAATACAACATGAAAATATAAACTGTTCAGAGTTGGTGAGTTTTACTCACATTGTCGATCATCGTTAAAGAACGATAATCGATTGTCGATTCTGATCCGACAATTTATTTCGATATAAATTGTAAACAGCTCCAATCATTCCAGTCTGGTTCCGTGTTGTGGCATTCGTCTGTGTGATCCTATTAGATCCCGTTTTACTGTATTCGAATACAGTATGAACTAGTTATACATTACACAAGTTATTATATAAATATTGAATTTAGTTAAACTATTGTTATTTAAATAGCGGGCCTTAACCTTGTTTTCTAGCGGCCCAATCCCTTTTGCACTGACCCATAAAAAGGTCCTCCTTTAAATCGAGCTTCAGAACTTTGCTCCTCATTTCTATACAAAGCCATTTCCATCCCTTCTCAGGTCATACAGACATTCGATGTTTCCAACCACCTACTTCACATAATAGCTGCCTCGCATAGCAACTGAACTTTTCACCAATATTTAAAACCATGAAATCCCACTGAACCTTGCTTAACCGCCCGTTAATCCCCTCCTCATCTCCATCCTGGCCCAATAAAGACCAGCACCAATTTACACAGCATCTCCTTCCAGGACCCGTCTTCTATTTCTTCCCCAAAAAAATGTGAACTGCTCCAAACCACTTCGTTACCCTTTCAGCGATTTTCCACCATTCTTATCACCATCTCACCACAACCGAAATCACTACCCAATATACCATTAAACTCCCCTTTTGAATTCTCTTCAACCTCCACCCCGTGAAGTTCAACTCGACCCCTCCGAGACATTCCGTCGTTCAATCTCTCCGCCAACTACCAGTACGACAGCGACACCATTACGAACGGATCCTCACCAAATCATCACACGGTGTACTAAATCACCCCATAAACCTCAATATATCCTTCGCTTGTTGAATTGAAGTACCAAACTCCAAGATAACTCAACCCTAGTTTCTGTGAACCACCAGATTTCGACAGGAATTGAAACCGAATGCCATAATACCCATATCAACTTGAAGGAATTTGCACCAACCGTTCAAAGAAAATTGTTTTATGATTTAAGGGATTTGATTTGATTTTCTAGTGAATTTTGAAACTCACGAAAATGGTTTTCTTTGAAGGAGATGTCGGCGGATTTTTTCATTGACCTGAGGGAGAATAGTTTCTAGGTTTAGAGGATTAAGGTTATTTTATATGAGATTTTTAAATATTATTATATTCGATTTTTAAGCTATCACTATCGATATCCGTTGTTTAAAAATCTCTGTGATCACACACAATACCCAAAAATCACGAAAACTGACATGTAGCTAGAGTTAGACATTACGGTCCCAACGAAACTGGTTTCGTCGAATTCCGACTCCGTATGCTCACACAACGTATTTTTAACTGTCAAAATACTGACTGTTTCTCACTCTAAAAATTCATACGACCGCACCGTGACTCTAAAAATCACGGAACTTGACATCTAACAAAAATTTGATGTTGTGGATCCAACAAAACTGGTTTCGTCGAATTCCGACTTCGTTTGCAAAAGTGGCTATTTTTAAAGCTCTAAATAGCCTATTTAAATATATAAATATATTTAAATATAATTAAATTAAATATTTAAAATTAAATATTATCGTCTATATTCACTTAGGAATACCATACAGCTCCAGGGTAATTATATACTCACTATTCCGAGTCCAGATTGATTCGATATTCAATTTACATTGAAAAATCCTTTTATAACGTATATAAAGCGTTACGAATTATAAAGGAATTTCACAGCGACTTTTCTGAAATTTGATTTGGACGTACATCAAAATCTACACGACGAAATCCCGATTTTTCTCTTCCACTAGAAAGATATACTCCACCAGCTCCACACGTTTCTTGTTTCACAGAAATCCGGCTTAAAACGAATCCTGTACATTCAGTTGAAGTTCGAATCGCCAATTTACGAACTGCAGCGCCATTTCAAGCTCTATTATAATTATATTATAATTATACGTTCAAACCGTCGTCGATTGAATATATTCGTTATTATATTTCGAATCGAAACTCCACAAAATCTCGTATGCTATTCAATTCACATGATATTGTGAATTTCACTATTTCCGACTATTTCGACATTATAATATATTATTATATTATAATTATTAATTAAATATTCAATATTATTTAATTAAATGATCATTAACTTCTCTAAATCACCAATTATATAATTAAATAAATTAATTATATATCTCTAAAAATGCGGGTCATTACAGTTTTATTGGGTAATGGGTTTCGAACTGTGACAAGGTATGGAACCACCTTCCGATCAGTGTACTCTAGAAGCAATACACTGGAGTTCAACAAGAACATCTTGTAACTCGTCCACACATGACTGGCCATTCATTTCGTTTGAATGTTCCAAATATATTATCACCTTACGGTTGGTATACCAATATAACCGTTCCTGGGAGATACAGAAGCGAAAGAAGTAACAAATGTGAATATTCTCCAGATGGTGACAATATACCCTACTTGGGTGCGACCCACTTAGCCATGCTGCTTGCCCAATTTCTGTCATTTCCCAGTTGACGAGGCTTGAGGTCATAACGTATTTTTTATTAGAACGCTCCTTTATTTACTTTGAATGCCACATCGTCAAACCCGTCAAATTACAAATTGATTTCCCTAAAAATACTACGGGTATAAGCTAAGAGAGTCGGATTCCTCCGCCACCAATGTAAATACATTTGAAACGATCAACTAACGCGGTCTACCAGATATACTCTATCAGACATTCGTCCATTCAAGTTGTTCTGTGACTGGACAACCCAAAGGAATTATTCTATAAATCCATCTTAGGCAATTTCTACCTAGAATCGCCAGAATAACCCTTGTATAAACTCCGTCTTCAATTGTCTTCGATCTATTTGATTCGAAACGTTAATACCATACGGACTGGTTTTTAGATAATAAATCTGATCCCGGTCTCTCCATATTGACAACAGAAATGGTCAAAAATTTTGATAGTCGGTGATTTAACTATCAAAGAAAAATATGTGTACAAGCAATAATCGTATTCCCAAATGGAAATCTTATCGATTAATCATCATTTCATTTCCCGATTTCCCATTTATTTCTTAAAACACATTTTACTTCTCACGATTTTCTTGGAAAACGTTTCCATATATTCACAACTCTTTGTTTTCCCTATTTCAAAAATATACGTTATTAACACTGGAAAATATATCCATATCTTATTCACGCATCATTCTTTTCTACATCCATTTATCACTAACCGTAAAGTAGTAAGAGAACAACTCCCTAAGTATTAGCCCCGAAGGCGAAACCAACATCAGATCAAACAGAGAATGTCGTTCAACTTGGCTAGTCTCTAATTAGTTTCAAATTTCCTTAACTCCATTTTATATATGCAAAACGTTTGCTTTGAATCATATTTCACTTTAAACGTGAATATTTTTCTGCTATAGAAATTTGGACTCATTTTATTATATCAAATCTTGATTTAAATAACAAATCTCATTACTGTTTAGAATCCCACTTATCTTGTTATTTTATAAACCTATGCTTCATATTTCATTCCATAAACTCATTTTATAAGTTATGACTAGGATGACACCCGTGCTTCACACACGGGCGGTTGTTGGTGGCTACCGACTTTAAGTTATAATTTAAAACTCGATTTCCCATTCGATAACAAATCCAAATATTATTTTTCTCGTCAAATCATGAATTTCGTTTTATATATAATTTTTAAGAATAAATTATCTTTATATTGTTCGACATAGTCGAATTATAATTATATATCCTTACAGATTTATTTCAATCCTATTTCATTTCGAACATCGAAATACTTCCATCGCTTTCCTTTGAAAACAAATCCCAATTCCCTTTTAGTTTATTCTTAGATTTATATTTCAAATTTATTTAATAACCATTATTTCATCCCATTTATTAACATTGTTAATAAATCAAATCATTTGTTTTAATATAATTAAAACAACTTATTACATTCTGGCCTAATCGAAATCTCATTTCTATTTTTAAAATAGATTATCTCCTTTTTAAAGCCACAATTTCTTTTCCAATATATTCGAATATATTTTATGGTATTTAAATACCAGTAATCTCAAGGTCAATGTTATTTAACATCCCAAAATGCACAATAATTGATCATAGATTATTTTGACATCATATACTGCAATATATGAAAATCAACAATAATTTGTTGAGGAATCCAGTTGGATTCCTCCAACCTGTTTCCTTGCATTCACAGACGTTAATCAACATCAATAATATATATTTCATAACAATACGAGATATTAAACTAAATAGATCAGTATTAGATCAACTGTTTATATATAATTTCAACCAATTTAATACGCCATCATCCAAGCAACCATCATACACAGCATTCAATCATTTTATCAATATTAAATAACGTTTATAAAATTATAAAACTGGACAGAGTTAGTGAGTTTACTCACCTTGGTTGTTAACTGTTAAATACAATTAACGCTGATGATTCGAATCGAGCGTTTTTAATTTGCTATGAATTCACACGGGCTGCAGTTGGTTCCAAACCAGTTTCAGAACGTAGTCTGTGATCATACGATTCCAACGGACTCACATTGCGAAATTATGATAACGACCGAATTAGTTATGAGCATTTCATGTTAATGTACTATTTAAGCTAGAATTAAATTTATATTTATTAATTTTATTAAGCCTTACCCATATAGGCCCATTCACCCACATGAAAGCCCAAATCAGCATCTTTATATTATCTTCTTCCACTCCTCCAAAACAAAATACCATAAACTGCTGAACCCAATACCATGCTTCCCCATCTTGTCCTTCTACCACCGTTCGCCGAAATGACAAACCACTTCCATCTACGTCAGACTCTCTACAGACCCATCACATATGCACACCACTCGACGCTCTCTCCACACTTGCGTCGAACTGCGTTTACCTCTATAGTGCGTCACCTATATTGACCCAAAACTTCACCGGTCCTCAATAACGAAACCCCATACTCTAGTATTATACAACCGCCAGTACTTATTCCTTCTATGAAATGAATACTTCCCATTCCATTCATGTCCGCCTCACATATATCTTCCCAGAACACAGAGCCGACCCAAAGCCCATGCAACCTAGACATTTGTCTAGGGCATCGAACAAGAAAGGGGGATCAAAAATCCGTCGCTACTTCTCATCTCGCACGATTTGCTCTCGCCTCTCAGATTCTCTCGTCGTCGCCCTCCCTCGCCTCGTGGTTGCCCTCCCTTGCCTCGCGGTCGCCGACGCCCTTCAGTGCCCTTCCCACTCTCGGATTCAGGTATAGCCATCGCGATCTGATTTTTTTAATTTTTGATTCCCATATGAATCAAGTCAATATTCTTTTCTGAAGATTCTCTGTTCTCTTTTGATGGAGTCTTGGGTTTGTATCAGTTTTGGTTTCTGGTTTGTATCAGTTTTGGATTCTAGAGGACATTGATTTCTGGTTGCTCATTAGAGGGATTTGAGATTGGTGAAGCTTTTGTTGTTGCTTGTTGATAGATTGATGACTCGATTTGTTTTGTAGTTGTTATTTCGGTTTGTGCTACTGGCTTGCTAATGATAGAAGTGGAATTTGATGTGTAGTTCTGAGTTTTTTTTTGGATTCTTTTGTATTCCATCAATTTTTTTTCTTCTCAGTTCTATATTGTCATGTAAGAAGTGAAATGGTCTAGCTGTGATCAGGTGTTGTTGATATTTTTAAATACTTGTAATTGTTAAAGTGTGAATAAAAGTTTCATTTGCCTTTCAAAAAAAAAATTGATTGCATAAATCAGACTTGTGCTAAAAAAAAGTGTAAATACTAAAAACCATGTATGCAATCTGCAGTGTATGAATTATGCAATCTGCAGTTTATGATTCATACATAGTCTTTTGATTTTGGAGTCCTACTCCAGATAACTTTTCCAATTTACCAAAGGTCTTCATTCTTCAACAGCCAGTAGAACATATAGTATTGCATATGTGCAACTGAAAAAATCAGAATATTTAACTCTCATTTGTAATTGGATTCTCATTCCTTTGTCAAGGACAGTTTGAAAAAAAATTGTTAATTTTTTGTGCACAAAATATCCAGTATGTTTTATCTGTAAAACTAGATTTTAATTTTCATTTTATCATTGTAAGTTATTCTAGCTTTAATTATAATCATACTTTTAATCCATTCGTTCATGAAAAATCAGAATTGTTTTAGCAAGAATGTTTTTTGGAACTAAAATGCTGGGAACGAAAAAATCATTTTATAATTTACTGTGGACTAGCTGTTGCATAAAGGATAACTTTGAAAGATTTTATTAGAACAGTACCAAATGCTTTATACCATCATTTGCCAGATACATGTGTTTGTGTTATGATTTTGCATATGCAACATCCTGATGGGGAAATATCATTTCGTGACACATTAAAAAATTTATATAGGGGAAATGGAGCATTTACATATGAATATTACTTTGCGATATCCATATGCGATATCCTATATTTTATTTTATTTTTTGTTGATTACATTCTTTTGATTTTGATTCAACAGTTTACTTTTTTTTTGTTAGCAGGCAAGCACATTTTTTTCTGAAGGAGAAAGATTCAAGTTTTGAAGACCAAAAAATGTAAGGGCTTTAAACTTATAATTAAAATTTTATTATTGATTGCAAAATAGACAAATTCATTTATCACTGTTGATTTAATTCTCTGCATTTTACAGATTAATTTTTTATTTAATAAATATACGTTGATTACTTAACTTATTATTCATCAATCAATAATTATATTGTTAATTTTGCGAACTGTCGTACACTAATTAATCAATTGAAATTTGTAAGTTATGCTTTATGAAAAATTGGAATTTATAAATCTTGTAAATGTATAATGCTAGTATTTATACATTAACAATATCATGGTCAAATTAAAATTGAGATAGGAATCGAAAGCAACCTTCCGAATTTCAAAATAGGAAGAGAAAGCAACGCAAAGATGATGAAGCAAAATCGTTGGTCGGTTCTATTTCGAAATTATTTGAAGCAAGGAATAAAAGATCTCAAACTTCAAATTTGAGTCAAGATGAAGAAGCTATATTGGAGAATGGGAACAATGATTTTAACATCGATATTCATGAAGACAAAGAGCCTATAAATGAAATTGTTGAAGTAGAGATCGAAGACCAACATATGGAGGAGATGAATGATGTGAATGTTGGTGCTATTGATGAAGGTGTTGATGATATATCTACACTTGATCTTGAGAAGGATGTTGATTTAAATTATGATCCAGGTTTGTGGGGAAAAATTACCAATGCAAAACGAATTATGCTAATTCAACGTGGTCCTATTAAAATTCTAAAAGAAAACGATGTTTTTCCAAGAAATAAAATTAATGGCAGGCACTTCACTTCTAAACATTATATTGGTGGCTATCCACGAATAAAAAACATGAACGAAAGTGGCTTGTGTATTCAAATGAATGCAATAAAGTTTATTGTTTATGTTGCAAGCTATTTAAGAGCACACAAAAAACATCCAAACTGGCCGATGAAGGGATTGATGATTGGCAAAATTTATCCACTAAGCTAAGAGAGCATGAAAGTAACCCATTGCACAACGTGAATGTTATTAAATGGGTCGATTTGCATAGAGGACTTCAACAGAAAGCGACAATTGATAAAGCTATGGAAGCTCAAATTGATCAACAGAAACAACATTGGAAAAAGTACTTGTGCGGATAATTGGTGTTGTCCAAACACTTTCTATGAATAACTTACCATTTCGTGGATCAAACGAAAAGATTTATGAGAAGAATAGTGGATTTTTTTTGTCAGCTTATTGAACTCATAGCTGAATTTGATTCAATTATGGAAGAACATCTTTGACGGGTGAAGAATAATGAAATTAATAATCATTATCTTAGTCATAAAATTCAAAATGAATTATTAAGCTTGTTGGCTGATAAGATCAAAGCCACAATGCTTACGAAAATAAAGAAAGCAAAGTACTTCTCTGTTCTCCTTGATTGTACTCCGGATTTGAGCCATAAAGAGCAAATGTTCATTGTCATTAGAGTCGTGAATGTTGATGGTGCAAATGATATCAAGGTGGAAGAATATTTTCTTGGGTTCATTACGGTTGATGATACATCCGGATTTGGCTTTTTAAAGAACTTGAAAATATTTTGGTTGATCTCAAACTTAATATTAATGACATGAGAGGTCAAGGGTACGATAATGGTTCAAACATGAAAGGTATAATTTTAAATTAAAATTTATCTTATGCTCGATTTGGATTATTGATTATCAATTATAATATGATATCTTTAATTAAATCATGTGTAGGTAAACATCAAGATGTACAAAAAAGATTACTTGAGGTCAATCCTAGAGCTTTCTACATCTCATGCGAGTGTCATAACCTTAACCTTGCTCTATGTGATATGGCAAAATCATGTATGAAAGATAGAAATTTCTTTGCATATGTGCAAAAAAAATTATACACTGTTTTCTAGTTCAATTCAACGATGGGAAATACTTCGAAGCTATGTGAAGGGATTGACTCCTAAACCATTATCAGCAACTCGTTGGGAAAGCCACATTGAAAGTGTTAAAGCAATAAGAACACAAACTTCTGAGCTAAGGGATGCTTTAATTGATATTGCAAATAATTCGAAAGATGATGCTATTATGATGGAGGCTAAAGGATTGTGCCAAAATGCATTGGAAAACTTTGAGTTCTTAATTAGTTTGTGTATTTGGTACACAATATTAGAAAACATTAATCTAGTAAGCAAAATACTTCAACGGAAGGAGATTGATATTGAAGATGCAATTACAAAAATTGAAGGGCTTGTAGAATTTTTTGAAAAATTTAGAGAAGGATTTGAAATCATGATGAAGGAAGCAACAGAAATTGCAGATGAAGTTGGCATTGATCCAAAGTTTCTTGAAAAGAGAGTCGTGCGAAGAAAAAAACAATTTGATGAAGATATGGTTGAGAATGACAATCGACAATCTCTTGAAGAAAATTTTAGAGTTTCCTATTTTCTTCACATAATAGACCAAGCTTTGACTTCACTTGAAGATCGATTTGAGCAATTCAAACTTTATGAAGAAACTTTTGGCTTTTTGTTAAACTTAAGATTCAAAAATATAGAAGATGAAGACTTGAAGCAAAGTTGCATGAAATTAGAAGGTTTTTTGGAACACAATGAAGAACAAGATATTTGTGGTAAAGAGTTATTCTTTGAGCTTCGACAATTAAAAAGAATTCTACCATCGAAGATAACTAGATCAATTGATATTCTTAATTTCTTGAAATCTTATCGTGATGTTAGTGGATTTTTAAATGCTTGGATTGCTTATCGAATTCTGTTAACTATTCCAGTCACAGTTGCTTCAGCAGAAAGAAGTTTTTCAAAATTGAAGTTGATCAAAACGTATCTTCAAACCACTATGTCGCAAGAGAGATTAAGTGGATTATCAATTATTTCAATTGAAACTGAGTATTTGGATAAGCTCAGTTATGACGAGATAATAGACGAGTTTGCTTTGAAGAATGCACGAAGAAGTTGTTTCCGGTAGTGCGTATTAATTTGTTATGATATTATATTAGATTTTTGTTTAAATGTTATCGAAATGACTGGTTAAACAATGTTTTGTGATCTGTTTAAATTTTATTATGAAAAATATGTTTGATTGTTCGCTTTTTTTTTTAAATTGGGGCAACAAAAATGAAAGAATAAACAGTTCGTCTAGGGCATTTGTTTCCCTTGGGCTGGCTCTGCCAGAACATTATGCATTCTTTCACGATGGACAACCCCCCTTTACACAATTGTCTTCCCCAAAAGAAAACTACCACAACTTCCACATGTGTACACTTGCAATGCTCGGCAAGGCCAAACTCTTTACTGTATACGAACCCGCACCCAATATTCTCGAGCCAAAGGTCCTCCATCACCTTCGACCGAGCTCAACTCCTCGTACGGCTCTCCCACGTTTAGAACCTATCCTGCTCACGCTTCTTCAGTTCTTCTTCCCCAAAAAACTCTCCACTACGAGTTCCAATATAAACTCAGATTCAAAAATCTACTCACCAATACTCAGAAAAAATATCGCGTAGGCTCATGCTTGATGAATTCCAATGAACGGTGTTATTGTTCGAATACCATAAGCCCAATGAAAAAAGTCAAGAATTATTTAAGGGATTTCAATACATGGTTTTCAGCAATTTTATCTCTAGTTGAGATCGATATTGGGTTAAACTTTGAATGCTGTGAAAATAGCTTCGGATTTCCGCTGAAAGAAAATAAATGAAGTCACCTATCCTTGAGATATATATACAGAAGTATAAAAGTTAGATGTCAAGCTATATAACATAGCTTAGTTGTTAAGGCATATATTAGGTTTGTACTAGTTTATATTTTGCTTAGCTTGTAAGTCTTCAACTCAGGGTAGCTGTACACGATGTAGAGTACTGCGTCAGTAATTTGGGTAGTTGGTTTTCCTTTGTGACGAAGTAACAGATTAGTTAGGTCTTCAGTGTATTTTCTTGTCCAAGGATCAGCAGGGTATTGTCTATTCCATCAAATGGCAGAGTATTTTGTGAAATGTTGTCACTGATTCTAGGTTTACAAAAAGGGAACGGAAATAGACATTTACCTTTCAGATGCAAGCTTAATGACTCGTTCAGATGATATATATTTTATTAATAAAATATATCCATTTTCTTACTTGCGAACTTATACAAATAAAAGTAGAAATGAATGTATGAATGTGTACGACATCACGAAACGCAGAAGGAGAAAAAAGTGCTTTGGTATATGGTTTGTTTTAAAAAAAACTTTAGTGTACTCCGCTACGTGCAATTCCGTTCATATACGAACTGTTATTAGCAAAAATAAAAATACCGTTATGACGAGCAGTATACAACGACCCCAAAAGTAAAATAATATAAACCAGTTAGCTTATTCTGTGAAACCCAAAATTGCTGATATAGGATGCAGAATACTCCAAATAAAAAGTGGCCTATTTTCCAAATTAAAATATATAGTAAAATTCTAAAAATTAAATTATAACTACGTCTCGAATATCTTGTCCAAATTCGAAACCAATATTCAATTATAATTAAATATATCGAAATATATCGTTATGTTTTATAAACGATTCCATAGCGACTATTTGAAATTTTGATTTGGACATAACTTTCAATCTATAAAACGAAATCTCGATTTTTCACTTCCATTTGAAAAATACAGTTCAATAGATTCCAACATTTCTCGTTTTGCGGAAATCTGATTAATAATGAATCTTGAACACTCAGTTGAAGTTCAAAACGTTAAATTACGAACTACCGCAACATTACGAGCTCGATTATAATTATATTGTAATTAATACGTTCAACTGTCATTTAAATTATATATTCATTATTATAATCCGAATAAAAGCTTGATTAAATTTCTTAAATAATCCAATTTACAAAAATTTGCCAATTTAGTTATTTCTGGCATTTTGAAAATATATATATATATATATTATTCTCACAATATTTATATTAATTTAAATATTCAAAATATTTGAATTAAAACCAATTAAATTATCAAACCAATATAATGGAATAATTAAATTAATTAATTACTAAATCGCTAAAGTTTCGAGATTTTGCATTCCTTCTCCCTTAAAAGAATTTCGTGCCCGAAATTACTAAGGTAAGGAAAATGCTGCAAACTCTATTATCCAGATTAAAACCATTTGTTCAAATTTTAACTTCAGTTTCAACTGAACCATCTAATTCAATTAAAATATTAATTCATCTTACTAATGAAAATTCTGAAAATTTTCTAACACCTTGAATTTCCGAAAAATTTCGCTGGCTTCTCCTTTGCACGGCTCGATCGGTACAACTACAACTTGCCATTCTAGGCCTTCCCCAATCCAAAAGAAAATCAAACAGCCAAGCGGCTTGCCAAATAGGCTCAGAACTCATTAAACTCATATAAATTATAACTCAACCCATTTTGTTGGGAATCCAAATTCGTCTCTTTTATTCACAATCAGCATATATCCATGCACTCCCAATCTTTGATCTCCAATCACTTGATTCTCAATCTGAATCATCTGCTTATGGCCAAGCGAAACCCATTTCAATTCCAGTTCCATTCTCAATTCCAAACTCTTGACTTATCAATTTGGTTCCATTCCAGGTTATCTCTGATCCAATTCAAATTTATTTGATACCATTTTATTTTTAAACTTTTCCATTTCTTCCTAATTAACTTCATAAGCTAAATTTTAATTTCAGCACTTAAATTCCTGGGTTTTATTTCAAATCAGTTTGAAATCATATATAATAACAATTCAAGAACAAAATCTTTGGTAGTAATTCGTAACTTAGACACTTGAAAATGAACACTGACGATGCTGCAGTCATTATCAGAATTATTTTTCCAGCTATTGAAGTGAGTTCAATACTATATCACTTCAAACCTATTTTTTTTAAAAAAAAAACATTTCAAAATTTGAAATTACTTCAAAATATACTTTCCAATGCTCAAAAATCATTTCCAAATTCCCCCAGGATTTTAAAATTTCCTTATATTTAGTTCAAAATCATTTTCAAACACCTTTTCAAGTTCCCAAATTTTTTGATTCCAATTCTGGTTTAAATTCAGATTTAATTTATCTGATTTTATATGTTACTCTTTAACAAATTTTGTTGATTGGTTATTCATAACCATCTCCATCATAATCTTATTTGATTATAATAACAATCAACACAACCAATATACTATAATAATTCCAAGATATATACTTTTTATTTTATATCAAAATATACTAGGTTAAAATTATTTTATTTACCCTCTTTTCAAAACATATCGTGTTGGTTTATCGTATTCGAGCGTTTAGAAACCCCTATTAATTTTGTGGTGCCCCACCATCGACCAGAATTCATAAGCCACTCAATTGATAAATCTCCACAATATAAAACCATTTTACCATTTTAATACAACCTACAAATATGCTCTCTCATATATGTACACTCAAACTCAATCTAGGGTATTTCTAACCCCATCTTTACTGAGTTACACCACAGAGCCAAGGTAATCGCTTAACCTACAACTCTGGTACCACTGTAACGAACCAGAATTTTCAACCCCGAAAATCAACACAAAACACCATGTTGACTATTCGAGTATCGGAAATACCCGATCATTAATAGAAATAGGTTAGAGGGTGAGAAATAGGAAGAAAAAAAAATTAAAATAGAAGAAGAAAAAGATCACAACATAACAGAATCAGAGTAACACGAATCTCTCAGCGGAATGAATAAATATATTATATAACTACTTTTGAAATACAAAACTATAATTGTATATACATACCAGTAAAACTCATAACATCACAACGGAAATATACTCTACATATAACTAATGTTGAAGCCTCCTGCTCCAAGCTCCTCCAAGTATATCAGAAAAATCCTGACTATTTGACTGTCCGTACAAATTTGGGCACCCAAGAGTTTAGGGAAAACAAAATAAAATAAACTTTGGGTCAGTCACGTGACTGGTGTGAGTAAACTCTAATCGCTTGGTTTAACTTTTTAAGTTCTTTTAAAAGAAATGATAATCACAAGACCAATCCACACATAAACACAGATGGTTTTTACCTTACGATAACCCAAAATATTTCTTTAAAATCAATATTTTCTGATATTATAATAATGTCTAAATCAAGTAAATAGCAATCTAGCAGAACACATTCATCTCACGCTATACATATATATTATACAATCAAAAATCGCGGGCTATTATTGGGTAATGGATTTCCAACTATGACAAGGTATAGAACCACCTTCCGATCAGTGTACTCTAGAAGCGATACACTGGAGTTCAGTAAGAACATCTTGTAACTCGGCCACACATGACCGACCATTCATTTTGCTTGAATGTTCCGAATATATTATCACCTTACAGTTGGTATACCAACATAACCGTTCCCGAGAGATACAAAAGCGAAAGAAGTAACAAATGTGAATATTCTCTAGATGGTGACAATATACGATTCTTAGGTGCGACCCACTTAGCCATGCTGCCTGCCCGATTTCTGTCATTTCCCAATTGATGAGGCTTGAGGTCATAACGTATCTTTTGACATATCGCTCCTTTATTTACTTTGAATGCCACATCGTCATACCTGTCAAATTACAAATTGATTTCCCCAAAAATACTACGGGTATAAGCTAAGAGAAATGAATTCCTCCACCACCAACGTAAATACATTTGAAACGATCAACTTACATGATCTACCAGATATACTCTGTCAAACATTCATCCATTCAAGTTGTCCTGGGACTGGAAACCAAAAGGAGTTATTCTGTAAGTCCAATTTCTACCTAGGATCGCCAGAATAACCCTTGTATAAACTCCGTCTTCAATTGTCTTCGATCTATTTGGTTCGAAACGATAATACCCATATGGAGTGGTTTTCAGATAATAAATCTGATCCTGGTCTCTCCATGTTGACAACAGAAAAAACTTTGATAGTCGGTGATTTAACTATCAAAGGAAAATATACGTACAAACAATGATCATATTCCCAAATGGAAATCTTACCAATCAATCAACATTCCATTTCCTAATTTCCCATTTATTTCTTAAAACCCGTTTTACTTCTCATAATTTTCTTGGAAAAGGTTTCCATATAGTGACAACTCTTTATTTTCCCTATTTCGAAAATATACGTTATTAATACTGGAAAACATTTCCATATCTTATTCACGCATCATTCCTTTCTACATCCTTTTGTGCCTAACCGTAGAGTAGTAAGAGAACAACTCCCTAAGTATTAACCCCGAAGGCGAAACCAACATCAAATCAATATAGAGAAAGTCGTTCAACTTAACTAGTCTCCAGTTAGTTTCAAATTTCCTTAACTCCATTTTATATATGCGAAACATTTGCTTTAAATCATATTTCACATTAAACGTGAATATTTTTCTGCTATAGAAATCAAGACTCATTTTATTAAATTAAATCTTGATTTAAATAACAAATCTCATTACTGTTTAGAATCCCACTTATCTTGTCATTTTATAAACCTATACTTCATATTTCATTTCATAAACTCATTTTATAAGTTATGACTAGGATGACACCCGTGCTTCACACACGGGCGGTTGTTAGTGGCTACCGACTTTAAGTTATAATTTAAAACTCGATTTCCTATTCGATAACAAATCCAAATATTATTTATCTCGTCAAATCCTGAATTTCATTTTATATATAATTTTTAAGAATAAATTATCTTTATATTGTTCGACATAGTCGAATTATAATTATATGTCCTTACGGATTTATTTCAATCCTATTTCATTTCGAACATCGAAATACTTCCATCGCTTTCCTTTGAAAACAAATCCCAATTCCCTTTTAGTTTGTTCTTATATTTATATTTCAAATTTATTTAATAACCATTATTTCATCCCATTTATAAACATCATTAATAAATCAAATCATTTGTTTTAATATAATTAAAACAACTTATTAAATTCTAGCCTAATTGAAATCTCATTTCTATTTTTAAAATACATTATCTCCTTTTTAAAGCCACAATTTCTTTTCCAATATATTCGAATATATTTTATGGTATTTAAATACCAGTTATCTCAAGGTCAATGTTATTTAATATCCCAAAATACACAATAATTAATCATAGATTAATTTCACATCATATACTGCAATATATGAAAATCAACAATAATTTGTTGAGGAATCCAATTGGATTCCTCCAACCTGTTTCCCTGCATTCACAGACGTTAATCAACATCAATAATATATATTTCATAACAATATGAGATATTAAACTAAATAGATCAGTACTCAGTCAACTGTTTATATATAATTTTAACCAATTTAGTATGCCATCATCTAAGAGACCATCACACACATCATTCAATCATTTTTATCAATATTAAATAATGTTTACAAAATTATAAAACTGGACAGAGTCAGTGAGTTTACTCACCATGGTTGTTAACCATTAAATATGAGTAACACTGATGATTCGATTCGAGCATTTTTAATTTGCTATATATTCACACGGGCTCCAATTGGTTCCAAAACAGTTTCAAAACATAGTCGGTGATCATACGATTCCAGCGGACTCACATTTGCGAAATTCTGATAATGACCAAATGAGTTATGAGCATTTCAGGTTAATGTACTATTTAAACTAGAATTAAATTTATATATATATATATTAATTTTAGTAAGCCTTACCCATATAGGCCCATCCACCCACGTGAAAGCCCAAATCTGCATCTTTATACTATCTCCTTCCACTCCTCCAAAACAAAATACCATAACCTGCTGAACCTAATACTGTGCTTCCCCATCTCGTTCTACCACCACCGTTCGCCGAAATGACAGCACCACTTCCATCTACGTCAGACTCTCTACAAACCCATCACGTATACACACTACTCGATGCTCTCTCCACACTAGCGTCGAACTGCGTTTATCCTCTACAATGCGTCACCCATATTGATCCAAAACTTCACCAGACCTCAATAATGAAACCCCATACTCCAGTATTATACAACCGCAAGTACTTCTTCCTCCTATGAACCGAATACTTCCCATTCCATTCACGTCCGCCTCACATATATGTGTTACAGACTCTCAGTCAGTAACCCAAGAAGTGGAAATTGTGTGTGCCATAGCACACGTTCCCATTACCAGCTTACTGCCTGCTAGTCTGCTACACAATAGGAAACTTCAGAAATCATCAAATTATCAGCTTTAATTAGATAATTCTGAGATTAACCGATTTCGTATATCGTCGTATCCTATACCACGGGGTTTACGATATCGTTTAATCTCCATCACACCCTCTAAAATGGAGTAGAAAAGTGTAATTTTATATATGGAAATATTTGGGTTTGAGAAAACGAGTTTATAAAACAATTTAGAAATCATTTTAATATTTTCCTTGAAAACTCTATATATTGAAAATAATGTATATTATATAACTTTGAGATAATTATACTTTTGAAATAAACTTAGAAAACATTTATCTTAAAGCACTAATTTATACATAGAAAATCTTTTCAAAATTGATTTATAAAAATGTGTACAATGCCAAAAAGTTCACGAAATCATTCACAAAATCGACATACGAAAATCACCTAAACCTCACTAATTCTAGGTATGAATTTATGATAATTTGGCTCTTCCAATTTATAGGAATTAGTCTTTTTAAAATAACCTCAGAATGGATACCCAAAATCACAAAATAGTGCACTTGAAGTTAGAAAAAAATGCAGCAAGACCTATCTAAATACACACACAAGGGTCGAACAATACATATTCAACCAATTCATCCATCAAACCAAGTGAATCCATAGCATGCAACATACTTCATATTACATATTGAACTAATTCTTTCATCAAATAATTGAATTCATAGCATGCAACATACATCATTTATTTTTACCAAATTGCCACTAACATATGTAATTTATAAGTGATTCATATGACATGCATTCCATAGGAATTTACATGGATATAATATACCGAATTACGAATAATTCACCTTAATTAATTCAATTATCAAACTAATTGTTTACTTAGCATGCAGTCTATTTCAATTATTTTTATCTAATCATTACTAAAGTCCTACGCAAATTATAAGCAATTCATCATTCCAAGCATGCAATAGGATATTACATTTAGAGATAGATGAGTGAGTTAAATAAATAACTCTCCTAGTCACTGTATAAATCATTAGATGTAAGAAAAACCCTAGTTGCATCACTTGTCATTCAAAATTTCAGCTCACTCTCGTCCTTGCTCGAGTCATCTATGTCTGTACTTATGCATATGAAGCTCGAATCATCAGCAGCTCCTACTTTGCTAGCCCTGATCGCTCATCGCTACCAAATACTTGTCCTTACCTCAAATCGCAATCCACAAGAAGTCATGCCACCTCCATTCAATGCCACATGTAATGTAGCTCCATCTTGAGGTCAAGAACATGCGCATTTGCTCCTTCGACGGGGCTGCCATCACTCGATATCTAGTATGCTACTCGCGATTTCCTCCCTTTTCTCGATTCCGATTTTTGATTTTTGGTGAGTTAGGGAATTTGATTTCTCTGTTAAACTCGACTTGCCTCATTTTTTTCATTGAAAATCGCTGTAGAAAAAGTATTGGCTTGGGGAGTGTTTAGAATGATTTAAGTGAGAGGATTGGATTTTGGCTTTATTCAATTTAAGTCCAATTTCTATTTTTATTTGATTTAACTGAGTATATCGATTTAATCCCACATCACAGTATGAAATTATATCCTAGAAAATTTTCAATCTAGTGTACTGATTTACATCTCATTTTGTAACCTACAAATTTATAATTGATAAATTAATTCAATCTAACGCTCACTCAATTTTATTTAATGATCCCAAATTCAACAAAAATAGATTTACTTTTTAACTATTTCAATTATATACAAATATTTACACTTTCAAATATTTTATATTAACTATAAAATTTCATTTGGATTTTTGCACATTATCAAAAATGAATTTTATTAACTAATTAAATTATACCATAATAATATCTCTTATTGAATGGACTTTAACTAAATTACAATTTGATTCTAATAATTATTGTAAATTAAATTTAATGCTTCAATTTCCATTACTAGTACAATATTACAACTTTAAAAATGGGTTGTTACAATAGAGCCCGCTAATATGAGTCCAACGGAAGAAATGACGTCCAAATTGGACCATGCATGCAAGAGATATCGTGATTAAAAGTTATACGATTAAAATAAGCAATTAAAGTAACTTATTTAAATAATTAGTATACTAATTACCTACTAATCACGTCTTCCAAAATCACATGTATAGATTGTATCATGCATCACCAAACCCTAAATATGTGTTCACCTCACTCAATGATTTGTCAAACCATCAGTGCCAACGAACTTCGCTATAAAATCTCCATTTCGGCCAACCCCCTCGTTATAAACTCGATCCCCAAAAGAAAGATGTGACCTGGTGTCCTACCCGAGAGCTCAAATTATCGCATTTCGATCTATGCAATCAGACTCCATGTGATCAATGCGACTAGGTGCTAAACATCGAGGGAAACTCAACTGTACATTCTGGTTCTCTTCTAACAGTCTCTATCTCTGATGCACTAAATCCATAGCTCACTAGCTTGCATGGCCATGATAGTAACAATGACTGCACCCCCTGATAAAGATGTAAATTGATAGGGATCCATGTCACGGCCTCAACGATCTTGGTTTCAGAATTTATCGCTTAGTGGATCAGTGGATTTTAATTTTCTTAATGAAGATAAGAGACGACAATTATACCAATGAACTAGTAGAAGAAAATAGGGATGTAGAATGAATAGGGTTGTGGGTTATTTAATAATATCATATTGTTCAATTTCAAATAAAATCTCAACTAAAAATGATCACGTATTTTTATTTTATTTTTGATTAAATGATACATCCAATCATCATGAAACTCAAAGGCATTCATCACCTTAATGATATAGTTCTGGTGGTACAAGATTCATTGCAACTTAAGACCGTTACCGTGTTTGGCTATCAAATCGCCCGACGATCTTGAAATATAGTGATTCATATACTTTTTCTTCATGTGACAAACCATCAAAACTTAATGAAAGTCATCTCGAATCATGATTCAACCATATGTGAAAATTCACCTTTGGAACCGTCACTCAATTAACGATTAAATTTAAATATCCAATCGTTATAATATGGATCGTTACATTTAAATATCCTCAAGAACCAAACAACATGACCCAACACCCTCGAGAAAGTGACAATACAATAGAAATCGTCACTTGTCGCCCTCAACAGCAATAATAAAAAATGATCGCAAGAAAGTAAATAGACTTAGAAGTTGGTATGGAGCCATAATTATCATTCCTAACTTCAGTTGCAATTAAATCCAAGATCGATGTAGCCAAGCTAAACATCTAAGTCATACACTTGCTCCTAAATGTAAGGATAATAGGAAGTAAAATTGAAAACCTACTACTTAGAAGAACTCAACTCAACATCATATATTGAATTTCTCCCAATTTAAGCTAAATCCACGAAAATTTCGGTAACACCTTCTTTGTGCGGCTCGATTCGAAAAAACAACATGCCAAATATGGCCCATCCTAATGAAAGAAAATAAAAGCCCAAAAGTAGCTCCTATATCTAGGGCATAAAATCATCAAAAATTAACCAAGGGCCTAAACCACAATTCTACATCTACTATATACCTCTTTTATAACAATCTTGGCATCTAGATGCGAAAAAAAAGCGAGTAAGCATTCAAGTAATCAAGTCTTGCTTCTACGTACATGGTCATGTATTCAACAAAGAGGGTCAAGAAAAGTAGAAGTAACGAGCAAGAAAACAAGTATGTTAATAAATAGAATTTACCTAATATAAGCATCTCAAATCACATATGGATTTTTTCTCAAATAAATGGGCAGTATGGTAGTACAACTATCATGCATGCCTAAAAATCATATAAATATAAATAGTCATGTCAAACATCATCAATCAGACATGCCCAAGCAAAAAATAGCAATCATAAAAATAACGTTCATATCTACCCTAGCATACAGTATACTAATCTAACTAATATAAGGCATCTAATACGATATGCAATCCATTATGTCTCGACACTTGGTTGCCACTGCGAAAATAAGGAATATAGATATAGCATCTCTTGTCAACGAATCAGATATGACTTGAATGCTATCATACTATACTCAATTCTATAGCAACCCATCGATGATTATTCCTGGATCCATTTTGAGAATCTCGAATTATTATAAGGAACTACTCAATTTATCCCATTTAGCATTAGTTAGATGATGTCATAATCATGATGAAATGAATGCCCAAACAACCCATTCTAATAATGTTGGGAACAAGTTGCACATCATTCATACGAAACCAACCGCCATGATCGAGTCCTTACTACATCGCCTTGAGTTATGGATTCATAACCGGTAATCAGCACAAGCGGCTTACACATGAAGGATATTGCTGTAGAAATGTTATATCTCCAACTTAAACAAAAATGGTTGCCTCTCCCATATGTACATATGGGAAACCCAAAGTCATAGAAGGTTAAGGATCCCAACCATCGCTACTAGCGAAGGCTAAAATCTCTTGTAGAGAGGAGAAGATCCAATGATGCGATATCACTTGAGAACTATAGCTCCTTCGCTAATAAATAGTGCCTCCAACCATCAAATGAAAACTCTATTGCTATCGACTTCGAATTGGGAGTCGAATACTACTTCTCATGCGTCTTTGATTATCGATTAGAACATGACAGCCTTCCATTTGAAAAACACATTGCACCTAAACTATCGACAAAACCGAATGCATCCTATCAGCTCATAGTTTCTTCTTGGAACGAGTAACCGATACACTCATAGTTTAAATTTAAATTCCAAATCATTGAAACTTTTGTATGACTTATAGTGACGCACTACTTGAGACGACGTAACTCAAGCACTTCACTTCTCTCATCAAAAAGTGAAATTCCGATAAGCTAGCCAACAAGTGTCATTTTCTCAACACCTAATACACAATCAATAATCGAGCTTTGTGTTTTCCTTTCATCCATGGGTAGTTGAATATATCATTGGTTAACGTAAGCACAACGCATATAAGTGATATTTTTGAACACGGTGCAAGAAATCAATATAATATGATGACTCACTGGTTAAGCCGAACGACATAACAAAGTAATCAAAATCAAAGCAACATGAAAAACACTATAATCGACATACACCTTCTAACCACTCCAGGCAGGCAACATCCCCTCGGGATTCCCAACTGAAAGAACATCCTCACACCTTAGAGCAAATAGGACAATACACCAATAAATGGGAATTGATACTTTTTATATCCCACCCTATGGCTACCATATGCCCAAGAGGTATAACTACTGGTCCAACATATCTAACTATATTGATACGGAACTCAACTCAAATATAGTGGTAATCTAGTCACATCATCAAATGTGTCCAAATACTCTCAAAGTACAAGATCGGATGACAACTCGTTGCTAGAGAGCTCAGTGTCTCATCCCGCTAACGTCCAACCATCAACGACTCGCCTACTGAAGATCAAAGTCCTAGTCCACTATCACTAAGTCAAGGACGACTTACTACTAAAGTGAAAAATATCCTAGTACGCTACTATGCAGTTAAAGCGCTTTGCAGTTATGAAGCGGTGGAGGTGCAAAAAGGTGTAGCAGGGATAAAGCAGGGAAATAGCGGGGATATAGAGGATGTGCGAAAAGGTACATTAGATGTAAACATAAGCGTTGTAAAATTAATTAATTATCATTCTCACTTCATTTACATAGAAGAAACTAATATATATTAATCTTCTATAATAAAATCAACGAATATCATGGTTACACAAATTTTAATTGATGACTATAATAGATTTCTACCATATATTCGACACTTATGCGTTAAAATTATCTTTTTACACTAACTTTATTAACTTGTTTTAAAAGAGAACAAGTTAAATCGAACTTTGTATATTAATATTGCTAAAGAGATTGCTATAAAGCCTTGATTTAGCGGGTGGAGCGGAAAGTAGTGGGGCTTAAAGCGGATCTATTGCTCATTAGCACTAAAAGGAAATAGAGTAGCTGTTGAAGGGAGCTACAGGCTATAGCAGGGATTTTGCGGCGCTTTAGCGGGGCTTTAACTGCACAGGTCCACTATCGTTATTAACAACCTCTCACTGCCACTGACGTTGTGTATCCTCCTAGCCAATGAACTATTACACTCAAATATCGGATCTAGTTAAGTTCAAACAATCAACAATAAGCAATCAAACAATCATGACTCGATGAGATTTGAGTTCCGACGAACCATGAATACTGCCAAGCATAGACAAACTATGTTGTAACGCTCTCCGACCTCGAGGCCCGAGCTAAGCATTATCGATGTTATAGTCATCTACAGTATTGATCTCTGACGACCAAACATGGGATGTTACATAAATTAATAGTCTAACTGAGCCCTCAACGTAGTAAGCTATAATCAAGAAAGTCAAATTAATTATCACGAGTTTCAATCTCATTCCATCCATTAACCCACAAGATAAGATGAAATGATGAAACTTCAACATCGGATTAAAACACATATGGAAACGCTATTGATGGGAAACATATATCAAGTGTGATGTCATTTCCCCTTCTCTTTCATCGAGGAAGCACTCGATGAAATGGAAACGATGATCAATACATATGTCCCCATGGTTTTTCCTTACACAATGGGACAACCTTCTACAATGGGTAAAAGCCTAAACATGGTGAGCTTCCTCGATCGACTCCTCCAACCCATCAATCTCTCACTGAATGAAATCAATCACCTTCTGAGTCGTTAGATCAACCCAACCATAAACTTTTATCCTTCCTATGTGAAGTAGCAACAGGGAAAGCAAATTGCGCCTCGATAGCACATTGGATTCGGTCACGTACTTCGACACAGACATGTCGCTTAAATCGACGAATGCCTTAGTCAACACCGATTTCTAGGGAGTTGGCACAAATCTCTTCGAAATGAACAATTAACTAGTCTCAAGCGAGCTGATTTCGGGAAATCAAAGCGATAAGGACTCTTGACTAATTCGGATCCATCCTTCTAATTTTCTAGATGTAAACACCAACTTCACTTCAATTCCTAACTCTAGGACTGACAATTAGAACCGAGAACCAAAAAATCAAACCAACCCACCCGTAAAGACCAGACCCAAACTGAACCGATGGGCTTGGGTCGGGTTTAGGTGATGAAAAATACAATAAAGACTCAATAAAACCTGACCCGAAACAACCGATCGAAAAGTATTGAAATTTTTGTATTTTTAATGTTACTACTCAACCAAATCCGAGTAGACCTGACCCAAACCAAAGCTCTGGTCGGGTCGAGTCTAGATTTTGGGAATGCTTAGTTTAAACCCCAAAAAAACCCGATCCGCCTAGACCCACGACCCGTCGGGTCGGGCCCGGGTCCGTCGGGTCGGGCCTACTTTCCACCCCTACCTAACTTTAAGTCGTCAAAGAACCCATTGTGAGAACCCAAACAGCTCTTGCACCATAATGGTCGACTCCATTTCATGGAATGGCTTCCCTTACAGACCCACTATTGTCTACATAACATAGCTTAGTTGACTCTCTGCACTTGAGCACCATGACTAATTAGAGATATTATAGCATCTTAAATAATGGTCTGTACCATTAGTGGAAACTAAACCATTAATCATGGCGAGTAATCCTCGACTCTTCCCAATTACCAACTCTAGAGATGGCGTAATTAAAAGTATTTCTTGTTCGCCAGATTGCCTCAGATAAGTGGTTAGGATGATCAGTCGTTAATAAAGAAAACAATTCTAATGGCAATGGTGTGAAAAAATCTTATACTATGTATATTATACTAATATATAGTTGGAAAACAAAAAATATACATAAATACGTACTCTCTCATATATAGCAACTCTTGATTATGATACTGCTTAACATAACCTGGCACTGATACCAAATGCAATGACCGCTTTACACCTCCGGTGTCCACATAAGCAAATAGTGCACTAAATGAGAACCTAATCAACATAAAACAGTTGTCAAGTGGAAGAAACAAGAGAAAAGAATATAAATATTAGTGAAGATAGGAGAATAGAAGAAAAATAGAAAAGAAGTAGAAGAAAGAGGCGCATAATACAATAACAAGATCTTTCATACATCTCACAGCGCATCAGATAACATATAATAGTAATCAAAGATATAAAACAAGAGAGATAGTAATAACTATATAAACCTCATAATCAGAGTATACAATGTTAGTGAAAGGATGTTTTGATGATAACATCAACACTTATAACAGGTATTAGTACAAAATATATGTATAATTGTAATTATATTAACAGTTATTACTAATGATTATGTATATAGTTTGAGTACAGGCTTTATAACAAGTGTTGATATTCAAGAGTGTACAGTAACAAGATTGTCCATGATTCAGATCAAGACTGATGGTGTGAATCAAGACTCATGAGTTATCAAGAGTTCAAGAATAAACGAAGACATATATTAGAATCTTAGTTATGTTAAAACTCGACTGCACTTATCTGATATCTTTTCAAATGATTTTCAAATAAGTTTTCAAATAGTTTTCAAAAAAGTTTCAATTCAATTTTCTAATGTTTTCTAAAATAAATATTTCAAAGTATTTTCAAAGTATATACTTTATAATTATATTTAAGACTTAAGTTTGGTATTTTAAGTTTCAAATCTAATCGATTTTAGTTCTATTTATATCTATTCTTTTATATTTGATATTAAAATATTATACTTTGATTACATATACTTTATTACACTTTATACTATTTGAGTTATATATTACTATTTTAATCCTTTTTGTTTTAAGTTTTGAATTCAAATTTACTTTATATTGGTTTTGACTATGTACTACATATTTAAGTTTAATTGTTTAAAATTATCTTGATAAATTTTCTTAAGTAATTTTATGTTTTATCTTTTATGGTGTACAATAGTTTCTAAAAGTTTCAGGTTTAATTATATGGTTTATACTTTCAAAATAATTTGTAAAATAAGATTTCAAAATATTACAAAAGACCACGTCGATATGATGGGTTTAGGGCTATTGACATATTTTCAATTGATTTTCAGATTTCAATTTTCAAAAGAAGTATCTATTCATCATATCCTTTCGCGAACGGACATGACCGTTATCCTTTATAAATATCAGTATCTTCCAAACTGATTTTAATTCATTTTCTCATCTTTTTCTTCCTACTTCTCTTTTTCATTAATTCTTAACCAGTTTATACTCATACTCTGCCAAATTCTCAAGCAAATCAAACCATTTCTTCTTAGTATTCATTTCTCTATCATTGTCTTCATACTCTCTCAAGATCAAAGTGCAAAACAAAATTATAGGGTTGTTATAATCAAGATCCACCAAGACAAAATATGATATTAATAACGTTTATTCTGATTTGTTATTGTTTACCCTTAATTATTTGCTTCTCTCACATGTAACGCTCCCCACACTAAATTATTTACTGGTCTCCCTCCAGTGCACCGATCACAATCCCTCCAACTTCACAAATTATTTTCGTTCTCCCTCCAAAACCATTTCCCATCCTTCCAAAACCATTTCGCCTCACCAAAAAAAGGTTGTTTCTCTCCAATCCCCTCGCTCGATTGAAGAAAGCAAACTCCTTCCATCTTCAATCTCCTCAACCGATCTATTGAAGCTAGGGCGGGTTCACGTGTTTAGAATCTTATCTTTGATCTAGATTCTGGTAAGCGAGTCCGATTTTCATGTAAAGTTGTTAGTTAAAATTTGTGTGATTCTGTGATATTTTTAGATTCCAAGCCGATTTTAGTAGTTCTCTGTGAATGACCTAATTTAGCGTTTAGGTCGTGTGCTGGTTAAAATTTTACTTGGATTTTTTATCGAAGAGTAATTGGTAGTGTGAAGTTTAATTTGATGTTTGATTACTATATCTTTGACGAGATGTATGTCAAATGTCATAATGAATATATTCATATTAGTAATTATACACGAAAAATATTTCAGTGTAAAGTTGTTTTAACCATTTTTTTGGTTAAAGCTATTTAAAAGGTTTTTTCCCGAAGTTGTAAGAAATAAATGATTGTTTCTAAAAAAATTCTTTTAACATACTTTTACAAGCTAATTATAGGAAGATTTCAAAAATTAAAATTCAAGTAAGTTACATTTAAGGTTGTTTGATTAATCGTAATAAGTTGTCAATCATGCTCTTACTCCTAGTTTGGAATTTGGAGCTTTTTGTATATTAAACCTGTATTTAATTTTTGGTTTCCATTTCCCAGTTTATGTATTTCTTAGTTTAAGAATGGATGTATTTGAAAACCTTTCAGAAGCTTTTTCTTCTTATTTCAAATGGTGCATTTTTAATCAGTTTGCATTTACATTGCTATGATTTGAAATTGTGATATGTTCATTTGATTATTTTCTACAAATTGGCTTCAAGTGAATTTAATTATCTTATCAACCATATGAAATGGTAAAAGCGAGGGCAAAAACATATTTTTTTGTTTTTGTTTTTATTTTTCCTTTGATGAATTTGCTATTTGGATTTCCATTTCTAAAGAAGCTAGCATTTCTTATTATCATTTTTTCTTGCTTGTCAATTGTTCTAAAATCTAAACTAATTGTATGTTGAAGATAAATTGAAGTCAAAAAGTAATTAGGAGGTCAGGAGAGATGTAATAATGAACGCAAACGGAAGTGCAGCACGCATTTCAGCTAGAACATTCACAATCCATGAGCTTGTTGCTACTACTCAAAACTTTAGGGAAGACAGCTTGTTAAGTGAAGGTGGTTTTGGATTTGTGTGTAAATGCTGCTTAGAAAATGGACAAGTAACCACTTATTCTCTATTACAACCAATAAAAATTGATAATAAAATAGAGTAACAGCGAAGAGGTATCGGATAACCATAAGCACCCGATGGTCTTTTAGAAAGTAGGGACAAGGACTAAGAAGAGGAAAAAATAAGGAGAAAAATTCCGAAGGGCAGCATCAACTTGGACTCATCCCCGCTACCAGCTAATGACGAAAAGGGTACCTAGTGAACATGAGACCGAAAGAATGATTTAAGAGCCACACAGACCCCGCCTCCTTAAGAGAAAAGAACTCATAGTCCACAAATTGCCGACACGACCTATCCGGCATAGTATATCCATTAAGGGATAACCTGTAACGAAAGGGGAGGAGTCCGAGTCGGCAAACTAAGAAAAATAGAGGAGAGAATCCCGATAACAGAAACACAGAAAGGCAAAAGGGTGTGCTGGTATTAGCCCCCCTTTTTTATATTGACATGGTTAGATAGGAAAAATATCAGAAAAGCAGGCTCTTCTGAGTATCCACAAAATGAATTGGAGCTGACCTCCAAGGGCTTACAACCAGGAGCGGCCTCAAGAAATCCAAGTACCTTCCAAAGGGAACCATATCGATAAATTCATACCCACCTCAAAGAAGCGACAAAAAACGGTAGCCCCACTTCGAAGGCCATAACCAGTACCGCAAAAGCAACCGAGAGCCGGATGACTGAAATCGAAGAAAAAGGCGCCCGACAAATCTTTTACAGGCCCAATATCCCAACAGCAGAAGGGTCCTCCAACCCTCTATAAGTAAGACCCCAGGGGTAACATTGGGGATGGGACAATCTTCTTCGCTTACTTTAGAAAATTGAAACTCAAATTGGCAAACCAATTTGGGTTATTTCCATGTAACCTTCTGCATGAATAAAATCATAAAAACTCTCAGAGTGGACGTACGTTCCCAAGGAATTGAACCACTATAAAACCATGTGTCTTTAATTTTTTCGTAGATTATGCTACTTTTCATTATACTCTTGTGTGATTCTTGTCATAAGGCGGGATCATCGGAACATTCTTGCTGAAGCCGTTAGGTTCTTGGTAACCAAACGTTGTCTCTACGGCCCACTCCCATAGACCTATTTCTGGTGTTAATGAAAAATATCGCTAACATTTTGGTGCTAGAAGGTGGGCCTGAACTTCCGACCTTATGGTTAACAGCCACACATATCTACCTGGACTGTTCTGCCCCGGATTGGACTAGATCTGAAGAAAAGGAACCAATCAAAGAGTGTATTTGTGAGGAATTCTAGCCTGTATATGGATATCTGAAGAAATCGATTGATTGAGAAGCTGCGTAACCCTAAAGCCACCCACCTTTCCTCTCATATTCCTACCACTTTTTATCCTATATTTCGTCATAGCAAGACATCCTCGGGAACTGTTTGGAATGGATGCAAAGCAGGAAAACGTAGGGCGAGGCCCCCACTTATCCTCGGATGTAGAAATTAGCGTACTATCGAATGCCAACTCTACGAATCTAAGAATGAGGAAGGCCCCGATTCTAATAAAGGAGAAGAACGATGAATTGGAAATGTTATATCTGACTTTGCAGCTTGACACGACTTGGAGGTCCGTTAGAGAAGATTCAACCCATAGAGCCTTCGAGGTGGAAATCTATCAAGCGAAGTTTAAGGGGAGGATACCCTCCAAATTCAACAGCAGAGCTAGGCCCATGTCCATTCTACAAACTAACCTAGCTAAATCAGAAATGAAGGAATCTCCATCCCTAATGTCAAAAGAGGTGAGCGATGAGTCAGAAATATTACTTTTCGCAACACAAATCGATACTACCAGGAGACTTATTTAGGCAGACATGGCCCGGGTGGCCTCAGGCACGATGCCTTATGAAGTAGAATCAAGAACAATGGCACCTCAAGAGTCTGATAGCCCCCTCAACCTCTAGCGGAACTATAGAGCAATCTGGTTTCACTAGGGCATAGTCGAGTGTCAAGTGAAGCAACTGATTCAAGCATAGAAAAAAGTCTGTTACCGCCAGAGGGTGGAAGGGAAAGAACCCCTGAAACTCCATCCAGCATAAATGTAACAACCCGTATTTTCAATAACCTGTTATAACATAAATCGAGGCAGAATTTAATTTATAAATCTGAATCAAGGGAAACGGGCTATGCCATTGCGTTCGTCTCGGAAAAATACGCGAAATAGAGTCCGAGTTTTCGAAAATCGGAGTCCGTATGACCCGATTAAGGCCCAATGAAGTTTTCAGAAAATTTCAAGTTCAAAACAGATTTGAATTTCAAGTTCAAATTTCGAATTTCGGGCCTGGAAGGCTAGGCGGGAAATTTCCCGCCAAGCCAACCAAGTCGACAGGCCTGTCGACTTGGCAGTCGACTTGGTTGGACCCAAGTCGACAACCCTGTCGACTTGGTTCAGCCGGGCAGTTTTGCCTGGTGCACCATTTTGGGAGTTGTGTTGAGTTTGGGGGCCAGATTCGGTTTTGAGGGCTGAGATTAGAACTAGGGTTTAATCCTAAGGCTAAAACTAATCCTAATCTCTATAAATAAGCCCCTAACCTAACCCTAAATCATCATTATTCATTCAAGTAACTAAACTATGGCAAAATCATTCCTCTCATGGCCTCCACTCTCTTCATAAAATTCCTAAGTTATTTCTATGAGAGATTTTCCATGCATACAAGTGTTTTCAAGCTTGTATGAGTGTCATTAGCTTGCATTCAAGTCAAGTTTCCATATTTACATCATAAATCAAGGGTTTTGATCATTTTGGCTCAAGGGTTTTTCTATTGGAGCTTGCATTTTGGGTTTATTTGATTGCATAAGGGCTTTGTCTCAATCTATATATATTTTTGTGTCTTCATAAGCATTGTAATCCCTTTTCTCCTTTCATATTTAAACTCTAAAGTTAAATGAATGATGAAAGTTTGGTTGATCATTATGATATGCAAGTTTGCCATGATATGCAAGTTTACCATGTCATGTTATGCAAGTTTGATATGTTATGATATGCAAGTTTATCATGTTATGTTATGCAAGTATGCCATGTTATGATATGCAAGTTTACCATGTTATGCTATGCAAGTTTGTCATGTTATGATATGCAAGTTTATCATGTTATGTTATGCAAGTTTTCCATGTTATGATATGCAAGTTTATCATGTTATGTTATGCAAGTTTGCTATGTTATGATATGCAAGTTTGCCATATGATATGCAAGTTATGTTATGCAAGTTTGGGTTGATCATTTTGCTCATGTTATCATGTTATGCAAGCTTATCTTGGGTTTATGAGCTTAAAGCTTCAAGCTTTATGCTAAAGGTTGCATTTTGGCAACATGTAAGTTATCATATCCCTTATGATAACTTGCATGTGAGGCTAAATGCGAACTTATGGCAACTTCTACATGTCATTTATCACCATGTATCACTTATATGCTAAGTTTGGTTTTATGCATACTTTTGAGGCCTAATGATGCAATATGCAAGTATATGAACATATGTACATTTCATATGCCACCATGTTAAACTTGTGGCTTCAACACCATTTGTCATCTTTATGCCAAGTTCCCTCTTTCTATCCTTTATGCGCTATTGCGATTATGTAAGCGATGGGATTGCGTTTGGGGTTGGGTAAACTTAAAAGACATGAAAACATAAGATTGGGAATTTACCTATTAAGTTAGGTCTACCCATTGGGAATTTACCTATTAAGTTAGGTCTACCCAAATGCTTGAAAACTTGTAATATGTTTTGGAAACATAATGGACATGACACTTAGAAAATATAAGTGTGACCAACTCGAGGTTGGGTTGAGTTTGTAGCATAAAACTACCCGGAACCGACCGGCTTAACTAGTTGCTACAAACAATAGGACCCAATGTGATAAGTTGGTCATGTTGTACCTTGAACCCGAGGTTAGACCAAGTTGTGGTGTAAAGCTACCCGGACCCGCCCGGCTTAACTAGTAACCGCAACAAAGTCTAATGTGAGAGGTTAAGGCACATTAATTAATTAATGCCTCATGATTAGGGTTAAGTCATGGTCCACTTAATACTTAACCAATTTGGGCTTGGTAGATTAATCAGGGTTAAGTCGTGAACTCATCATTACACTTAACCAAGTTAATCCATGATTAGCAAGAGGGTTAAACCGTACTTAACCCACTAGAAAATCCTAGCAATGGGGGTCCACTCCAGCAGTAATCCCAAGTTTGTATCATTAAGACCCTAGGGACTAGGCTAGGGTGGGGGGCACGATTACTGGACTTGAGGTAAGTGACCAAAAACGACGGCAGAGTGGTACGCCGATGTAGTTCCGGACGAACTATGGTCATGCACGTAGTCCGTATTTGGAGAAGTCAAGCATGGGTACCAGTAGATCTAGACTGTGCACTTACGTTTATGGTGTCCAGGGGTTGACACCCTAGGGCTTGATACACCCGACGGGAGAACCGGCACAATTTGACTACAATTATGTTTGGCCCGTATTGACACCAACACGTGACGAGTTAGGCTTATAGGGAGCCGATCGACTAGACCGTTTGGTTGGACCTCGTATTAGGGTCATTTCATGTTATTGGACCTCGTATTAGGGTCACTTCATGTTATTGGACCTCGTATTAGGGTCATTTCATGTTATTGGACCTCGTATTAGGGTCACTTCATGTTATTGGACCTCGTATTAGGGTCATTTCATGTTATTGGGTCAAAGCTTGGGCCAAGGGATCAATACGTGTTTATTCAAGTCATGTTAGTTTGCTAGTACACCTGTGGTGCAAAACCTTAAACCTGATTATGCGATGACACCTTTATCTATCATGCCAGTATGTAGTTATCCTTATGTTCATCCCTGCTTCTCATGCCAGTTAACTTTATCAGTTTACATTGATTGTAGTAGGGCTTACTCAGTCTTTTTGACTGACCTGTTTTTCTTTCGCCTCTTTTCTTCCGTCCCCCCCCCCCCCAGGTTCTCAGGGTGGGAATATTGGAGCTTAGCTTGGATTTCTGATCGCTTGCTTGTGGGATTTTAGCTCATGTACGGTCTTGACATGAAGCTAGCTATGGTTATCACTTATTTTGGGGATAGTACTTATGTATTTCAGTTTTTCAGTGATGTTGTTTTTATCTAGACTTGTGTATTTGGAAAGTTGACATTATGTTGTACCAGACTTGTTTTGAAATAGTTTGAAATCTTCCGTTGTTTTACTTATCTTATTTACTCTGTTTAAATATATACATATGTTCTTGTTCTGCCTTGATATATCATTATGCATGTTTACCCGGTACAAACGCCCCTCCAAAGTCAGAGTGCTTGCAAGAGCCACCCTGGCGGAGGTGGGGTGTTACATTTGGTATCAGAGCATATGGTTTACGAGAAGGAACAAAAAGGTTTTTGAAACTTTTGGAAAACTATTTTCAAAACCAAGTATAAAGTATTTTCCAAAGAAAAGTCTAGTTTATTTTAAAGGCTATTCCCCAAAAAGCCATTAGCAAAATTCCTTCGTTTTTCTCCATTCTGAATCTGTCTTTTTCTTCGTTTTCAGTATGGCCGATAACTTTACTATTCCGGAGGGAGTGCACGTACCTGTTTGGTATAGGAGACTTTTGGAGGCTAGGGCGACCGAAGCCGGCCCCGCAGATGTTCCTCCTCCTCCTCCTCCGGTAGTTAATGTTCCTCCTCCTCCTGTCACTGAGGTTCCTCTTCCTCCTCCCCCTCAGCATCCTCAAGCTGACTTCGCAAAGATTTGCAAAGACTTTAAGGCGATGGGTTGCAAGAATTTCATTGGAACCGAGACTTATGTAGAGGCAAGGAATTGGTTGAAAGAAACCGAAGATCTTTTTGCCTTCTTTGATATAGATGACCGTAGGAAGGTTTTATTGGCAGTGTGGTTGCTAAAGGAAGAAGCTGCACGTTGGTGGGTGGTCACCACCGCTACTAGGCCAATTGAGACTTGGGATGACTTTCGGGGAAAGTTTGGACTAAGGTTCCTATCACTGAAGCAAGGGGACATGACTATTAGGGAATACATAGATAAGTTTAATCAACTGGCTCGGGTCGGTTTAGACTTGGTTAACACAGCTCAGAAGAAGGCCCTATACTTTGCTTTAGGATTAAACGAGCCATTACATGGTTTAGCCATGACTCATATACCCTTGGGGGCAACTTTCGAGAGTTTGGTGAATATGGCCCTACTCAATGAAGAGAATAGGAGTGACAAGAAGGAGGAGAAGTCTGAAGATAAGGAGGAAAAGAAGTGCTTTACTTGTGGAAGCTTGACTCATCTAAACAAGGGGAACAATAGCAAGGGCAATAACGACAAGAGGAAGTGCCATTATTGCGGTTCAGTTGGGCATCTTATTAAGGATTGTAGGAAGATAAAAAGGAAGAGTGGTGAATGCTTTCATTGTGGTGAGTTTGGACATTTCAACAAAGATTGCCCGAAGAAGCAAGGGAAAGGTCAGACTCAGTGTGCAAGACCATCTGGAGGGCGAATTCATCCCCTCAACATCGTTCTTCCAGCTCATGATCGAGGTAGTGTTTCTGTTAAAAGCCCTGTTTACATTTCTGATTTTCCTGTTCGTACTTTGTTTGATTCTGGCGCATCGCATAGTTTATTTCATCTGATCTAGTTGAAAGTTTGCACCTAAGTACTAGTCTAGTTAATGATCCCGTGTGTGTTCCAAATCCAATTGGGGTTTCCGCCCATTTTTCTATTATCTACGTGGATTTAAAAATCTCTATCTTTAGTGTAGAGTTCTCGTGTGATGCTTATATTCTCAGTTTCATGGGGTATGGGTTGATTTTGGGCATGGATCGATTGTCCAGTTTTGGAGCCATCCTTGATTTTTGAGCCTAGGGTTGTGAGGCTCATGACTCGCCTCGGTAATACCCTAAAAATTTCTAGTAACCCTATGAGTCCCGTCATGTTGTGTTATCTTGAATCCCTCAACTCGTCTATCGATAGTTTGCAATCGGTGAGGGTGGTCCGAGAATATCCTGATATTTTGGGTGAAGTGAAGGGGGTTACCCCTAAACGGGAGATAAATTTCCGCATTTATCTGGTTAATAATGCCAAGATAGTTTCGTGGCTGGTTAGGCACATGGCCCCGCAAGATGAGAGTTAAGAAAGCAAGTCAAGGAGTTGCTTGAGAAGAACTTCATTAGACGAAGTATATCTGAATGGGGAGCGCCTGTAGTATTTACTACCAAGGCAGATGGTTCTCTTCGACTTTGTGTTGATTATCGTGAGTTAAACAAAGAGAATAGGCAACCATTGCCAAGGATCGATGATTTGTTTGATCAGCTTGTAGGAACATCTGTTTTCTCTTGATCTTGCTACTGGATTCCATCAGCTCAGAGTAGCTGAGGATAGTATAGGCAAAACTGCGTTCAGAACTCCAGATGGATTCTTAGAATGGCTGGTCATGCCATTCGGTTTGACTAATGCACCTGCCTACTTCGTAGACTTGATGAGTAGGGTGTCTAGGGAGTTCCTGAACGAGTTTGTGGTAGTCTTTGTAGACGATATCCTGACTTTCTTAAAGAACGAGGAAGAACATGCTAGACATCTCAAGGAGGTGATGGATACGCTTAGAGCGCATCAGTTGAAAGCCAAGTCCTCCAAATGTCATTTTGGAGAAAAGAAGTTAGATTTCTTGGGCACATAGTTTCTAAGCAAGGCTTAGTGGTGGATCCTGCTAAAGTGGTCGCGGTTCAAAACCGAAAAGCTCCGACGAGGACAATTGAAGTAAGAAGTTCTCTCAGTTTAATTAGTTAGTTAGCGTCCCTTGAGCTTAGACCTACCCTTCTGGATCAAGTAGGGACTTCACAGAAAGAAGACCCGCAGTTAGTCGAGATCATGGACAAGTTGATTCGAGGCGAGATGGTAAGTCACCTCGCTATAGATGACAAGGGATGGCTAAGACGCGATGAGAGAAAGAAGGTTCTTGAAGATGCACATCACCCGAGGAGGTGGCCGAGTTTGTCCCAAGGTGCATGTTGTGCCAACAGGTTAAAGGCCGAGTCATAGAAGCCCGGTGGGCTATTATATCCATTGGAGGTCCCCGCAATGGAAGAGGGAAAAGCGTCACGAAGGATTTCGTGGATGGACTGCCTAGATCAAGAAAGGGAATAAGAGCATGTGGGTCATAGTAGGTAGACTCACGAAGAGTGCTCATTTCACTCTGGTAAAGAGCGAAAGGACTGCATCATAGCTAGCGACAGTTTACTTTCAAGAAATAAAGCGATTGTACGGGGTTCCCTAAAGGATAGTTAGTAACCATGACTCAATTTTCACTAGTCAGTTTTGGGAATAGTCTACGGGAAGTCATGGGCAAGCGACTGAATCTAAGTACGGCCTATCATTCACAGGCGAATGGTTCATTTCGTTCAAGCATGAGTTATAGAAAATCACGTTAGTAAGAGCAATTGGCAACGTGGATTGGTATTTTCAAGAAAAGTTCTGCTGCATGGAATACTTTATAGTAAGTAAACGAGATCCAGGATTCACTGGTGAATTTTGGAGAGCTTGCATGAAACCATGAGGTCATAGTTACGTTTAAGCCAAGAATGATAGAAGAGTAAGTGAAAGAGGAAGACGAGAGGCGACAATGAAATGGGTTCCAACTCATATTTGGAAATAAGAGTTAAGAAGCTAAGAAATCATGAGGTAAAAGACGGTCAAAGCACAGTGGAGTTAAGCTCAAGGAAACGTGACTTAGAAGACCGAAGGCTAGATACGCGCATCATATCTCTTTTTAAGAGTATATTCTTCATCCTTGTTTTCCTGTGGAACTTACTTGCATGTTATCTTTTACATATATCCTCTCGGTCCCATTCTCGATCCCATTTCTGTTGTAAACTCCATAAGGGGGTATGACTCATCGGTTAGTAATACATGTCAAGGTTTGAAGGGGTCCGTTAGGTTGACTAAACCTTTTGGGCTTTTATAGGATATGGGTTGGGTTAGAAAGGGATTTCTTGTAATCCGAAAAGAGTATATCTTGCTTATCTTCCCGATCTCTTTGTAGCATATCTTTCTTTTGCTATCTATATCATGTTAATCTTGTCATGAGAACCTTAGGTAGAAACCCTTTGGATGAAACATGTGTTTGAAACATGTTATGCTTGATGGTTACAAGTGGTTGCAAGTGTTTGCAAGTGGTTACTCGTGGATGCATTATACACGTTAGGCACTAGATCGGCTCACACACTCCTCATATTGCATATGCATGAGTGTTTATGCTTATTCATGAATGAAAATTTTTGTGTTATCACATGGATGTTGCATATGGATGTATGTTATATGCACACATATAGATGTTATACATTATGTTAGGAATTGCATACATATGGATTCATTTCACTAACATAATTTGCATTGATGATATTTGCATTAGATAAGTACATATACACACACCTTTGCATATGTTCATAAAACATTTAGAATCTTGTAAGGACAATGATTGCTCGTGGATGATGTTTTGAGTAGATGGATGTTGGATGGTAGGATATGTTCTTCCTAACTTAGAGATTTCGGGGACGAAATCCTTTAAGGAGGGGAGAATGTAACAACCTGTATTTTCAATAACCTGTTATAACATAAATCGAGGCAGAATTTAATTTATAAATCTGAATCAAGGGAAACGGGCTATGCCATTGCGTTCGTCTCGGAAAAATACGCGAAATAGAGTCCGAGTTTTCGAAAATCGGAGTCCGTATGACCTGATTAAGGCCCAATGAAGTTTTCAGAAAATTTCAAGTTCAAAACAGATTTGAATTTCAAGTTCAAATTTCGAATTTCGGGCCTGGAAGGCTAGGCGGGAAATTTCCCGCCAAGCTAACCAAGTCGACAGGCCTGTCGACTTGGCAGTCGACTTGGTTGGACCCAAGTCGACAGCCCTGTCGACTTGGCTGTCGACTTGGTTCAGCCGGGCAGTTTTGCCTGGTGCACCATTTTGGGAGTTGTGTTGAGTTTGGGGGCCAGATTCGGTTTTGATGGCTGAGATTAGAACTAGGGTTTAATCCTAAGGCTAAAACTAATCCTAATCTCTATAAATAAGCCCCTAACCTAACCCTAAATCATCATTATTCATTCAAGTAACTAAACTATGGCAAAATCATTCCTCTCATGGCCTCCACTCTCTTCATAAAATTCCTAAGTTATTTCTATGAGAGATTTTCCATGCATACAAGTGTTTTCAAGCTTGTATGAGTGTCATTAGCTTGCATTCAAGTCAAGTTTCCATATTTACATCATAAAGCAAGGGTTTTGATCATTTTGGCTCAAGGGTTTTTCTATTGGAGCTTGCATTTTGGGTTTATTTGATTGCATAAGGGCTTTGTCTCAATCTATATATATTTTTGTGTCTTCATAAGCATTGTAATCCCTTTTCTACTTTCATATTTAAACTCTAAAGTTAAATGAATGATGCAAGTTTGGTTGATCATTATGATATGCAAGTTTGCCATGATATGCAAGTTTACCATGTCATGTTATGCAAGTTTGATATGTTATGATATGCAAGTTTATCATGTTATGTTATGCAAGTATGCCATGTTATGATATGCAAGTTTACCATGTTATGCTATGCAAGTTTGTCATGTTATGATATGCAAGTTTATCATGTTATGTTATGCAAGTTTTCCATGTTATGATATGCAAGTTTATCATGTTATGTTATGCAAGTTTGCTATGTTATGATATGCAAGTTTGCCATATGATATGCAAGTTATGTTATGCAAGTTTGGGTTGATCATTTTGCTCATGTTATCATGTTATGCAAGCTTATCTTGGGTTTATGAGCTTAAAGCTTCAAGCTTTATGCTAAAGGTTGCATTTTGGCAACATGTAAGTTATCATATCCCTTATGATAACTTGCATGTGAGGCTAAATGCGAACTTTTGGCAACTTCTACATGTCATTTATCACCATGTATCACTTATATGCTAAGTTTGGTTTTATGCATACTTTTGAGGCCTAATGATGCAATATGCAAGTATATGAACATATGTACATTTCATATGCCACCATGTTAAACTTGTGGCTTCAACACCATTTGTCATCTTTATGCCAAGTTCCCTCTTTCTATCCTTTATGCGCTATTGCGATTATGTAAGCGATGGGATTGCGTTTGGGGTTGGGTAAACTTAAAAGACATGAAAACATAAGATTGGGAATTTACCTATTAAGTTAGGTCTACCCATTGGGAATTTACCTATTAAGTTAGGTCTACCCAAATGCTTGAAAACTTGTAATATGTTTTGGAAACATGATGGACATGACACTTAGAAAATATAAGTGTGACCAACTCGAGGTTAGGTTGAGTTTGTAGCATAAAACTACCCGGAACCGACCGGCTTAACTAGTTGCTACAAACAATAGGACCCAATGTGAGAAGTTGGTCATGTTGTACCTTGAACCCGAGGTTAGACCAAGTTGTGGTGTAAAGCTACCCGGACCCGCCCGGCTTAACTAGTAACCGCAACAAAGTCTAATGTGAGAAGTTAAGGCACATTAATTAATTAATGCCTCATGATTAGGGTTAAGTCATGGTCCACTTAATACTAACCAATTTGGGCTTGGTAGATTAATCAGGGTTAAGTCGTGAACTCATCGTTACACTTAACCAAGTTAATCCATGATTAGCAAGAGGGTTAAACCGTACTTAACCCACTAGAAAATCCTAGCAATGGGGGTCCACTCCAGCAGTAATCCCAAGTTTGTATCATTAAGACCCTAGGGACTAGGCTAGGGTGGGGGGCACGATTACTGGACTTGAGGTAAGTGACCAAAAACGACGGTAGAGTGGTACGCCGATGTAGTTCCGGACGGACTATGGTCATGCACGTAGTCCGTATTTGGAGAAGTCAAGCATGGGTACCAGTAGATCTAGACTGTGCACTTACGTTTATGGTGTCCAGGGGTTGACACCCTAGGGCTTGATACACCCGACGGGAGAACCGGCACAATCTGACTACAATTATGTTTGGCCTGTATTGACACCAACACGTGACGAGTTAGGCTTATAGGGAGCCGATCGACTAGACCGTTTGGTTGGACCTCGTATTAGGGTCATTTCATGTTATTGGACCTCGTATTAGGGTCACTTCATGTTATTGGACCTCGTATTAGGGTCATTTCATGTTATTGGGTCAAAGCTTGGGCCAAGGGATCAATACGTGTTTATTCAAGTCATGTTAGTTTGCTAGTACACCTGTGGTGCAAAACCTTAAACCTGATTATGCGATGACACCTTTATCTATCATGCCAGTATGTAGTTATCCTTATGTTCATCCCTGCTTCTCATGCCAGTTAACTTTATCAGTTTACATTGATTGTAGTAGGGCTTACTCAGTCTTTTTGACTGACCTGTTTTTCTTTCGCCTCTTTTCTTCCGTTCCCCCCCCATGTTCTCAGGGTGGGAATATTGGAGCTTAGCTTGGATTTCCGATCGCTTGCTTGTGGGATTTTAGCTCATGTACGGTCTTGACATGAAGCTAGCTATGGTTATCACTTATTTTGGGGATAGTACTTATGTATTTCAGTTTTTCAGTGATGTTGTTTTTATCTAGACTTGTGTATTTGGAAAGTTGACATTATGTTGTACCAGACTTGTTTTGAAATAGTTTGAAATCTTCCGCTGTTTTACTTATCTTATTTACTCTGTTTACATATATACATATGTTCTTGTTCTGCCTTGATATATCATTATGCATGTTTACCCGGTACAAACGCCCTTCCAAAGTCAGAGTGCTTGCAAGAGCCACCCTGGCGGAGGTAGGGTGTTACAATAAAGGCACCACGATTTATATATAACGGAGCGATGGACCTTGAAGAACAATTTGCTGCGTTTGAAATTTATATGGATTTCGATGATGCTTCAGAAATGATTCGACAACGAATGTTTCCTTTGACCTTATGAGAAACAGCTACTAAATGGTTCCACCGATATCAGGAGAAAGAAATCTGTTCTTCGCAGCAATTCTCCTGTGATTTCTCTATATAGTTTTATGGCCGTAAGAACCCAGTGGTAGACTACCCAACCGTTGTAAGCATAAAATAAGGGACAGAAGAATCTATAGCTGACTACATAAAGCGATTAAATGCTGAAGCTTCAAGAGCAGAGGGTATGAGTAGTGGCGATATGCTTGTCGCCATTCATTCAGGACTGATCGAAGGAACGCCTTTTTGGGAAGAACTATACGTACGAGGATGTAAAGATTTACCGGAATTTTACCATCGTGCAAACACCTTCATTCGCATGGAAGAGTTGTATCATTTGAGAGGGAGTCTTGGTTGTTACAAAGATGACAAGAAGCCTCACACTCAGCAGAATCTTTAGGATGGGAGGCCTAGATTTCATGAAGATCGAAAGAACCTAAGGGAAGAGGAGTCAAGCGCTGACACTGCGACTCTAAGCAAACCTATTTCACACCTATATGCAGCGACGAAGGACAAAATCAACTTCTCAGTGCCTTTCAAATCGAAGAACCATCCAGAACCATTCAAGGGAGGGGAGTATTGCGAATATCACAAGAGAAATGGACATCAAACCGACAAATGCGAGGTATTGGAAGGTGTAATGCAAAGACTCATCCAGGAAGGACACATAGAGGAAGATACCTATGATGAAATAAAGTTAACTCAACAACCACTCAGCCTCACATCGGATGACCCAGCTGTTGGGGCCTCTCCTGCACCGATGCTTACTAAAACAAGGTTTGCTAACTCTTATTGCAAAGGTCTTGATCCCAGGAGTGGGAAGGAGTCTTCCGAACTCAGAAACTTCGGCTCCATCCACGAGAATAGTTACAACTATGGGTTAAAGGACCGCTACTCTAAGTGTGCAAGGACCCATACTTGTCGCATTTACCAAACGTCGGGACATGCGACGCTTTTATGCCCCGTGTTTCAGAAGGGATGCTAGGTACTAAGTAGGCTCCTAGAGGCACTCCTTCTAGATCGGGTAATCGCCGCTGCCACAATTTTCAACTTATGAATGATTGCTTGTTTGTGTTTTATGTGGTATGTACCTAGATAGTCATGCTAAGGGTCATGTGCCTGTTTATGGCTTATATAGTGTCCAGGTTAGCTTAAGACCTCAGTCCAGATGACTCTTCTTCGTGCCCAATCCTCGCTCTTTAGGCAAATAGAGAATTTAAGGTATCACTAGAGTATCTAAATCTTTGAGTCTAAGACGAATAGAAGGTTTTCTTTAAGGTGTCATGGACAATTGTTTGAGCGACTGTGTTGTTTTGCTTGGTATGACATGTTACAAACCCTGACTTGTGCCGGGAGGCACTACAACATCGAGGGGTTCCTCTAAAAATTCCTCGAAGCTGTGAATTCTGACATAATATCTTTATTTTATGTCTCATGATAATTTCGCATCTCATAAACCAAGATGCTCAAGCTAAGCAGCCACGCGACATTTGACTAATCTCGCCGGTCTGCAAAGCTTGTGTGGATACACTTTTCACAACATCTTAGATGGCCATTGGAGGTTTGTCCATCTATGGAACTACGGTTCCACTCCAAGCATTTTTACACTATGCGGGCTGTATGCTCATCACGATGCGAGCTGTATGCTCTACGCTACACGAGCTGTATGCTCACCTAACCAATGCTCTTGAGTACGTTCTAATCAATGCTCTACATGAGTACGTTCTAGCCAATGTCCTACATGGGTACGTTCTAACAATGCCCTTGAGTACGTTCTAACCATTGCTCTACATGGGTACGTCCTAACCAATGCCCTACATGGTACGTTCTAACCAAAGCTCCAAAAGGGGAGTACGTTTTCCGACCCTAAGAAGGGAGAAAAAGCTCGAAGGTAGCACTTGGAGCACGTACATCCTCTGCTCAAAATCCAACCCGAAGAAGGGAGAAAAAGCTCAAAGGGAGCACTTAGAGCACGTACATCCTCTGCCCAAAATCCAACCCAACGAAGGGAGAAATAGCTCGAAGGGAGCTCTTGGAACACGTACAACCTCTGCTCAAATCTCACCCTGTGGAAGGGAGTAAAAGCTTGAAGAAAGCAAGAGCCTGAAGTAAATGAAAGCTTGAAGGAAACGAAAGCTTGAGGAAATCAAAAGTTTGAAGGAAGCATCCAAAAACGCACACAACTTACGCTTAGGTAAATGAAACCGAAACGGTAACTCAAAACAAAGTTTTAATACCCGAATATGGGTTCGGTTTGGGATTTCTACTAATACCGGAGGGGGATCCGGTCTTATATCTATTTGATACCTAAATCTGGGTTTGGTTTCGGACTTCTATTAATACCGGAGGGGGATCTGGTCTTATATCTATTTAATACCCGAATCTGGGTTCGGTTCAGGACTTCTATTAATACCGGAGGGGGATCCGGTCTTATATCTATTTAATACCCGAAACTGGGTTTGGTTCGGGACTTCTACTAATACCGGAGAGTGATCCGGTCTTATATCTATTTAATACCCGAATCTGGATTCGGTTCGGGACTTTTATTAATACCGAAGGGGGATCAGGTCTTATATCTATTTAATTCCCGAATCTGGGTTCGGTTCGGTACTTCTATTAATACTGGAGGGGGATCCGGTCTTATATCTATTTAATACCCGAATCTTGGTTCGGTTCGGGACTTCTATTAATACCGGAAGAGGTTCCGGTCTTCTATCTATTCAGTACCCGAATCGGATTTGGTTCGAGACTTCTACTAATACCAAAGAAGGTTCCAGTCTTCTGCCTATTCAATACCTGAATCTGGGTCTGGTTTGAGACTTCCACTACATTGACACCAAAGGGGTTACAGATCTTTAGCCCTCGTTCGATCGAATGAAGGACGATCTTGGAACCCTCTTATCTGCACGTGTCTCTTCCTAAGAAAACAAAGAAAGAATATGTAACATCCTGAATTCCGACAAACCTATTATTTTTTTCAAAATTCCAATCTATTGAAACTCAGAATGGTTTTCTCTGGTATCCTGCAGAAAAGATAAAGACATAAAACATGTTATAGCTCAGAAAATATCTCACAGCGGAATGGATAAAATATAATATAGTCAAAATATAGCCTTACCGTATTAATAATACTGTCCAACCTGTATCCAATGCTATCATGTCTCTGCCCCAAATCTAACCTGCGAGTATGTTATGAGGAAGGGGTCTACACAAGTTCTGGTGACTGGATTTAAGTTATACACTTTGAATAACACTACATGTACCGTTCAATCGTATTTTCTTATTTATTAGGTTTTTTGGCTAAAAAACACTCAAGGCTCACACACACGTCGCACCCATTTACTTCCTAGTAGATTAACCTAATACAGTATATATGTAACTACCACCAATATTAAGATACAATCCCATGGTACCCCACTAGCACTGTCCCCACCGTAACACCATCGAAATATATGCAGTCCCTCATCCTACGTCGTAGTGACGTACTGGTAAAATATTACATTCTGCATATATCTGTCATTACTATGCTACACAACGTACAGACTTCCACCTTTGTTCGAGACATAATTCATACCGCAGTAATGCCCTCAAGTCCACAATACACCACCCAGAACTAAACTGCATGTATCTAGATTATCCACCATATGTATCTTCAATTGTAGCTCGATGCTTCAATTACACGTCTGTTTGCGAACAAATTAAACAACTGAAAACAGCTACTTATTTCGTTTTGCTTTCCTAAACAACAAGGGTTGTCACAAAGGGTGTCGAACTCTGGGACCAGAATTATTTAAATTAATAAATCCAATCAAGTTATTCTAAAATTTTGATTGGTTGAAATAAACAGAAAATAAACAAAAAAGAGAGAATTTACAAATAACCAAAAGAAATTAGGGAGCAATGACATAGATTAAATTAACATGAATTAATAACCAAACAGATTAATCAGATCTAATTCATGTTTCTGTCACAAACATGAATCAACACTTACTAGGTTTCCAGAAACAAATGTGTGAATAACGACAAGTATAGCCTATGCAGGAGCTAAGCTCTTAAACAACCATAGGCTATCAGGACAGATTCACTTTATTTCTAAAACCCTAAATGTTAGATCTAAATCTAATAAACGTTGAGCGTAGCTCTTAAACGACACAGAGTATGAAGGTTCGGTTCCAACCCTCGGTTCAGATCTAGATCTACATACATGAAGTTCTAATCTCTTTGGCAATGTGATTCATATTGAATCTAATCTAGCGTCATTGCCCCCTAATTAAAGGAGATTAGATAGACATAGATAAAGAAGAAGAGAACAAAAATAAAATAATAAACATGAAATAAAAACTAAAGAGAAGAGAAGAAGAGTTTTATTCCCAGAGAAAGATTACAGAATAAAACTAAGTGTATTTCTACATGAATGAGATACAATGTTTTTATAGCTGATATGACAAAGACTACTTGGCTAATTACATAATGTGGGACTAATGATTTAGCCCAAATAACACACAAGCCAGTGTGAACGCAGCTGTAGAGTGAGAGGCCTTGCAAATGAGCCAATGTGAACAAGAATGAGTCTTCAGTGAGCCAAATCTACCATGCTGAGCTTTATTTGCAACCATTCTTAAAAATTTAAACTCTTCAAGCTTTAGGAACTTCAAATTTCACTCTTTTTAAGCAAATTCTTCAGCTTTATCCATCAAATGCTCTAATCCATGCTTTTTTATCAACAATATGAAAACACAGCTATAAATACACAATATCAATTATTTTAAAAAGAATACAAGATAAATAGGTGGATAAAATATACGCATTTACGTGTATATCAACGTCCTCTAATGTGCACCGAGTTCCATGGCAGCACGATGCAAGAAACACGGAACTCGGTTGGGAGCTTTTCCGTATCTCTATAGGCTCGTCTTTAAGAGCCTTTATATACAGATATACCTATGGTCTGTTTTCACGGTGGCTATGGCCGCACCTCGGCCCTTCCCTCAACTAGTAAAGACTATAAGTGCTAAACGACTGCCCCTAAGAAAAACAATCTAAACATCCATTTGGTGTCTTCCCTCAACCACCATGCCCCGATAGTGAAAGGTGAATGGCCTATTGGTTTTAGCTCTAGTCTTTTCGCATCCCACTGGCTGCCGATGATACGTATCTTACGATCTGCTATTCTTATTGGTCGTGACTCTTCGCCTTCTCATTGGGGCAACTGCCGAATCACCCTGTGTCACCGCATTACAGCATTCTGACTGCAAAGCTACATTTGCAGTCAAGGCCCACCCACCTAGTAGTTACGCGCGAACCCCACCCCTGCGAGCACATCCTAAACATCTGTCACTGCACAGAGGGCTACTAGGAGCACCTTATGTATCTCAGGAAGCACCTTCTAGTCCTTTGGAGTCGACAAAAATACTCAGATGAACGTACGCCCCCTCGTGCCTTATAACACCACGATGATCTACCCCGTTGGGTTATTCATCCTCAAACGCGTGGACTGGTCCAAGCACTTTACTTTAATATGTTGTTAGACCCTATGTCTAATTATCCTTTTACGTGCTTGCCTTACCTCATCAGGTTTCCATTTAACTTGGTTATTCTCATTCATATTGAATTCTTAATCAAACTACCAAGCTCCTTTTGCTTATTAATTTCATTTACATAACTTAACCCATTTAAGTTTCTTAATAAGCCCACAACATGTCATTCTCTAGATTGTGGCCCAAGGTCTGCGATCCACAATCCTTTATATACTTGTTTGATTTCAAGGTTACAATAACATGTTCTACTTAATATGTTATTAAGTATATTTCAATTCACATGTTTTCTAATTAACATGTCATTTACCATACATAATTAAATATAACTTACTTCGTTTCATAAGTTTTCCTCATTCTTTCTCATTTAATCATAAATTCAATTTACACCGTTACTACAACTTATCGTTGTTTACTTATTAACTTAGTTTTCATGACTAAGGTCCATTAATAAGTTTCTCTACCGATTTATTATAACTTATGTTATAATTTCCTCTTGTCCCTAGGACAAGTCTAAACATGTTATTCTTATCAACAGGTTTCAGACTTCCAAGTTTACTGATTACTTAATTTATAACTAAGTATAACTTCTTATATTTCATATATTTTCCTCCTTTTCTCAACTGGTTTTCGTCTTTCCCCATTTACTGATTAATTAATTTACAATTAAGTGTCCCTTATCTCATTTCACCAGATATCCAATTTCCTTATTAGTTTATTATAACCTAAGTTATATTCTTCGCTTGTCGCTAAGACAAGTCTACCTACTATACAACATTTTCATTAATATTATTAATTTACAATAGATCATTATCATTCCCCTTTTAAAACATTTTCTTTTACTATCGTATTCCAGTATTCTTCATTCACTGTAATATATGTTTCTTATTTTAATTAAGGAAAACACTTCATGCACCTTATCGGTTTGATAGAAGGAATCAGTGATTTGTTTTCATAACGTACTCCCATCTAAATCCATGGTAGAGAGTAATTTCTTTATTTTTCTTACTTTACTCACTGTGGCTTACTTGCAATCACGTTCTCAGAAATAGGTAATTTAGGGAAATACATCACTTTTCCTTCGCATCGCACTAATTCAGTCCATTACATCCCTTCCTTTCTTATTTCCTGAGTTAGGCATTCAATTACCATCATTGCCATTTATTCATATCCCGTTATATGTACATATACATATACATATATATATATATATATGTGTGTGTGTGTGTGCGTGTGTGTGTATGTGCGTATAAGCACTAGACCTCTCACATTAAGCCTACACTTGTGGACGTTTGATTTGCCGGGCGGGTCCGGGCAGACTTCTACCACAAGTTGACTTAACCTCATGTCTTAGCACCATTACATGTTTTAATATTTGCACTTAGACTCCACACATTAGATTTACCACTTGTGAATGCTGGATATGCCGGGCGGTTCCGGGCAGACTTCTTTCACAAGTGTAATCTAACCTCGTGTCTAACAGCGTTACAGTGTCAAATTATTGTGAATCTAGGCATGTTCATCCAATAACAATTATTCCTATTTCATGAAAATTTTAGGCATATTATCCATTTTGTTGTAATCTAGTTTACAGTAATCCAATTTACATGTCGTCCAATTTTGCCTATGTTTTGTCGCATGTCCTTTTCAACATATGTTTAATTCTATTTTGACATGTAAACATTCAATCGAGTAATTATTTTAATCCAACAAGTTTAACATGTCGTTTACTCAATAATATGCCCAAGCGAATTATATAATTATAACAACAGTAATCATTGCCTTACTCTAACAAGTTTATACAACATGTAATCATTCCAATACTTTGACTGATTCAACGTATGAAATATTCATATTAACTTCTCAACTGGTTATAACAATAATTTATAATTAACTTGGCAATTTCACAATTTATAACAAGGGGAATGCTAAACGATAATCATAATATTATTTAAAGGCTATAGCTTAAACCCATTCACCTTTTTATGCTTTCCCCAATTCTGCATCTGATCCAGTTTTAGCATCCATGGTTTTTCCCCTTTAATTTGATTTGAAACCTAATAACCGTGGATTGTTTAATTTTCATTAAAAGAGAAGGGAAAGAAATAGGAAGAATTGAATAGATTGGATCAAGAAGTTTACCTTGCTTTCATGATTCAATAATCTTTTTATTAATGTTGATTCTCTCTTCCAGATCTGGATTCATAATTTTCCAAGGGAAATATTTTAATTTTCAAAATAGATTTGAGAAAAGAGAGAGAGTAATGGTAGAGCTCTAGCATAGCCACCGAATTATGAGGTTTAGGGTTAGGTCTAAGGTCTTATTTATAGGTGTATGGAGCAACCAGGACCCTCAGATTTGACTAAAAGCCATCAGAATCGTCCAAAAACTCAAAAACCCTAATCTGCCAAAATCTGCCACCGGGGGGTTCCTGTTTTCTCTGACAGACTTCTGCAGCCCATAACTTCTTCATACGATGTATGTTTTACGAAACTCAGACTCAATCCAAACCAGAATTCCGAGACGAACGCTACTGTACAATCAATTTTACTTAATTCTTGAATATTTAATTAAGTTGTTCTTATTTTATTATTTTAAGTTAAAAATGTAGGGTGTTACATGATATATGTTACTCAAAGTGGAGTCAACCCCGCTTAGCCTTTCGGACTCCTAAAATGATGTCAGGAAATTTGTCCAATATGGAACCCACGTGCAAGCAAAGCCCCGGATAAACCACACATGCCTCGGTTATGGAACTATTTAAAGAAATATTATTAAAAGGTCTCGCACCCAAAATAAAGGTAGAGAAATCATCATTACCTTCTTTTAAGGCCTCCTCGTATCCCCAAAAACCTGAGCATGATCAAATCACATGAAGCGACACTCATGGCATAGAAATTCTAACCGCTAGATCATAGATTGTGGAAACTTGGCCATCTACTACAAGTATAAAAAGACAACGCCTAAAGGAGTTAAACATTCCCACTCTCCCTATTTTAAAAATATATATAAAATGGCAACTGCGAATGAGCTTGACATGTCACCACTTGTTTCTGATGAAGAATTACAACGCTTCAGTTCTTGGGCAATTATCTTGATTTTCTCTGGTCAGTTCTCAGTCAACAGCATCACACGAGCCTTGAAGTGGGAATTTCATTACCTGTACTCTTGGGAAAGGAACATCAAGAAGTTCGATAATGTTTTCGTCGTTAAATTTCCAAGGGATTCTTTATGGGGGATTTCTACTTCATTACAACTGACAAGGACACTCTACACTTTTGGCCATGGAGTCTCAATTTTGGTTCCGCAAATCCCAGACAGGAGGCGATTCATTGGGTTGTCTTAAAAAATCTCCCAATTATATTTTGCAACTTTAAGATGGTAAAAATCATACTGTCGAAAGTAGGGAAAGTCTTAAAGATACAAGAAAACGCGTAGGACATGGCAGACTTTTCTTATCTTAAGGTGGAAATAAAGGTCCATCATCAGTGTATATTCCATCACTAATAAGGCTTTTTTACTCGGATCTCATATCATGAAATTGAAGTCAAAAAGCTTTTCAGGGATCCCAACGATCCTTTCGAGCCTACAGATTTCAAGAATTGGTTGTTCAGAAAAGATAGGAATGGATTACTCATGGTTTGGAAACCAAGAAGAAAGGTGAAGATTGTTGGTGACTCTAACATTGGAGGAGCATCCTCGTCGAATCCATTTGCGATCCTTTCAGATATCAACGAAGACGAAGAGGAGCTGTCAGACGAAGACGAGGGAAGGACATTCAATTCTGAAATCTGTAAGGAGAGAACCAATGCTATTGACGTAATACTAGAAAATGTGAATTTAAATGATAGTAATAGGATGGAGTATGCTAAGAAGACCAATAAAGGAAAGGAAGTGGTTGGCCTTTCTGGTGCGGAACTATCAAAAGGCAACGCTTGGGAAGATTCAGGCCTTGTTCATCTTCTGGGAGAATTTGATCGTTGTGAGTTTAACTAATTACTATATGACCGCTTTGGCAGCAGAACACGCAGCAGATGGATGATGTAGTTTGGGTTTGGTAAATGCTTTCCTCGTTTTGCCTGAAAAATCTCGGCTCTTATGTGGGACCCATTTGTGTGTACTTTTGTTTTTAAACTGTAATGGAAGTATTACTATGCTCTGATTGTCATATGTATTTAAGTGTAACACCAAATTTTGTGGTGCCTCACTATCTCTTCTTCGAAAAAAAGCAAAAGTTGATTAAGACTTCAATCGAGAGAGAGATTGAAGGATACCGCAGAAAGGACAAGGAATTTGACTTGAAAAGTCAAGAAAATACCCCTTTACTAGGGGGCAAATGTTACTACTAAGAAAAATTGATAACGAAATAGAGTAACAGCGAAGGGGTATCGGATAACCATAAGCACCCGATGGTCTTTTAGGGAGTAGGGCCAAGGACTAAGAAGAGGCAAAAATAGGGAGAAAAATTCCGAAGGGCAGCATCAACTTAGACTCATCCCCGCTACCAGCTAATGACGAAAAGGGTACCTAGTGAACATGAGAACGAAAGGGTGATTTAAGAGCCACACAGACCTCGTCTCCTTAAGATAAATGAATTCGAAGTCCACAAATTGCCGACAGGGCCTATCCGGTAGAGTATATCCGTTAAGGGATACCCTGTAACGAAAGGGGAGGAGTTCGAGTCGGCAAACTAAGAAAAAGAGAGGAGAGATTCCCGATAACAGAAACATAGAAGGGCAAAAGGGTGTGGCGGTATTAGCCCCCCTTTATATCGACACGGCTTGATAGGAAAAATATCAGAAAAGCAGGCTCTTATGATTATCCACAGAATGATCGGGAGCTGACCTCTGAGGGCATACAACCGGAAGCTTCCATCAAGAAATCCGAGTACGTTCCGAAAGGATACACATCGACAAATTCATACCCACCTCAAAGAAGTGACAAACAACAGAAGCCCCACTTCGAAGGCCATAACTAGTACCATAAAAGCAACTGGGAGCCGGATGACTGAAACCGAAGAAAAAGCCGCCCGACAAAGCTCTTACAGGACCAATAACCCAACAGTAGAAGGGTCCCCCAACCCTCTATAAGTAAGACCCCAGGGTAACATTTGGGACGGGACAATCTTCTTCTCTTACTCTAGAAAATTAAAATCCAAACTGGCAAATCAATTTGAGGTATTTCCATGTAACCTCCTCCATGAATAAAATCATAAAAACTCTCAGAGTGGATGTAGGGTCCCAAGGAACTGAACCACTATAAAATCGTGTGTCTTTACTTTTTCCGCAGATTATGCTACTTTTCAGTATACTCTTATGTGAATCTTGTCATACGGCGGGATAATCAGAATATTCTTGCTGAAACCGTTAGGTTCTTGGTAACCTAACATTGTCTCTACGGTCCACTCCCATATGCCTATTTCCGGTGTTAACGAAAAATGTCGTTAACATTCTCCTTTTTACCTTTTTAAATGGAAAATAAAATGAAAACCATTATGACTTATTAGGCATACATCTATGGATTGTAATAATAATTCAAATATGATTTGTTTCATTTGATGTTGCAATGATTTAGGTTTACAGGTAGTCGCTGTAAAAAAGTTGGATAGGAATGGACTTCATGGAAATAAGGAATTTCCTGCGGAGGTTCTTATGTTTAGCCTTAAACGTATTAAACTCAGCATATTTATATACAAAAGCTTTAAAAGTCCAAATAGTTTTGAAACATGAACAACTAAATGATCAAATAGTGCTCACCCTAAAATGTAGCAAGAAAATATTTATCTTTAAATTGGCAAGAAACAAAAAGGTAGGGAGTATATTATACCAATCATAGCAAATGTTGAATGGTGATAATTGCTGCCTTTTAAGGGCTTTCTAGTACATGCGTACATAAATATGTATGTCTAGATTAGTGTGTATTAGTGTATGTATGTATGTGTATGTGTGTATTAGAAAATAATAATACACATACATAAACCATCCTTTTTTTAGCAGCTAGCTAATTTTTAACCATTTTTGACCTTTGATCAAGTCAATTGAACTTGCTATATGCAAATATTTTAATTCGTAATAAATATTTGCTTGTTACATGTTTATTTTATGAACAGAGAAGGCTGGTTGGACACCAGATCGGTATGGTCACTCGCAGTACAAGGCAGCAATTGTTACAGATAATGCTGCTTACCGTGAACAACTAAATGATTTTATGATGGCTCTTCTAAAGGTGTTTTTTAAATATTTATTATAAAATTTCTTGTATTATAATATTTGGTATAATGACTAACCCTACAATGAGCTGACACTTATTGTTTTATAATAAAACGAAGGTTTGAGATTGCGATTTTAATCTTGGTCTCAGTTTTTTGTAATATTATGAATTTCGATCTAATACATAAATTTTGGGTTTTCAATTTCAGTTTAGATTTTGGATTTCGTTAAATATTTTTCATATATTTACAACTACATTTGTTTAGTTTATCAGAATAACATGCATAAGCTATCTTTAGCTGGAAAATCAGATATAAACGAACAGCATGATTAATTATAAATATTTATGACATTGAAAAATATCTATGCATTACTCCCTTTTTAACTTTTTAGTTACATCTATATATCTCATGATTCTTCTACTATGTTAATTTCAGATTTTGAATTTTCACACTTCATACATATAATATTCAAAATAATTCTAGTTTGGGTTTCTTCAGTATAATTTGAAGAGTAGTTATATATTTATCTATTCAATATTAAACCATAGTTTCGGTTTGGTCCCCCATTGAAGCCCTAATGGAATAACAAAAAATTTAGGATTTTGATCGGAACTTCAAATCTTGAAGCAACTCTCTAGTGGTGATATTTTTTATTAGTGGTTAGACTTGCTCTGTATCATTTATTCCAATCAATTAGACATTTAATTTACATAGATTTGTTTTCAAATTTTTTTGTTTACGTCTAACTGATGCCATAGTTTCTACCAAGTACTAACCATATTTTTATTCATAAGCTTACATGGTAATGATGGATGGTTAACAAAGGGTAATGTGAAGTGGGGATTTAATGGACAAATATGGATTCCAGGTGACCAATTCCTTTTTTGTTTCAATTTCCTCTTTTTTTCAACATATACCCGGTGACTCATATTTCAGGCGATGAATGATCAGCCTTTTCATCTCCTTTTCATGATTACTTGTAAGGGCTTCCTTTTCTTTTGTTTCTTTGTAACTTATACTAACTAATATTATATAGGTTCAAATGTCAAATATCACATATATACTGTGCCAAGATTTTCTAGCGTGATCAAACCTGACATACCTAAAACGAATTTGGTATCGTTTTAGATGCATGAAAAAAGATAGAATGTGGGCAACGTTTGTAGGCACATCAATAATGCTATTATAATTGAAGCAACATTTGCTCCACTCTTTCAGCCACTCATTTAATTTTTATAAGTACTGGACATTCTTAACAGTCTGTAGATTAAAACTAAGATCATAGCAGGTGGTTCATTGTAACACCCCACATCCATTAATGTCACTCACAAAGGGAATGCGTTAACTTTCATGGAGTATTATTGGTGTATAGAACATAATGTAACAAGACAAATACATATATTGGTACTCGAAAATTTTAAAACAACTTTTATTACAGCGGAGAAATAGTTTGGTTATAACAACATCAAAAACCAATAATAAAACCAAGTACACTTAATATCCATCTTGACAAATTGTTTTCCGAGTGCATAAAGTAAAAAAGCATAACCCAAACATAAGTAGCCATAAAAGAGATGAGCTAAACTTCACTTTCAGCAATCCAAGCACTTCTAAAAGAGAGAGAAAGATCCAAATCAAGCTCCACTTGCACTAGTCCCGCCCTGAGAACCTGGGGGGAGGGGGGAAGGAAGAAAAGAGGCAAAAACAAAGGGGGTCAGACATAAAGTCTGGCGAGTCCAATAACTTTAACAATATAATTATTAAAGTAATTAGGATAAGTCATAAACCAGTAAAACAAGGAATGACTGTGAAGCAAGTGGGCAAGACAAAACAAACAAGAGGAATATACTGGCGTTAATCGCGCTCCTAATCACTATAGGATAATTACTATACTGCACCATTACTAGTCACCCTAAAAGTTGATCCCGCCTTCTGAACATAATAATCATAATGGTAGTTTCGTGTACCCCTAGCTGTCTTCATAGGTGTCGCCTGCTCCTATCTCCGCTAGTTGTACCCACTACCCTCCCCATTCTAATTACAACATTTATTCATAATATGGTAGTTGGACTCCTAGCTGTCTTCATAGGTGCCACCTGCTCCTATCTCCACTAGTCGTACCCACTACCATCCCCATTCGATCGGCCCCCTAACTCTTAGATACCCGTGCTGGTCCTACAATGGGGTGCGTCACTTCCCAAAGTGGCAACCCGATACCACTAAAGATGCACGGCTTAAACCTACACGATGCAACAACATCTTACCTACCAACCTGTGCCCACGCACGCACATGACCCCATTGGACTTGCGTTGCCACCGCTAACCCGTTTTGACCTCTTACAATCAAACCTAGTAAGTGTGTCCCGTCCTCGATCTAGATCGAGCTCACTTAGATACTAAATGGGTTACTGGTTGAAAAGGGTCCCCACACTTGACACAAGCATTCCACCTATGCTTGGTCCCCACTAGGATTTCCCACTTATCCCCCTCTTATTCATGTCTTCTTACATGTTTCAACTTGGTTAAGTGTTTATAATTATATCCCACATGTCACCCATGTTACCCACTTATCAAATCAACATGTGTTATTGGTTAAGCTTGCTTTAACCCTATCCGCTTATCAGATCAATATATATAGTATTGGTTAAGCAGGTCTTAAGCCTATCCACTTATATATTATTGGTTAAGTTGGTCTAAACCCTTTCCACTTATCAGATCAATGTGTATTATTGGATAAGTTTGTCTTAACCCTATCCACTTATCAGATATATTATTGGTTAAGCTGGTCTCAACCCTACCCACTTATCAAATTAATATATATTATTAGTTAAGCTGGACTTAACCCTACCTACTTATCAGATTATAGGTTAAGCTGGTCTTAACCTATCCACTTATCATGTTTTATGTATCATCAGATATATAAATATATATCGTTTAACATGTTTTACTTCATTTATGATTAAGTACACCTTAGTTCACATATACATTGGTTAAGAGAATAACTCCCTAAGTATCAACCCGAAGACCAAAATCAACATCAGCTTGGTACTCAGAGAATTTCTCAACTCAGCCAAACTTCTGTTTGTCAATCATATTCGTCTTTGATCAACATTAATTAATTATTAATGCACATACCTCTCACATTAAGTCGATTGCTTGTGGCTGCTGGATATGCCGGACGGTTCCGGGCAGACTTCCACCACAAGCCAGACTTAACCTCGTGTCTAAGCTTCTTTTAATTATGCCTACGACCTCTAACATTAGACTGCCATTTGCGGTTGCTGGATGTGCCAGGGCGGGTCCGGGAAGTCTTATACCACAAACGAGTCTAACCTCTTGTCTTAGGCATTTATTACTCATTTAATTTTTGCCTTTGACCTCTCACATTAGACTACCGTTTGGGGTTGTCGGATGTGCCGGGCGGTTCTGGGAAGTCTTATACCACAAACGAGTCTAACCTCGTGTCTCAGGCATTTATTAACCTCGTGTCTCTGTTACGTAGCTTTAACAAAATTAAGTAACGTCACATGATTCAACAGACATGTTCTCATAATCCAAATTATAACACATCATAATTAATTTATTAAATATTTTGTGAAAGAAATTATACTCACAAAGACAGATTAGAGAAGAGAATGATTCATCGTCGTTAGTATTAGAATTCTGACTTGCAATTCCTAAGCTTTAAGAAGAAGAACTATTGTAGCAGCAGCATGGAGGCCAAGAGATTAATTTAGTTTAGGTTTAGAGCTTGAGTCTATGCATGCTTATATAGAAGTTTAAATCAATATAAGCCGTTAGATTATCATAGGAGCAATCACAATCGTCCAGACTAGATAGAGTTATCCAGAATTGCCTCCTATGCCCTAGTGACTCAGGAACATATCAGAAAGACTCAGCAACAAGCCAGAATCGTCACAGTTCAGATCTGCTCGGGAGGGGGGGTTGGTCGACCCCCAGGTTGACCAGTATAAGGGAGGTCGACCCCCGGTTGACCTGGCCAAGGGCGGGAAAAATCCTGTCCAGCCTGCTTCCTTGTTCGAATTTGAATTTTGAACTTTTATTTGAACTGTTTTTAATTTATTTAAATTTCTGAATCTTCTGAGGGCCATAACTTCCTTATACGAAGTCCGATTTACGAAAACTTGGACTCTATTCCAAGCAGAATTTCGAGACGAACGCAATGTCGTAACCTATTTCCCTTAATTCTTCTCCTAAAAATTAAGTGTTCTTGAAATTGTTAATTTTAATATTTAAAACTACGGGGTGTTACATTCTCCCCTCCTTAAAGGATTTCGCCCCCGAAATCTCCAAGTTAAGAAGAATGTATATCCTAACATCTAATCATCCATCTACTCAATCATCAAACATAGGCATCCATTGTCCTTATAAGATTTCTAATGTCGTATCAACATATGCAAAAAGTGCGTGTATATGTTCCTTATTCAATGCAAAATCAGGCAGTTCACTGATTCAGTTGACCTCCTTAATGCAAATCATGATAGTGCCATGCGTCCATTATGCATGCAAAAGAATCCTAACGATACATATTACTTCTGTATGTGTGCACAACCATTCATCAAAATGCAGCATCCATATCATAACACAACCATTATACATCCATTAATTTAAATATGCACACATATTTATATGCAATATGAAAGTGATTGAGCCGATCTAGTGCCTAATGTGTGCGTACATGCATCCACGAGCAACCACTAACAACCACTTGCATCCATTTGCATCCACCAAACATAACATGTCTCAAATACATGTTTACAACCATAGGGTTTTTCCTAGATAAAGACCGAAGATATAATCGCGAAGACATACTAAACGATAGGACAAGTATAAATAAAGTGGTAGAAAAAGGGGAAGTTAAAAATATACCCTCAAAAAGGAAAGGGTACAACGTATGCATCTTGTCTTCCATTTCCCAAGTCGCGTCTCCTTGATCATTTCCCCATCTCACTCTACTTCCACTTCTCTAAGCATGCTCGGCTCCACTACTTCCGCGGTATCTTGTAACACTTCCGCAAATGTGATACGCGAAACACGTCGTGAACACCACTAATCTCGTTGCCTCTTATCATGTCCCTCCAAAATCTAGGATACATAACCTCAAAAGATCTTCAAGGATTCTATTCACCCCTTTCTGTCCGTCCATCCCTCTGTGGATGATAAGCGATACTCGTACTTGCCGCCTTTTTCATATCACCTTTTCCTCTTGCATCGAAAACTACTCCAAGCCCTGTCCCGCAAGCACCGGTATATACTGTGAATGGCTAACTTCCATCTGGCGAAACTAAAACCGGAGCTGTCATCAAAACCCTCTTCAAACATTGGAAAGCATCGTCATAGTCATCATCCCAAGAAAAAGTCAAGTTCTTCTTCGTTAACCGAGTAAGTGGGGCCGATATCTTCGCGAAGTCCTTAGTGCACTTCATATAATAACCAGCCAGCCCTAAAAAGCTTCTTACTTCTGTTACGTTCTTAGGAATCTTCCAATCTTGGATTGCCACCACCTTTGTGGGATCCACAACTATCCCTTCCTTAGAGACCACGTGTCCTAAGAACCTCACTTCTTTTCTCCAAAAATGGCATTTGGAGAACTTAGCTTTGAGTTGATGCGCTTGTAGGGTCTCTAAGATTTCCCTAAGATGTAGGGCATGCTCTTCCTCGCTTCTAGAGAAAATCAAGATATCATCCACAAAGACTACCACAAACTTGTTTAGAAACTCCCTAAACACCCTACTCATTAAGTCAACAAAGTATGCAGGTGCATTCGTCAAACCAAAAGGCATGATGAGCCACTCGAAGAAATCGTCAGGAGTTCTAAATGAAGTCTTATCTATGCTGTATTCAACCACCCTTAGCTGATGAAATCCTATAGCCAAATCCAGCTGCGAGAATACCGAAGTACCAACCAGCTGATTGAATAAATCATCTATCCTTGGCAATGGGTGTCCGTTCTTCTTTGTGAGATTATTCAGCTCTCTATAGTCCACGCACCATCTAGGTGAACCATTAGCCTTTGTAGCAAAAACAACTGGAGCAACCCATTCTGAAATGCTTTTTCTTATGAACCCCTTCTCAAGCAACCCCTTTACTTGCTTACAGGGTTCTCTTCTCTCTCTCGGAGCCATGTGGCGCACCGGTAATGCAACTGGCTTCGCATTATCTATAAGGTATATATGAAAGTATATCTCGCGCCTTGGGGGTAAACCCCGAACTCCACCGACGACGTCACCATATTCATGGACCACACGAACAAATTCCAAATCATCATGGGACGCGTCAAGAGATTCTAGGTAGCTAAGCATTACCGGATCTCTAGGGTCACAAGAAATATCAAGGGTCTTTCTACAACGAGTCAACAATCTAACTACCCTTCTTTCACAGTCTAGGATGGCACTGTATCTGGCTAGCCAATCCATGCCTAGAATCAAGCCGTAGCCCATGAAACCAAGAACGAAGGCGTTACATTCAAACCCAACGCCCAAGATAGACACTCTCAAATCCCGATAAATCATCGAAAGATGAGCAAAACCACCAATAGGATTTGAGACTACAATGGGATCCGTAACTAGACTAGTATTTAGGTGCAGTGTTTCAACTAACGAAGCAGATACAAATGAGTGTGAAGCACCAGAATTCAAACAAGGTTCGAACAGGATGATCAAAAAGAAAAACCGAACTTCCAACCAAGATATTTCTACCTCTATCAGGTATGCCAGCCGTGAGGGAACGCGTATGCCCTCCATAAGATCCTGTACTTTGTCCTTACCTTTGTATTTTGCTTCTTTGGACGATCCTAATAAGATGTCTTATTTCTCCGTAATGATAACAACTAGTCTTCTTCTTCTTCTTCTTTCTAACGTCTTTATTTAAGTAGTCATGTATTTCACAAGTGTGGCGCTTCTTTTTCTCTTGGCCCATTGGTATCGTTGCAGCCTTTCTTTGGATCTACTTTCTTATCGTGTGTCATATCCATGTCTCTCCTATACATTCTCCATTCGTGACCTCCCACCAAAAATGAGGATTCGTCCTTTATTAACCAAGTAACTAATTGAACCTTCCTCCCATCATCTATCTTAAAGGTACCAACAAGTCCTCCGCTTCCTTCTAGCTTTGACAAACGTCCCAGTCCCATGAAGCGGTTTTCCACCCATCGTAAGAAAGTTCTTACATATCTTGGAAAAAGCGTCTATATGTGGAGGAAGAAATTCAAAAAGGAAAGAGGAAGAGATTCAAAACGGAGAATCAAAGGAAAGATATATGGCTCTTGGGGGTTATGTTTTTAAAACAAACTTTTCTCTTGGAGATACTCTCCTTAAAACATATTTTTGAAAGTATTTCTTTATAAAATGCCTTTGTAAAACAGTTTTTCAAAATCTCTTATCTGTTCTGTTAACCTTCAGCTCTGATACCACGTGTAACACCTCACGTCCATTAATGTCACTCACAAAGGGAATGCATTAACTTTCGCGGAGTATTATTGGTGTATAGAACGGAATGTAACAAGACAGATACATATATTAGTACTTAAAAATTTTAAAACAACTTTTATTGCAGTGGAGAAATAGTTTGGTTACAACAACATCAAAAACCAACAATAAAATCAAGTACACTTAATATCCAAATTGACAAATTGTTTTTTGAGTACATAAAGTAAAAAGCATAACCCCAACATAAGTAGCCATAAAAGAGATGAGCTGAACTTTACTTTCAGTAATCCAAGCACTTCCAAAAGAGAGAGAAAGATCCAAATCAAGCTCCACTAGCACTAGTCCCGCCCTGAGAACCTGGGGGGAGGGGGAAGGAAGAAAAGAGGCGAAAACAAAGGGGGTCAGACATAAAGTCTGGCGAGTCCAATAACTTTAACAATATAATTATTAAAGTAATTAGGATAAGGCATAAACTAGTAAAACAAGGAATGACTGTGAAGCAAGTGGGCAAGACAAAACAAACAAGAGGAATATACTGGCGTTAATCGCGCTCCTAATCACTATAGGATAATTACTATACTGCACCATTACTAGTCACCCTAAAAGTTGATCCCGCCTTCTGAACATAATAATCATAATGGTAGTTTCGTGTACCCCTAACTGTCTTCATAGGAGTCGCCTGCTCCTATCTCCGCTAGTTGTACACACTACCCTCCCCATTCTAATTACAACATTTATTCATAATATGGTAGTTGGACTCCTAGCTGTCTTCATAGGTGCCACCTGCTCCTATCTCCACTAGTCATACCCACTACCTTCCCCATTCGATCGGCTCCCTAACTCGTAGATACCCGTGCTGGTCCCACAATGGGGTGTATCACTTCCCAAAGTGGCAACCCGATACCACTAAAGATGCACGGCTTATACCTACACGATGCAACAACGTCTTACATACCAACCTGGGCCCACGCACGCACATGACCCCGTTGGACTTGCGTTGCCACCGCTAACCCGTTTTGACCTCTTACAATCAAACCCAGTAAGCATGTCCCGTCCTCGATCTAGATCGAGCTCACTTAGATACTAAATGGGTTACTGGTTGAAAAGGGTCCCCACACTTGACACAAGCTTTCCACCTATGCTTAGTCCCCACTAGGATTTCCCACTTATCCCCCTCTTACTCATGTCTTCTTACATGTTTCAACTTGGTTAAGTGTTTATAATTATATCCCACATGTCACACATGTTACCCACTTATCAAATCAACATGTGTTATTGGTTAAGCTTGCTTTAACCCTATCCGCTTATCAGATCAATATATATATATATATATATTATTGGTTAAGCTAGTCTTAACCCTATGCACTTATATGTTATTGGTTAAGTTGGTCTTAACCCTTTCCACTTATTAGATCAATGTGTATTATTGGTTAAGTTTGTCTTAACCATATCCACTTATCAGATATATTATTGGTTAAGCTGGTCTCAACCCTACCCACTTATCAAATTAATATATATTATTGGTTAAGCTGGACTTAACCCTACCTACTTATCAGATTATAGGTTAATCTCGTCTTAACCTATCCATTTATCATGTTTTATGTATCATATATATATATATATATATGTATATATATATATATCGTATAACATGTTTTACTTAATTTATGATTAAGTACACCTTAGTTCACAAATACATTGGTTAAGAGAATAACTCCCTAAGTATCAACCCCGAAGACCGAAATCAACATCGGCTTGGTACTCAGAGAATTACTCAACTCAACCAAACTTCTGTTTGTCACTCATGTTCATCTTTGATCAGCATTAATTAATTATTAATGAACAGACCTCTCACATTAAGTCGATTGCTTGTGGCCGCTGGATATGCCGGGCGGTTCCGGGCAGACTTCCACCACAAGCTAGACTTAACCTCGTGTCTAAGCATCTTTTAATTATGCCTACGACCTCTAACATTAGACTGTCGTTTGCGGTTGCTGGACATGTCGGGCGGGTCCGGGCAGTCTTATACCACAAACGAGTTTAACCTCGTGTCTTAGGCATTTGTTACTCATTTAATTTATGCCTTTGACCTCTCACATTAGACTACTGTTTGTGGTTGTCGGACGTGCCGGGCGTACCACAAACGAGTCTAACCTCGTGTCTCAGGCATTTATTATTACACATTATTATTCAACCCCAATTTGAATTAATATCCCTATTTCAAATTGTCAATAACTTCCAAATTATTCTATGTCCATAATTGTCACCTAAATTATGTCCATAATTTCTATGCATATACATTAGGCCAATTAATGTCTCAAATTTATTATATTCTTTTAAGCCATTTTATGCCAATTTTCACGATATTAATATTTAATATTTTCCCATTGCCCCCATGCTGTTCATACATGTAATACATATAATGCGTAGGCTAGCAAATAGCCTAACTCACAAAAACATCACAACTTGCATAACACGTAAAAATAGATCTAACTTGCAAATAAAAATAGGCCAGCATGGATCAAAACTTGCATGATTACCCTTTTTATAATCATAAATTTGCATAATCAATAACTTGCATAGGCAATAGGCATAATTTGCATAAACTACAAACTGGCATGGATCAAATTATATAAGAAATGATTTGCATAGATCTATACAAGTAAAGGTGAACTTGCATATATGAACATGGTTTTCGCATAAACTTGCATGTGATCTACATACAAACTTGTATTAAACTTGCATATGCAATTTATACATGTAAATTAAGATTTACATATGATTCGCACACAATCTTACATATAAACTAGCATATGATTCACATCCAAACTTATATATAAACTTGCATATATAATTTAGACATGTAAAATAAGATTTACATTTACACTTGCATATGATTTAGACATGTAAATGTCACAAAATGAATCAAATCTAGCATGTGTGTTTAGACATATGAACCAACATCATGAATTTAAACATGTAAACTAATATCACACATTTTACATATAAACTCGTATGTATATGTTTACTTGATTCAAATATAAACTTGAGTATAATTCGCATACAGACTTGCATATAAACTGATGTCACAAAACGAATCAAGTTAAACATATGTGATTGGACATATGAAATAGATCTACTAACATAAGTTAACAAAACTGACATATGTTCACAAACAGACGATAACAAAATTAAGTAATGTCACATGATTCAACAGGCATGTTCTCATAATCCAAATTATAACTCATCATAATTAATTTATTAATTATTTTGTGAAAGAAATTGTACTCACAAAGACGGATTAGAGAAGAGAATGATCCATTCGTCGTTTGTATTAGAATTCTGACTTGCAATTCCTAAGCTTTAAGAAGAAGAACTACTCTAGCAGCAGCATGGAGGCCAAGAGATTAATTTAGTTTAGGTTTAGAGCTTGAGTCTATGCGTGCTTATATAGAAGTTTAAATCAATATAAGCAGTTAGATTATCATAGGAGCAATCACCATCGTCCAGACTAGATAGAGTTATCCAGAATTGCCACCTATGCCCTAGTGACTCAGCAATAGGTCAGAAAGACTCAGCAACAAGTCAAAATCGTCACAGTTCAGATCTGCCTGGGGGGGTAGGTTGACCCCCAGGTCGACCTGTATAGGGGAGGCCGACCCCATGGTCGACCTGGCCTGGGGGGGGGGAATCCTGCCCAGCCTGCTTCCTTGTTCGAATTTGAATTTTGAATTTTTATCTGAACTGTTTTTAATTTATTTAAATTTCCGAAACTTCTAAGGGCCATAACTTCCTCATACGAAGTCCGATTTACGAAAACTTGGACTCTATTCCAAGAAGAATTTCGAGATGAACGCAATGGCGTAACCCATTTCCCTTAATTTTTCTCCTAAAAAAACTAAGTGTTCTTGAAATTGTTAATTTTAATATTTAAAATTACGGGGTGTTACATTCATTCTTAAGTAATGCTTAAATTGCTATGGCTAGATTACCCGATGCATGCTTGATTCATCTATAATAAATGATAACAAGTATGTTGCTGTGGGAGAAAGGATAGTAACTGTAAATTTTAATATTGAAATATGCTCGAATTATGCACCAACATTCAGGACCATATGAACAGATTTTCCAAAATAACAGACATAGCGGGGATTGTGTGAAAAGGATACACGGGTACTGGTCATTTAATTAGCTAGTTTCCTTTTTAATTATTATGAAATAATTATAATTGTTGGACAAATGCTAAATACATCACATCATATAATCAAAAATTTAGAGAATGTCATTTGTTTTATGTGTAAATGAAGCGTAAATCACATATTGAGGTATATTTTGGTTGGAAGCCCTTGTTATCAGGGGACGTATATGCTTGTAAACGGTGACCACAAACATGTATGCTTTTATAATTTTTTGCACAGCTTAAGTAATATCATTACATTTATAACATATACTTGGTGACTCATATTTCAGGCGATGAATGATCATTCTGATGCATGGCCATTTAGGGAGCCAGTTGATGCACGTGATGTTCTAGACTATTACGATGTTATCAAAGATCCAATGGGTTAGTGCACTTCTTAATTTAATTTCCCAAGTCTAGTTTTTCATAGTTATTGTGTATATCTGATATCATATTTCCTGCTCCATTCACAAGAATCATTGTTGATTTGAGCTACCTAATTTGTGATTGTTTATCTAACTTGCTGACAATTAGAATATCAATCTAAAACAAAGTTGTAAATCATAATGTCTCATAAACTGGAAATTTAGAGAAGAAAATATCGCAAAAACACAAAAAAACAATCTCTTATGAGAACAGTAAAAGTAAAGACTTACCTCTCGACTGCACTATGATGAACATATTGTATGTGGGTTTCTTGCTACTTCAAAAATTGCAAGTCAATATAAGTTATTAATATATTTTATTTAATAATTGATTTTTTATGTCTTGGTGATTGAAACTGTCTATAATGAATAATGCCTACATCACATTTGTAAACAGTTGCAGAGCGGATCAGTATACCACAAACATACCTTATAACTTGAGCTTACCATCTTTTGTTGCCAACTGCACGTAGCACATTGTTTGTGGAACTTAAATATCATGCCAATTTAAATACCCTGTCTAAAAGACTAGAATCTATGTTTGTAGTTCAAGTATGTTTTTTTGGGCATTAGGAATTTAGCGTTGCTCTAATTGATATATAGTAGGTGATCTTTAAACTGCTATTGACCCTTGCTTTTGTTCTTGCAAAAGTGCATACTGTAAAGTGCACAGTGTGTTCAATAATCATAATATATAGTGAAGTGAACTATTACTGATATAAAAGTATGTTGCTTTGCAGTGATCTTTATACTGTAAAATGGACCCTAGCTTAACGATGAACAGTTGTTTGATCTACATGGATCCCATTTGGTGGAAGACACTGCCTTGAATTTATCTATTCCAGAAAATATTTTAGGCTTCAATATAATTGGCAGTACCATTACTAATGTCAGGAGGCAATGGTCATTAAGAAGACATATGACCGTGTTAAATATGAGCTATTTTTGTCTTTTGTGTACTCAAATTGACATCAATATGTAATTTATACCTCAAATTAGTTGAGAATAATTTTTGTTAATGATGGGTCTTCTTAAACATTTAACTATTATAAATATGAACTATGTTTTTCTTTTTGTGTACTCAAATTGATATCAATATGGAATTGAAAACATGTATTGAATTTGAAAACATATCTAAGAATTTTATCGTGGTATATATGAGTTGTAAAAGGAATTAGCTATACTATAACATGTTGATTTAATAGCATCATATAGCCACTATCGAATAAATATATTATAGCGGCTATATTGTGTTATAAATATTCCCACTTTCATTGAGATTTGGATGTTTAATAGCAGTAAGGATGATCTCTTGTATTTAAGTAACATAGCGGCAAACTGGTGCTATAAAACCATGCTCTTTTATAGCGGTACTTTTTCCATTATAAATATTCAACAGTTTTTTATAACATATCGATATACAACGTTTATCGAACCGCTATAGAACTGATTAATATTGGCTGTATACCGCTATAAAAGACAATTTCCGTTGTAGCGATCACATGATCAAGAATGAATTTTATTATAAAATCCTCTCAAATATACTCTAAAGGGTGCGACTTATTAGCCCGTAAATCAAGTTGGGTTTGATTGTACCTAGTAAACAATTAGGTGTGTCTTGTAGGCCCGGAAATACATGACTGTTGTGCTTAGAGGTAGAAATTCTATATGGTGACTCCTTGTAGTTTGAAATCAAGAAGTGTAAAAGATATTGAAGATAATAAAAATCCGTAGAGGCTTTGGTATGGGACTGGATGTAGGGTAACTCCGAACTAGTATAAAATCTGGTGTGTTCTATCCTTTACTTTAATGCTTTTTATTACTTTTGATTCTGTTCTATTTTTGTGATAAATCTATGATAGTTTGCATCTATACAAGTATTATTAAAGTAATTCAAAAAGATTCATACAAATTCCACAAACACTATTCATCTCTCCTTCCTCTGGTAAGGATTGCCTTAAGGTCCACTTACATTACACCCATAATTGGTATCAGAACAAGGTTTTCAACAGTTTCATAATTTGATTTTTCGAATAAGTTTTTAAATGGATTTTTTTATGATTAGCAATTTTATTCTTACAAGGATTTATCACAAAATCATCATTTTAACATTTTGTAATACTGTTATAATTGTTAAAATATCACTCAATATACTAGATAGGTTTACTTTGTAGGAACAAGCTTTCTTCATGGCGATTGTTGGTAAAAAATCTGATGAAAAGGCACAACGAATCAACAGAACAAATAGATACTTGATAGCAAATGCTTGAGGCACCTGATAGGAAATCAAGAGTTATTAAAGGATGTTGTCTATAAAGATTAAGGATTGGTGAACTTTGGAGAGAACTAAAAAGGATATTTGATCGAAATCAATAATGTCGATAACTCTAAAATTCCTACTATTTCTAATGTTTTATTATATAGGAAGTAAAACATAATATGATTAGTATTAGTCAATTATGTGAAAAAGGCTATAGAATAAAATTTGAAAAAGACAGGTGCCATATCAAACATAACGAGTCAAACATTATCTTTGAACGCCTTAGAAAAAGAAATATTTATATACTAAGTATGATAATTCCAATCATGATCTATGTCTTTTAGCTAATACAAGTGACCTTTGGACTTGACATAAAAGGTTTCATATGTAAATTTTAGACTCTTGTCAATTTTTTTTAATAATAATCTAGTTATAGGTCTCTTTAAATTTAATTTTATGGTAAAAAAATCTATGTGATGCTTGCCAAATAATTTTATGGTAAAAAATCTATGTAATGCTTGCCAATTAGGAAAACTTAGAAAAAGTTCCTTCAAATCAAAAGTTATGATTTTAACTTCTCAACCTTTAGAAATCCTACATCTTGATCTTTTTGATCCATCACAAATACAATCTCTAAGTCATAGTTAATATACCTCTGTTATACTAGATGATTTTTCCCAATTTACTTGGATGACTTTTCTAAAGAATAAAAGTGATTCTTATGAACAATTTAAAAAAATATTGCTAAAAGAATTCAAAATCAACTTTCTATTAAAGTTAAAACTATATGAAGTGATCATAAAAGAGAATTCAAAAATAAGAATTTTGAAAAAAAATTGTAATAAGAAAGGAATAACTCACAACTTTTATTTTCCTAGAACACCCAAACAAAATGGAGTGGTTGAACATAAAAATAGGGTTATTCAGGAATATGCTGGGATGATGTTAAACCATAGTAAATTACTAAAGAATTTTTGGGCTAAATCTGTTGCTACAACATGTCATATTTTAAATAGAATATTTATTAGACCATGAACAAACAGAACATCGTATGAATTATTATACAATAAAAAGCCTAAAGTACCATATTTTGAAGTTTTTGGAAGTAAATGCTATATTTTAAATGCTAAAGAAAATTTGGATAAATCTGATTCGAAATCTAAAAAAGGAAATTTTATTGGATATTCGTATAAAAGCAAAGCGTATGGAGTTTACAATACAAGGAATAGAACATTTAAAGAAACTTTGCATGTCTCATTTGTTGAAAATTTTAAAAATTATAAATAATAATAATGATAACAATATAAATTTTGATAAAGGATAAAATATTATAGAAGAATCATTAGATAATGATAATGATAATAATTATGATGATACCTATGACGATTTTCAACTAATAAAAGAATAAAATTCTAAAAGATCATCTAGTAAAAAATATTTTAGGAAATATTGAATCAGTAGCAAAAAAAGAAATCAATTAAATAAAATGAGTAATGCTGCATTCATTTCTATAATTGAACGTAAAAATTCAACAAAAGGATATAAAGATGACTCCTGGGTATTAGCTATGCAAGAAGAATTAAATAAATTTACTAGAAATGACATTTGGGAGTTAGTCCCAAGAGCGGATAATCTATAATCGAAACAAAATGGGTATATTAAAATAAGATGAATGGACAAGGAGAAGTAGTACGAAAATAAAGCACGGTTGGTCGCTAAAGATTATTATCAGAAAGAAGGCATAGATTATGATGAAACGTTTGCACCTGTAGCTAGACTTTCGATTTTGCAAATCATAACAATTTAAACTATATAAAATGGATCTTAAAAGTTCTTTTCTAAATTATTGAAGATGTTTATGTAGAACAACTCCATTTTTTGAAGATAATAAATTAACCAATCAAGTTTACAAACTTAAGAAAGCATTATATCTTAAATGGGATCCTAGAGCATGGTATGATAGACTCAAATTGTATTTACTTCAATCGAATTTTGAAAGTAGTATAGTCGATAGTATATATTTATTAAAAGAACTAATATAGATATTCAACTCATTCAAATACACGTACATGATATTATATTTAGATCAACAGGTGAAGAATTAAATAATTTTCGGAAATCATGACCAAAGAATTTAAAATGAGTTATATAGGAGAATAAAACTATTTTCTAGGTCTTCAAGTAAAACAATTAGAAGATGAAATATTCATATATTAAAAAAATACGCTAAAGATATAACAAAGAAATTTGGAATGGCGAATACAAGTGGAAAACCAACACTAATGACAACTAATGAGAACTTAAATAAAGAAGATAATTCTAAAGACATTAATCAAAACCTTTTTAGAGGTATCATAGGATCTCTACTTTACATAAGTGCTAGTAAACCAGATATCATGCATAGTGTCTGCCTCTATGCGAGCTACTAATCACAACCTAAGGAAACTCGTTTAAAATCCATAAAAATGAATATTATGGTACATCAAAAGTACATTAGATTATGGATTATTTTATCCTAAGAACAATACATTTGAATTAATATCACATAGTGATGCAGATTATGCCAACCTAAATCATATAGACAAAGTACTAGTGGAACTTGTCATTTTTTAGGACATTCATTAGTTACTTGGTTTAGTAAAATGCAAAATATAGTATTATTATCAACTACTAAAGAGAGCATATTTCAGCAGCTTTTGCTTGTTCTCAAGTAATTTATATGCAGCAAACTCTAAGAGATTTCGGAACAAACTTCATGAAATAAGCTATATAATGCGATTATACGAGTGCGATAAACATATCCAAAAATCCAACTCACCATGCTAGAGCTAAACATATTGATGTCAGGCATCATATTATAAGATATAATAACATTACAATATATTAATTCAGAAAATCAAGTAGTCCATATATCTCTTTAATCTATAAGCTTTTACTAAGTTACAATGAGATTTAGACATGTGTTCATTATCTGGAAAGCATGTCGACATGGTGGACCTTAGTATGTCAACATAAAACGCTAAGTTTGATTTTTATTTTTTCCCTTTAAATTCGGTTTTTAAACCTATATAAATTAATTTCAAATGATAATCTTCTTTTTTTTCCCCTACATTGTTTGTCATTGATGTGGAGTCTCGTCTGAGGAGTGCACTCTCTTATGATAGCAGGTTAGATTCAGCGTTTTGGTATCCCTAGCGGTTGTCTGGTGATTTCCACGCTGTCATTTGCTGTTGACATCATTATCTTCACGAACAAGAATCGACATTCCATACTTCGGCTCTTGACTTTCCTTCATCTATACAGATGTTGCTCTGGTCAGTTAGTTAATGCTTCGAAGAGCTGCTTCATTCCCTCTAAATCCATGGACTCGAGAAGGATATCTTAGATAGATTCCTTCTCTGGTTACTGCGTCGACGCCCTTCCATTGACATACCTCGGTATAGTTCTTTACCGAGGTCATAAGCTAAACTCAATTTTCGATCCCCTAATTGATTATGCTAGGGGAAAGGTTTTAAGTTGGAACTTTTCTCTCCTTTTGAAGGATAGTGTTAAAACAAAATTTGATTTCAATACCAATGGTACGTAATCTGTACTTCACCAATTATGGTTAGAAATTAAAATAGTCACAATCGCAAAATAAATGGGATAAAATAAGCAAAACACAAGGGTTTACATAGTGGTTCGATCTAGTACAGATCTACGTCCACTTTGGCAATGATTTTCATTACTATGGAGAGATTTACAAAGTTTATCATCTCATACATTTCATTTTTTTCTCATTCTCTCTTTTTATAGTGATTTTCCTCAATTTGCTCCCTTTTAGCTTTAGATCACACTTGAATTCGGGAAGAAATGGATTACATTTCGTGATAAGATGATCTTCCTAGACTTCATCATGAAATTAGTGGTAAATCCGAGCTTTAGAGAAGGCTAATGGCGATTGGAGATCACTAGAATTGAGTTAGAGCAATTTACCATGGCATATGAAGGTGATTAAAGAAGCTTTGATCTTCATGTTGTTGGGGAAAGAAGGAGCAAGCTTAAGAAGCCATTAATGGAACCTGAGAAGCTTTAGAATGGTGGAGAAATGATTTGGGTAGCCCTTGGAGGTCAAAGAATTGGTCCCTTGAATGATGAAGAAATGGGCTATTTATAGGTGTAGCTTGGGGATAGTGGCAGTCTTGTAACTATGAAGTGCAGAGTTTGAGTCATCCTAAAACTCGTTAACGAAAATGCCACTGGGTAAAAACCCGATCGACCCACTTTAAAGCTATGTACATCTGTCATATGTCCCATATTTATAGTCCTGCCACCACCCCAAAATGCAGCCGACCCATTTCAGCAATAAAGCACCAACCAGGGACATTTGAGCATGACCGGCCAGCTTTATAATTATTCGACCGACCAGGATGAATTGTTTAAGACCGACCAGGTTATGAAGTATGGACCGACCAGGAACTGACTGGTACAGAACCGACCAGGAAATAATTATACAGGGCCGACCCGTTTATTACTCTTTTGCCATCACGTGTACGTGCTTTATTCCAGCTTCATATATTATTATGTAATACAACGTGCGTACCATTCCTTGTTGACCCATTCTTGTGTTAGAACTGACCATGTGTATTTTTGGATGCTACTTTTCATATATACGTTCATACTTCACTGATCCCATACATTCCGAGAATAGTATCACTGTTTTCATGCTTTCGTAGCATTCTTATATTTACTGCTTTTCATAATATATAAAGTATATTGCTCCATTTTATCGCTGAATCCATATCTCCAGTAATGTCCAAGTGTGTGAACAATACATACCGCCTCTTTTATGTTCATTGTTGCCGGTCCACGTGGCATCTTAAGGAACATACCAGACATTGACTCGCTTTTGACCCAGTTATTCGCGATGTGTACCGTGGTGTATTCTCATACAGACTTCACGTATTTGAGTGTAAATGTATGCAACTGCATACCTCATGTGGATCCATACATTATGACTATGTACCGACCCATTTTGCTGTTTGATGCCGACCAGTTTTTAGCATATTTTAGGACCAATCCATGATGTACTAAGACCGACACTTGTAATTTTCTACATGGTTTTGCATATGTGCTGTATGCATGTCTAATATGTCCATCACGTTAAATTTTTCATGCATGTTTATAACACAATGACCCATGCTTGTTTCTTTTGTTTGATGGCGGATCCATATAGGAATAACGTGCTTCACATGTAAACATATTTGTCATTTGTTGTAGTCATGTATCATTAGTTTATTATTTTGCATGCATGCTTCATAGTTCTGCGCCTCGTGTACTGCAAAATTTGCTTAGCAAATTGTCTATATGTAAGAGAGGACGTGTCCTTCATTACGGACTGATCCTTAATAAATATAAGGTGTCGATCTATGTTGTGTATTGCGGTCAACCCAGTTGGTACCGACCCAGTTGGTGACGACCTAGTTAGTGCCGACCCAACCATATGATTGAGGTTGACCCGATGCTTTTAACAGGGTTAACATTTACCCCTCGAAGCTTGTATTTTTTGCTTGCGAGAAATGTGGGCTTCGAAATGAACATTGTTGCTAATATATTTTGCATTAAGGTTCAGTTATAGCTTTTTGTCTTGCTATGGCGAAACATGCTTTGAATTCCTATGCTTCATGTCACCCGTTCTATAATTAAAACAAGTGATTGCTCTATTTTGGACTTATACTCACCATCGAATGTCCATATCTATAGTGGATTAGTTAATCATTATAAATGACTTACAACGAATTTTATTTTAAATTGAATAAAGTGTTTATACATAACTGCTTTACTCAACGGTTACTCAATGAATATTATCTGCATAAATACGATATTCTAATTCGAATTTGCATTATCATTTATGATCAACTAGTCGAGATAATTCGACTGTGGATTTCAAGCGTCATTGTTCTAACGACTCATATGACTGTACACGACATTTCTCATTTGGGAAATGTGTATCCGTGATTCGTTTTCTGCCTCCTCTTTGAGAAGCTTTTATATTCATGCCCCTTATTTAGGAAGTCGTTACTAGTCTTCTCCATGGGAAGAATTTCTACTACTAAATGTTTATTTGATTTGTTGATCATTTCTGTCATCGGAAACTCGGTTATGCCTCGTATTTTAATCCTGATAGACGAGTAGTTATTGTTTTGAAAAGGAAATTACTTCTTCTAGCATTGAAGCTTATGTTTGAATTTCTAGGGCTAGAGCGATTGCATTTTCTGAATTATAAACGAATCATTGTTTTGGCTTCCTCGTCTTCTCGACAATTTGTTTGAAGAGATGTCATTCTGTGCCAACTCAACATGTTTTCAATTAAGCATGCATTTAGTTTGGTGTTCCTAAATTCTGATGCGGAATTTGCTCAGGGAAGAGGAACTTGTTGTTTTCTCGCCTTCTGGTTCTATTGCATTAGCTTAGTCGAACTTCGGAATTTGACTTGGATTTGCACATGGATCTGAAACTGGTCGATGATACACACCGGCTTCGTTTGTGTCCTTTGCCTTATTCCAATGAACAATGATGCAGCATCGGCTCAGTCTCATTGGAGGGTTTTCCTTAGCATAGGTCCCTTTTTAGAGAATCTATAATGAAGAGCTTTTGCGTGCACTTAGCGGCAAACTCATTGTCGATTGCTCAAGACGACAATGGGTTAGTCCAGTAAAAGGAGATAAATCATGAGAAACATTCAAATATTTGAATGTGTTATCAATGCGAAGCTATTTTTATCTAGGAGTTTATAACTTGGTAGATATAATTCACACGGGTAACACATTTAATTTGCTTATTGATAACACTCGAGATTCATCGCTCTTGGTTTTAGACTGTGAATTCTAAGTATTATCTTTCAAATTATCACTATGCTAGATTCAATATTTATGAAATGTGTGCACCTGACAATTTGTCTGACGGAATTCCAAATTTGGCCTGTCTTATTCAATTGTTAGCGACGCCCCAGTCGACATGAATCATGTTCTCTGTCCATTCTTTTGTGTGACCATAACTGCAGGATTTTCGGGAAACTGAGTAGCTTATGCGCATCCCTTAATAAGTTGTGTTGGATTGGCATCAGATTTTAAGCTTTGCGACATCCATTCTAAAAACCATGAATTTGAAGCTATGTCTTATAATTAAATGCCACGTAGAAATGAGTCGCTTCTTGCGTTATTCCCGCATTTGCTTATATTGGCTTTTTCGTGTTTTGGGACGCTTTGTTGCATACTGCAGCCTTGCGGTATCGTTATCCCTTTCAACAATGTTTAATGTCGTGAAATATCCCGAGCTATATAAAATTTTGAATCTCGACTTCACAATGACTTGCCCCAATGCATTTGCATTGCTTATTTTTCTCCTTATAACTCGTATCAGCACTCCTGATGGATATTAACTTTAATTCCTAGGGATTGCTCTACTGGATTCAAACTATGCTATATTCACACAGTCGCCTTTTAAGCATCGCTTATCCTCAGAATTGAAGCAGAATACTATCGGGTCCTTTGAGTTATTCATAATTAGAGCTTAATAGAAGAGGAAGCTTTTTATGTTGAAGGACTTTAGATTCATTCAGCGAAGACATTATCTCTCGTAGGAGAATGTTTTCGATGTATTCACCTTCACTACTTTTTGAAGCTTGCCACTGATCGACGTTAACTAGGCAGATTCCCAAGGTTGAATTTTTCAGATGCCCCACTCTCAAAAGCGAGGTCCTTTTGTCAAACCTTTTAAGGCGGAAGTTCATATTTGTTGCACTATAGCTTACTTATTTCTAAGTGCATTGGCTTATTGCTATATCGTGATGGACCCATGGTACGTTTTCTGAGCATTCTTCGATCCTTTTGTAGTTGTGTTACTTTCTTACCATAGGTCATTCTGAATTACATGAGATGAATGCGATTTACTTTGTCGAATTTCCTTGATTGATATTGTCGCACTAGAAGCTTCTAATTCATTGGCAAAATAGTTTGCTTTTACCGGCTTATTTAAAGATTCTGAGCATGCCAATATATCTAGGAAACCCAGCTTTAGTAGCCGACTATGTGCTTGAATCTTTGAAGTCCATCGATGAGCAAGATAGGACTAAAAAGTTTCTTATCGTAGAAGGGTTTCTTCGTGAATTTGGGCTACTTGTACCAACTCGATCCTTTCTCTCTTGAGGAATTCTTTCTACTTTCCATTATATGCCCAAAGCATTAGATGCCCCAGGCCTTTGATGGAGATACTACATTGGAAAATTCCACCAGAGAGTTTGTATTGAAAATTATTTGGATCCTGCTATGCCTATGAACTTTGTTAAGACTTGCTTTTGGTTAAATGAAGCTTCTCTTTCTTGTTGTGCTTTAGCTTTCATCTTTAGCTTTGATGTATTTTTCTGTCCATGCACTTATCTTCTTCATGTTTTACAAGTCTTTTGTGTGAAGTCGTAATGAGCTGGTGGTATGTACCATGAGCATTAATAGGCCATCTTAGTGCGGCGATGATGCCCTATACCAAAGGTTGCCACGAACTTCTTATACAGGGTGTAATCAACTTCGATTGGGATTCCTTGGTTATGGCTAAAACACTGGAAGTTCCTACTTTAATGGTTTAGCTTCTTGCTTTCGCCATTATGCTCGAAACTCCTCAGTTTGCCAGTTAACGAGGAAATTTAGCTTAGTTGATAAGACTCCTACCATTTATTGAACGGATTTTGAGTTTCGTGCCTCTGATTGAGAGGTCTTATATGTTGAGCCCAATTTTTATCTACTGTATGACTAGTTAGCTTAGGCATAGAAGATTTTGACTATGACTATGATGATGTATTCTAGTGTCATAGATTCGACTGGGTGCTTTCGCGTAAGGAAAGTGTTGGTTCACCTTCGCATAAGGAAGATTTCAAATTGACCTTCGCATAAGGAAGGTTTTTGATTTTGTCTTCAAGTAAGGAAGAATTTGGCCTCATCTTCACATTAGGAAGATGTTGGTTTAGGTCCGTTATTCATTGTGACTGAATAATTCAAACACTTTTTGAATTTGTCGGATGCCTCCAAAGAGGTCTTTGATCCGTCACTAACCGAATTTGGAAGACCCGGCTTATGATCGGATGCTCCCGAAGGGGTCTTTAAAGTCCGCCAGTAACTGGATTTTGAAAATCCAATATCTGATCGAATGCCTCGAAGAGGTCTTTAAAGTCCATCGGTAACTGGATTTGGAAGACCCAGCATCTGATCGGATGCCCCCAAAGAGGTCTTTAAAAGCCCCAGGTTTGTCGTAATCGGGCCCTGTATAAATGGAACTGATGATCAACTGGGTGCCCCTCTGGGAGGTCTTTGGTTTAGAAGCCCAGTGTTTGTCGTAATTGGGTCATGTATAAATGGCATTAATGATCAACTGGGTGCCCCTCGGGGAGATCTTTGGTTTGAAGTTGCGTCGTTTCATGGGGCGGACGCTAGTCCATTTATCGGGTTTTATCACGATTTGTTAGAACTAGTGTCATGGACCTTGAATTAAGAAGGCACCCCTATGGTGAAAATTACAACTTTGTCTATAGTCTGAACGTTGCATCATTTGACTATTTAGCTCTTAGTGTCCTTTACTTGCAAGGTTGTGCTTCACACCTTCGTATTTGTTGCGAATGATTTTTAGGGCACCAGGCGCTTGAGTTGTCCCAATCAGAACGTGCCATAATGGTCACTAGGCTTGACTAGGTTTTGGATGTATCAACGTTCTTTTAGGGGATGTTTTCTTCAACTAGTTTCTCCTTCTCTCCTATTTTATTAGTGAACTCAGCGATGAGATCGGTTAAATCCTGCCCATTTATAACTTTTTGAGGATGGTAAGCGATGTCATATTGGCCAAGATCAATATTCTACTTCAATAATATTCTCCAAGTCTCTGGGTGGAAGAGAATTTGCCTTAGCGGCTAATCGGTAAGAATTTTGATAGAGTGGGCTTGGAAGCATGGCCTTGGCTTCTTTGAAGCGATAGGCCGACAAAATGCAAACTTCTCCAACTTAGGATAGTTCAGTTTTAAGCTGTTTGCTGATGTCATATGCTGGCTCTGGAATCTTTTCTTGAAGTTTTTGACCCTTTCGGTGAAACTCACAGTTCTTTAGTTCGTTTGCCATGACATTTGCTCATTGTTTGACTCTTCACGCCTTCTCTCGTCCACTTTTTAAGGCAGTGTTTTTTATTTCTACATTGGAGTATATTTGTCACTTGGATTAGTGTTGTTGGGGGTCGTGAAGTATTGTCGATTTTCAATGGAACAAGCGCTCATCAAGTGTCGTTTGTTGCAATCAAGCCGAGTAAATCTGGTTTTGGCGATCTTTTTCAATGCACTACTTGCTCCCTTCCTTGTAGCTGGACCTTAAGTGACTCTCCTTTTGGATTTTCAAGATGGTGCATTACATCTCTGCTTTACAAGCGAAATGACATGTGTAGCACTCGAAACTGGAACTATCATCGTTGGGGCATGTTGTAGGCATCATCAGACTCCTTGAACTACGAGGAAGCAAACATTCCATGAGTTTCCTGTAATATTAAATCAATTTTAGAACCATGCAATTTTAAGTTAGCAATAGAACTTTGCAAGGAACTGTAAAATTCGATTAAATACAAGCTTTATTAATAACGAAAATGGTAAATGTTTGGATATTATTCCCCTAGTCATGGTGGGTTTATCCTTGTAAGATGAGATTTGACATCTTTTATAAGAAACGGAGAATATTTTTAGCAAAGAGTTAACACGAATGGTCATTATCCCAGATTTCAGGTATTGAAACTTCATTAATGGTTGGCAATTTGTGGATGCCATCCAGAAGCTTTTGGCTGATGACATATGACTTTTGCCAGTTAGAATCAAATATTCCAACACCAACCTTTATTGAGCTTTGGTGTGGAAGTGTCAGGCGATCATTGGATGAACAGGAGCTTCTAATTCTATAGGAGTTATTGCTTCTGTTGGACTGTACTCCTGAGAATTCACATAGCTTTGCATCTTCTCGCAACTTCTATCGGTTGAGCAGGAACTATTTGTTGTTGAAGCATTTCCATCCGAGCACAGTTGATTGGCGGGTATGCTTTGGTTGATTGGAAGAGAATATATTGCATGCAATTTCTTAACATATTGCTGCAACTTGTCGCTTCTAACCAGCATTTCAATTGATCTTTTTATATGTCTGTACTTATTGGTATCATAGCCAGGCTGATGGTGATAGAGACAAAAACTTCCAGACTTTAATGCTTTATCACTTATCCTTAGTGGTTTTGGTTCCGCATATTCTTAAGAATGCTTCGCTGCAAGACAGATGTTTTCAGGGGTGTCATTCAAAGGCATCAGTTCTGTTGGGTTGAAAAGGTGAATTTTCTTATGTTTTTTGTAGTTCTTTCCATCGTTGGTGCGTTTTTTCCCCCGAGTATCTTTCTGACTATCGTCCAAATCAATGGGAAAGAAAGAATGCTTGATCTCATCCTCCTCTTGGTCACGGCAAATACACTTCCCTTTGTGAGAACCCGAAGCATAGGAATATGCATTTCCTTGCAAAACAATGTTTGTTAAGCAATTTACAAAATTAGCTTGAGCGACTTTGACAACATAGAGTTGGTCTAGAAACATCTCATTTGAAGCATCAATCTTTTGATGTAAGCTGGCTATAGCACTGTCAAACTCTTCTCAAAACACGTCATCTTCTGGAACTATGCCAATAGTTGGATTTTTAGTTTGAGAAGCAGCAGAGACATCGTCATCTTCATCAAGACTAATATGTACCTTTTGAGAGGCTGGATTTAGTAGAGCATTGAGAACCGTATCTAACTTGTCTATGAAAGCCTTGGTAGAATTATCCATTTGTTGGTTTAAATTGCCGATAGTGGTGTTTAATTCGGCTCCAGTTATTTTGGCTCTGCCTATCGAGCTTTGACCAATTTCGAAGCGATTAGTGAGTGGCGTAGCCTTATTAGAAGCATTGATGGTTTCTCCAAGGATTTGCTTGTGGTTTTCTTAGATTTAGCCATTATTTCGGAGAATGAGGTGGTCTAGAACTTCAATGCAGGTCTCTTAACCTTGTGAGAAGTGGGAGAGAAGGAAGTGCGAACGCGGCCCCACAGTGGGTGCCAATCCGTACTTCACCAATTATGGTTAGAAACTAAAAGAGCCACAATAACAAAATAAACAGGATAAAGTAAGTAAAACACAAGGGCTTTTATAGTGGTTCAATCTAGGAAAGATCTACATCCACTTTGTTAAGGATTTTCATTATTATGGAGAAATTTACAAAGTTTATCATCTCATACATTTCATTTTTGCCCATTCTCTCTTTTTATAGTGATTTTCCTCAATTTTCTCCCCTTTAGTTTTAGATCACACTAGAATTAGAGAAGAAATGGATTAGATCTAGTGATTAGATGATCTTCTTAGACTTCATCATGAAATTAGTGGTAAATACAAGCTTTAGAGAAGGCTAATGGCGGTTGGAGTTCACTAGGATTGAGTTAAAGTGATTTTCCATGGCATATGAATGTGATTAGAGAAGCTTTGATCTTCATGTTGTTGGGGGAAGAAGGAGCAAGCTTAGGAAGCCATTAATGGAGCTTGAGAAGCTTTAGAATGGTGGAGAAATGATTTGGGTAACCCTTCGGGGTCAAAGAATTGGTCCTTTGAATGGTGGAGAAATGAGCTATTTATAGGTGTAGTTGGGGGTAGTGGTAGCCTAATAATTATGGAGTGCAGAGTTTGGGTCGGCCTAAAACTTATTTACGAAAATGCCACTGGGTGAAAACCCGATCGACCCACTTTACAGTTGTGTATAGCTATCATATGTCCCATATTTACAGTCCTGCCACTGCACCAAAATGTAGCCGACCCATTTCAGCAATAAAGCACCGACTAGGGACATTTGAGCATGACCGACCAGCTTTATAATTATTCGACCACCAGGATGAATTATTTAAGTCCGACCAGATTATGAAGTATGGACCGACCAGGAACTGACTTGTACAGGACAGACTAGGAAATAATTATACAAGGCCGACCCATTTTAGTACTCTTTTTCCATCGCGTGTACGTGCTTTATTCAAGCTTCATATATTATTATGTAATATAACGTGCGTACCATTCCTTGTTGATCCATTTTTTGTTAGAGCCGACCATGTGTATTTTTGGATGCTACTTTTCGTATATACGTTCATACTTCACTTATTCCATACATTCTGAGAATAGTATCACTATTTTCATGCTTTCATGGCATTCTTATATTTACTGCTTGTCATAATATATAAAGTATATTGATCCATTTTTTTACTGAATCCATATCTCCAATAATGTCCAAATGTGTGAACAATACATACCTCCTCTTTTATGTTCATTGTTGCCGGTCCACGTGGCATCTTAAGGAACCGACCAAACTTTGACTCGCTTCTGACCCAATTATTTGCAATGTGTACCACGGTGTATTCTCATGCAGACTTCACGTATTTGAGTGTACACGTTTGCAACTTCATACCTCATGTTGATCCATACATTATGACTATGTACCGACCCGTTTTTCTATTTGATGTCAACCAGTTTTTGGCATAGTTTAGGACCAATCCATGATGTACTAAGACCGACACTTGTAATTTGCTACATACTTTTGCATACATGTTGTGTGCATGTCCAACATGTCCATCACGTTAAATGTTTCAAGCATGTTTATAACACAATGACCCATGCTTGTTTCTTTTGTTGGATGGCGGATCCATGTAGGTATAACGTGCTTCATGTGTAAACATATTCGCCATTTCCTGTAGTTATGTATCATTAGTTCATTATTTTGCATGCATGCTTCATAGTTCTACACCTTGTGTACTGCACAATTTACTTATCAACTTGTCTATATGTAAGAGAGGATGTGTCCTTAATACGGACCGATCCTTAATGAATTTAAGGTGTTGATCCATGTTGTGTATTGTGGTCGACCCAGTTGGTACCGACCCAGTTGGTGCCGACCCAGTTATGTCAACCCAACCATATGATTGAGACCGACCCAGTACTTTTAATAGGGTTAACAGACAGTATACTAGTTCTCATCAATTTGGTCCTCGATTTTACTGGGTCTCATGTTTTTTGCAGCTATGATGTAACAACCCGCATTTTACGTATCGGAAGATCGTAAAATATTTTTATTTTATTCCCCGAGGTTTGGATCATTCTCATATTTTGATATGTTGCAAATGGGGATGTGAGACATGTCCATAATTTTTACCGATTTTGTTTGTGACCATTTCCCCCCATCAGTCTTGTATAGGGAATAACTTTTGACTCAGGTCGAATCAGAGGATGAGACATGTGCCATTGGAAAGGAATTGATGTTTGCCTTTCTTTAGAGTGGTGACATTAAAGATTTGGCTCTTTGTTTGGGAGAAATCGTTGTTTTAAGGTTTTTCAGTTAGTTGTCCAGGTTTATAAGGCCATAATGGGCCTAATTGGGAAGGCCCATTAGTGGGCTAGTGGAAACTATAAATAAGGGGTGAGGGTATGGAGAATAGGTTACTTCTCCCATTCTTTCATTTGGTGGCCTTGTGTTTCTCCTTGCTTTAACACCTTTCCACCATTAAAAATCACAATCTAAGGAGGGAAATCTTAGATCCACACCATTGGAGGCTAGATCTCCATCAACTGAAGTGGGAATTCATCAGATCAAGAGGTTTGGTGCAAAGTGCTTGCTGTCCGGAATCTTATTACATTGATTTTAGCTTGTTTTGGAGAATCGATGAGTGGTTTACATCTCTCACATGGATTCAATGAAGTGTATGAGTGTTTGATTATGCTTTTCATCAAATTCAAGTGTTTTACCATAGATCTATACAATTATAAGTCCATTTTCGTATGAATCACCATAGGATCCAATTTAGTAAGTTTAAACCGGTAATTTCTATGTTATTCCAGGTGATTATGCAAATTAGATCTATAATTTTGTTCATACATCCATTTATCATGATTTTGGAGTGATTTGCATAATTTTGGTGAGAATCGTCATACTCATGTTGTTAGTGATTTTATGACATGCTTATGATGGTATTGGATGAATTATATGAGTATATTTCATCGATTGTGTCGATTGGAGGAGTTTTGGTCGAAATTGGAGTTGCATTGGTGAAGTGCAAGTTTCTGGTCGTCATAGGGGGTCGGTCGCACCATGATGTTGTCTTGAAGAACAAGACAGGGCTGGTCGGGTGGATATATGAAGCAGGACGGGTCGAGCGGAGTAGAGAGCAAGCCGGGTCGATCGCTCCTTACCTGGTCGGTTGCTCCTGAATGGTTGGGTCGTTCCAGATATTAAAGTGGTGAAGGTCCTTACCTGGTCGGTCGTGCATCCTTGCCTGGTCGATTGGTCATGAAGTTGGAATGATGAAGCAGGTTGGGTTGGTCGGTTGGTCGTACAGATGTGAAGTTGGGGGGATTGAGGTGGATGTTGGTCGGTCGTGTGGATCTGGTCGGTCGGTCATATCCTGGCCGGTCGTAACGAACTTTCAGCAATGCTTTTAAATGCTGTGGTGGATGGTATAAGTGTTGTGGTTTGTTTTCTTTAGCAAATTGATGTGATGTTATGGATTATTTCGGACCATATGATCAATGTTTTCATTGGTTCGGGAGTGGTGATAACTTCATAGTGAATTTGATGGGGAATATCGATGTGAGGTGATGGGTACGTTGCCAGTCGTAGTGCAACGGGTGAAACTAACTCAAAGGTGATCTGAGTTAGGTGATAATGGTGGAGAGATTATCATTATCGTAGGTTCTAGCGGGCTCAAAGCAGGGGTTACACGATTTCGTCGTATGGTCGAGTACCCTGGATTTGTATGGTGTGTGGGGTTTCAGTAAGAACTAGGGTCCACCATTGGCGCTTGACGTACGACAAATTCTTTGGCCGGTCATATGATTAATGGGGGTTTCGAAGCAAGATTGACGGTGATAGCCAAATTCAGTCATGGACGTTTGGCTGTTTGAATGCCTGATTTTGTTATTTATGAATGGTTGTTCTGATTGCCATAGCCGAATTGTTGTCTACTATTGGATGTATGGATTGTAAAGGCTATCACTGTTAGTGGTGGGGGATGGCAGTTGTGAGTTCTTCTCTGGAGGTGGGCAGATTAATTTGTTATTTTCCAATTCTCATATACTTTATTAATGAAGTTTGTTAGCTGTTTTTATCGCTCACTAAGACTGTTGTTTGTCAAGGTTTTATGTTTTCCTCTTATTACCTTGGGTTGTTCATCTGATTGTTGGATGGGCAGACTAGGTGGCAGGTGATAGCTTAGTGATGATGGTGTTGCTGTTCAAAGGCAAGTAGGGGGCTGGCGTATTATCTTTACTATTATCTACTATTTGGATCTTCCGTTGTTGCTATTTCTCTGAGTGTTGTAGTGAGGCAAAATTATACAAACACTATTGTCGTTGTCAATGTGTATGGGAATTATTATCTAGTTGTGATGAAAGTTTAGTGTTTTCTACTTCACTATTGCTACCTGTTGTATATGTTCTATTATATTTTATCTTTGCGTTGTGAGTTTACGACAGGTTCCGTGATTGTTACCTTACCTTGATGATCGTCCATAGTTTCCTGGCACACCTTTCAGCACATTATTCCTCTTGTTTAGTGCGGGGGTTGTGGGCGGTTGTCACATTTGGTATCAGAGCTCTGGTTAATGATTTAAGCCAAAGTTCGAAGACGTAATCATGTGTAAGAGACATACTTGTAGATTTCTATTGGGTGTATACTATATGATATTATATAGTATAGTAGCGGCTGTACCTCTTTAGCAGGTTATCTTGTAAGTGGATAATCATTTTAATTCATAGATTTAGAATGAGTCGACGTTATACAAGACATGCTGCTAGGGAAAAATCTATGGTTGGAGGGGCTGATGGCGGGGCACCTGACTACCTGGCCATGTTTGAATCTATGATGGAAGCATACCTAAGAAGGGCCCCGCTTCAGTGGCAACTACGATTGATGTTGGAGTTCAAGTACCTAGAGCTGTAGAATTTGCAAAGATGTGCAAAGACTTTACATCCTTGGGAGGGAAACATTTCAAGGGCACCGAACCAGTTGCAGAGGTTAAAGGTGGTTGGATAATTGTGTTAGGATTTCCAAGGACTTGGTAATTTATGATGCAACAAAGAGGAAGCTTGCATCAAGGAAGTTAGAGGGCAGAGCAATGGACTAGTGGAACTCTGTCACACTTGAGACTCCAGAAGAAGAGATTTCATGGGAACAGTTCCAAGCTAAATTTGAAGCAAAGTTTATCTCCATCGTACAAAACTCAATTCTATTTAAGAGATTCGTGGAGCTTAAACAGAATGGTCGCCTAATTCTTGACTATATTTCTGACTTCGAGGCTTTGTCGAAGTATGGTCGTTCATTTGCAGATACTCCTTATCAAAAGAACGATAAGTTTGTCTTGGGATTAGATGAATATCTTGCGAATCAGCTTTTGGACCACCTTGATGATAGTTTTGAGAAGATCGTCGAGAAGGCTTTGAGGCATGAAAGTCTGTTTCACAAGAAGATGTCTGTTTTTACAACTAAGGAAGAAAAGAAACCACAACAAGGCGGTAATAAAAAGAAGAGGTAGCAACAACAGCAGAAAGGAAAGGATGGCCAGAAGAAGCAGAAAGGCGAGGAGGTTTGTTATAACTGCTGGCAGAAGGGTCATTATTCCAAGTATTGTAAAAATCCCAAAGCTGAAAAGAGATGCTTCAAGTGTGGAAAGCTTGGGCATGAAAAGAAGGATTGTCCGGAAACGGCTCAAGGGAAACAAGTGGTTAAGGCTTATGCTTTGGGAGTTGTGCCGTCTTCTTCAAGAGCTCCTACTGCTGAGGAGAAGAGAAAGGATGTCATGGTGCAAGGTACTCTTTCTATTCATGGTGTTTCAGTTCGAGTTTTGTTTGACACTGGAGCATTGCATTCTTTTATTTGCAATGAGCTTGTGTGTCGCTTGGGTTTGGAACCCGAGATTTGTGATAGACCTTTCGTAGTAACTAGTCCAGTTGGGGTTCATCCAATTTTTGCATGACTTGTCGTGGTCTAGTGTTGTCGAGTCATGGTTGCTCTTTTGTGTGTGATTGCTTTGTTCTTAACTTCACTGGGTTTGGGATCATCTTGGGCATGGATTGGTTCAAGAGGTATGCAACAAGAGTGAATTGCGAGAAGCTAGAGGTGAGAGTTGGGGTGTGGAATGGCGAAAGTTTGTTGATTAGATGTAAGTGCGAAGAGGGTGTCATTGTAAGCTATCTATATTCTCTTGTGATTCCATGTGAAGACTTGTCATCCGTGTTGATCGCTAATGAGTATGAGGATGTCTTTGACGAGTTCAAAGGGTTACCGCCGCATCATGAGATCGAGTTTAGTATCGATTTGGTCGAGGGTGCTAGACCAATCGTTATGCCTCTTAGGCAGATGGCGCCTAAGGAACAACGAGAGTTGGAGGTGCAAGTTATATACCTTCTATGAAAGGGATTCATTCGGAGGAGTGTTTCCGAATGGGGTGCACCGGTCGTGTTTGCAACCAAGGCGGATGGCTCGTTACGATTGTGTGTGGACTACCGTAAGCTGAATAAGGTGACAAAGAGGAACAACTATCTGTTTCCAAGGATTGATGACTCGTTCGATCAGCTTCACGAAGCCAAAGCGTTTTTCAAATGGATTTGGCAACGGGATTTCACCAGTTGAGGGTGGCTAAGGATAGTGTGCCAAAGACTGCTTTTAGGACACCATCCAGTTTCTTTGAATGGTTAGTGATGCCATTCGGGTTGACTAACGTGCTAGCGTACTTCGTGGATCTTATGAATAGAGTTTTCAGAGATCAGTTGAACAAGTTCGTGCTTGTATTCGTGGATGATATTCTGATTTACTCCTGGAATGAGGAAGAACACAAGACGCACTTGAGAATCATGTTGGAAATCTTGCAAAAGCATCAGCTGAAGGCTAAGTTTTCAAAGTGTCACTTCTGGAAGAGTGAACTTCTTAGGTCATGTTGTTTCTAGAAATGGGGTTGCAGTTGACCCCGCTAAAGTGGCAGCAATCTAGGACTGTGATAGACCTAAGAATGCGACGGATGTGAGAAGTTTCCTTTGGTTGGCTGGTTATTGCCGACGGTTTATCAAGGATTTCTCCAAGATAGTTGCACCGTTGACAGGACTGACGAAGAAGAACCAAGTGTTCATTGCGAAGTGTGAACAAGAATTTGGAATCCTGAAGGAGAGATTGAAGAGTGCTCATGTGTTAACCATTACAAGTGGGAATGAAGAGATGGTGGTGTACGCCGATGCATGTGGTACTGGACTTGGAGGAGTGCTAATGCAGAAGGATAAGGTTGTGGCCTACGTGAGTCAACAGCTGAAGCCGCACAAGAGAAATTACCCAACTCATGATTTGGAGTTGGCAACGATTGTGTTTGCTCTGAATATGTGGAGACATTACCTGTTGGAAGTTTGATTCGAGTTGTTTGCGGATCACAAGTCATTGAAATATCTTTTCTCCCAAAGGATTTGAATCTTCGGCAGCAAAGATGGTTGGAGTTTCTGGCATCATACGATTTTGACATAGCCTATACTCCGGGCAAGGGTAATGCGGTTGCAGATGCGTTGAGTAGAAGACACGCGAGTTTGGGAGCGATGTTTTCAGAATGGAAAAGCCTTGAGTATTTGGCAAGGTTTGATTTCACTCTAAGGTGCGAGTTAGAACCAAAAATGTTGGCAAGCTTATTGATAAGACCCACTCTTATCAAAAGGATTGGAAATAGCAAAAAGCAAGATACAAAGCTTGTCAAGTTTATCCAGAAACTGGAACCAAAAGATAAAGAGTTCAAAGTCGATCAAGAAGGTTGGCTTCGAAAGCAAGGGCGGTTAGTTGTTCCCGATATCGACAGATTGAGAGATGAATTTCTGAGAGAATGTCATCACTCGAAGTTGAGGATTCATCCCGGTGGTAATAAGATGTATCAGGACGTGAGGCGAGTTTACTACTGGGAGGAAATGAAAAGAGATATAGGAAAGTTCATTTTCAAGTGTATGAACTGTTAGTTGGTGAAAGCTTAATTGACGAAGCTTAAGCCATTGGAAGTTCCTACGTGGAAGTGGGAACAAGTATCGATGGACTACCTAGGACGAGAGAAGGAAATGAGGGTATTTGGGTCATAGTGGATCGCTTGACCAAAAGTGCAAGGTTTATTCATGTTAAATCGACTAGGACGCCATCGAAATTGGTTGAAATTTATGTGAAATGGATAGTTTGATTCCACGGTATCCCGAAGAGTATAGTGAGTGACTGAAATCCATTATTCACAAGTGGATTTTGAAAGAATCTGCAAGAATCTTTGGGAATCAAATTGTGCTTGAGTACGGCATACCATCCCTAAACTGATGGTCAGACCGAGAGAGTCAACCGAGTTTTGGAAGATCTCCTAAGGGCATGTGTGTTAGACTTCGAAGGATCATGGTAAGACCGTCTACACTTAGTTGAGTTTACGTATAACAATAGCTACTAGTCAAACATTGGGATGGAACCATACGAGGCATTGTATGGTAGACCATGTAACTCTCCATCATGTTGGCTAGAAACTGGAGATAAGTTGAAATGTGGGCCAGAGATGATCAAAGAGACATCAAATTGTATCGAGATCGTTCAGCAACGAATGAAGGCGACCCAAGATCATAAGAAAATCTATGATGATAAGCATCGAAAGGATTTGGAATTCGACGTGGGCGATATGGTTTTCGTAAACGTTTCACCATTGAAGCATATGGTTAGATTTGGAAGTAAAGGAAAGTTAGCCCCAAGGTTTGTTGGACCATTTCCGATAGTCGAGCAATTGGAAAGCTCGCATAAAGATTGGAGTTACCTGAAAAGACATTGAGTGTGCACAATGTTTTTCCATGTGTCGTTTCTACGGAAGTTCGTGCATGATTTGAATGTAGTGGTATCCCTAGAACAGTACGAAGACCTAGAAGTAGAAACCACAGTTGCGAAACCTCGTAAGCTGCTTCTTGTTATGGGAAATGAGACGAAACAACTTAGGAGGAAGACGGTTAAGCTTGTCGAGGAACAGTGCAGTGAAGATGGCGACGAATGTACGTGGGAGACAGAAGAGAACATGAGGGCGACTCATCCAGAACTCTTTGTCGGTAGGACCCTTTGATATCGTATCATCGTTATACCATTGTATTTTGTTATTGTTTGATAGAATTCCTCGTGCTAGGATAAGGCTATGGATGCATGGTTTGATGGTTGCTAGTTGGATGGTAGAATTGGCTTATCATGAATGATAGGCATGCAGAATTATGTTGGTTTCTTGTGTTTACTTGGGATTTCGGGGGGAAAATTCCTTGGGGTGGGGGGGTGGGGGAAGAATGTAACATATGTTACTTATGGGATATGAGACATGTCCATAATTTTTACTGACTTTTTTGTGACAATTTTCCCCCTGTCAGTCTTGTATGGGGAATAACTTTTGACTTGGGTCGAGCTAGAGGATGAGACCTGTGCCGTTGGAAAGGAATTGATGTTTTCCATTCCGTAGAGTAGTTACATTAAAGATTTGGCTCAGCGATTTGGGAGAAATTGTTGTTTTAAGATTTTTCAATTGTTGTCCCGGTTTATAAGGCCATAATGGGCTGAATTGGGAAGGCCCATTAGTGGGCTAGTGGAAACTATAAATAGGGAGTGAGAGGTATGGAGAATATGTTACTTCTCCCATTCTCTCATTTGGTGGCCTTGTGTTCCTCCTTCCTCTAACACCTTTCCACCATTAAAAATCAAAATCTAAGGAGGTAAATCTTAGATCTACACCATTGGAGCCAGATCTACATCAATTGAAGTGGGAATTCATCGGATCAATAGGTTTGGTGCAAAGTGCTTGTTGTCTGGAATCTTATTACATTGATTTTAGCTTGTTTTGGAGAATCGGTGAGTGGTTTACATCTCTCACATGGATTCAGTGAAGTGTATGAGTGTTTGATTATGTTTTTCGTCAAATTCAAGTGTTTTACCATAGATCTATATCATTATAAGTCAATTTTTGTATGAATCATTGTAGGATCCAATTTAGTAAGTTTAAACCAGTAATTTCTATGTTATTCTATATGAATATGCAAGCTAGATCTTTAATTTTGTTCATGCGTTCATTTATCATGATTTTGGAATGATTTGCATAATTTTAGTGAGAATTGTCATATTCATGTTGTTAGTGATTCTATGACATGCTTATGATAGTATTGGATGAATTAGATGAGTATATTTCATTGATTGGAGGAGTTGGTCGAAATTGGTGTTGCATTGGTGAAGTGCAGGTTTCTGGTCGTTCATAGGGGGTCGGTCACACCATAATGTTGTTTTGGAGAAAAATACAAGGCTGGTCAGTCGCATATACGAAGCAGGACGGGTCGAGCGAATTAGAGAGCAAGCCTAGTCGGTCGCTCCTGAATGGTTGGGTCATTCTAGATATTAAAGTGGTTAAGGTCCTTACCTGGTCGGTCGTGCATCCTTGCCTGGTCGATCGGTCATGAAGTTGGAATGATGATGCAGGTTGGGTCGGTCGCACCTAGTTATATGGTCGTTCGGTCGTACAGATGTGAAGTTGGGGGGATTGAGGTGGATGTCGGTCAGTCATGTGGATCTGGTCAGTTGAGCGGAGCTGGTCGGTCGGTCCTATCCTGGCCGGTCACAATGAACTTTCAATAGCGCTTTTAAACGCTGTGGTGGATGACATTAGTGTTGTGGTTTGTTTTCTTTAGCAAATTAATGTGATGCTATGGATTGTTTCGGACCATATGATTAATGTTTTCTTTGGTTCGGGAGTGGTGATAACTTCGAGGTGAATTCGAGGGGGAATATCGAAGTGAGGTGATGGGTACGTTGCCAGTCATAGTGCAACGGGTGAAACTAACTCAAAGGTGATCCGGGTTAGGTGATAATGGTGGGATAGTCACCGTTTATGACAACTTGAGATACTGGAGGATGATAGATTATTGTTGTCGTAGGTTCTAGCAGGCTCAAAGCAGGGCTTACACGATTTCGTCGTATAGTCGAGTACCCTGTGTTTCGTCGTATGGCCTAGACACATTTCTTTGTATGGTGTGCGGGGTTTCAGCTAGAACCGGGGTCCACCATTGGCCCTTGACGAATGGCAAATTGTTTGGCCGGTCATACGATTAACGGGGGTTTCAAAGTAAGATTGACGGTGATAGCCAGAGTCAATCATGGACGTTTGAATGCCTGATTTTGTTATTTATGAATGGTTGTTTTGATTGCCATGGCCGAATTGTTGTCTACTATTGGATGTATGGATCGTAAAGGCTATCACTGTCAGTGGTGGGGGAAGGCAGTTGTTAGCTATTATATGGAGTTAGGTAGATTAATTTGTTATTTACCCATTCTCATATACTTTATCTATGAGGTTTGTTTGTTGTTTTTATCGCTTACTAAGACTGTTGTCTAACTCAAGGTTTTATGTTTCCCTCTTATTACCTTGGGTTGTTCATCTAATTGTTGGGTGGGCAGACTAGGTGGCAGGTGATAGCTTAGTGAGGACGGTGTTGCTGTTAGGCTGGCTGTAACACCCCACCTCCGTTAAGGTCACTCAAAAAGGGAATGCATTAACTTCAGTGGAGCGTCATAAGTGTATAGAACAGATAAATTACAAAACAGAAAATAAATAAAACTTTACTTCATTGATGAAACAACAGCTTGGCAAAACAACTTGTACAAATATTGTTTTCCAATACCCATTACAACAAAGCATCTATCTTGTTTAACAAAATAAAGAAGCATAAATGATAAAGATATTCCCCAATAAAGCATGACCCAGCCATAGCAGTGGGAAAGAGAGTCCAAAGCAATACATCGTTTGTCTTCGAGCTTAGGAAGATAACTGAGCTAAGTGGTAATATTCCCTCCCTGTGAACCAGGGGGGAACGAAAGAAAAGAGAGCGAAACAAAACAGAGTCAGACATAAAGCCTGGTAAGTCCAGTTATTATTCAGCATGTAAACAGGTAAAAGGATCATGACATGAATAAATTGGATACCAGACCATAACCATGATAATAAGCATAGCAAGACAACAAATGATGATAATTAGATATGACAAGGTAAGATACACTGAATGCGCTTCAGTTCTTTCATTGAGTTCCTATTTTCTCTGCACCACCCAACTAGCATCCTAACTAGTGTATTTTATAGAACGATTCGTATTCCCTACTAGTGTCCCAACTAGTATCCTGTGAAAAAGGATCTGTATCCCCTACTAGTGTCCCAACTAGTATCCTGTGTTATAAAATAAGGTGATCCCAACCCCGCAATTGTGGTAGCCTTTAGGTGTACACCTAGTATGAGGATCTTACCTCAACCAGCCTAATTGCCATGACGATGTTAGATGTACCCTTACTACCCTATCGATCGGCTCCCTACTTGTATTAACTTTCCTTGTGCCCGTGTCAATCGGCTCTCTCTTGCATGAAGATACCCTGTGCTGGTCCCACCATAAGGTGTATCAATCCCTATGATAGCAACCCGACACAAATTCTAGATGCACAGTGTATACTACTGAGGCCCAGTGCCTGCTTTTCCACTTCGGAGCATGTGCACGCTCATACTCCGTCGGAACTACACTACTGCACCCCCTGCCATTATTTTGACTGCTTATAACCAGCCCAGTAATCGTGCTCCACCTGCCTAGTTTCAGGGTACCATGATACATCTATGTGGGTTACTGCTGAAATGGGTCCCCATTACTAGGGTTTTCTAGGGTCTATTCGTATACTCCCCCCCCCCCCAAACTGGCTAAGTGTTATCCATCCATTCAAGTTAACTTAACCTATCCACACGCCATGTCATGTTGGTTAGTGTTTTTTATTAACTTAACCCTTCTCATTCATCATGTTGTAATTGGTTAAGTGTTTGCTATTAACTTAACCATGTTCATTCATCATATTATATTGGTTAAGTGTTTCCCATTAACTTAATCCCACTCGTTCATTGGTTAAGTGTTAACTTAACCCTACCACTAGTCATGTTACATTGGTTAAGTGTTGCGCTCTTGTGTTACTTAACACTATCACACATCATGTTATCTTGGTTAAGTGTTGCTCTCTTGTGTTACTTAACCCTATCACACACCATGTTATATTGGTTAAGTGTTGCTCTCTTGTGTTACTTAACCCTTCCACACATCATGTTATATTGGTTAAGTGTTGCTTTGATTAACTTAACCCTACCATTCTTAGCCTGTTTATTTTCTTAGCTTTAATTTATTCATTAAAGCACCAACCTATCCATTAGATCTATATTGTTGCAGTTACTGGATGTGCCGGGCGGTTTCGGGCATCCTTATATCGCAACTCAATCTAATCTCGGATTTTTGGGCTTAAATGCGCTAACCTCTCACATTAGATCTATATCGTTGCGATCACTAGATGTGCCGGGTTTTCCAGGCAGTCTTACACCGTAACTCAATCTAACCTCAGGTTAGGCGTGTTCATCTTTAACCAATTTACATATTTGTCATATGTGTCCAAATCTATGTGTCAAATTCTCCACAAGTCTAGCCAATACAAGTTTATGCCACATTCCCGTGCTATACTCAATTAAATTATACCCAATTTTCACAGCGTTATAATCGCACATACAATGAGATTCAATCTAAGTTCTGAATGAACTTAGTATTCACAAAGCAAGTGAAAAGGGAAAAATAGAGAAGGGGCATAAGAATTGACATAAGGAAAATAGGCATGTAAAGATGTACCCAATTCAAGAATCATGTTTCAATGTTGTACATTAACAATATGTGTAGACAAGCTAAGCAATTTACACCATAGGTATAAAGATTAGATGGAATTGGACTTAAGAGAATCACTAATTTTCATGTACAACATGATAAGTCCCATTATATAAATCACAATAGTCTCATAGGCATAGGATGTACAACATGATAGGTCCTATCATATCAATCACAATAGTCTCATAGGCATGATAGGTTCCATTATGTCAATCCAACAGTCTCATAGGCATGATAGGTTTTATTATGTCAGTCGCAATAGTCTCATAGGCATGTTAGGTTCCATTATGTCAATCCAACAGTCTCATAGGCATGATAGGTTTTATTATGTCAGCCACAACAGTCTCATAGGCAAGGTTCCATTGTGTCAGTCCAACAGTCTCATAGGCATAGGATGTATAACATGATAAGTCCCATAATATAAATCACAATTGTCTTATAGGCATAAGAAATTTAGACTTGACAAAAGGATAGACACGAATCAGAATTAGGCGACGTTTAGCCATGATTTCTATTAGATGTTTAAATCTAAATAATAACTGAACTTACAGAAAATTGATGGATCTTATATTCTGGGATCTGATTTCTGAATTTGTTTAGCTATCCCTTGATGTAGACGTTTGATTCTCTAGTTTGGATTTTTCTTGGTGCTTTCTAACTTGATTTCTAATTTGGAGAAGATGGAGGATAGGCTAACTTAGGCTTGGACAACATGACGACTTCATTATGTGGTCTAGGGTTGAGTTTTGGGGTGCTTATATAGAAGTCTAGGTTTAATTCTAGCCTTTAGATTAGTCTAGGAGAAATCAGAGCCATCAAACCAAAGAGATGTGTCATCCAGCTAACCATAGCACGACACATAAGCCCTGATACCTCAAAAATTATCCATTGACCAATCAGAGAAGGTTACATCTGCTCAGGACTACAAAAATTTGTCATAGGAAGCAGATCTCAAAGGGGTCGACTCCTTATAGGGGGTCGACACCTATGTCGGCTCCCCCGGTGGGGTCGACACCCCTGAGCGAGAAATTTCCCACTCAGCTGTTTTGACCAAATTTCGAATTTTAAACTGTTTTTATTATTTAATTATTATTTATATTTATTTTCTGCTTAAACTTGAAATCTTCTAACCTCCATAACTTCTTCATACGGAGTCCGATTCATGCAAACTCGGACTCTATCTCAAGTAGAATTCTGAGACGAACGCAATGGCGTAACCCGTTTCGCCCAATTCTTCTTCTAAAAATTAAGTGCTCTTAGATTTGTTAATTTCCATATTAACAGAAAATACGGGGTGTTACACTGGCATACTATCTTTACTACTATCTACTATTTGGCTCTTACGTTGTTGCTATTTCTCTGAGTACTATAGTGAGGAAAAAATGTACAAACACTATTGTCGTTATCCACGTGTATGGGAATTACTTTCTAGTTGCATTGTGAGTTTACGACAGGTTCCGTGCCGTTACCTTACCTTGATGATCGTCCATAGCTGCCTGGCACACCTTTCAGCGCATTATTCCTCTTGTTTAGTGTGGGGGCTATGGGCGATTGTCACATATGATGTCCACTTCTTCTTTTTGTACCTTTTTCTTGTTAGCATATTCTTTTTTTTGGGAAAAAAGGATGTCGTAAAGAGGCATTATTGGGTTTACTAGGATAACATCTGTCGTCGCAGGCGCAAAGAAGGTTTGGGTATACGCAGTCCTCGCTATGTATATAAGGCGTATGCTTGCAAGTTGTGGGTTAGATTCCGATCAAATAACTCTCTTTGGGCGTCGTTTCTCCATGCTAAGTACCATCGCCTTTTTTCCTTTGAATTTCATGGGATCTCCATCTTACGCTAGTGCAATGCGGAAACGGATGCAGTCGGTTAAGACTTTTTCTGATTCTCACATAAGGGATTTTGGCTAGAATGGGCGTCCTTTCTCCCTTAAGGCTGCTTGGAATTCAATGAGAATTCCAGTGCCCAGATAGTTATTTTTCGCTTTTATTTGGGATGGTCGCATCCGTCATAAGGTTTCCATTCTGATGTGAAAAATTCTTCATGTTGGGCTTCCACTTGATGATAACCTCATGAGGATCGACATCTCACTTGTGTCTTCTTGTCGTTGTTGTAGTACTAGAGCATTGGAATCATTTACACACTTATTCTTGGAGGTTAAGTGCACAAGTGATGTTTGGCCTTACTTCAGGGATTTGTTTGGCCTTCGGTCCCCTCCCACTCTTCTTAGCAAGGTTATGGCTGGCGGTCTGGGAGGGTCGAGAAGGATCTTAGGTCCATCCTTCTGGTATTATTCCTTGTCTAGTTTTTTGGCATCTTTGGTGCTCTCGAAACAAGGTTGTTTTTAATGAGGAACCTATGATATTTATTCTTCCTTCAGAGGTAGTCCCTTCTTCGGTAACCTCTATTTGTTTTGGTTTCTCTGGCATGTGTGTTCTCTGTTACCCGGGGAGTTCATCCTAGAACGGATGTGGGGTGAGTTTGTTTTAGTCATTTTCTTTCTACCTATTTCACACAAATATATATGGTTTCATATATTTATATATATATATAGGTTTTTTTAGGTTTTGGATGGAGAGGCCGGTCGATTTGCATTGCTGGTAGGTTACGTTGTTTGGAGCAGTTTTTATTGTGGAGCTTTTGCTATTGTGAAGGACCTCTGACAGGCCGCCTGGATTAGTACAGCTAGTCCTGTAGCTCGTTTGAAGGTTGGAGCGCTCTTTGGATGGTCCCCGGGTTTCCAGTTTTCGTGGGATTTCTCTTGTTTGTTTCTTTGGATCACTTTGGTTGAATGGGACTAGCTCTAGTTCTGTTTGTTTTGTATTTCTTCCCAAGGATTAAAGTCTGGTTCCCCGATTATTGGTAAGGATCAGGTCAGAGCTTGTTTTGCGATTTCTCGGTAGTCTTGTTTTGGTTTTGTATTCTGTATTTGTTGTGTTTGATTTTCGTGTGGAACCTAAGACTTCGCTCTCCTAGTAAACCCCGCGGGTGGTGTAAACCCCACGGGTGGTGTATACCCCGATTTTCAGCATCTTCATGCCACCAAGATAATCGCCTTAGAAATAGGCAGAGGCAACCCTCGAACCTGAGATCTATGTCTCATCCCAATTCTCCCATCTCAAACCAACTAAGCGAGGAGTGTCGGGTTCTTATATGTTGTGTTTGATTAGCCTTTTTGGCATTTTGTGTGTGTTTTTTGGTATGTGTCATAAAGCCAGTTGTGAGTTTTCTACTGCAATTTCTGTATTTGTGAGCCATCAGAGAAAGGCCTTTTTTCTCCTTTTTGATGTTTTATATATGTCTATTTCATTAAAAAATGATATTCTTCTTCAAAATTCATTAATTTTCTTCATTCTAATTCTGAAAATTCTATAAGCCATGACATCCCCTTCAAATAATCCAAATTCCTCTCTTTTTCATTCTTAAACCCTACCTAGGACCTTTTCAAAATGCAACCCTCACAAAAGTCGTAAAAATTGAGGAAAATCTGAAAGATATTTTACAAATGATGACTAAAATTCAAGTACAACAAATTTGGATGGCAAAGGAATAAAAAAAGCATGGTAAGATAACTCGTAATCTACAAAATGAGCTTTGGATAATGCTAGTTATCCAATTAGGATTGAGTAAGAAAATTATGGTATAGCCATCCACAATCCTATGAATAATAGTGAACAGGAAGTAGAAAAGGTAGAAGAAATGGAAGAAGAAAACAAAGTAGAATGCGTCATAGAAGTTTGTTTCGATAAGAATGGAAACCTTATCGAATAAAAGGGTAATTTCTGCCTACATTATCCTTATTGCCCTATCCACAAGTCCCCTAGCATTAGTAAATCAAAATAGGTTAGTTTAGTACTGATAGGTTTATAATGTTTAGTACAGGACTTGATTTGGTTTGTATACAGTTTGAAACAATTGGATTTGTACGTACGATTTGGTTTGGATTGATGTATGTATATATATACATATATATATATATATATACACACATATCACAGATTCGTGCAAATGATTGATTGGTATTGGATTTGAAAACTTGAACTATAAGACTTCAGCGGGAGTTCAAATTTAGAATTAAGAGTAATTAAAGGAGTTTTGGAGGATAGTAGTTTTTGATGGATGACAAAGGGGGAAATAAAATATGGTGTTGGAGTAAGGGTGAGTTGTCATAGTAAGAGGGAGTTAAGAAATGTATTTTATACAGAGGATGTCATCATAAAAAAAGGAAGATTAGTAGTGCAGGGATGTTTTGATGATAACAACAACAATACAATAGGCATAACATGTATTGGTATAAAATATATTTACAATTAATATTACATTAACAGTTATTACTAATGATTATATATATAGTATATAGTATAAGCTTTATAACAGGTGCTGATATCCAAGACTGTACAGTAACAAGATTGTCTGTGATGCTGATCAAGACTAATGATGCAAATCAAGGCTCATGGGTTATCAAGAGTTCAACATTAAATGAAGACATATCTTATAATTTTAGTTATGTTATAACTCGATTGTACTCATCTGATCTTATTTCAAATGATTTTCAAATAAGCTTTCAAATGGTTTTCAAATAAGTTGTCAAATAAATTTCAATTTAGTTTTTAAATGTTTTCCAAAATAAAGATTTCAAAGCATATATGTTATAATCATGTTTAAGATTTCAAAGTATATATTTTATAATCCATATAACTGAAATTATATGGTCATTCAAAAGCTTCGGTTTTGAAGAGCAATTGTAAATGGCGTCAATGACTTTTCTTTTCATCTAAATCCGTCTTCTACTAAACCCTCCTCAAATTACTCCATTCTTCACACTGTAACAACCCGAATTTTAATAACATGTTAAGACAAGAATCAAGGAAGAATTAAATTATAAAATCTGAATCAAGGGAAACGAGTTGTGCCACTGCGTTCGTCTCGGAAAAATACGCGAAATAGAGTCCGAATTTTTGAAAATCGGGGTCCGTATGACCAAGATATGGCCCGTCAAAGTTTTCAGAAAATTCCAAGTTCAAAACAGATTAAAACTAGAGCCAAATTCGAATTCAAACACACGGGGCAGGGCGGGAAAATTCCCGCCCAGGTCAAGTCGACAGGGGTGTCGACTGAACAGTCGACACCCCCCCCCCCCATGTCGACTGCCCAGTCGACATGGGTGTCGACCTGGGTGGTCCGGCCAAGTTGGCCTGGGTGCACCTACTTGGTCTTGTGCTCTGTTCTGATGGCCTGTGACAAATTTTGACGGTTCTGATCTATCCTAGGGTTAATCCTATGGCCTAAATTAGCTCCTACTTCTATCCTAGGGTTAATCCTATTCCCCAAAGCCATATGCACCATCTTTTGATTCTCTCTTGAAATCTCCTCTCTCTCTTTTCACCATAGTTTCGTAGGCATCCGACACATGTCGGAGGGCAAAGGAGTGCCCAACCTCTGTCTGTAGCCATGGTAGTTCCATCTGTGTCTAATCTTATTTCAAGTTGGGTAGAGTGTCGTGCGTTGGAGGTAGCTTCGAGAGACTTGTCAACAAACTATACAGGGACAGTAAGAACAAGGAACTAGTTGTTATAGCTTAATCCACGAAGGAGGAAAAAGGTGAAAGGAAAGGGGCCTAAGTGAAAGAATAGTAAAAGCCATGACAAGAGAGAGTATCTTTAGTGAGAAGGGACATGCAGTTAAGTATTATAGGACAAGGGCAAGGGACAAGATCGTCGAGAGGGCAATTGAATGCTCTCACTACTAGCGTACCTAAGAGAGTGGTAACGTTTTTGTTAAAAGTTTAGCTTTTCTTTTCTATCATCCTACTAGAACTTTGTTTTTGTACATCGCATCCTTTTAATTCTGCTTCGAAAGTTGAGTCTCTGCACCTTAGTACTAGCATGGTAGAGGATTCCATTTTTTTCTCAAATCCTGTTGGGGAAATCGGCTCATTTATTCATGACTTGTTTGGATTTGAGAATGTCTGTGCTAAGTGTTGAGTCTAGAATTAATGTTTATGTTTTGGGCTATGGGTTGATTCTAGCGATGGAGTGGTTATCCAGTAAGGGTGACCTTCTCGGTTTTTAAAAGAGGGTAGTTAGACTCTTGACTTGCCTCGGTAATACCCTTGAAGTCGCATGTAACCTTTAGGGTTCTATCATGATTTGTTTCCTAGAATGTCTTGACACATTTACTGGTAATTTGTAATCCGATCGAGTAGTGTTCGCCACTAAGGCGGATGGGTCATTTCGCTTATGCATGAGTTGTAGAGAATCACCTTAGTAAGTACATTTGGCAACATGGTTGGCATTTATTTCCAAGAGATAGTTCTTCTGCGTGGAATACCTGATAGTAAGTGGACGAGATCCAAGATTCACTAGTGAATTTTGGAGAGCTTGCATGAAACCATGAGTACGCAGTTATGTTTGAGCCGAGTATACTAGGAGGAGAATAAGTGAAAGTGGAACGAGAGGCAAAAGTGAAATGGACTCCAACCCATATTTTGGAAACAAGAATTAAGAAGCTACGGAATTGTGAAGTTAAAGGCGGTCAAAGCACAATGGAGTTAAGCTCAAAGAAATGCGATTTAGAAGATTGAAGACTAGATTCGTGCATCATATCTCTTTTTAAGAGTATATCCATGATCTCTCTTTTCCTATAGAGCTTACTCACATACTATCTTTTGTGTATATCCTCTCGGTCCTATCCTCAATCTAATTTCTGTTGCAAACCCCATAGGGAGTATGACTCATCTGTTAGTAACACATGTTGGGGCTTGAGGGTGTTCGTTGGGTTGACTAAACTTTTTGGGTTTTATAGGATATGGGTTAGTCTTAGGAAGGGATTTCCTTGTGACCTAATAGGAGTCCATCATGCTTAGTTTCCTAGAATCATATATATTGGTTGGGATGAGTAATTCTTTGGGTGTCGGTCTGATGTTGATTTCGGTCTTCGGGGCTGATGCTTAGAGAGTTCTTCTCCTAATCAATATATATGTGGCATAGGTTTCCAGTTTTGACATTGCCTAATGGGCACAAAGTTTTTACTTGCTTCTATCATTCGACTATACCTTTAGATAGGAACAATTGGGTGTAAACATGTGTTTGAGACATGTTATGATTGATGGTTGCAAGTGGCTGCAAGTGGTTGCTAGTGGTTGCTCGTGGATGCATTTACACACATTAGGCACTAGATTGACTCAATCACCTTTCATATTGCATATGCACGAGTGTTTACACTTGTTTGTGGATGAAATTGAATGTGTTATCATATGGATGTTGCATATGGATGGATGTTTGTGCACACATATAGTCTTTATGTGACTAGGACTATTTGCATATATGTTGGACTCATGGCACTAAACATATTTTGCATCTAGAAGATCAATCAGGCCTGATCATTTGCATTAGACAAGGAACATATACACACACTTCTTGCATATGTTCATACAACATTAGAAAACTTTTAAGGACAATGGTTGCCTGTGGATGATTTTTTGATTAGATGGATGATGGACGGTAGGATACGTTCTTCCTAACTTGGAGATTTCGGGGACGAAATATTTAAAGGAGGGGAGAATGTAACAACCCGAATTTTAATAACATGTTAAGACAAGAATCAAGGCAGAATTAAATTATAAAATTTGAATCAAGGGAAACGAGCTATGCCATTGCGTTCGTCTCGGAAAAATACGCGAAATAGAGTCCGAATTTTCGAAAATCGGGGTCCGTATGACCAAGATATGGCCCGTCAAAGTTTTCATAAAATTCCAAGTTCAAAACAGTTTAAAACTAGAGCCAAATTCGAATTCAAACACACGGGGGCAGGGCGGGAAAATTCCCGCCCAGGTCAAGTCGACAGGGGTGTCGACTGCACAGTCGACACCCCCCCCCATGTCGACTGCCCAGTCGACATGGGTGTCGACCTGGGTGGTCCGGCCAAGATGGCCTGGGTGCACTTGCTTAGTCTTGTGCTCTGTTCTGATGGCCTGTGACGAATTTTGACGGTTCTGATCTATCCTAGGGTTAATCCTATGGCCTAAATTAGCTCCTACTTCTATAAAAACACCCTAAGACCTAGCTTGATTCACTACAATTCATCCTAACAACGAAATGCTGCTGGAATCTCTCTTGAGCCATGGCCGCCGTCTCCAAATTAAAGCTTAAGTGTTCAAACTCAAATCAAATCAAAGATCAATGCTTCTACAACAAATTCAAGAGGATAGATCAATGACACTGCAACTTTCTACGACAAATTCACTCCCAAATTCATTAGCCGTTCTCTGTAAGTGCTAGTTATTTTCGGATCTAAATATTTAATTTTAATATGGGCATGAAATAAAGTGGAATTGAATCTAAGTATGTTTATCGATTCAGATCTATTCCTGTTGCTTTTTGAATCTTTAGTTTTGAGACTTGTCTACCTTTATTCTCATGACAAGTTTGTGATTTATTCAGCAGTTTTCTTGATTCGTAATGATGCTATCATCAAGTTCTAATCTTTATGCCTATCATGATGTTGTTTTTCTCTCTGATTTATTTATTATGCAAATTTCTACCTCCCCCTATTTATTTTCTTTTGATGAACCTTGGTCAACTTCGGACCTTGGCCTAAAATCGCGATTCGCATACGAAATGTATACGGGGGAAATATGGGATTATTGCCTATATGGATATGATTAATAATTGGCAACATGAAATTGGATATTATCATTTAATTTGCAAGTTTGGGGTAGATCTGTAAAGTTTGGTATAATATTGTTAGGATAAAATTTGCATAAATATTATATATATGGAATTCGACACCAATTGGATCTATGTAAATTGGGCTTATGTTAATTAGGCATATGTAGATTTGGGAATTTGAGCATGAAAACGATTGTAAACCTTATAATTGGCATAAACATATATTATGAACTTGGGCAACTAGCATGTATTGAAACAAAAAGATTATAGCTTGGGATAACTACATCATGAATCATCGGATTTGGGTATGAAACTTGATACATGTAATTTTTGCTAGATCTTGACATATGTAAAAAAAAAGGCATGAAACTTGGTATATATGTAAACTGACTAGACTTGGGTACATATATTAGTTGGTATGTAATAGCCTTAAAAGAGGGATAAATATAAATTGAGATAAGTTGCCTTTAATGGCCTAAGATAAATTGTGGTAAAATTGTTATGATTTTGCATACCATTAATAGATGGACATAATTGAGTCAATTATGGACATCGTTAAATTAGGAATTAATTGATAATTTGAATAGGGGAAATAAATTCAAATTGGGGTAAAAGATTAAAAGTGGTAATCAATGCTTAGGACACGAGGTTGGACTCATTTGTGACGTAAACCTGCCCGGAACCGCCCGGCGAATCCAGTAGTCACAAATGTCAGCCCAATGTGAGAGGTCCTAGGCCCAAATTAAAAGCGTAACAGTTGTAAAGACACGAGGTTAGACTCTTTTATGGTGTAAGACTGCCCGGACCCACCCGGCAAATCCAGCTGCCATAAATGTCAGTCTAATGTGAGAGGTCTTTATAAGGTTACGGCCTTAATGAATTAAGAAATACTTAACCAGATAAACATGTGGTGCGACATAGGGGTTAAGTGGGTGACCTGTGGGTGACATGTGGAAATACGAATAGTAATACTTAACCAATTTCAACATGTTAACTAAATTGGTAGGTAGGGTTAGGTTAATCTGGACACTTAACCAATTTAATATGTTGACTACGGGAGTGGGTAAGGTTAAGCAAATGTTTAACCATTATAACATGATTAAACTGGACTAGAGAGTGAGGTTAAGTTAATGAGAACACTTAACTAATACAATGGGTTAATTAGACAAGTGGTTGCGGTTAAGTAGTAACACTTAACCAACATAACAGGACAAGAGGGTGGGTTACGTTAACTTGAATAAGTTGATAACACTTAACCATTATAATATGACTAGTGGATGGGGTTAAGTTAACATGCACTTAACCAATCTGATGTGATACGTGGTAGGGTTAAGTAACACATGGGGTTAAGTTAACAAGAAAATTCTTAACCAATGTAACCAGATAGACGAACGGGGTTAAGTAAATAAACCACACTTAACCAATCAAACATAATAAGCGAGAAAGGTTAAGTTAACTAAGGTAAACACTTAACCATGGTAACATAACGAGTAGAAGGGTTAAGTACATATCGGGTTGGTGGGTAATATTAGTAAATATAGGCCCACATACACTTAACCATTAAATACACATGCTTGAATCAGTAGCGGGGTTAAGTACACATCAGGGTTGGTGGGTAATATCAGAGAATATAGGCCCACAGACTTAACCATTAGAAAAACCTAGTAACGGGGACCCATTTCAGTAGTAACCTACATTAGGTATCAACGGAACCCTGAGCTAGGCAGGGTGGGGCACGATTACTGGGCTGATTATAAGAGGTCAAATTAGCGGTGGTTGGTGCAGCAGTGCAGGTTCTAACGGAGTGCGGGCGTGCACACACTTCGGCGCAGAAAATTTAGCCACTGGGCATCAGTAGGTATAAAGCTGTGCATCTTGATTGTGTCAGGGTTGCCACCATGGGACTTGATACACCTCATGGTGGGGCCAGCACAGGTATCTACAAGTAGGGGGCGGCGTGAAACAAACGAGAACTAGGTCAAGTAGGGAGCCGATCGATAAGGTAGTAAGGGTGCATCGAATATATACATGGCCATTGGGGTGATCGAGGTGGAATCCTCATAATCGATGTACACCTGAAGGCTACCATAATTGCGGGTATTGGGATCACGTTGTAATTATTATATAACACGAGCTACTAGTTGGGACACTAGCAGGGGGTACGGATCCTTGTTACACATGACACTAGTTGGGATACTAGTAGGAGTACAGATCATTCCATGTAAGACACTTATGAGGATGCTAGTTAGGTGGTGTAGAGCAAATAGATATCGTTTTATTGGTAAAGTTTAGAAACCTTGCGATGTTATTCTTGATAGAAACCATGCGGTGGGATACTTGATAGGAATTATGGGATGTTATACTTGTTTCATCGTGCCCGAAGTTTATCTTGTTACCTTAGTTTATCTTGTTATCATAGTTTATCTTGTTATCATAGTTCATCTTGTTATCTTAGTTTATCTTGCCTACCTTGTCATCATGCTTATGTTTACTTTCAGTTTATTCATGCCATGTTACCTTTAATCATTTTTATGCTGAAAGTCACTAGGTTTTACCCAGTCTTTATGACTGACCGTTTTGTTTCGCCTCTTTTTCTTCCGTTCCCCCCCCCCCAGGTTCACAGGGTGGGAATACAGCTTAGTTCGGATCTTACCAAGCTCCAAGGCTCTTTCATGTATGGCTTGGATTTCTCTTGGCTATGGTTTGCTTTGCTTTATTGGGGAATACTGCAGTTTGTTTTTATGCTTCTTTGTTTTTGAGCAAGACAGATATTTTAACTATGAAATTGGGTACGGAAGTTGATGGGCTTTTCTTGTAAACATTTATATTTAATAAATGATTTGAAGTACTTCCACTTTATTTTCCGCTGTTTTATATATGTCTGTCTTGTAATATTTCTGTTCCAGTACCCATAATACTCCATTGAAGTTAAGGCATTCCCTTTGTGAGTGACCTTAACAGATGTGGGGTGTTACATTTGGTATCAGAGCAGAAGGTTACCAGACTGGGCAAAAGTTTTCAAAAACCTTCTGAACTGGTTTTCAAAACATTTACAAAGAAGCAAATTTTCAAGAAAATTTTGTTTTGATTAAAAGGCGTATTCCCCAAAGCCATATGCTCCATCTTTTGATTCTCTCTTGAAATTTCCTCTCTCTCTTTTCACCATAGTTTCGTAGGCATCCGACACATGTCGGAGGGCAAAGGAGTGCCCAACCTCTGTCTGTAGCCATGGTAGTTCCATCTGCGCCTAATCTTATTTCAAGTTGGGTAGAGTGCCGTGCGTTGGAGGTAGCTTCGAGAGACTTGTCAACAAACTATACAGGGACAGTAAGAACAAGGAACTAGTTGTTATAGCTTAATCCACGAAGGAGGAAAAAGGTGAAAGGAAAGGGGCCTAAGTGAAAGAATAGTAAAAGACATGACAAGAGAGAGTATCTTTAGTGAGAAGGGACATGCAGTTAAGTATTATAGGACAAGGGCAAGGGACAAGATCGTCGAGAGGGCAATTGAATGCTCTCACTACTAGCGTACCTAAGAGAGTGGTAACGTTTTTGTTAAAAGTTTAGCTTTTCTTTTCTATCATCCCACTAGAACTTTGTTTTTGTACATCGCATCCTTTTAATTCTGCTTCGAAAGTTGAGTCTCTGCACCTTAGTACTAGCATGGTAGAGGATTCCATTTTTTTCTCAAATCCTGTTGGGGAAATCGGCTCATTTATTCATGACTTGTTTGGATTTGAGAATGTCTGTGCTAAGTGTTGAGTCTAGAAGTAATGTTTATGTTTTGGGCTATGGGTTGATTCTAGCGATGGAGTGGTTATCCAGTAAGGGTGACCTTCTCGGTTTTTAAAAGAGGGTAGTTAGACTCTTGACTTGCCTCGGTAATACCCTCGAAGTCGCATGTAACCTTTAGGGTTCTATCATGATTTGTTTCCTAGAATCTCTTGACACATTTATTGGTAATTTGTAATCCGATCGAGTAGTGTTCGCCACTAAGGCGGATGGGTCATTTCGCTTATGCATGAGTTGTAGAGAATCACCTTAGTAAGTACATTTGGCAACATGGTTGGCATTTATTTCCAAGAGATAGTTCTTCTGCGTGGAATACCTGATAGTAAGTGGACGAGATCCAAGATTCACTAGTGAATTTTGGAGAGCTTGCATGAAACCATGAGTACGCAGTTATGTTTGAGCCGAGTATACTAGGAGGAGAATAAGTGAAAGTGGAACGAGAGGCAAAAGTGAAATGGACTCCAACCCATATTTTGGAAACAAGAATTAAGAAGCTACGGAATTGTGAAGTTAAAGGCGGTCAAAGCACAATGGAGTTAAGCTCAAAGAAATGCGATTTAGAAGATTGAAGACTAGATTCGCGCATCATATCTCTTTTTAAGAGTATATCCATGATCTCTCTTTTCCTATAGAGCTTACTCACATACTATCTTTTGTGTATATCCTCTCGGTCCTATCCTCAATCTAATTTCTGTTGCAAACCCCATAGGGAGTATGACTCATCTGTTAGTAACACATGTTGGGGCTTGAGGGTGTTCGTTGGTTGACTAAACTTTTTGGGTTTTATAGGATATGAGTTGGTCTTAGGAAGGGATTTCCTTGTGACCTAATAGGAGTCCATCATGCTTAGTTTCCTAGAATCATATATATTGGTTGGGATGAGTAATTCTTTGGGTGTCGGTCTGATGTTGATTTCGGTCTTCGGGGCTGATGCTTAGAGAGTTCTTCTCCTAATCAATATATATGTGGCATAGGTTTCCAGTTTTGACATTGCCTAATGAGCACAAAGTTTTTACTTGCTTCTATCATTCGACTATACCTTTAGATAGGAACAATTGGGTGTAAACATGTGTTTGAGACATGTTATGATTGATGGTTGCAAGTGGCTGCAAGTGGTTGCTAGTGGTTGCTCGTGGATGCATTTACACACATTAGGCACTAGATCGGCTCAATCACCTTTCATATTGCATATGCACGAGTGTTTACACTTGTTTGTGGATGAAATTGAATGTGTTATCATATGGATGTTGCATATGGATGGATGTTTGTGCACACATATAGTCTTTATGTGACTAGGACTATTTGCATACATGTTGGACTCATGGCACTAAACATATTTTGCATCTAGAAGATCAATCAGGCCTGATCATTTGCATTAGACAAGGAACATATACACACACTTCTTGCATATGTTCATACAGCATTAGAAAACTTTTAAGGACAATGGTTACCTGTGGATGATGTTTTGAGTAGATGGATGATGGATGGTAGGATACGTTCTTCCTAACTTGGAGATTTCGGGGACGAAATCCTTAAAGGAGGGGAGAATGTAACAACCCGAATTTTAATAACATGTTAAGACAAGAATCAAGGCAGAATTAAATTATAAAATTTGAATCAAGGGAAATGAGCTGTGCCATTGCGTTCGTCTCGGAAAAATACGCGAAATAGAGTCCGAATTTTCGAAAATCGGGGTCCGTATGACCAAGATATGGCCCGTCAAAGTTTTCAGAAAATTTCAAGTTCAAAACAATTTAAAACTAGAGCCAAATTCGAATTCAAACACACGGGGGCAGGGCGGGAAAATTCCCGCCCAGGTCAAGTCGACAGGGGTGTCGACTGCACAGTCGACACCCCCCCCCCCCCATGTCGACTGCCCAGTCGACATGGGTGTCGACCTGGGTGGTCCGGCCAAGATGGCCTGGGTGCACCTGCTTGGTCTTGTGCTCTGTTCTGATGGCCTGTGACGAATTTTGATGGTTCTGATCTATCCTAGGGTTAATCCTATGGCCTAAATTAGCTCCTACTTCTGTAAAAACACCCTAAGACCTAGCTTAATTCACTACAATTCATCCTAACAACGAAATGCTGCTGGAATCTCTCTTGAGCCATGGCCGCCGTCTCCAAATTAAAGCTTAAGCGTTCAAACTCAAATCAAATCAAAGATCAATGCTTCTACAACAAATTCAAGAGGATAGATCAATGACACTGCAACTTTCTACGACAAATTCACTCCCTAATTCATTAGCCGTTCTCTGTAAGTGCTAGTTATTTTCGGATCTAAATATTTAAATTTAATATGGGCATGAAATAAAGTGGAATTGAATCTAAGTATGTTTATCGATTCAGATCTATTCCTGTTGCTTTTTGAATCTTTAGTTTTGAGACTTGTCTACCTTTATTCTCATGACAAGTTTGTGATTTATTCAGCAGTTTTCTTGATTTGTAATGATGTTATCATCAAGTTCTAATCTTTATGCCTATCATGATGTTGTTTTTCTCTCTGATTTATTTATTATGCAAATTTCTACCTCCCTCTATTTATTTTCTTTTGATGAACCTTGGTCAACTTCGGACCTTGGCCTAAAATCGCGATTCGCATACGAAATGTATATGGGGGAAATATGGGATTATTGCCTATATGGATATGATTAATAATTGGCAACATGAAATTGGATATTATCATTTAATTTGCAAGTTTGGGGTAGATCTGTAAAGTTTGGTATAATCTTGTTACGATAAAATTTGCATAAATATTATATATATGGAATTCGACACCAATTGGATCTATGTAAATTGGGCTTATGTTAATTAGGCATATGTAGATTTGGGAATTTGAGCATGAAAGCGATTGTAAACCTTATAATTGTCATAAACATGTATTATGAACTTGGGCAACTAGCATGTATTGAAACAAAAAGATTATAGCTTGGGATAACTACATCATGAATCATCGGATTTGGGTATGAAACTTGATACATGTAATTTAGGCGAGATCTTGACATATGTGAAAAAAAAGGCATGAAACTTGGTATATATGTAAACTGACTAGACTTGGGTACATATATTAGTTGGTATGTAATAGCCTTAAAAGAGGGATAAATATAAATTGAGATAAGTTGCCTTTAATGGCCTAAAATAAATTGTGGTAAAATTGGTATGATTTTGCATACCATTAATAGATGGACATAATTGAGTCAATTATGGACATCGTTAAATTATGAATTAATTGATAATTTGAATAGGGGAAATAAATTCAAATTGGGGTAAAAGATTAAAAGTGATAATCAATGCTTAGGACACGAGGTTGGACTCATTTGTGACGTAAACCTGCCCGGAACCGCCCGGCGAATCCAGTAGTCACAAATGTCAGCCCAATGTGAGAGGTCCTAGGCCCAAATTAAAAGCGTAACAGTTGTAAAGACACGAGGTTAGACTCTTTTATAGTGTAAGACTGCCCGGACCCGCCCGGCAAATCCAGCTGCCATAAATGTCAGTCTAATGTGAGAGGTCTTTATAAGGTTACGGCCTTAATGAATTAAGAAATACTTAACCAGATAAACATGTGGTGGGACATGGGGGTTAAGTGGGTGACCTGTGGGTGACATGTGGAAATACGAATAGTAATACTTAACCAATTTCAACATGTTAACTAAATTGGTTGGTAGGGTTAGTTTAATCTGGACACTTAACCAATTTAATATGTTGACTACGGGAGTGGGTAAGGTTAAGCAAATGTTTAACCATTATAACATGATTAAACTGGACTAGAGAGTGAGGTTAAGTTAATGAGAACACTTAACTAATACAATGGGTTAATTAGACAAGTGGTTGCGGTTAAGTAGTAACACTTAACCAACATAACAGGACAAGCGGGTGGGTTAAGTTAACTTGAATAAGTTGATAACACTTAACCATTATAATATGACTAGTGGATGGGGTTAAGTTAACATGCACTTAACCAATTTGATGTGATGCGTGGTAGGGTTAAGTAACACATGGGGTTAAGTTAACAAGAAAATTCTTAACCAATGTAACCAGATAGACGAACGGGGTTAAGTTAATAAACCACACTTAACCAATCAAACATAATAAGCGAGAAAGGTTAAGTTAACTAAGGTAAACACTTAACCATGGTAACGTAACGAGTAGAAGGGTTAAGTACATATCGGGTTGGTGGGTAATATTAGTAAATATAGGCCCACATACACTTAACCATTAAATACACATGCTTGAATCAGTAGCAGGGTTAAGTACACATCAGGGTTGGTGGGTAATATCAGAGAATATAGGCCCACAGACTTAACCATTAGAAAAACCTAGTAACGGGGACCCATTTCAGCAGTAACCCACATTAGGTATCAACGGAACCCTGAGCTAGGCAGGGTGGGGCACGATTACTGGGATGATTATAAGAGGTCAAATTAGCGGCGGTTGGTGCAGCAGTGCAGGTTCTAATGGAGTGCGGGCGTGCACACACTTCGGCGCAAAAAATTTAGCCACTGGGCATCAGTAGGTATAAAGTTGTGCATCTTGATTGGGTCAGGGTTGCCACCATGGGACATGATACACCTCATGGTGGGGCCCGCACAGGTATCTACAAGTAGGGGGCGCGTGACACAAACGAGAACTAGATCAAGTAGGGAGCCGATCGATAAGGTAGTAAGGGTGCATCGAATATATACATGGCCATTGGGGTGATCGAGGTGGAATCCTCATAATCGATGTGTGACGACCGCCCATAACCCCCGCACTAAACAAGAGGAATAATGCGCTGAAAGGCGTGCCAGGCTGCTATGGACTATCATCATAGTAAGTGAACACATCGAAACCTGTCGTAGAACTCACAGCGCAAGGATAAAATATAATAGAACATATACAACAGGTGATAGTAATGAGGTATCATATAGCAAACTTTTGAAACTCTTTCAACATCCAAAAAGATTATCCAACTGATATCTAAGTTTGTACATAAGGCCTCACTACAACTCTCAAGCAACTCAAACAGCGGAAACAGAAATACAAGATAGAATAAAACTGGTACGCCAGCCTTCTGCTCGTCATCGCTCAGCTTCCTCGTATCACTAAGCTCCATTACCTGTAACCTGCTACTTACTCTGCTCATCCACAACCGGACGAACAGCCCAAGGTAATAAGAGGAGACATAAAACCTTGAGTCAGACAATAGTCTTAGTGAGCGATAATACAGCTAACAAACTTCAACAAGAAAGCATATGAGAATGGGTAAATGAACAACTTATCTACCCACATCACCAAAGAAGAACTCAACCTTATCTTCCCCACATCGGACAGTGATAGCCTTTACACCAAGCATTTCAACCATTCATCCATAGAAACCAGAACACCCATTCAATCATAGAGAACACACATAACATCCATATTATATAAGTCTCACACAGACAACCCTAATCGAGTTTAACATTCCTCGAGTACCCTCGCCAGAGGCCTAAACCAATATCACTTAAGCACTCAAAGAACATCTCCCTCGACTTTGGATAATCTATGTGAGATAGTACAAACAGAACAAACAATCATCCATAACCGACTCTGGCTATCACCGCCAATCCTGCTTCGAAACCATCATTATCGTATGACGGCCAACCTTGCCATATGTCAAGGGCTAATGATAACCCCAGTTCTAGCATGAACTCCATATGCCCAACCTTGGCAATGTCCAACCTTGACACTAGGCCTTTCCCCAACCAGAAAGACCCAGGGTACTCGACCAACAACCGGTCTTTTGGGCCTTTCAACGATACCCATCGTACCCCTGCTTTGAGCCTGCTAGAACTTACGACAACGATGACTTCTCGGCCTTCGCATCTCTAATCGTCCAACCTTGACGATGTTTCACAGCTCAAGCAACCTTCTCGAGCAGCCATTATCCACCAACTCACGACCTTTGAGTTGTCTCCGCATTCGTTGTTCCACCTTGATCAACGAACACATTCATCACTTCGAGTCTTCCTACTTGAATCACCTTTGGTTCGTACCCGAGTCGTACCCGAAAACGTACTTTTTCAGAAAACGACCCTGCCAAAACCGACCAGAACCTTGCTCCAGAATGACCAGCCAAAAACCGACCAGCCTTGCTCCAGAACGACCCTCCAAAAACCGACCAGCCTTGCTCCAGAACGACCCGCCTCCATGCAGCTTTGGATCGACTCGACCTCGTTGCAGCTTTGGATCGACTCGACCTCCTTGGGACTGACCAGCTTTGGATCGACCCCGTCAAGACCGACCAGATTTTGCTCCACCTGACCGACCAGCTCCTTCAGAGCGACCAGGATTTTCTTCCAGTAAAAACCAACCAGAATGCCACCATCTAAAACCGACCAGAAACACTTCTGCTCCTTCTGGACCGACCAGCTTAAACCGACCAGCTCCCTGACTTGCTTCCCAAGCCATACTATGACCGACCACCTCATTCCAGACCGACCCGACCAACTCCAGGACGACCAGAAACCTGCACATCTCCACTTCGACTCCGATTTCGACAAAAACTTCGCCAAACGACGAATCTGATGAAACCAGCTTATCCGATTCATCCAAACGCAATCACAAACATGTTATGCAACCAACAATATCATCAATCTAACAATTTCCATCAAAACACATAAATTTCCCAAAACATGATAAGTGAATCATATGAACATAAAAACGGATCTAACTTGCATAATCTTGAGAAAAATCATAAAATTAACCATTTAAATTATCTAGATCAGATCCTAAGGTGATTCATATATAGAATGGACTTAGCATGGTGTGGATCTAAGGAAAATAACATGGAAATGATGAAATTAACATCCTAAAACCCATGTACTTGCATGAATCCGAATGAGAGATGTAAATCACTCACCAATTCTTCAAATCGATGCAAAAACAATGAAATATGATTCCGATCAGTAAGCAACTTGCACAAAACCTTTAGATCCGATGAAATTCCCTTTCAATCGATGTAGATCTAGCCTCTTATGGTATAGATCATTGATTCCTCCTTGGATTTGGAATTTTAATGGTGGAAAGGTATTAGAGGAAGAAGGAGATCAAAGCCTCCCCATAAGAGAATGGAAAATTCTAACCTTTCCCCATATCCCTTACCCCCCCTATTTATAGCCTCCACCAACCCCTTAATGGGCTTTCTCCAAACCAGCCCATTAGCCTTCCAAAACCTTGACAGCCAACTGCTAAACCTTAAAACAGCGATTTCTCCCAAACCGCTGAACCAAATCCTTAATGTAACCACTCTACGGAAAGAGAATCATCAATTCCTTTCCAATGGCACAGGTCCCACCCTCTGATTCGACCTGAGTCAAAAGTTATGCCCTGTACAAGACTGACAGGGGCAAAATGGTCACAAACAAAATCGGTAAAATTTATGGACATGTCTCACATCTCCATAAGCAACATACTAAAAGATGAGAATGATCCAACCCTCAGGGAATAAAATAAAATTATTTTATGATCTTCCGATACATAAAATGCGGGCTGTTACACGATGTACACCTGAAGGCTACCATAATTGCGGGGATTGGGATCACGTTGTAATTATTATATAACATGGGCTACTAGTTGGGACACTAGTAGGGGGTACGGATCCTTGTTACACAGGACACTAGTTGGGATACTAGTAGGAGTACAGATAATTCCATGTAAGACACTTATGAGGATGCTAGTTAGGTGGTGCAGAGCAAATAGATATCGTTTTATTGGTAAAGCCTAGAAACCTTGCGATGTTATTCTTGATAGAAACCATGTGTTGGGATACTTGATAGGAATTATGGGGTGTTATACTTGTTTCATCGTGCCCGAAGTTTATCTTGTTACCTTAGTTTATCTTGTTATCATAGTTTATCTTGTTATCATAGTTTATCTTGTTATCTTAGTTTATCTTGCCTACCTTGTCATCATGCTTATGTTTACTTTCAGTTTATTCATGCCATGTTACCTTTACTCATTTTTATGCTGAAAGTCACTAGGACTTACTCAGTCTTTATGACTGACCCGTTTTGTTTCGCCTCTTTTTCTTCCGTCCCCCCCCCCCCCCCCGGTTCACAGGGTGGGAATACAGCTTAGTTCGGATCTTACCAAGCCCCAAGGCTCTTTCATGTATGGCTTGGATTTCTCTTGGCTATGGCTTTCTTTGCTTTATTGGGGAATACTGCAGTTTGTTTTTATGCTTCTTTGTTTTTGAGCAAGACAGATATTTTAACTATGAAATTGGGTACGGAAGTTGATGGGCTTTTCTTGTAAACATTTATATTTAATAAATGATTTGAAGTACTTCCACTTTATTTTCCGCTGTTTTATATATGTCTGTCTTGTAATATTTCTGTTTCAGTACCCATAATACTCCATTGAAGTTAAGGCATTCCCTTTGTGAGTGACCTTAACAGATATGGGGTGTTACACACACTCACCTTCTCATATCTGTAATGTCCCGCATTTTTAGTAGTCAAATATTTAATTTAACTTATTATTTTAAATATTATACATGAAATATTAATGGATTTTAATATTGAATTCATTTTTAAAACGAAGTTTGAACATTACATTTATATATAATTATAAATCGAGCTCATAATGGCGTGGCAGTTCATAATATTGGGTTTTGAACTTTAGCTGAATATTCAGAATCCGTTTTAAGTTGAAATTCTGTGAAACAAGAAACGTTGGAATCTTGTTAACGATAATTTTCTAATGAAAGAGAAAATTCGAGATTTCATGTTATAGATTGTTAGTTATGTATAAATCAAAATTTGAAATAGTCGCTATGGAAATCGTTATTCAAATACAACGTTTATTAAATAATATAATAGGATTTTGAATATAATTTGGATAACGAGTAACTCGAAATTGATGATATTGAGTTGTAAAATTTATATTTGAAGCTACATATATATTCTGTTTGGGTATTTATGATAATAATAATAATTTATTATTATTTTATTTGATTAATCTGGAATTTAATAATATTTTATTAGTATTATAAGAGTCCTTTAAAATAGCGATTTCGCAAATGGGCTCAGTTTTCGATGAAATTAGTTTCATTGGAACCGTAACGTTAAATTATTGTACGGTATCAAATTGCATAGCAAACCGATATCGTATGTGACAAAGACAGCCATAAACGCCCAGTCATTCTATATAGCACACGATTAAATTAAATTAATTTATTAAAGAGATATTTTAGTGTAACTTCAGAAGACGATCGGATTAAGCTACAAAACCAGTTCCATTGAATTCATATCGATGTTTAGAGCCAGAATAGATATATAGGTTGTTAGTTTTGGAGAACGTGTAATTTGGTGTCCAAAATAGCAATGTGGTGCATGTAAAAATAGTGTATCGGGAAACAGTCTCGGGATGTGACGAAACTAGTGCCGTTGGATTCATATTACTAAATTATTATAAGATTATAATTTTTGTGTCAATCGAACTTAACGTTTGATTGTAGGAGCGATAAATGCCTTAATCATTTGTATTATTTTGATCAATTTAGATAGGGGTAACTTTAAACGAATAAACGACTGGCCAAACAAACTCTAAATTTAACGAAACAAGATTCATTGGATCCGTAAGGTAGAGGTCTAGTAAAATGTAAAGGTTTCATATTTATTGGATTTTTCTGTAATTATAGGAATTTTAAACGCATGATTTTTCATTGGTAATTATAAAGGACTTTTCACAAACGACCTCGGAATTCAACGAAACCTGTCCCACTAGGTCCGGAATATTTTTTATATGCTAGGATTATATTTCTTTGTCAATAATAGAGGTTGTATGCAGTTGTTTTGATAGATTTCTTTATGGTGAAGTTTGGATATTAAAATAATATTTAAATTGGTCCAACACTTATATATAGCCAATGTTTGTTCTCTGCGTCAAAAACCTAATTTGTTCGTCAACGTATATTTGCGCCTCCACCTTGAAAACAACGGCCAGAAAACTTCATGATTTCTCCCCCTTTAATCCTCCAAATCATTTATCAAATTGGAAAACACTCTACAGCAATCTTGTAGATCTCGTTGAGGACTACGATTCGACTGGCTACGATCGGATTCAGATCAACACAGTGGCCGGAAACTCGTCTGAAGCCTGCTGGTGTTCGTTAGCTCTTGCAGGCGATAGGGTACATCGGACTTCTCGATATTGGGTTTGACAACTGAGTGAAGAGGGTCGCTTCAAACACCAGTTGTTGATGACCTTCAACTGATCAGAGAAAGGGACAGCGGTGTGATTCTTGGATCGTGGTGTGTGGTAGCAGGGGTACAGGTGTAACAGCCCTAATTTTTAATGACACTAAAAGAGGATAAATTAAATAATAACTAATTTAATTTCATAATTAAGGAAAATGGACTGTGCCATTGCGTCCTTCTTGAAATTCTGGTTAGGATAGACATTTGGTTTGCGTAAAACGGACACTGTATGAAGAAGTTATGAGGGTTTTAAGTTTGTATACACGTAGATATATATATATATATATACACACACACATATATACATATGAGTCATATAGGAGTCAGCGCCTTATCCAGGATCGTTCAAAAATCAAAATGGCAGAAGGCGGCAAATCTCCCGCTCTAGGGGGTCGACCTCCTTAGAGGGGTGTCGACACCCCTAGAGCTGATGTGGCAGCCGGTTTCAGGGGGGTCTGGCAGTTATATATATATGGTCGTTTCTCATATTTTCTTCATTGAGAATTCATGCTGACCAAACTCTGTCGGTATCTGAACTGATCTGGATCCATTACCTTCTTCAACTAAAGCAAATCAAATCTAGAGATTCAAGATCCATTCTTTCTCTATTTTCTTATCCTAACACTGCGAGTTCCTAATTGCTTTTAGATTTGAATATTTAAAAGTAAATATGACACGACTGTGATTCGGATTTGTTCATATGCCTGAATTATATCAGATCCATCGTAAATTATAAACATATGACATTCTGAATTGGTTAGGATTTGGATCTAAATCTCTATCTTGTTGGATTTGTTGTAACCCCTATGACATTTCAAGATGTGAATCTTAAACCCTATTGTGTAGATCTACTTTTAAACTATTGGATCTAAATTGTATGAACATTTAATTTGTTCATCAGATCTAGTTTATCATTTTGTGCCTATTATATTAGATCTGAATAGTTGGACATCTAAATGGTTAATTTAGATCTTATTATGCTCACTATGACATCATAGTTATGTTATAACTAGTAATTGCTGCAAGTTCATCATATTTATGCTCATATGTCCACCTTAGCACCATGCTAGTTTATGTTTATGCCAAGTTATGTTAAAACATTCACTTTTGTCACATTCCTATTATTTTTCCCCTTTTATCGTTCATGACTAGGCTATTGTCTAGCCTAGGCATGTCGCCAAATTTGTGAGTGCGCTAGTTAGGAAACGGAAGAAAGAGGTTAATATTGGCATAATTGGAATATAAACATCATTGGACATCTAATTCAAATTATTGGGTAAAATGGGCAATAACACCTATAAAGGCATAGGTTTAATTAACTGATTAATTAGTAATGAAATTTCTAGTAATTACAATTAGGAATTGTAATTACACTTATGACACGAGGTGAGGTTGCATTAGCAGTGGAAGTCTGCCCGGACCCGACCGGTATATCCAGCAGCCACTAATGTTGAACCTAATGTGAGCGGTCTAAGTACGCAAATACGAATCAGGCTATGACATGAGGTTAGGCCCAACTTGTGGAAGAAGTTTGCCCGGACCCAACCGGCATATCCAGCATCCACAAGTTGTAGACCTAATGTGGGAGATCTAGCCCATTATGAACCATAAATGGACATGGTAATGAATTGGACTACTTAACCTAATTTAATCCATAGGGATTGTATGATTATGAACTTAAGTTAGGGTTAAGTAAAAATTGGTTGGACAGTGGGTGGGTTAAGTAAATCTGAGGGGGTGGGTAATATTTACATATAAGCCCACGAACTTAACCCAATAAGGTCGTGTAATTAAAGACACCTAGTGGTATACATAATCGGTGGAAAATATAAAAGTTGTGTAATTAAAGACACTTTTTAGGGTAAGCATAACTGGAAGAAATGAATAAGGCTATGTAATTAAAGATACCTAGTGGTATACATAGTCAGTGAAAACCTAGTGGAGGATACAAGACAAAGGGGAGAGCTTGTATCATATTGTGTGGGACCCATTTCAGTCGGTAACCCGAAGTAAGTATCAAATAAAGTACTTCATACTAGGTGGAGAAGAGGCAAGCTTACTGACTGATTGTAAGAGATCCAAACATGGAGGATGGTGTGGGCGGTGCAAACCGACTGGGCCATGTGCGTGCATGAGCCGAGCAGAGGGGGATAAGACGACCGTGACACCTGTAGATATGGGGCTATGCATATCAGTGAGGGGTTGCCACTTTAGGACATGATACTTCCTACTGTGGGGCCGACACAGAGTATCTACGGAGTAGGAAGCCGATCAATTAGGGTAGTGGTTAGGGTACATTTAGACGTATGCCTAAGTCTACCACCTTATAGCGAAAGGGATCATCTCATTTTGGTTATACTAGTAATAGTGCAAAGTAATCATTAGGGAAGCATATACACCTTATCCTGTCTACCTTGTCACACCTTCCATCTATTTAGTGTTCTCTCTTATCCACTTTATATGCCTATCATGCTACTTTTATTTATTAACTTGCTAAAAGCAACTAGACTCGCCAGACTTTATGTCTGACCCTTTTTGTTTCGTCGTCTCTCTTCCGTTTCCTCCCCGCCCCCCTTCTAGTTCTCAGGGTGAGAATACTCAGACTTAGTCAGGACTCAGTTATCATCTTGCTAGGAGCTTCTTTCAAAGTACGACTCAAGTTCTTATCTCTACTATGGCTTAGCTCTTTTTCTTTGGGAATTATGTCATGGTTTTTTATATTTATGTACTCTGATGGTACAAGACATAAATTATGTTATTGTAATATTTTTGTGACTTATGGTATTTTGGACCACGATGTATGATTTGTGTTATAAATAAAAAAATGAATTTCCGCTGTTATCTTATTTATATCTATCTTGTAATATTCTATGTCTGTTTACTTATAATGCTTCACGAAACTTAATGCATTCCCTTTGTGAGTGACATTAACGGACGTGGGGTGTCATACTTGGTATCAGAGCTGAAGGTTACCATATTGGATAAAGTTTTTGAAATTATTTTTAAAATGAGTTCTAAAAGAAAGCATTTCCAAAAAGAAAAGTCTGTTTTGAAAAACATTCCCCAAAAAGCCATATGTAATATCCTTCGGTCCTTTGTCTAAATCTCTTCCTTTTCCTTTTTCAGCATGTCTGGGGAACAAAACATTCGTAATATCCTAGAGGGCATTATAATACCCGGATGGTTCCGTAGGTATTAAGGGACCACGGCGCCTGCCGAAGGCGAAGGAAACGTTCCTCCCCGGTTGCACCAGTCATTCCTCCCCCTCCCCCTCCAAGAGCAGATAACTTCGCCAAGATCTGCAAAGACTTCCGTGCTATGGGAGGGAAGCCATTCCATGGGAACGAGACATTCATAGAAGCACAAAATTGGCTCAAGGAGACAGAGGACTTGTTCATAATCTTTTAAGTAGAGGATCGAAGGAAGACTCAGTTAGCTGCTTGTCTACTGAAAGACAAAGCCTCATTTTGGTGGGAAGTCACCCAAGCTGGACGTCCGGTGGAAACTTAGAAAGATTTTTGATAGAGGTTCAAAATGAAATTTCTATCCCAAGCTGAGAGAAGCATGCAGATGGAGAGATTCTTATCACTCAAGCAAGGAAACTTGACGGTGAAAGAGTATGTGAACAAATTCAACCAACTAGCAAGGTTAGGGTTAGAGTTGGTGGATACGCCGCACAAAAGGGCTTTGCAGTTTGCTAAAGGGATGAATGAACCTCTGTATGGGTTAGCCATGTCCCATATTCCAATGGGGGCCACTTTTGAAAAGCTTGTCGGTATGGCCCTAATGCATGAGGAAGACAAGGGAGAAAAGAAGGAAGTAAAGGCTGAGGAGATATCACAAAATAAAAAGGTGTGGCCCAAGAAGGGACAACATCAACAGCAGCAACAACAGAAGAAAGGTGGCAAGAATGACAAGGGCAAGGATAAGTGGAAATGTCATATTTGTGGGAAAGAGGGTCAGTTGATCAAAGACTGTAAGAGAAGGAATAACACTTACTTTAATTGCGGAGAGGTCGGACACTTCGTTAGAGAGTGCCCGAAGAAACAGGGATCACAGGGACAGGGTCAAAGGATAGGGACTTCTGGAGGGCAGGTGCATGCTCTCGCGATCATTGCTCCTGATAAAGGTAGAAAGATTTCTGTGGAAGGTTTAATTTCTATTTCTAACCAGCCTATTAGAAAACTTTTTGATTCTAGTACCTTACATTCATTTTTATCTAGTTCTGTGGTTGAATCTCTACACTTAATTACTAGTATGGTAGTGGATCCCGTAGTTGTTTTAAACCCCATTGGTGGTTCGGCTCATTTATCTATGATTTGTTGGGGTTTGAAAATATCTATGTTAGGCGTCGAGTTTGAATGTGACGCGTATGTGCTCGGGTTTATGGGATATGGGTTGATTCTAGGAATGAATTGGCTTACCACGTATGGAGCCATTCTGGATTGTGAGAGGAGGGTCACTGAGCTTTTGACCTGTCATAGGAGGACCCTAGAGATTTCTTGTAACCCACAAGGGTCGATTATGCTTAATTTCCTAGAGTCTCTTGATGCATCTATCGATGACTTGCAATCTGTTCTAGTAGTCCGAAATTATTCCAATGTTTTTGATGAGGTACGGGGTTTACCTGCGAGGCGCGAGATCGACTTTTGTGTATATTTGGTGGACAATGCAAAGCCAGAAGCATTTCCAGTGTGCCATATGGCTCCGAGGGAAAGGAGGGAGCTGAGTACGCAAGTAGAGGAGTTACTTGAGAAAGGGTTTATCAGATGAGGCATATCTGAATGGGGTGCTCCAGTAGTATTTGCAACTAAGGCAGATGGCTCGCTTCATTTGTGTGTTGACTATAGAGAGTTGAATAAACTCAATAAAAAGAATAGGCATCCGCTCCCGAGGATTGATGATTTATTTGATCATCTTGTTGTTGACTCGGTATTTTCTCAGTTAGACTTGGCCACGAGGTTTCATCAGTATACGATGGTTGAGGACAGCATAGATAAGACCGCTTTTAGAACTTCGATTGGTTTTTTTGAATGGCTAGCTATGCCTTTTGGGTTGACGAATGCACCAACCTATTTTGTTGATTTGATGAGTAGGATGTTTTGGGAGTTTCTAAACAAATTTGTCGTGGTCTTTATTGATGATATCTTGATCTTCTCCAAAAGCGAAGAAGAGCATGCCCAACATTTGAGAGAAGTCTTAAAAACTCTTCGTGCACATCAGCATAAGGCGAAGTTCTCCAAATGCCATTTTTGGAGAAAAGAGGTGAGATTCTTAGGGCATGTGGTCTCCAAAGAAGGGATAGCTGTAGATCCCGCGAAGGTGGTTGCAGTGCAAAATTGGAAGGTTCCTTAAAATGCAATCGAGGTGAGGAGCTTTCTGGGGTTGGCAGGTTATTATAGGAAGTTCATTAAGGACTTCGCAAAGATATCAGCCCCACTCTCCAAGCTGACAAAGAAGAACTTGGCATTTTCATGGGATATAGACTGTGATGTTGCTTTCCAACATTTAAAGAGGGCTCTGAAAACAACCTCAGTCTTGACCTTGCCTGATGGGAGTAAAGTGTTTACCGTTTACACTGATGCGCGTGGAACAGGGCTTGGTGTGGTTCTGATGCAAGAAGGGAAAGTAGTATGTTATGGGGGTAGAGAATTGAGAGTTCATGAAAAGAACTACTCCACCCATGATCTTGAGCTAGCTACCATAGTATTCGCGTTAAAGACGTGTTGTCATTATTTACTTGGAGAAAAGTTCGAGTTATATACCGATCATAAATCTCTCAAGTATCTGTTCTCGTAGAAGGATCTCAATTTAAGGCAACAATGGTGGACGGAGTTCCTAGGTTCTTATGAATTTGAGATTGCTTATACCCCTGGCAAGGGTAATGTGGTCGCAGAAGCACTAAGTAGGCACAGGATGGCCTTGAGTCCTCTGTTTGTGGAGAGGAAGAATTTGGAGTTCATATCGGCTCTTGATTTCAGACCCTCCACTGATATTTTGCCTGATTTGTTTACATCCTTGGAGGTACGACCAACTCTTATGTACCAGATTGGAGCTTCGCAACAAGGTGACCTACATATTTTAGACATCATGGAAAAGCTCAGAAGAGGGGAGACTTTTAGTTGCCTCAGTAGATATGACATAGATGAAAAGGGGTGGTTGCGACAAGATGGAAGGCTTTGTGTTCCTCAAACAAGAAGCTTGATAAAGGCAGTCTTAGAAGAAGCCCACCATTCTAAGATGACAATTCATCTAGGCAGTGGTAAGATGTACAGAGACATGAAAAGGGTTTTCTTTTGGGCTGGGATGAAGAAAGATGTGGCAGAATTTGTTTCTCAATGTCTAGTTTCCCAGCAAGTTAAAGCTGAGCAAAGGAAGCCTGGTAGTTTACTTCAACCTTTGGACGTTCCTCAGTGGAAATGGGAGAGCATCTATATGGACTTTATAGATGGTCTGCCTAGATCGAAAAAAGCAACACCAGTATTTGGATAGTAGTGGATAGATTGACTAAGAATGCTCAGTTTATTCCAGTTAAGAGTAAGAGAACGACATCATGGTTGGCAGCAATTTATGTTTGTGAGATAGTTCGTCTTCATGGAGTACCTTCCAGCATCGTGAGCAATCGTGACCCCATTTTTCCAGTGGATTTTGGAGGAGCTTGCAAGAAGCATTAGGTACAAAGTTATGTTTGAGCACCGCTTATCATCCTCAAACCGATGGGTAGACGGAGAGGGTGAACATAATTCTAGAAGATCTTTTGAGACTGTGTATCATAGACTTCGAAGGAACTTGGGAAGAGCACCTTCCTTTAGTAGAGTTTGCGTATAACAACAACTATCAAGCCAACATCGGCATGGCACCCTTAGAAGCATTGTATGGACGACCCTGTAAATCACCAACTTGTTAGTGGGAATGTACAGAAAGATTATTACTTGGACCAGATATGGTTAGAGAAACGTCCGAAAAGATTGGCCTTATTCGACGGCGGATGAAGACAGCTCAAGATAAGCAGAAATCCTATGCAGACAAGAGAAGGACTGGCATCAAATTTGAAGTAGGAGACTTAGTTTTTATCAAACTATCACCTTTGAGGAATGTGGTTCACTTTGGGTTAGTGGGGAAGTTGGCACCTAGGTTTGTAGGACAATTCCCATAACCGAGAGGATTGGCCAAATGGCCAATAGAGTAAAACTCCTAGAAAATCTATCCGGCATTCATGATGTTTTCCACATTTTTCATCTGCGGAAGTGCCTGCATGACACCTTAGAAGTTGTTGAGCCGAGTGTGTTGGAAGAAGTAGAAGTGGCCAGAGGATGCGACTTGGAAGACCGAAGACCAGATTCGTGCTTCGTACCCTTTCCTTTTCGTGAATTCATAGCACTAACATACGTTGCATTAAGGAGGTCAACTAGATCAGTAGACCGCCTAATCTTCGAATTAGTGTTGGGACATATACACACACCTCTGCATATATTCATATAAGAATTAGATGAAACACCCCACCTTCGTTAGGGTCACTCTCAAAGGGAATGCCCTAATTTTGGTGGAGGTTTATAAGTATAAGTCACAGATATACAAGACAGATATAGGAACACATATTTGTAAACAGCGGAAGAACAACAAACTTTTATTTCATAAAGTCAAATACGTGTTACAACAACATCCTTTCCAAAAAAACATAACATAACACTTTCATAATCTGTCTTGAGTACATTATTTAAAGAAGCATAAATAATACATAGATAAACTGCAAAAGTCCCCATAGTGAATTGTCCAAAGCCATAGTTCAAAACAGGAAAGTCCAAGCAATACATTTCTCTTCTTCAAGCTGGATGTTAAGGCTGATCAAGCTGCTGTGTTCCCTCCCTGAGGACCTGGGGGGGGGGGGGAAACGGAAGAAAGAAGACGAAAGAAAAGTAGAGTCAGACATAAAGCCCGAGTAAGTCTAGTACTATTTTGTCTATGAATAAAGAACTGGGTATGATAAGTATAAACAAGAAGTGGGCATGCACTACAAACTTGGTTAAGTTGTCTAGGGTCGAATATACTATCGTACCCCATGTTTATCTCTGAACCCATATAAACTAGTTTCCAACTGGCACCCCATAATCAGGGTGATGTGATCCATTCTATGATGATCGGCTCCTACTCGCATAGTTACATGTGTCTTACGGCCCCCGATGTTGTAGTTACCTATGCTGGTCCCACCATGGGGTGTATCAAGTCCCATAGTGGCGGCCCGACACAACCTTAGAGTGCACAGGTATGCTACTGGTGTCCAGTGCCTTATTTTTCTGCGCCGGAGTGTGTGCACGCCCCCACTCCGTTAGAACCTACACTGCTACACCACCGCCGTCGCTTTGACCTCTTACAATCAGCCCAGTAATCGTGCCCCACCCTGCCTAGTTTCAGGGTATCCTGATACACCTTCTAGGGTTACTGCTGAAAAGGGTCCCCCGTTACTAGGTTTTCTATCTCTAGCCAACATGCTAAGTTGGTTAAGTGTTTTTCTAACCTAACCCCACCAGTCCGTTTAGTTTAGCATGTTCCATTTTGATTAAGTCTTTAGTTCACTTAATCCTATCAATCCTGACTCAGCCTTAATTGTCTTATTAAGGCCCTGACCTCTCACATTAGACAGGTATTGTTGTGGCTGCCTGTTGCCGGTTGGTTCCGGGCAGTCTTACGCCACAACTCAGTCTAACCTCGGGTCCTTGCTGGGCTCCATGTTTAACCTCCCACATTGGATAGGTATTGTTGTGACTACTGGACAGCCGGGCGGTTCCGGGCAGGTTTACATCACAACTCAATCCAACCTCGGGTTAAACACATCGTATGTTCTACATTTACATATTTTGTCTTTCCTCTTTATTTTCTTATATGTAAATATTTGCGGCCCATTATTAAGTTAATGGTGTAAAGGTTACACCAATCATGGGCCCAACCCATACTTGAACTTGGGCCCTTCTATTTTATATTTTCATTCATTAATTAATTTTAACCCAACGTTATTTTCCCCCGTTTTACACGTCCGTTTATATATATATTGGGCTTAGCCTTTTAAAGCCCAATTTAGCCATGCGAAAAGGGGAGGCTTATGGCGTGATTACATACACAAAAAGGGGAAGGTGAGCGTATGAACTTGCAATATGACGTTGGGAATACAAAATAGAAATTGGTGTACTTGCATAGTGGTAACATAGGTGACATGAATCAAAGCATGTGAACTTGTAATTGAGATATCATTATTGTCACATGAACCTATATTTTTATTTAGGCATAATGTCAAACATAAGCATGGCATAAATATTTCTAGCATAAGCATAGCATAATGTCAAACATAAGCATGGCATAAATACTTCTAGCATAAACATGGCATAATGTCAAACATAAGCATGGCATAAGTATAGTTAAATTTGTTCATGGCATAAATATTTCTAACATGAAATCATGATTCTTACTTTAGTCATGTAAACTTACAAAAGGGACTTTTTGAACCTAACCTAGCCATGTACCACAAATGTCATCATATAATTCTTGTAAACAAGATAGACTTAATCATGGATTTCAACTATGCCAAATATCATTCATAGCCTAGCCATATTCATAAGTTTGCAAATAGGTTTTCTAGTACAAAAGCATGGCTTAATACATGATGCCAAATTCTCAACATAATTTCCTATGGATTATAATAACCAAACTTGTTCTAATTACTTACTAAATGATTTATGCACAAAAATATACATCATGATGGCATAGTAGCAAAACCCCAAACTTGCATAAATTTAAATCAACTACATACATGTAGCTTCAACATGGATTACATAATTTGCGAAATATTCCAAACGTATACTGCATAGAACTACCGCATGTAGTTCTTTATAACATGAATAACATAATTCAAGAATATCCAAACGTATATAATATTTCAAATTGATAAGAACGCACAAATATGAATAACTTTATTGCCCCAATTCAAGCATACAAACCAACACAATTGTTTATTCATACCAAAGTAATACTCTACTTACAATGGTGTGATGAATTCTCTAATTTAGGGATTGAAGACGCAAATTCCTTTGTTGAATTGATTTGCTTAGGTTGCTTGAATTGCTTTAGGCTTTAGAACTTTCCTCCTAATTCTCTCTCTAGTTGGCGACTACTCTTTGTCGTTCCTCAGCAACATGGCGGCTATGATCTTATTTTTGAATGAATAGATTAGGGTTTAGTCTAGGGTTGTTTATATAGAGGTTAGGAACTGATTAGGACCATTGATGTTGCCTGGATTAATCGTAGCCATTCATTCGATAGAGAGACCAATTAGAGCCTGCCACCTAGCCCTAATGACAAAGCAGACCACAGAAAATCGGCCAAACACAGACCTGGCAGGTCGACAGCCCAGTCGACCTGGGTGGCCTAGGCGGGTGTTTATCCGCCCTGGCCCATTGGGCCCGATTTTTAATCATTTTATTCTGTTTGAATTTTAAATTTAATTCAAAACTTCCGAAGGCCATATCTTCTTCATACGGACTCCGTTTTTCGAAAACTCGGACTCTATTTCGCGTATTTTTCCGAGACGAACGCAATGGTGTATCCCGTTTCCCTTAGTTCTTTGATTTCAAATTAATTATACTTTAATTTGTTAATTTCACAGTTATAGAATTTTCGGGGTGTTACATTCTCCCCCACTTAAAAGGATTTCGTCCCCGAAATCTTCAAGCTAGGAGGAATGTATATCCTAACATCCAATCATCCATCTACTCATCCATCAAACACGAGCATCCATTGTCCTTAAAAGACTTCTAATGCTTCATGATCATATGCGAAGTGTGTGTGTACATGTACTTATCTAATGCAAAATCAGGCGGTCTACTGATTCAGTTGACCTCCTTAATGCGAATTATGTAAGTGCCATGAATCCATTATGTATGAAAATTTTTCCTATTCTTGATTCTACATGAGTGCACAATCATTCATTACAAATGCAACATCCATATGACAACACATTAAAGTTCAACCATATACGAATGCAAACATATATGCATATGCAATATGAAGTGACTGAGCCGATCTAATACCTAGATTGTGTGTGTATATGCAACCACGAGCAACCACTAGCAATCACTTGCAACCACTTGCAACCATCATACATAACATGTTTCAACTACATGTTTTCATCCAAAAAGATTCTACCTAAAGGATAAGGTCGAGGAAATATACCTAAAAAGATAGATAAAAGCGCAACTTAAGGAAAAAGGAAAGATCAAGGATGTACCCTCGAACAGAAAAGGGTAGGCAGTACGGATTCTAGCTTCAGTTTCCCAAGTCGCGTCTCCCTCAGCGTCGCTCCACTGAACTTTGACGAGCTTGACTTTACGGTTGCGTAGCTTCCTTACTTCCGTTCCTAATATGCGGGTTGGAACCTTCCTTATGGTTGCTTCGCGTTCCACTTCGGCCTCTTCGAGGATATTTGGCTCTACCACTTCAGCGGACTCAAGAAGACATTTTCGGAGATGAGAAACGTGAAAAACGTTGTGGACTCCAGCCAACTTCTCGGGTAGCTCTAATCTATAGGCCATTTTCCCAATCTTCTCGATGATAGGGAATGGACCTACGAACCTTGGTGCTAGCTTTCCTGTGGTTCCAAAACGAACAACGTTTCTTAGCGGTGATACCTTGAGAAAAACTCTGTCTCCAACTTCAAATTCAAGGTCGGTCCTCCTCTTGTCGGCGTAGGACTTTTGTCTGTCTTGGGCCGTCTTCATCCTTCTTCGTATTAAGCCTACTTTCTCTGAGGTCTCTCGGATCATATCTGGTCCAAGTATGAGCTTATCCGTGGACTCCCACCAACAAGTGGGCGATCGGCACGGTCTTCCATATAAAGCTTCGAAGGGCGCCATTCCGATGGTTGCTTGATAGCTGTTGTTGTAGGCAAATTCCACCAAAGGAAGGTGGTCTTCCCATGTCCCTCCGAAGTCAAGGACGCATAGCCTTAAGAGGTCTTCCAAAAATCTGTTCACTCTCTCTGTTTGGCCGTCGGTTTGGGGATGATAGGCTGTGCTCAAGCATAACTGCGTTCCTACTGCTTCTTGCAGACTCCGCCAAAACTCACTGGTGAAGATGGGGTCTCGGTCACTAACAATGCTAGATGGTATTCCATGGAGTCGAACGATTTCCTTAAGGTAAAGTGATGCTAGGGATGAGGCAGTCCTTTTACCTTTGACAGGTAAAATGTGGGCGCTTTTAGTAAGCCTATCCACTATTACCCAAATGCTAGTGTTGCCTCTCCTAGACCTAGGCAGCCCATCGATGAAGTCCATTGAGATGCTATCCCACTTCCACTGCGGGACCTCCAGAGGATGTAGCAGTCCGCCAGGCTTTTTCTGTTCCGCCTTAACCTGTTGGCACACCATACACTTAGAAACGAACTCTGCCACGTCCTTTTTCATGCCGTTCCAGAAGAAAGTCCTTTTTATGTCTTTGTACATTTTATCTCCGCCTGGGTGTATCGTCATCTTGGAGTGATGTGCTTCCTCGAGAACCTTCTTTACTAAATCTTTTGTCTGTGGGACGCATAGTCTTCCGTCTCGCCTTAGCAAACCCTTATCGTCGATGGAGTATCTGTTGAGGTGACTTGAAGTCTCACCCCTAATTAGCCTATCAATCATTTCCACAAGCTGAGGGTCTTCGCGTTGTGTTGCCCCTACTGAATCCACTAAAGTCGGGCGCACTTCGAGAGATGCAAGCAAGCCCGGTACGAAATCGGAGGAAGGCCTAAAGTCGAAGTTGGCTATAAACTCTAGGCTTTGTCTTTCAACAAACAACGGACTTAGGGTCAATTTCTTTCGGCTCAACGCGTCTGCCACTACGTTGCCTTTGCCCGGAGTGTAGGAGATTTCGAAATCGTACGAGGCAATAAACTCCATCCACCTTTGTTGCCTCAAGTTAAGATCCTTCTGCGAGAAAAGATATTTCAACGATTTATGGTCAGTGTAAAGTTCGAACTTCTCACCTAGGAGATAGTGTCGCCAAGACTTGAGTGCAAAGACGATGGCGGCTAACTCAAGATCGTGGGTTGGGTAGTTCTTTTCGTGCACTTTCAACTGCCTCCCGCCATAAGCTACCACCCTTCCTTCTTGCATTAAGACGGCGCCTAGCCCTGTCCCACATGCATCCGTATAAACAGTGAACATCTTGCTCCCATCCGGCAGCGTCAAAACTGGGGCTGTTGTGAGAGCCCTTTTCAGTCGTTGGAAAGCAAACTCGCAATCCAAGTCCCAATTGAACACTAGATTCTTCTTAGTCAATTTCGTGAGCGGAGCTGAGATTTTCGCAAAATCCCTTATGAATTTTCGATAGAAACCTGCTAGTCCTAGAAAGCTTCGAACCTCAGTTGCATTCCTTGGTGTCTTCCAATCCTGTACCGCCACTACCTTAGCAGGGTCTACTGCTAACCCTTGTTTGGATACTATGTGCCCAAGGAACCTCACCTCTTCTCTCCAAAAGTGGCATTTGGAGAATTTGGCTTTTAGTTGATGGACTCGCAAAGTTTCCATGATTGCCCTTAAGTGCTGAGCATGTTCCTCTTCACTCTTTGAAAAGATAAGGATATCATCTACGAAGACCACTACGAATTTGTTGAGGAAATCTCTAAATACCCAACTCATCAGGTCCACGAAGTAAGCAGGTGCATTTGTCAAGCCGAAAGGCATGACAAGCCATTCAAAGAAGCCGTCTGGGGTTCTGAATGCCGTTTTATCGATGCTATCTTCAGCCACCCTTAGCTGATGAAAACCGGTTGCTAAATCGAGTTGGGAGAAAACAGACGCTCCTACAAGCTGGTCAAACAAATCGTCAATTCTAGGGAGAGGGTGCCTATTCTTTTTCGTTAGCTTGTTGAGCTCCCTATAGTCAACACATAGACGGAGTGAACCATCCGCCTTTGTAGCGAACACCACCGGAGCGCCCCATTCTGAAATGCTCCTCCTAATGAACCCCTTTTCTAGAAGCTCTTTAATCTGTTTACTGAGCTCTTTCCTTTCCCGTGGAGCCATATGTCTAACGGGCAACGCAACGGGCTTTTCATTATCTACAAGATATATGCGGAAGTCTATTTCCCGCTTCGGAGGCAAGCCCTTCACCTCTTCGAAGACATCCGGATATTCCCGGACCACTTTAACTGATTGCAAATTTTCAACAGAGGCATCTAGCGATTCAAGATAACTAAGCATAACCGCATACGAGGGATTACAAGAAATTTCCAAAGTATTACCGAGCTGGGTTAGGAGCCTAACAACCCTTTTCTCACAATCAAGGATGGCCCCATTACTGGATAGCCAATCCATACCCAAAATCAAACCATACCCCGAAAAGCCCAAAACAAAGGCACTACATTGAAATTCTACGCTTAGAATGGAAATTTTCAATCCCACACAGATCATAGACAAATGAGCTGGGCCCCCAATTGGGTTTGAAACAATTAAGGGGTCCTCTACCATACTAGTTTTTAGGTGCAGAGATTCTACTAAAGCAGACGAGATAAAGGAGTGTGATGCGCCAGAATCAAATAAAGTGCGAACGGGGTGATCATAAAGATAAACTACACTTTCTACAGAAGTATTTATACCTCGCTGTTGCAGAGGTGGCGCTTCTAGCACATGAACCTGTGCCCCTGGGGTGGATCCAGCCCTCTGCCCCTGTCCTCGTTTCTTTGGGCAGTCCTTAGCCCTGTGGCCCGTCTCACCGCAAGAAAAGCACCCACCATTCTCCTTGGCCTTCTTTTTCCGGTAGTCCTTAACTAAGTGCCCCACTTTGCCACAGAAATTACACTTCCTCTTCTCTTTGTTGCCTTTCCCGCCTTTCTTAAAGTCTGTCTTCTTAGGTTGCAAACCCTCTTTCTTCTTGCCCTTATCCTCTTCATTCAGCAATGCCATTTGCACCAATCTTTCATACGTGGCTCCCATGGGTATATGGGTCATGGCCAAACTGTGTAATGGCTCATTCAACCCTTTGACGAAACGGAGAGCCTTCTTGTGCGGGGTGTTGACTAGGTCAAGCCCAAACCTAGCCAGCTCATCGAACTGATTCACATACTCTCTGACTGTTTTGTCCCCTTGTTTAAGAAATAAGAATTTTTCCAACTGCAAACTTCTTTCCGCATCTGAGAGAAATTTCGTCTCAAACCTTGCCCTAAAGTCCTCCCATGTCTCCACTAGTCTTTCAGCATTAGTGACTTCCCACCAGTAGGAAGCCTCGCCCTTCAATAGCCATACTGCCAATTGTACTTTTTGTCTATCTTCTACCTCAAAGATGATGAATAGGTCCTCTGTTTCTTTCAGCCAATTTCTAGCTGCTACGAAGGACTCAGTTCCATGGAAATCCCTTCCTCCCATAGCTTTAAAATCTTTACATATCTTAGCGAATGTGTTTCCCCGAGGAGGAGGAATGGTAGGACCTGGCTGAGTGGCCCTTGCTTCTAAGAACCGTCTAAACCAACCAGGTATTGGCACCCCTTCCGGCAAGTTAAGATCTTCAGACATGCTGAAACAAAAAGGATAGATTCAAAACGAAGGATAAGAGATAGTACCTATGGCTTTGGGGAGTGGACTTTGCCTTTTTAAAATAAAATAACATTTTTCTTTTAAAAATGCTTCTTTAAATTTCCTTTTTGAAAATAATTTTTCAAAACTTTCTATCTTATCTGGTAAACCTATGCTCTGATACCAAGTGAAACACCCCACCTCCGTTAGGGTCACTCTCAAAGGGAATGCCCTAATTTTGGTGGAGGTTTATAAGTATAAGTCACAGATATACAAGACAGATATAGGAACACATATTTGTAAACAGCGGAAGAACAACAAACTTTTATTTCATAAAGTCAAATACGTGTTACAACAACATCCTTTCCAAAAAAACATAACATAACACTTTCATAATCTGTCTTGAGTACATTATTTAAAGAAGCATAAATAATACATAGATAAACTGCAAAAGTCCCCATAGTGAATTGTCCAAAGCCATAGTTCAAAACAGGAAAGTCCAAGCAATACATTTCTCTTCTTCAAGCTGGATGTTAAGGCTGATCAAGCTGCTGTGTTCCCTCCCTGAGGACCTGGGGGGGAACGGAAGAAAGAAGACGAAAGAAAAGTAGAGTCAGACATAAAGCCCGAGTAAGTCTAGTACTATTTTGTCTATGAATAAAGAACTGGGTATGATAAGTATAAACAAGAAGTGGGCATGCACTATAAACTTGGTTAAGTTGTCTAGGGTCGAATATACTATCGTACCCCATGTTTATCTCTGAACCCATATAAACTAGTTTCCAACTGGCACCCCATAATCAGGGTGATGTGATCCATTCTATGATGATCGGCTCCTACTCGCATAGTTACATGTGTCTTACGGCCCCCGATGTTGTAGTTACCTATGCTGGTCCCACCATGGGGTGTATCAAGTCCCATAGTGGCGGCCCGACACAACCTTAGAGTGCACAGGTATGCTACTGGTGTCCAGTGCCTTATTTTTCTGCGTCGGAGTGTGTGCACGCCCCCACTCCGTTAGAACCTACACTGCTACACCACCGCCGTCGCTTTGACCTCTTACAATCAGCCCAGTAATCGTGCCCCACCCTGCCTAGTTTCAGGGTATCCTGATACACCTTCTAGGGTTACTGCTGAAAAGGGTCCCCCGTTACTAGGTTTTCTATCTCTAGCCAACATGCTAAGTTGGTTAAGTGTTTTTCTAACCTAACCCCACCAGTCCGTTTAGTTTAGCATGTTCCATTTTGATTAAGTCTTTAGTTCACTTAATCCTATCAATCCTGACTCAGCCTTAATTGTCTTATTAAGGCCCTGACCTCTCACATTAGACACGTATTGTTGTGGCTGCCTGTTGCCGGTTGGTTCCGGGCAGTCTTACGCCACAACTCAGTCTAACCTCGGGTCCTTGCTGGGCTCCATGTTTAACCTCCCACATTGGATAGGTATTGTTGTGACTACTGGACAGCCGGGCGGTTCCGGGCAGGTTTACATCACAACTCAATCCAACCTCGGGTTAAACACATCGTATGTTCTACATTTACATATTTTGTCTTTCCTCTTTATTTTCTTATATGTAAATATTTGCGGCCCATTATTAAGTTAATGGTGTAAAGGTTACACCAATCATGGGCCCAACCCATACTTGAACTTGGGCCCTTCTATTTTATATTTTCATTCATTAATTAATTTTAACCCAACGTTATTTTCCCCCGTTTTACACGTCCGTTTATATATATATTGGGCTTAGCCTTTTAAAGCCCAATTTAGCCATGCGAAAAGGGGAGGCTTATGGCGTGATTACATACACAAAAAGGGGAAGGTGAGCGTATGAACTTGCAATATGACGTTGGGAATACAAAATAGAAACTGGTGTACTTGCATAGTGGTAACATAGGTGACATGAATCAAAGCATGTGAACTTGTAATTGAGATATCATTATTGTCACATGAACCTATATTTTTATTTAGGCATAATGTCAAACATAAGCATGGCATAAATATTTCTAGCATAAGCATAGAATAATGTCAAACATAAGCATGGCATAAATACTTCTAGCATAAACATGGCATAATGTCAAACATAAGCATGGCATAAGTATAGTTAAATTTGTTCATGGCATAAATATTTCTAACATGAAATCATGATTCTTACTTTAGTCATGTAAACTTACAAAAGGGACTTTTTGAACCTAACCTAGCCATGTACCACAAATGTCATCATATAATTCTTGTAAACAAGATAGACTTAATCATGGATTTCAACTATGCCAAATATCATTCATAGCCTAGCCATATTCATAAGTTTGCAAATAGGTTTTCTAGTACAAAAGCATGGCTTAATACATGATGCCAAATTCTCAACATAATTTCCTATGGATTATAATAACCAAACTTGTTCTAATTACTTACTAAATGATTTATGCACAAAAATATACATCATGATGGCATAGTAGCAAAATCCCAAACTTGCATAAATTTAAATCAACTACATACATGTAGCTTCAACATGGATTACATAATTTGCGAAATATTCCAAACGTATACTGCATAGAACTACCGCATGTAGTTCTTTATAACATGAATAACATAATTCAAGAATATCCAAACGTATATAATATTTCAAATTGATAAGAACGCACAAATATGAATAACTTTACTGCCCCAATTCAAGCATACAAACCAACACAATTGTTTATTCATACCAAAGTAATACTCTACTTACAATGGTGTGATGAATTCTCTAATTTAGGGATTGAAGACGCAAATTCCTTTGTTGAATTGATTTGCTTAGGTTGCTTGAATTGCTTTAGGCTTTAGAACTTTCCTCCTAATTCTCTCTCTAGTTGGCGGCTACTCTTTGTCGTTCCTCAGCAACATGGCGGCTATGATCTTATTTTTGAATGAATAGATTAGGGTTTAGTCTAGGGTTGTTTATATAGAGGTTAGGAACTGATTAGGACCATTGATGTTGCCTGGATTATTCGTAGCCATTCATTCGATAGAGAGACCAATTAGAGCCTGCCACCTAGCCCTAATGACAAAGCAGACCACAGAAAATCGGCCAAACACAGACCTGGCCAGCCAGGTTGGCTGGGCTCGACCAGGTCGACACCCCTGTCGACAGGGCTGTCGACAGCCCTGTCGACATGGGTAGCCCAGGTCGACAGCCCAGTCGACCTGGGTGGCCTAGGCGGGTGTTTATCCGCCCTGGCCCATTGGGCCCGATTTTTAATTATTTTATTCTGTTTGAATTTTAAATTTAATTCAAAACTTCCGAAGGCCATATCTTCTTCATACGGACTCCGTTTTTCGAAAACTCGGACTCTATTTCGCGTATTTTTCCGAGACGAACGCAATGGCGTATCCCGTTTCCCTTAGTTCTTTGATTTCAAATTAATTATACTTTAATTTGTTAATTTCACAGTTATAGAATTTTCGGGGTGTTACATTAGAAGTCTTTAAGGACAATGGATGTCGGTGATTGATGGATGAGTAGATGGATAGTGGATGGTAGGATACATTCTTTTCAACTTAAAGATTTCAGAGACGAAATCCTTTGAGTAGGGGAGAATGTAACACCCTAAATTTTTAATGACACTAAAAGAGGATAAATTAAATAATAACTAATTTAATATTTAGAATTAAGGAAACGGAGTACGCCATTGTGTCCATCTCGAAATTATGGTCAGGATAGACATTTGATTTACGTAAAACGGACACTATATGAAGAAGTTATGAGGGTTTTAAGTTTATATACACGTAGAAGAAATATAGACATACATATGAGTCATATAGGAGTCAGATATGATTCAGCACCTTATCCAGGATCGCTCAAAAATCAAATTGCAGAAAGCAGCAAATTTCCCACTCTGGGGGGTCGAAACCTCTAGGGATGATGTGGCATCGGTTTCAGGGGTTCTGGCAGCTATATATACATGGCCATTTCTCATATTTTCTTCATTAAGAATTCATGGTGGCCAAACTCTGCCGGTACCTGAACTGATCGAGATCCGTTACCTTCTTACTAAAGCAAATCAAATCTAGAGATTCAAGATCCGTTCTCTATTTTCTAATCCTAACACTGTGAGTTCCTAGTTGCTTTTAGATTTGAATATTTGTGACAACCCAGATTCCGACAGACCAATTTTTTTTTCAAAAATACAATCTATCGAAACCTTTGAGTTGGGCGGTCTGGTATCCTGCAGAAAAAGACAGAGATAAAGAAACATGTCAGAACTCATAAAGCATCTCACAACGGAAGGAAATAAAGTATAATATTCAAATATTGCTTTACCTTATTAACAATACTGCTAAATCAGTATCCAAAGTTATACCATCTCTGTCATGAACCTAACCTGGAAGTATGAAACTAGGAGGGGGTCAGAACATAAGTTTTGTGTGAGTGGACTTAGAATAAACTTCTGTATAATGTTACATATACCGTTCAGTTATATTTTCTTTCTTATTAGGTTATTTGTGATATTAGCTCTCTAGGCTATACTCATGTCCCACTAGTAGGTCAACATAATACAACGTATATGTAAATACCGCTAAATCGTCTAATCCTTTCCATGTATATATATACAGTCCCTTGTTGTATGTTGTACGGGATTCATCATGTAAATCTATACTACTTTAGTGTAGTGCCACCATTCTCGAAATCGTTTTATCTGTGTGTGGCTATGGTCCTACTTGACCCCTCCCTCAACTAATGAAAGGCACCCAAGAAAATCAAGAATGAGAACTGTACGCAGGCCCCCTATGCCCCCACAACCTTATTGGCCAACCTCACATATAACTAGATAGCAAGTATATGGTCTTTTGGAGTTCTCTGCCTTTCCGCTTCACATACTCGATTGACTCAAGATGGTAGGTAGACGACGACGTGCTATCAAAGGGCTAAACAAGATATCGTTGCCTCACGCTAGTCCATCCTAGTCTTTAGGTTGCTTATATTGCAACCAAGGCATACTTTTGGTTCTTCTAACGCAGACCTTAACCTCTGTGAGCCCAGTAGTATCATCTGCAACCTCACAGTGGGATACCAAGAGTACCCTCACGTCCCCTCGAAGCCACGTGCTTCGTAACCCAGACCGTTGGAGCCTTCTTCATGATCAGATGGATGTTCGCTCCTCCTAGTGTTCTACTTGGTTTTCTTGACTAAGGTTTACTACTTAGTTCTCTTAACTAGGGTTTACTACTTAGTTTCTTGAATCGTTCGTTTTCTTAACTAAGGTTTACTACTTAGTCCTCTTAACTAAGGTTTACTACTTAGTTCTCTTTCTCGTAATTTACTTAGTTCTCTAAACTAAGGTTTATTACTTGGTTCTCTTAACCAAGGTTTGATACTTAGTTTATGTTACTTAGTTATCTTTAACTAAGGTTCGTTACTTAGTTCCTTTCAACTAAGGTTCACCTATGAATTCAAGCATGACTTAAGTTCTTTTTATCAAATGATAGCGTACAGGTGTTCTCCCACATTTCCAGATTAGATTAACTTATTTCATCGTATAAGTCATCCCACCCTTCGAGTCTTGTATTACATCTTAAGTCATATTCATTTCTTATCCCTAGGATAATTTTATCTATTATTTAATCTTATCATTCCCCACTTTTCCTTGCTTTGATACTGTTATATTAATTAAGTTTGCCCATGTGTCCAAGTTCACTTAACCCCCAATCACATATTCAATTCAACCCACACGTCATGTCAAATTGGTTAAGTGTTATCCAGTTGTTCACGTTGACTTAACCCACCCATGTATTGAGTTAAATTGGTTAAGTGTTATCTAGCGGTTCACGTTGACTTAACCCACCCATATCATGTTAAATTGGTTAAGTGTTATCTATCAGTTCGTGTTGACTTAACCTACCTATATATCATGTCATATTGGTTAAGTTTTATCTAGTGGTTCACATTGACCTAACCCACCCATATATCTAGTCAGATTGGTTAAGTGTTGTCTAGTATTTCATGTTGACTTAACCTTACCATACTAGCATGTGTCGTTAGCATTAATTAATTATTAATGCCCAACCTCTCACATTAGACCTATTGTTGTGGTCACTGGATGTGCCGGTTGGTTCCGGGCAGGATTACACCACAACTCAATCTAACCTTGGGTTTCAAGCACGTTATGACTAACTTCTCACATTAGAACCTATTGTTTGCGGTCATTGGATGTGTTGGGCAGTTCCGGACAGGATTACACCGAAAACTCATTTTAACCTTGAGTTAGCCATGTTTAATGTTTAGTTCATGTCCATTCTAGATGCCATATGTTAATTACCAATTCACAAGCATGTTCGCGTTTATTCTAGATGTCATATGCCAATTATCAATTTCATGTCATGAGTCGAGTTTCATAATTACATAAAAACATGGCTTGTCCAACATATTCCATTTTTAATTATGTTTCTAGGATCTTAACGGCATATCCAATTTCCAAGTCTCAAATTCAGGCTTTACCCAAAAACCACAATTTATGTTCTTGCTTATAATCCCATTAATAGGCTATACCTATTATTCCAATTTTTCCATACATGTGTTCCTAACAGGTTATTATCTTTCCTCATAGGTTGGTTAAGTTTATTCATATGTCAAGTGCTACTTAACCCATTTCTATTTTGCTTGTACAACTATTCATGAAATAATCTTTTCACCCAAATTACTCAATTATAGCCAAATTCACTAATTCCATGTTATTCATATCCAAACATGCCAATTTCCAAAATCCCATTATACTCAATTTCATAAAATCAATATTTTCCCAATATATTTCCCCACGTTTATACATATAATCTAATTCACCTTTTAAGCTTAATTTCAAGTCACAAACAAATTCCGCCAATTTGTCCCAATATTTGCAATGATAATTGTTATGCCACAATTCCCCAAATTTCAGATTATATTCCTTGATTGCATAAAATAAGTTATGCCCCAATATTACCATATTTCAATCGTACGTATGTATAATAAGATTTCGTCTAGGTTCGAGATAACTAGATCCAAAAATAAAAGGGGAAGGAGAATAAAAGAACAATTACTATAACATAGATCTTGCATTGAATTTATAACTGGGGAATGATGAACGATAATAATATTATTATACAACAAGTTTATTATAATTCCACTCGCCTTGACTGGATTGGATAAATAAGAGATTTGTTGTTGATGTAGAATGCTGATTTAATCTTCTTATTTGATTATTGGGGAAGAGCATGAATTGTTGATGAAGAACTTTGCTATTTGATTTGATTAAACTCCAAAGTTGACGAAGAACTTGCAATATAATTTAGAGTTTTGGGGCGGCGGCCATGTTTGGTTGAAGTTTGGCGGCATAGGGGCGTCTTAAGGAATTGTTATGAATTAGGGTTAGGTCTTGCTATGTATTTATAGGTGTAGAGAGTGTTTTAGAGCCCTTAGATTGGCCAAGAAGCTATTCGACTTGTACAGCACATTAAAACACGTCACATGAATTGAAATCGCCCATATCTGGGGATAGGTCGACCACCAGGTCGACCTCCCTAGGGGTAGGTTGTGACGGCAAGGAATTTCGCTCGGTCTGAACCAGTCGCTAAACCGACCCAGACCATTCGAAACGCCCTATCGTTTGAGAACAGGACAAAACAGAACGCATACAGAAGAACCTTTCATTGTATATTACAACAATGCATCAGATTACAAGAATATACAGAGTATAAAAGAATATTACACAGAATTATCAGAGATTTAAATTACATTTAAATACATCGCAGCGGAAAATAATACAATACACAACTTAGAATGAGATATACGGATACAAAGCTTTCCGGATATCGTTCCAGCTGTGAACCAGGATCCTGTGAATAAAATCTGCAAAACCGAAACTACTAGCTGCCCGTGTCAAAATAAGGGCACCCAGAGTTTAGGTTAAAACAATAAACTCCAGGTCAGTCATGGGACTGGTGTGAGAACTAAAACAGTTATTAATCTTTATTTTTAAATCATTAGGTACATCAAGGGACCACGCCGTATAACACGGAACGGGTTTCCTCCCAAGAATACCAGTGCATAAAACAAACAGCGCAATGCTAAATAAAGAGAAATGAAGCTGTTATAAGACCCAGGTCCCATCACACAATGCAACGCAGTCGAGGATAGGGTTTTCCCTTATAACAGCCAAAGAATGCTTGATACGTTTAAAACAAAACATTTGATACTATTATAAGTGCATAGTGTATAAAACACTTCGAATCATAAGTATCAATCATAGGCGGCATGGGTACCATATATCATGTCGCCATATATAGGTTTACAAATAAAACCGCAAATGTCACGTATTTGGAAATTGGATTTCCATCTATGAACCGAGGCAAAAGATAGTCCTCAACCGATTCGAGACGCTCTTGTCCGTGTCTCAGGCAAGTACTCTGTCAAGCCTTTGGATCGTCAGGGCCGGTCCACCGATGTGGATTAAAATGCCTGAACACTACGTTTCCCCACCCTATGGGGTGTAAGTCTGGTCCGTCAGCCGACCAGAATGCATCGGCCGAAACCGATATAACCGAGGCGCCTCGCAACAGCAACAACCACATAAGTCAAACTCGTCAGGGCGTGTAAAACCACTGACGCCACTTCTAACTAGAAAGAAACGCAAGTCCTCCCTGATGTCCTCTCCCGTTTTTGGTTCATACCGGGTGTGAAACTCGCGAAGTAAACGTTACACAAAGCTACGCCACAAAGGCCGTGCTTTGATCATCACCACAAGACTTTGCTTTTCAACAGAAGCCTTGATCATTTGCATCTTAGCATGCCACACAGGCAAACCATCCTATGCAACCGATATCAGTCACACAGAATGAAATCCGATGTCAGACACACAGTCCATTTACAAGTCCGTTCTGGGTCTGAACGAAACCGGAGGCACCTAGTACCCCGCATATCCATCGATCTCCAAGTACGTCTGGACGATCACTAACTGTTTCCATCTTCTTGGGTGTACAGCCCAATCAAGATCATTAGTTATCACCCAAACGACGTGAAGACCTCCGGTCTTCGACCATCGTCTTCATCTTCGACTTATCGTCGTATCAGTTATTCAGAATGGGATAAACCCGGCCTTTCCGAATAACTCGCGTATATTTTAAATAAGTGTTACACAAACACAACATACGCCTCATTCCAATTCATTAGTCACTAACCGTAAATTAATCAAGAGAATAATTCCCCAAATATTAACCCCGAAGGCCGAAACCAACATCAGATCAATATCCAGAAAACCATTCTGCTTGGCTAACCGACAGTTAGTTTCTAAATATCACGTTCAAATCTAATTAAAGATTTAACTATCGCCTGGAGCAAAACTGGTGATACTCCATTCTCGATCTTTTCAATCTAATTAAAGATTCATTAAAACTCCACTTAGTTTTAATCCTTATCTGGGTTAAAGAATCAGTGTCATTTAAAACACGATTCACGATAAACCCAAAATCACATTCCATTAATTATCGGGTTAAAGAACAAGTGTTATTTAAAACACTGTTCACGATAAACCCAAAAATCAATACCAGTTCAATTCCAATTAAATATCATTTAATTGGTACACTTCATTAAATCTAAATAAAAAGATTTAATCTTTTCTCAACTGGGTTCAAGAACAGTGTTAGTGAAGACACCATTCACGACAAACCCTAATCACATTCGATATTCAATACAAGGCTCTGAATATAAAATATCCCGGCTTATATTCAATATCAAATTCTACGATTAACAAATGTCGTATTGGAAATAACGATATAAATATCTATATCTTTCAAATTTCCATAACAACACCTGTATAATCACGAATTTCACCATCGAAATATTCCGAAGACAATTTCGATTCAAATCCTTTCCAATGCAATCATTGGAAATTTTGGTTATTTTTAAAACCCTTTTCGAATTCAATTTATTTATTTAAAAATAAATAGAATTATAATTCTAGTTCAAAACTAGTTCATTTCGATAAAAATCTATTTTTATCTTTTCAAATAGGGAGTTTTTCATCCCAATTCTTTCTAAATCATTTCTTATGATTTTACACAAATTATTACTATTTTTAATAATTTTATCAAGGCCCGTACAGTCGATTTCCAACAACGGCCATCGAACTGCACTTACAGCGACCTTTTTCCAATTTGATTTGGACATAATTCCAAATCCAACCGTTAGATTTCTGATTTATCACATTCGTTAGAAAGCTCTTTTCGATACGAACCCAACGGTTCCGGTTTTAGGAGAATCCGACGGTCGGATCTCCCGTAATGTCCTTTTGAAATAAATGGTCGAAATTTACGAACTGCCGCGGCGCGGCGCGTTCTATTCAGGCCATTATATTATATATATATAATATATATAATATATTTTTCGTCGATTTCTATTTAAAACGAATTATATAAATAGTTTTGAATTCGTTTCAAAAACATTTCCAACTTCCTTTTCAATTCAAATCAAAATTGAATTCTTCTTTATAAATTCGTTTTAAAATTCATTTCTATTCAATTCAAATTTCAATTCAATTTGAATTCATTTCAATTCACTTTCAATTCAATTCGAATTCGTTTTCAATTCATTTCGAAATCGTTTTCAATTCAATTCATTTCGAAATCGTTTTCAATTCAATTCATTTCGAAATCGTTTTCAATTCAATTTGAATTCGTTTTCAATTCATTTCGAAGTCGTTTTCAATTCAATTCAAAATATTCGATTTCGAAATCACTTTTCAATATTCATTTTTAAGATGAATAAAATCGATATAAATATCGTTCACGTCAAAATGGCGTCTATCTAATCAACACGGCTTCATAAATTTCTATTTTCAAATATTCTATTTCAAATATTTCTTTTTCAAAATAGTTGTTATTATCAAAATATTTCGTTCAACACATGACCAATCTCAATGAATGAGTACTGTCAACACATGAACTTTTATTTTATAATATTCTTTATTTTTCAAATTGAAATGAGGCCCAATCAATTACCATATAAAGTTAATTATATGGATTTTCATACAACACATGTATATAATTACATTGAAAAATAATCAACCATCAACCAAAGTGCACTACACTGTATAAGCATCAAATATAGATATTCAACGCTTATAACAGCCTGTCAATCAATCGATCGACACATTTAATCAATCAGGATGAGTGAACTTCAAGTTTCATCCCAACACCCGTGTGGGGTTTCAAACAATCAAACAAATATTTTATTCGTGCAGTTGGGCGATGTGTAAAATTTATCGTCCCAATCAATGTCATTCAAATAGGTGTACATAGACAAACCGTCTGGTTTGTAAATGAATATTTATTTATTCACATTCACGTTAAAAATTATATTTTTAACGATAAAACATTTTATTCCAACATATGAATTTCTATTAAGTTCATTCTTTAAATAAAATGATATTTTTATTTTTCTAACACATTTTAGAAAATTTCGGCGGCATAACGGCACGATACTAGAAACGGGACAAGGCCTAGCCTTATCCCCGGTCTAGTGAAGGCCCACGCCATTCACATATCAATCATATCAATTTCAATTTCACCAAAACAATCCAATCCAAATCAACTAATCTAACCAACTACGCAACCAATCAAACAAGTCCATGGTCTGTGGACGGGTGTCGGGTGCTACTAAGCACCGTCTGCATCCTAGTATATATATATATAACTAGAAAAGAAATTGAAAGGTGAGAAATTCTCACATATAGCTATCCTAGCTCCACGGCACTTCCAATGCAGGAAATCTTCACCGCTATCGCATCTTCGTCATCTTCGTTGCCCGTAGCCACTACATACATAAAAATCAAATTTTTTTACTTCGCTATTCAATATTTAAAAATCAAATTTTTAGTTCAAAGTTCAATATATAAAAATCGAATTTTTAGTTCAAAGTTCAATATATAAAAATCGAATTTTTATTTCAAAGTTCAATATATAAAAATCGAATTTTTATTTCAAAGTTCAATATATAAAAATCGAATTTTTAGTTCAAAGTTCAATATATAAAAATCGAATTTTTATTTCAAAGTTCAATATATAAAAATCGAATTTTTATTTCAAAGTTCAATATATAAAAATCGAATTTTTATTTCAAAGTTCAATATATAAAAATCGAATTTTTAGTTCAAAGTTCAATATATAAAAATCGAATTTTTATTTCAAAGTTCAATATATAAAAATCGAATTTTTATTTCAAAGTTCAATATATAAAAATCTGATTTTTACTTCTAAGTTCAATATATAAAAATCGAATTTTTATTTCAAAGTTCAATATATAAAAAATCGAATTTTTATTTCAAAGTTCAATATATAAAAATCGAATTTTTATTTCGAAGTTCTATATATAAAAATCATATTTTTATTTCGAAGCTCTATATATAAAAATCATATTTTTATTTCGAAACAAATTCAGTTTTAACTTCTTTTAAATCTTTTACCTTTTAAAGTTTAAATCTTTTAAAACCTTTTTAGAAATCAGTTTTAAAATCATTTATAAAATCAGTTTTCTAATCTTTATAAAATCAGTTTTACAATCTTTTATAAAAGAAACAGTTTTCTAATCTTCAAAAAAAATCAGTTTTACAATCTTTTATAAAAGAAACAGTTTTCTAATCTTCAAAAAAAATCAGTTTTACAATCTTTTTTTAAAAATCAACTGTTTTTATTCTTTTTTTAAAAAAATTCAGTTTTTATTTTAAAAATCGAAATCAGTTTTTAAACTTTAAAAAAACGAAATCAGTTTTTAAAAAACCTTTTAAATCAGTTTTTTTAAAATCGAAATTAATTTTAAACTCTGAAATAAAAATAAAATAAAAGTAAAAAATGGAAATGCTTACCGTATGCGAAGAGGGGGGGTATACTGCGTCCTCGGTTGGTCGGAGAGGGTGGCAGGGTGGCACGCCGATGGTGGAGCATTCGATGCGGTGGTGGCTGGCGCGGTTCAGTTGGTGGCTGCGGTTGAATGGATGGGCTGCGGGGTCGAATCGAAGAAGGGGAGGAGGAGCAGCAGCTCGAGGCGGAGAAGGAGGAGAGGGGCGGAGCTTGAGGGGAGCAGCGCCTCGCGCGATGTGGCTCCGTCGAGCGGTTTTAGGGCTCCGCCCTCTTTTTTTTTTTTCTATTCTGAAATTTAATTTTTTGAACGGGGGGGGGGGGCCTGGAGGATAAAAGAGAAAGATATATATTTTTTTTATTATTATTAATTTAATTGCATAAAGTTGACTTTTACCTAAGACCTCGAAACGAGGCCCACCGCCTGTCGTCCATAGCGAATTACCCCCATTCCGAACACAATGGGATATGTATCGTAAGCTGATTCGACCGTTTGAATCAGTTTCCGTTAAATTTACATTTAAATCACTATATTGAATTTTAAACGTACATTTCAAATTACCGGGGTCACATAATAACTCTATAAATTGCAGAAAAATATTTTCTAGCTTCGTATTGACGATACGGTCCTAACAAAACTAGTTTCGTCGAATTCTGAGACTGTTTGAAAAATGGCCAATTTCCAGTCGATTAAAATCAACTGAAACTGGTCAAACGCGTTTTCCTTCGCCACGCTCACATATTGATTCGAAAAATTATGAAATTTGAAATCTAGCGATAACTTAACACCACGGACCCAACAAAACTGGTTTCGTCGAAATCCGAGGTCGTTTGCACAATTGCTATTTTTAAGGGCCTTATATATATAAAAATATATATAAATTCCACAGCGACTATTTCTAATTTTAAACTGGACATATCTTATCATTTCTAAGATGAAATCTCAGTTTGTTAATTTCGTTACAAAGATATAGTTATACAGATTCAAATATTTCTTGTTTCGTTCAATTCTGACTTATAACGAATTCTGTATATTCATTTGAAATTAGAAATCGAATTTTCGAACTACCGCGCCATTTTCAATTCCTTTTATAATTATATATAATTATTTATATTCTAACGACGACGCGTATAATATATACGTTCGAATTCTATTCAAAATAAATTTCTCGTCGATATTATTTAAAATAATTCATTTTAAATATTCAAAATTCGCTAAAATCGCCGAAATAAAAATTTCAAACTGGCTCGCATTTTACGGGTTGTTACATAGGTCGACCCCCTGGTCGACCTGACCCCTAGGTCGACCTGCCTGGTTTTGGCGGGAAATTCCCCGCCCAGCTGCCTGGGTCGAATTTCGAACTGTTTTGAATTTTTGTTGAATCTTCTAAAGGCCATAACTCCTTCATACGGAGTCCGATTTACGCAAACTTGGACTCTATCCCAAGCAGAATTTTGAGATGAACGCAATGGTGATGTCCATTTTACTTAATTTCTAATATTTAAATTAAGTATCCTTATTTTATTATCTTTTCCGTTACGCACACTGTTATCGAATTAATTTTTCCTTCTCTTCCACATATTAATTAATTTTCATTATACATCACCATTATTTACCTATCTATGCATATACACATATTTTTAATTATATTAAAAATGCGGGGTGTTACATTCTCCCACCCTTAAAGAATTTCGTCCCTGAAATTCAATAAGAGTAAAAATAGATAACCCCTCGCAATATCCATCCATCAATTGTGCATCCAACTGTTGCAAACATTGTGCACATGTGCAAAGTGAGATACATCATAGTAAAGTATGTATGCCTAATTTGGATCCACCTATATGTATGCAAAATTTAAAAACTCTTTCAAAACATAATGCTCACATCCTAAATATACTTGCAGTTCTATATGAATGCAGTACTATTGAAAAATCAAAATATTTTTCATCCAAGTTTTCCCACGCTCTTATAGAATAAGAGCATAGTTCACCCAATTGTCGCATCCAAAACCCTACCATCCATCATTAAATTCGAAATTTAGAAAAATCTAATTTTCCAAATTCGATTTCCTTATGTTACGAAAAGATATAAAACGGAAAAATTCACATCCTCCGTTTTTCTTTTCTAATCGTACTTAGATTTTTATATGATTATTCTATGAAGATTTCCTATTTTCCTATCCAAGCACAACCACATAAAAAATTTCTTCTCTTTTTCCACTTATCTTGGAAAAATTTCATATTTATTCATCTTTTTCTTAAGATTTCCATTTTCTTTTCCCGTCACATTTGTTGCCTTACTGAATTTATTATTTCTTGTTAAGTAGGCTTTTCTCTTTCTTAGCTTATTTGACTTAATCCAATTACTTAAGTTTATTATTTCAAATAAGCTTTTTTTTTGTTTTCAACTCAAACAGCATCCTACACAGCTACTACTATGAGCCAAGAATCTTAGGACTTTGTCATCTCAGACAATTGCGAGTCCACACAACAGGATCAACCTACTTCCTTGCCCTTTACTACTTAGTTGTCACTACTAGTCCTTACTGTGTATTACTTGCCTATCCTTTTTTTCTCCAGCAACAAACCTAGGTTTTTCAATGCTTATGCGTTCTATGGGAAATTTTCCATTAGTTTAATATTAGCTAATCCCTGACTGTAAATTGGCAAGAGAGTAACTCCCTAAATATCAACTCCAAAGATCAAAATCAACATCAGATTGACACTCAGAGAATCACTTAACTCAACCAATCTCTAGTTGGTTCCAATTGTTTAATTCATAGCTTTAACTTTCTCTCGTTCTATTCTAGGCACTAATCCTTAACTACTCCATTTTTAAAACATGGTTTGGCCTTCTTTCTTTTTATTACATTCTTCTTCCAAAAACTAAAAGTGGTAAAACTTTTATTCTTTTCTCAAAAATTTGCTTTTGCCAAACAAAAAAACATGTCACAAAATAAAATGCAAAACATTTTTTTCAAATCACGAAACTGGAGTAGACAAGGACAACTATCGAGGCTACATTGTTCCCATTTACAATGTTAACTTTGGCTGCTAAGGTGCAAGCATCTACTCTATTCTTACACTCTACCGCTTATTTTGTTCACCCAATAAAAATTTCTTTTTGTAAAACAATAATCAAAATTTATTGTTAACAGAATAGAGATTTCAAAACTCCTTTTCAATCCTTTCATATATGAAAACTAGCGAGCTATACATGCTCTATAATATGCACCTTTTCATGAGAGAATTCTTTTCAAACAAGAAATCATTGTTTTACACAATATACCCCACTTTACTTTAAAACCCAACATGCATTTATCAAAATACTTTTAAGATTAAATCTTGGAAAATACCATAAATCCTTTTACAAATTCAAGTTCTTAAAAGTTTATCATTGGGTTAGACTCAAAGCGGGTCTTCAGCTCATTAGGCTTTCCTAAGCACTTTCGCGAATTCAATTCTCTCGACTATATATATTCCTAATCCATTTTTCATTTTTCAACCTTTTCTAGTTTCTAAGGTTACACTTCTAAACCCACTACTCTGAAATACTAACATTTCAGTTTCCATCCTATGGGATATTTTCTTTCTCAAGCTTCAAGTCATATTGTACACTTTCCCAAACACCTAATGGTTTCCAAATTCTTATGTTCACTCCTTGAGTGTACAAACTAGATATCCCAACTCTTTTCATGTTTAGTGGGCTACTATATGGATTTAGGTTTATATATAATGTACTTATATTTTAGAAAATATAAACACGTTCACTCATTATCTCCCTAAGATCACTAAACCGAAGCTCTGATACCAGATGTAACAACCCGGATTCCGACAGACCGATTTTTTTTTCAAAAATCCAATCTATCAAAACCTGAGTTGGGTGCTCTAGTATCCTGCAGAAAAAGACAGAGATAAAGAAACATGTCAGAACTCGTAAAGCATCTAACAGTGGAAGGAAATAAAGTATAATATTCAAATATTGCTTTACCTTGTTAACAATACTGCTAAACCAGTATCCAAAGTTATACCATCTCTGTCATGAACCTAACCTGGAAGTATGAAATGAGGAGGGGGTCAGAACATAAGTTCTGTGTGAGTGGACTTAGAATAAACTTTTGTATAATCCTACATATACCGTTCAGTTATATTTTTCTTGCTTATTAGGTTATTCGCGATATTAGCTCTCTAGGCTATACTCATGTTCCACTAGTAGGTTAGTCTAATACAACGTATATGTAGATACACCTAACTCGTCTAATCCTTTCTATGTATATATATACAGTCCCTTGTCATATGTCATACGGGCTTCATCATGTAAATCTATACTACTTTAGTGTAGTGCCACCATTCTCAAAATCGTTTGGACTGCCACTCTCGATCTTGCTATATTCCGTGTATCATCTAGATCTAATCTAAGGTTTACTATCGAGCACTTCCTAGATTCAACCAGGGTTTACGCTACCCAGGGCCACTGGGGTTTATGCTACCTATTGAACGCTTCTCGGATTCAGGGTTTACGCGACCTAGGTCCGACTAGGGATTATGCTACCTATCGAACGATGCCCGCTAGTCTAGGATACACTACCCAGAGTGATATATGTTCCTAGACTTTTCACATGTATGTGTCACGAATCGTTATCGATGTCTAGTTGCACATGTCCTCTATATGTGCGGCCCGAGTCCCATGGCAGGGCTAATCAAGAAACACGGAACTCGGTCGGGAGCTTTAAGTTATCTGGCGACGCAGATGCTAAGGTCTGTTTTATCTGTGTGTGGCTATGGTCCCACTTGAGCCCTCCCTCAACTAATGAAAGGCACCCAAGAAAATCAAGAATGAGAACTATACGCAGGCCCCCTATACCCCCACAAACCTATTGGCCAACCTCACCCATAACTAGATAGCAAGTATATGGTCTTTTAGAGTTATCCGCCTTTCCTCTTCATGTGCTCGATTGACTCAAGATGGTAGGTAGACGACGACGTGCTATCACAAGGCTAAACAAGATATCGCCGCCTCACACTGGTCCATCCTAGTCTTTAGGTTTCTTATATTGCAACCAAGGCATACTCTTGGTTCTTCTAACGCAGACCTTAACCTCTGTAAGCCCAAGAGGATCATCTACAACCTCACAAAGGGATACCAAGAGTACCCTCACGTCCCCTCGAAGACGCGTGCTTTGTAACCCAGACCGTTGGAGCCTTCTTCATGACTAGATGGATGTTCGCTCCTCCTCGTGTTCTACTTGGTTTTCTTGACTAAGGTTTACTACTTAGTTCTCTTAACTAAGGTTTACTACTTAGTTTCCTGAATCGTTCGTTTTCTTAACTAAGGTTTACTACTTAGTCCTCTTAACTCAGGTTTACTACTTAGTTCTCTTTCTCGTTATTTACTTAGTTCTCTAAACTAAGGTTTATTACTTGGTTCTCTTAACCAAGGTTTAATACTTAGTTTATGTTACTTAGTTCTCTTTAACTAAGGTTTGTTACTTAGCTCCTTTTAACTAATCTTTACTTATGGATTCAAGCATGGCTTAAGTTCTTTTTATCAAATGATAGCGTACGGGTGTTCTCCCACATTTCCAAATTAGATTAACTTATTTCATGGTATAAGTCATCCCACCCTTCGAGTCTTGTATTACATCTTAAGTCATATTCATTTCTTATCCCTAGGATAAGTTTATCTATTATTTAATCTTATCATTCCCCACTTTTTCTTGCTTTGATACTTTTATATTGATTAAGTTTGCCTAGGTGTCCAAGTTGACATAACCCCCAATCACATATTCAATTCAACCCATGCATCATGTCAAATTGGTTAAGTGTTATCCAGCAGTTCACATTGACTTAACTGTAATAACCCCAAACTTCCGCGGAACGAAAGTAAGAATAATCATTTGGAATACAACATAAATATAACAATACAGATCACAGATACAACATAGCATAGGAAAACTATAGAATAACAACATCATAGCAGCGGAATATGAATGTCAACAAACACAGAATTCCACAGTCACAGAGTAATAACTTATTACATCAAGTTTTTTGCAAAAAGGAAATAAGTTTCAACTTCCAAATTAGAACAACTGGAAATAAAATAAGTCTGGATGTCTCAGAGTCTAAAGATAAAATGCAAACAAAAAGTAAATGATAGATAGTCTCTGTGGTCCAACATAAGTACCTCCCAATAAGCAACACCAAGAAAGCTCCAAAGACAACAACTTCAAAGAAAGCCAAACCTGTTACTTGGCTGCCCGTGTAGAAAAGAGGGCACCCGAGTTTGCAAAGGTGAAAACAAACTACAGGTCAGTCATGGGACTGATGTGAGAATTCATAACTAAATTAACTACTAGTAATAAGGCAAATCCAAAGACCACGCCGCTAACGCGGAACGGGTTTACTCTAATGGATTGCCGTGAATGATTTAAAGTGACATAACAAACAATAAGTAATTCGTAAAACAACGCTATGCTTTTAAGAAAATGGAATCACCATAAGACCCAAGTCCCTTCACACAATGCAATGCAAACCAGAGGATAGGATTTTACCTTATGGTGATTAAACATGCTAAATACGATAAATACGAATCTAATATTATTATTAGGGTATATAAAAAAACATTTCAAAATAAATGTATCAATCCTAGGAAGCATAGTACCACATACTACTATGCCTCCATACTATTAATACTGTCAAATTCATAGGGTCGTATTTGGAATTTGGTTTCCATCATGAGTCAAGGCTAGGGAGGAGCTCCTTACTGATTCGAGACACTCTAGCTAATGTTTGAGGATTCCCCGTAGAGAACCCTTGGATAGCTGCAGGGCCAGTCCACACATACAGCTTCATGGATTAGTTATTCCTGAACACACGTTTCCCGATCCTATAGGACCTATCATCCGAGGCGCCTCATTCCATCATCCACATAAGTAAAATATCAGCCAGTTTAAGCACCGACACTACTTCTAACTAGAAAGAGACGTGCTGCTCTCCCTGCGTTCCCTTCTCCCGTTTTAGACTCCACCGGGTTGTGAGGTTCGTGAAGCTACGTAATACACAAAGCTATGCTTATCCAAGCTGTGCTTTGATCGTCACCACAAGGTTCTGCTTTTCAACAAGGAACCTTGATCATTGCATCTTAATATGCCACATTGTCACTCCATATCACACTACCAATCCTTTGCCGAAATATATGAAAGGGTGTTAAGCAAGAGAATAAAATCTCCGCCACCAAACATTCATACATTTGATAGAAAATCAATAAATACAACATAAAGGATTACAATGTCGGACACACATTCCATTTATAAGCTTATGCTCTGGGTCTGAGCGAAAGCCAAATCCGTACAATCAACATGTTCGTTTGGACAATGACCATGACCCTTGAATTGGGAGCAAGTCAAATCAGGGCCTCGATCGTTGTCCTCTCGATGGAAGATTGACGGTCTTCATACGCCGTCTTCATACTTCGATTCTTAACGTCATTTGATTATTTGGAATGAGAGAAACTCGGACTTTCCAAATAATTCTCGTATATACATACATATTGAAAATCCTTCCTATTCGTTAATATTATTTTATAACGATTAATTCCTATTTCAATTATTTAAAATAGTTAAATCTTTATTTAACGACACTTTGGGTCAATGGCGACCCTGGCGCTGCTTTCAACAAATTTTGATTTTCACATTTCTCAAAATCTAACCGTTGGATCTTAACGTAGTTTATATCATTGGAAAGATCTTCCCAAGACCGTCCTAACGGTTTCAGTTTTGGGAAATTCTGACGGTCGGATCTTTTGGTATAATCGTTTAAATGTACGATTTCAAAACGCGAACTACTGCGCTCAATTCGTTAAATATTAATTATATATATATATATATCAATCTTTTAACTTTTATTTTACATAAGAATGTAATTTCTATTACAACGTCTACTTTCATCATCATTTTTTTTCATTCTTCCATTCCTCTGTTTACATGAAAAATGTAAATTATAATTCAACATTTCCTCCTACCTTTTATTCTTTTATTAAAAAGGTAAATTCTATTCTAGTGTAAAATTTTATTTTTCCTTCCTAATCCTTAAATTACACTGTAAAATCTCCTCTTTAATTACATTAAAAATATAATTAACACTATAATGTAAAATTCCTATCTTTCAATTGCATTGTAAAATTTCCCCTTTTTAATTACATTGTAAATGTAATTAACATTACAGTGAAAAATTCTAACTTATTACATTAAAAATGTTATTTCGATTCTAATGTCCAATTCTTTTTCTTAATTACATTAAAATGTAATTTCCAATATAATGTAAGCCTTTCTTTTTAAACTACATTAAATATTAAATTTTCCTAACAGTGTAACTTCTATCTTTTAATTTGCCCTTTTATTTTCACTATAAAGTCCTACCCTTTTAATTACATTACAAATGTAATTTTATTTTACATGTCAAATTTTGTCTTTAATTTCCAAGGTAAAATCCTACCTTTAATTACATTAAAAATGAAATTTTATTTTCCATACAAATTCTCATTCTTAGTTTACAAATAAAAGTGTACATTTAATCTACCATGTAAATTATTCTCTTTAATTTCATAATAAAAAATGTAATTTACATTTGCAATGTAAATCCTCTTTCTTAATCTACATATAAAATGTGTTTTTAATTTCAATGTAAATTCTCATCTTAATTACATAATAAAAATGTAACTTATATTTGCAGTGTAAATCCTATTCTAAATTTACATATAAAAATGTAAATTTAATTACAATGCAAATTCCTACTCTTTATTTACATGTAAAAATGTAAATTTAACTACAATGTAAATTCCTACTTTTTATTTATATGTAAAAATGTAAATTTAACTACAATGTAAATTCCTACTTTTTATTTACATGTAAAAATGTAAATTTAACTACAATGTAAATTCCTACTTTTTATTTACATGTAAAAATGTAAATTTAACTGCAATGTAAATTCCTACTTTTTATTTACATGTAAAAATGTAAATTTAACTATAATGTAAATTCCTACTTTTTATTTACATGTAAAAATGTAAATTTAACTACAATGTAAATTCCTACTTTTTATTTACAAGTAAAAATGTAAATTTAACTACAATGTAAATTCTACTTTTAATTTACATGTAAAAATGTAAATTTAACTACAATGTAAATTCTACTTTTAATTTACATGTAAAAATGTAAATTTAATTACAATGTAAATTCTACTTTTAATATACATGTAAAAATGTAAATTTAACTACAATGTAAATTCTACTTTTAATTTACATTGCAAAAAATCTCATCTTTTACTTTACAATGTAAAAATATCATCTTTTTATTTTACAATGTAAAAATATCATCTTTTTATTTTACAATGTAAAAATAACATCTTTTTATTTACAATTTAAAAATATCATCTTTTACTTTACAATGTAAAATATCATCTTTTCATTTACAATGTAAAAATATCATCTTTTTATTTACAATGTAAAAATGTACTTTACATTTTACATGTAAATTCTTTTCTTAATTTACATATAAAAATGTAAATTTGAATCTATTCACATCGTCAAATTCTCACCTTTAATTTTCAATAAAATATTGAATCTATTCACATCATCATATTCTCACTTTTAATTTTTAATAAAATATTGAATCTATTCACATCATCATATTTTCCTTTTAATTTTCAATAAAATATTGAATCTATTCATATCATCATATTTTCCTTCTTTTATCCTTATTTACATTATTAACATTAGAATTGTGTAATTTAATGTTTTCATGTCTTTGATTAAAACACTAACAATTCCTCTATTTACACAAGCAATCATACAAAGTGATATACTTATATTGAATGGAAGGTCCTAATTCGATTCAATAACATGAACAAGGCGAAATTTTGTTATTCACGATTCACCAAAGCATCGATAAGAATGATCCAACTAAATATATAACAAAATGATTCTTTCTAATTATCCATCACATACAGATCCATAATTTTAACTAACAGATCTATACTTATAAATCACAAACTAACAGATCTATAACAAAATGATCCGTTCCAATTAGCAGATCTAATTTGGTAACAATTCAAATATTAAATAACTAGAAAAATAATGATTAAATTGATTTAATTATATAAATCAGAATCTCACCTTGCTTTAAGCAGAATTAAAAATCCAAATAATTTCAGAAATCGTTCCAATCAATTTCAGCAACCTCCATACGACTTCACGGTTTCGTCGCATCTGAAAATTTTCAGTCTGGAGTTCGTATGAACTAATTATCAATATTTGAATAACAATGACTTTTTACAACTACTGCTGTGACAAAATTAAGCGTGGCAAATCTGAAATGTTCATACCTTTGTATTTTGTTCAAAACTTTAATTTCAGAAATCAGAAGAAGTAGTTGACAGTTTTCAGAACGGTTTAGTGGAGATCAAAGAGCTTGGAGAGGGGAGTCGGCGCCGGGAAGGGGGTGGGGTGCGTTCGCCTATGGTGGGCCCAATTGGGTGCGACGGCGGCAGACTTTGCGGGGTCGGGGCGGCGGCTACAGGCTTCGGGGGGTATTGATTTTGGTGTGGATCCAAAGAGCATGAAAATATCTTCGAAACGTGTATTGCGGCGAAGGATTTCGTTAAGAAACGAAAGAGAAATCGGAGTTTGAAGTTCTAAAAGGTTATGGGTTTCGGTGGCTGCTGTATACGATCGGGGAGGATGAATGAACAGTGATTTTTATAATAAAATAATAGGGTTAGGTTATTATTAAATAATTAATTGACCCAATAAAGCCCGTTTAGCGACTTCCTTCTTTTACAGCCCAACGACTGTCATTTCTACCTATTTACCCCTGTTCCGGACTCATCTGACTATGTCCCGTAGGCCCAAATGATCGTCTTGGCGTCCGTTTTCCAGTTTTAATTTATAAATCATTTATTTTAAATTCAAACGTACTTTCTAATTTACCGGGGATACATATGATCTCAGAAAAATCCAGAAAAAATATTTTTGGCTTCGTGATGACGATACGGTCCTAACAAAATTAATTTCATCGAATTCTGTGACTGTTTGAAAAATGGCCTTTTTCAAGTCGATTAAAATTGACCAAAATTGACCAAACTGGAATCTTTTTTCCACAGTCACAAATTAATTCTAAAAATTATGAAAAATTAAACTTACCAATAATTTGACATTCTGAATCCAACAAAAGTGGTTTCATCGAAAACAGAGGTCGTTTGAAAAATGACTATTTTCAAGGCGTATATATTAAATATTAAAAATATATATTTAAACAAATAATTCCCGAAACTCGAAATATATAAGTGTTTATACTTTTTAAATGCAGAAACATCATTCTGAACTCAATGGAAGTGGTTTTGAGTCCAAATTCCTTCATATGCAAAAAGTAGTATTTTTGACCTTTATATATAAATATAAATTTCATAGCGACCTTTCTAAATTTTGATTTTGACATAACTTACAACTTACAAATTGAAATCTAAATTTCCTAAATTCATTATAAAGATATCATCGATACGGTCCTAGCGTTTCTTGTTTCGTCTAATTTTGACCTATAATGAATTTTATATATTTTCCCAAAGTTGAAAAACGAATTTTGAAATTACCGCGCCATTTCGGGCTCGGAATGGAATTAATATAAATTTTAAAGTCTTACTTCAAATAAAACAAGAATTTTTAATTGTGATTATTTAAAATAAATTTTTTCCCTTCTTATCAAAAACTCATTAAAATTACTTTAAATAAATTTTTAAATTTACCCCAAAATTCAGGGTTGTTACAGTCTCCCCTCCTTAAGAACTTTTCGTCCTCGAAAAGGAAAAGAAAAATAGAATGGATGGAGATGTCAATTAGTGATATCTAGCGGATCTAACAATGTGGCATTCAAAGTGGATGGAGATGCTCTGTTCTGAAGTATAAGCTTGACCTCTAGCCTCATCAACCGGGAAATGGCGTCAAATCCGGTAGGTCGCATGGCTATGTGGGTCGCACCCATCAAAAGGGTATATCATTACTAGATCTGGTGAAATCAAATGCCTTCGGTTGTCCCTTTTATTTTATATGTATGCTATCGGTCGGTTGGCTAGCCCCCAACCGTGGTAATGATATATTCGGTACTCTTAAGAGAAAGTGAGGGGTCGATCATATTTAGCCTGGATTGCAAGATGTTCTTGTTGAACCCCAATGTATTGATCTCCCGAGGTACATTGTCGGGAAGGCGGTCCCACACCTTGCTAGGAAATCCATTCTCCAATAAGAGACCGCAGTTTTGATTGTATACTACATATGTGGAGCGTTAGATGCAAGCGTTCTGCTAGATTGATATTTATTTGTATTTAGACATTAATATAATATCAGAGAAGATATCGATTTCAAAAACGTTTTGGGTTATCATAAGGTAAAAATCTTCTGTATTTATGTGTGGATTTGGTCTTACGATTATCCTTTTCTTTCAAAAGGATTTTGACTTTAAAATCAACTTATGTGATACCTACAAACTTAGTGTGTTTTTCTCACTCTGGTTCACCAGACTGACCCATCGTTTGTAATGCTCGGTTTACAGGTTTAGGTTATCGGATACTATGAAGAGACGAGTTGGAGGAGTCCAGACGTAAGATATTATTATTTCGTTGTGTATTGTATATGTGGAAAGATTATTATAACTGTCCAGATGTGTTGATATACTCTGATGATTGTAAATTTTATTTAAAGCTCTCTATAAAGATTTATTTCTATATGATATTTTGTTCCGCTATGATGTGAGACTCTGATCATGATGTGTTTTCTTCTTCTTGTTTCTTCTATTCTAATATTTCTTTCTTTCTTATCTCACCCTCTAACTTCTTTCTAATAACGTTCCAGTGTTTTCGGTGCTCGAATAGTTAACATGGTGTTTTATTGTCGATTTTCAGGGTCGGAAATCCTTGGGCGGTTACCGTGGTATCAGAGCTATTAGTTTTGTAATAACCTTGGCTCTGTGATATAACTCGATAGAGATGGGATTAGTAATATCCTAGATTGAGTTTGAGTGTATATATATGAGAGCGCATATTTGTAAATTTTATATACAAATGCTTTGTATTGTGTTGTTTGATCGGTTCAAGTGTTGAGAAGCATTGAACTAGTAATGAATACAACATTGTTTTGTAAAGGGGGTAAATGGAATAACTTTACCCAAATTATATTTTTATATAGAAAAAAAATAATTTTATCAAATTATTGAGATATTGATTTGTTTGATTGATGTGAATTGAATTCAAATTGGATTAAGGATTTGAATTGGAACTTAACCTCGTTAAATGAAAATTTAGTTAAGAATGATATTAAAATTAAATTTGGAATTCAGAATTTGAATAAATAATAATTAAATGGAAATGAATTGGATATTAACCGATTGATGTTCAAATATGTTAAACCAAAAGTAAATATGAAATTGAATATTAATTCAATTGATTTGACTGAGTTGGTTGTGTATTGGTTGTTGGTTGATTGTTGATTTCTTGTTAAATTGGTTGAAATATTATTCATCAACATTTTAAAATAGAGTTGAATGAATTGGAAAATAAATCCTCATATAATAAAATGCATATGAATTGAAATTTATGATCTAACCCTGTACTGGAAATAAATTTATACTACTTGTTGATTTTTGAATTCGTGTTGTTATACATGTTGATTAATGAAATATTAATTAAGAATTTCATATATTTGTGACTCATATGTCAAATTGAGTTGAGTATAGGTGTCAGATAGCTGTGGGGGTTGATTTTGGTTGAATATATCGCACGTAAATTGAGCAAATATGCTCAATAGCACTCGTAAAGGTACATCTACGTGAAAATATAATTTTTGGATTTTGATTTTGTTTTCCGACCGTGTGGGTCGATGTATATATATTATTTGTTCCTACGATATCGCAGATGTCACTCCGCATAGGGAGACTCTGCTGAATTTTCCGGGAATTTACGGTGTGAGAAAATTTTCGATACTTTTGAAAATTTTATTTTACCATAATAGATTGGTTTCTGAATTACAAAGAATTGGATTTTGAAAATCTACGGGTTTGTGATATTTTTCTTGCCTTAGTAATTTCGGGGAAGAAATTCTATTAATAGGGGAAGATTGTAATGTCCCGTATTTTTGGTAGTCAAATATTTAATTTATTATTTTAAATACTATATCTGAAATATTAATGGATTTTAATATTGAATTCTTTATTAAAACGAAGTTTGAACGTTACATTTATATATAATTATAAATCGAGCTCGTAATGGCGCAACAATTCATAATATTGAGTTTTGAACTTTAATTGTATATACAGAATTCGTTTTAAGTCAGAATTCTATGAAACAGAAACGTTGAAATCTTGTTGACAATAATTTTCTAATGAAAGATAATAACCGAGATTTCATGTTATAGATTGTTAGTTATATCCAAATCAAAATTTGAAATAATCACTATGGAAATCGTTATTAAAATATAACGTTTATTAAATAATATAATAGGTTTTGAATATAATTTGGATAATGATTAACTCAAAATTGACGATATTGAGTTGTAAAATTTATATTTGAAGCTGCATATATATTCTGTTTAGGTATTTATGATAATAATAATTTATTATTATTTTATTTGATTATTCTGGAATTTAATAATATTTTATTAAAATTATTATAGGCCTTTAAAATAGCGATTTTGCAAATGGGCTCAGTTTTCGACGAAATTAGTTTCATTGGGAACCATAATGTTAAATTATTGTACGGTATCAAACTGCGTGGCAAACCACTGCCGTATGTGGCAACGGCAGGCGTAAACGCCGAATCATTCTATATAGCGCACAATTAAATTAAATTATTAAATAATTATTATAGTGTAACTTGAGCAGACGATTGAATTAAGATACTAAACCAGTTCCATTAAATTCGTATCGATGTTTAGAGCCAGAATAAATATATAGTTGGTTATTTTTGGAGACCGTGTAATTTGATGTCCAAAATAGCAATGTGGTGCGTGTAAAAATAGTGTACCGTGAAACAGTCTCGGGAAGTGACGAAACTAGTGTCGTTGGATTCGTATTAATAAAGTATTATATGAATATGATTTCCGTGTCAATCGTAGTTACCGTTTGATCGTGACAGTGAGAAACGCCTTAATCATTGGTATTATTTTGATCAATTTAGACAGTGGTAACTTTAAACGACTAAACGACTGGCTAAACGAACTCCAAATTTAGTGAAACAAGGTTCATTGGATCCGTAAGGAAGAGGTCTAGTAAAATGTCAAGGTTTCATATTTATTGGATTTTTCTGTAATTATAGGAATTTGAAACGCATGATTTTTCATTGATAATTATAAAGGGCTCTTCATAAACGACCTCGAAATTCGACGAAACCTGTCCCACTAGGTCCGGAATATGTTTTATGCTAGGATTACATTTCTTTGTCAATAATAGAGGTCGTATGCAGTTGTTTTGATAGATTTCTTCACGGTGAAGTTTGGATACTAAAATAATATTTAAATTGGTCCAACACTTATATATAGCCAATGTTTTCTCTCTGCGTCAAAACCTAATTTGTTGTTCAACGTATATTTGCGCCTCCATCCTAAAGACAACGGCCAGAAAACTTCATGATTTCTCCTCCTTTAATCCTATAAATCACTTATCAAATCGGAAAACACTCTACAACAATCTTGTAGATCTCGTTGAGGACTATGATTCGACCGGCTATGATCGGATTTAGATCAACACAGTGGCCGGAAACTCGTCTTAAGGCTACTGGTGTTCGTAAGCTCTTGCAAGCGATATGGTACATTGGACTTCTCGAGATTGGGGTCGACAACTGAGTGGAGAGGGCCGCTTCAAACACCGGTTGATGATGACCTTCAACTGATTTGAGAAAGGGACGACGATGTGATTCTTGGAGCATGGTGTGTGGTAGCAGGGGTATAGGTCTGAATGTTTAAAGCCAAGGAAGTATACTGGGATTTCGAATGGGATGATAGAGTGAGCGGTTTAGACGAGCAGCATGGGATGGTAAAGAAACAAAACAGATCGTTCATTGCCCTTTATCAAGTTGTATACAAAGTAAAAGGAGTAAACTGGGCATACTTTCGAAGCATTGTAGGAACATAGATCGTCTTGTCCAAAATCTGTTAACCCCAAATAAAAAGGAAATGGGGCATGACGTCTTTGATGTGGATATGGGATTGTGAATGGGGAAGTTTGGTCATTGTTTAAATTGCAAGATGGGAAATAACACGTGAACTTTTGTTTTAAAGTGGGAAAATGTTGGTGTGTTATGGTGAAGATTTCAACAAATTATCCAATGAAGATGGAGCAGCCTGGAATGGAGTATGCAGCGTGTAATGGAAGAAGGAATTAAAGGTCTCGACCACTGTTATTTAAAACAAAACGCAATTTAGTTATATAAAATATGCATTTATTATTATAGTTAAAAGTAATTAGTTTAGAAAGCTATTAATTAAGAGGTTAATTTATTTAATTAAATCATCTTAACTTGGTATGTTAACATTTTTGCAGGCGTCTACCGGGATGTTTGGATGGTAGGGCACGAAGACGAGTAGTGAATTAGATCTGCCTTTGCAAAATAAAAACGTAATTAATTTTATAAATAATTTTAGTTAGGGTTAATTAGTTTTGGTTAAATCCTATATATTAAAAGTAAATAACTAGTCCATATGTGATCAGAAATGGACAATTCAAGATACGTTGGAACCGCATTGACGAACACTACATTATGGAACAGAAATGGATGGGAGTAGAGCCAACTGTATTTTCGGTTAAATTAAACGCTGGTTTAATTAAACTGAAACGAACGGTTTAAACCACAAATCAGATCAAGGTGAGTTAAACTCACTCAGTTCTTCCCACTTATATTTTATACAAGTCAGGTTTTTATAATTGTGTGCTATGATTGCTAATGGTTGATTGTTTGTTTGTTAATTATAGACATCATATATTGATTGAACCGATGAAATTAAACATTGTTTAATTTCAGTGAAATACCAAATCGTTATATTAACGATTGGACCAAATTAAGGTAACTTACCTTGTTGGTCACATTTATAAAATAAACGTGTTAATTTAATGAATTGTTAGTTAGTGTTAAATAAATTGGTTATTGTTAAATGGATGTTATTTATTGTTATATCAGTTAAATTGAACTGATTGGATTTATGTGAGATAACATATTCATATACAGGGGAGAAACGGGTTGGAGGGATCCAACGGGATTCCTCAAATATATTTAATGTTATTTATTTTCATATTATCATTATATGAAATGTTCTGATTGGACGGTTGATTTGATCATTGATCATTGAACTGAAATTCAACAATTTATTTTGTTTGAACCAATGAGCAGTATTGGTTGAGTAATTGGCATATATGGCCTATAAATCAATTGTTTTTCAAAAATGGATTTACCGTCAAGTGAATCGACGGAAATGAAGTTATAAAATTTATTTTATAACTGAAAATAGTTTTTTCTTAAATCTATTAATTTGAATTAAAGTTTGTTAAATGAAAATAAATATTTATTATTTAAATTTACAAGTAATTATTAAATGATATTATAAAGTAAAATCTGATATTAATCAGATTTATAAGCAAATGGGCAGAACTTAACCCAACGGTTAAGAATTGGATAATTGTTTTTATTAAAACAATTAAATGGAATTATTTAAATTAACTATATTATTAATTATATTATTAATTAATTTAAAGTGAGAACTAAATGGGATCGATTAACGGATTAATCGTGCATTGAATTGACTAAGTCAACCGCTGGGATTGATTATTAAATTAATTTAATTGAATAGTTTAACGAATATTTGTTTAATTTTAATAAGGTTTTAAAAAGGAACTTACTATTTATTTTAGTTAATTAAGAAGCTAACTATTGCTACAGTATTTAGTGATTAATGTAAATGATTATATTAATAATAATTTAATATATTACTTTTAATTTGAAATTCATTTAAACAGTAATCGAAGTCGAAGTGAATCAAAATAAATTGTGAAAGGAATGTATGAACGGGTTTTATAACGAAGTTATAAAAGGGAATTTTAAGCGAATCTGATAGCTTAAATCAAATATTTACTGAATATTTGAAGTTAGAAAAAGGAATTTAGAAATTGAAAAACGGTATGGAATAACGAAGTGAAATTTGTTCCGAGGTTCGGAATGTGATATTTTGAAGTTCAGAATGTTAAGCGAAGTCGAGAGTAAGTTAAATAAAAGAATTTGGAAATGGCAACGAATATAAGTGTCGTAAATAATTTACAATGGGGTTTGTAAATAAAGTAAGTGATTTGGAAAATGAATTTTGTAACAATTGTTATAAATAATAAATTGCACTATTTGATTTATAAATTGAAGATCGTTAAAAAGATCGCTATGTGATTTTAGACAACGCATAAGTTGTCATAATGATTTGAAAAGTATAAGAAATTAGGAAGTTTTGAAATAAATTCTGTAACGTTTGTTGCAGTTGATAAATGAATAGTTATGATAAAAAGGATTCGTATGAGACGTCAATTATAAGCATTGTAAAAGATATTATTGTAAGATTTGTAAAGATATTTATATTAGATTGATAAAGAGTTTTATATACGATTTAAAAAATATATAATATTGCAAACAAGTTTTGGAGAATATTTAGGAAGAGATGTTAAAGAAATTTTATAAAAGATTCAATTTATAATAGAATCAAAAGCTCGAGTAATATTATAAAGAATTATTAAACATTTATAGAGAAGTATAATTATAGTTTACTTAATAATTAATTAAGTACACGGTGCTGAGATTTAAATAAGGTTTTCAAAGAAAAATGTGTGGTTAATAAACTTCTATCTATTCTAAAGATATGAATGTTGTTGGCCAACGTCTGAGAGGTAAATAAAATACCCCAACTTGAATGACTACACGATTATCTAAGAATGGTATTAGTTTATAAACGAGAGTAATTGAGGGAAACATGAGTTATGATTTCCGTAAATAATATTATAAACTATATTTGAAAAGTTTATAAGAAAATGAAATGATTCGAAGAATATTCTTATTTTAATAAGAAGTAAGGGATAAAGTCCAAATATATGAAGATTTTAAGAATATAATTAATAGACATTTAATTAAAAAGGCCAGATAATGTCGATTACTGAATCAGTAAACTCATTTTATTCTCACGATTATTTATTTGATAGTTAAATAACCGACTATCAAATCTGGCCAATATGATTTTTGGTACGGAAAGACCAGGATCGAATTTATATTCGAAAACCATTAAGAGACAGTAAATACATGGAAGATACTGATTGAAGATGGAGCAATTGAAGACCGTGGATCTTCATGAGCGAAAGGATTATTTGTCAAATCTCTCTGGTCAGATCCCAGCGGTATTTCGACAGTACTTCCGTCGTGATTGGAATCTTTCGGATTGCAAGGTCTACCCGCTACCGATCCATAGGGTAATTCAAGGATGTGGCAGGAGAGTGACTTCGGTTCATCCTGTTCATGGATGACTTGTATGGAAGAATGTATGACAGAGTAATTTTTAAGAATCACGAACATTGATTTTTACAAACATACTTCTGTTAGCTGCAGAGTATTTTTGTGGATGTCAATTAGTGATATCTAGCGGATTTGATAATGTGGCATTCAAAGTGGATGGAGATGCGTTGTTCTGAAGTATATGCTTAACCTCTAGCCTCATCAACCGGTAAATGGCATCAAATCGGGTAGGTCGCATGGCTATGTGGGTCACACCCATCAAAAGGGTATATCACTACCTGATCTGGTGAAATCAAATGCCTTCGGTTGTCCCTTTTATTTTTATATGTATGCTATCGGTCGGTTGGCTGGCCCCCAACCGTGGTAATGATATATTCGGTACTCTCAAGAGAAAGTGAGGGTATGGTCATGTTTAGCCTAGGTTGCATGATTTCCTTTTTGAACCCCAATGTATTCATCTCCAAAGGTACATTGTCGGGAAGATGGTCCCATACCTTGCCAGGAAATCCATTCTCCAATGAGTGCCCGCGGTTTTGATTGTATGCTATATATGTAGAGCGTGAGATGCAAGCGTTCTGCTAGGCTGATATTTATTTGTATTTAGACACTATTATAATATCAGAGAAGATATCGATTTCGAAAACGTTTTGGGTTATCATAAGGAAAAATCTTCTGTATTTATGTGTGGATTTGGTCTTACGATTATCCTTTTCTTTCAAAATGATTTTGACTTTAAAATCAACTTGTGTGATACCTATAAACTTAGTGTGTTTTTCTCACTCTGTTTCATCAGACTGACCCATCGTTTGTAATGCTCGGTTTACAGGTTTAGGTTATCGGATACTATGAAGAGACGAGTTAAAGGAGTCCAGACGTAAGATATTATTATTACGTTGTGTATTGTATATAAGGACAGATTATTATAACTGTCCAGATGAGTTGATGTACTCTGATGATTGTAAGTTTTATTTAAAGCTCTCTATAAAGATTTATTTCTATATTATATTTTGTTCCGCTACGATGTGAGACTCTGATCATGATGTGTTTTCTTCTTCTTGTTTCTTCTGTTCTAATATTTCTTTCTTTCTTATCTCACCCTCTAACTTCTTTCTAAAAACGTTCCAGTGTTTTTGATGCTTGAATAGTCGACATGGTGTTTTATTATCGATTTTCGGGGTCAGAAATCCTTGGGCGGTTACCGTGGTATCAGAGCAATTGGTTTTGTAATAACCTTGGCTCTGTGATATAACTCGATAGAGATGGGATTAGTAATATCCTAGATTGAGTTTGAGTGTATATATATGAGAGCACGTATTTGTAAATTTTATATACAAATGTTTTGTATTGTGTTGTTTGATCGGTTCAAGTGTTGAGAAGCATTGAACTGGTAATGAATACAACATTGTTTTGTAAAGGGGGTGAATGGAATAAGTTTATCCAAATTATATTTTTATATAGAAAAAAAATAATTTTATCAAATTATTGAGATATTGATTTGTTTGATTGATGTGAATGGAATTCAAATTGGATTAAGGACTTGAATTGGAACTTAACCTCGTTAAATGAAAATTTAGTTAAGAATGATATTAAAATTAAATTTGGAATTCAGAATTTGAATAAATAATAATTAAATGGAAATGAATCGGATATTAACCAATTGATGTTCAAATATGTTAAACCAAAGTAAATATGAAATTGAATATAAATTCAATTGATTTGATTGAGTTGGTTGTGTATTGGTTGTTGGTTGATTGTTGATTTCTTGTTAAATTGGTTGAAATATTATTCATCAACAGTTTAAAATAGAGTTGAATGAATTGGAAAATAAATCCTCATATAATAAAATGCATATGAATTGAAATTTATGATTTAACCCTGTATTGGAAATAAATTTATACTACTTGTTGATTTAGAATTCTGTTGTTATACATGTTGATTAATGAAATATTAATTAAGAATTTCATATATTTGTGACTCATATGTCAAATTGAGTTGAGTACAGGTGCCAGATAGCCGTGGGGGTTGATTTTGGTTGAATATATCGCACATAAATTGAGCAAATATGCTCAATAGCGCTCGTAAAGGTACGCCTGCGTGAAAATATAATTTTTGGATTTTGATTTTGTTTTCCGACCGTGTGGGTCGATGTATATATATTATTTGTTCCTGAGATATCGCAGATGTCACTCCACACAGGGAAGACTCTGCCGAATTTTCCTGGAATTTACGGTGTTTGAAAATTTTCGATACTTTTGAAAAATTTATTTTACTATAACAGATTGGTTTTTGATTTACAAAGAATTGGATTTTGAAAATCTACAGGTTTGTGATATTTTTCTTACCTTAGTAATTTCGGGGAAGAAATTCTATTAATAGGGGAAGATTGTAATGTCCCATATTTTTTGTTGTCAAATATTTAATTTAATTTATTATTTTAAATACTATATCTGAAATATTAATGGATTTTAATATTGAATTCTTTATTAAAACGAAGTTTGAACATTATATTTATATATAATTATAAATCGAGCTCGTAATGGCGCAGCAATTCATAATATTGGGTTTGAACTTTAATTGAATATACAAAATCCGTTTTAAGTCGGAATTCTATGAAACAAGAAACATTGAAATCTTGTTGAAAATAATTTTCTAATGAAAGATAATAATGGAGATTTCATGTTATAGATTGTTAGTTATATCCAAATCAAAATTTGAAATAGTCACTATGGACATCGTTATTAAAATATAATGTTTACTGACTAATATAATAGGGTTTTGAATATAATTTGGATAATGATTAACTCGAAATTGACGATGTTGAGTTGTAAAATATATATTTGAAGCTGCATATATATTCTGTTTGGGTATTTATGATAATAATAATTTATTATTATTTTATTTGACTATTCTGGAATTTAATAATATTTTATAAATATTATTATAGGCCTTTAAAATAGCGATTTTGTAAACGGGCTCAGTTTTCGATGAAATTAGTTTCATTGGGAACCGTAACATTAAATTATTGTACGGTATCAAGTTGCATGGAAAACCGTTGCCGTATGTGACAACGGCAGCAGTAAACGCCCAATCATTCTATATAGCGCACAATTAAATTAATTTATTAAAGGGTATTTTAGTGTAACTTGAGCAGACGATCGAATTAAGTTACGAAACTAGTTCCATTGAATTTGTATCGATGTTTAGAGCCAGAATAGATATATTGTTTGTTATTTTTGGAGACTGTGTAATTTGGTGTCCAAAACAGCAATGTGGTGTGTGTAAAAATAGTGTACCGGGAAACAGTCTCGGGAAGTGACGAAACTAGTGTCTTTGGATTCGTATTAATAAATTATTATATGATTATAATTACCGTTTCAATCGTAGTTACCATTTGATCGTGACAGTGATAAACGCCTTAATCATTTGTATTATTTTGATCAATTTAGACAGGGGTAGCTTTAAACAAATAAACGACTGGCCAAACAAACTCCAAATTTAGCGAAACAAGATTCATTGGATCCGTAAGGAAGAGGCAAGTAAAATGTCAAAGTTTCATATTTATTGGATTTTTTCTGTAATTATAGGTATTTTAAACGCATGATTTTTCATCGATAATTATAAAGGACTTTTCATAAACGACCCCGGAATTCGACAAAACCTATCCCACTAGGTCCAGAATATTTTTTTATGCTAGGATTACATTTCTTTGTCAATAATAGAGGCCGTATACAGTTGTTTATATAGATGTCTTCACGTTGAAGTTTGGATATTAAAATAATATTTAAATTGGTCCAACACTTATATATAGCAAATGTTTGTTCTCTGCGCCAAAACCTAATCTGTTGGTCAACGTATATTTGTGCCTCCATCCTAAAAACAACGGCGAGGAAACTTCATGATATCTCCTCCTTTAATCCTCCAAATCACTTGTCAAATCGAAAAACACTCTACGACAGTCTTGTATATCTCGTTGAGGACAATGATTCGACCGGCTACGATCAGATTCAGATCAACACAGTAGCCGGAATCTCATCTGAAGGCTACTGGTGTTCGTAAGCTCTTGCAAGCGATAGGGTACACTGGACTTCTCGAGATTGGGGTCGACAGCTGAGTGGAGAGGGCCGCTTCAAACACCGGTTGATGATGACCTTCAACTGATCTGAGAAAGGGACGGCGGTGTGATTTTTGGAGCGTGGTGTGTGGTAGCAGGGGTATAGGTCTGAATGTATAAAGCCAAGGAAGTATACAGGGATTTCGAATGGTATGATAGAGTGAGCGGTTTAGACGAGCAGCATGGGATGGTAAAGAAACAAAACAAATCGGCCATTGCACTTTATCAAATTGTATACAAAGTAAAAGGAGTAAACTGGGCATACTTTCGAAGCATTGTAGGAACAGAGATCGTCTTGTCCAAAATCCGTTAACCGCAAATAAAAAGGAAATGGGGCATGATGTCTTTGATGTGGATATGGGATTGTGAATGGGGAAGTTTGTTCATTGTTTAAATTGCAGGAATGGGAAATAACACATGAACTTTTGTTTTAAAGTGGGAAAATGTTAGGGTGTTATAGTGAAGCTTTCAACAAATTATCCAATGGAGATGGAGCGGCCTGGAATGGAGTATGCGGCATGTAATGGAAGAAGGAATTAAAGGCGTCGACCACTGTTATTTAAAAAAACGCAATTTAGTTATATAAAATATGGATTTATTAATATAGTTAAAAGTAATTAGTTTAGAAAGCTATTAATTAAGAGGTTAATTTATTTAATTAAATCATCTTAACTGGGTACGTTAACATTTTTGCAGGCGTCTACTGGGATGTTTGGATGGTAGGGCACAAAGACGAGTAGTGAATTAGATCTGCCTTTGTAAAATAAAAACGTAATTAATTTTATAAATAATTATATTTAGGGTTAATTAGTTTTGGTTAAATCGTATATATTAAAAGTAAATAACTAATCAATATGTGATCAGAATTGGGCAATTCAAGATACGTTGGAACCGCATTGACAAACACTACATTATGGAACAGAAATGGACGGAAGCAGAACCAACTGAATTTTCGGTTAAATTAAACGCTGGTTTAATTTAACTGAAATGAACGGTTTAAATAACAAATCAGATCAAGGTGAGTTAAACTCACTCAGTTCTTCCCACTTATACTTTGTATAAGTCAGGTTTTTACAATTGTGTGCTATGATAGCTAATGGTCGACTGTTTGTTTGTTAATTATATACTGCATATATTGATTGAACCGATGAAATTAAACGTTGTTTAATTTCAGTGAAAAACCAAATCGTTATATTAACAATTGGACCAAATTAAGGTAACTTACCTTGTTGCACGTTTATAAAATAAACGTGTTAATTTAATGAATTGTTTGTTAATGTTAAATAAATTGGTTATTATTAAATGGCTGTTATTTATTGTGATATCAGTAAGAGTGAATTGATTGGATTTATGTGAGATAACATATTCATATACAGGGAAGAACAGGTTGTAGGGATCCAACGGGATTCCTCAAATATATTTAATGCTATTTATTTTCATATTATCATTATATGAGCTGATCTGATTGGACGATTGATTTGATCATTGACCGTTGAACTGAAATTCAACAAATTATTTTGTTTAAACTAATGAGCAGTATTGGTTGAATAATCGGCAGTATATGGCCTATAAATCAATCGTTTTTCAAAAATGGAATTACCGTCAAGTGAATCGACGGAAATGAAGTTATAAAATTTATTTTATAACTGAATATAGTTTTTTCTTAAATCTATTAATTTGAATTAAAGTTTGTTAAAATAAAATAAATATTTATTATTTAAATTTATAAGTAATTATTAAATGATATTATAAAGTAAAATCTGATATTAATCAGATTTATAAGCAAATGGGCAGAACTTAACCCAACGGTTAAGAATTGGATAATTGTTTTTATTAAAACAATTAAATGGAATTATTTAAATCAACTATATTATTAATTAATTATATTATTAATTAATTTAAAGTGAGAACTAGTTGGGATCGATTAACAGATTAATCGTGTATTGAATTGACTAAGAAACTAGGAAGTTTTGAAATAAAATCTGTAACGTTTGTTGCATATGATAAATGAATTGTTTTGATAAAAAGGATTCGTATGAAATGTCAATTATAAGCATTGTGAAAGATATTATTGTAAGATTTGTAAAGATATTTATATTCGATTGATAAAGAGTGTTATATATGAATTTAAAAAAATTGCAAACAAGCTTTGAAGAATATTTAGGAAGAGATGCTAAAGAAATTTTATAAAAGATTATAATTATAATAGAATCAAAAGCTCGAGTAATATTATAAAGAATTATTAAAGATATATAGAGAAGTATAATTATAGTTTACTTAATAATTAATTAAGTAAACAGGGTTGAGATTTAAATAAGGTTTTCAAAGAAAATGTGTGGTTAATAAACTTCTATCTATTCTGAAGATATGAATGTTGTTAGTCAAGGTCAGAGGGGTAAATAAAATACCCCAACTTGAACGACTGCACGATTATCCAAGAATGGTATTTGTTTATAAACGAGAGTAATTGAGGGAAACATGAGTTATGATTTCCGTAAAAAATATTATAAACTGTATTTGAAAAGTTTATAAGCAAATGAAATGATTTCGAAGAATATTCTTATTTTAACTAGTAAGGGATAAACTCCAAATATATGAAGATTTTAAGAATATAGATAACAGATGTTTAATTAAAGAGGGCAGATAATACCGAGTACTGAATCCGTAGACTCATTTTATTCTCACGATTATTTATTTGATAGTTAAATAACCGACTATCAAATATGGCCAATATGATTATTGGTACAGAAAGAGCGGGATCAAATTTATATTCGAAAACCATTACGAACCATTAAATATGTGGAAGATACTGATTGAAGATGGAGCAATTGAAGAATGTGGATCTTCATGAGCGAAAGGATTATTTGTCAAATCTCTCTGGTTAGCACCCAGAGGTATTTCGACGGTGCTTCTGCCATGATTGGAATCTTTCGGATTGCAGGGACTGCTTGCTACCGATCCATAGGTTAATTCAAGGATGTAGTAGGAGAGTGCCTTCGGTCATCCTGTTCCTGGATGACTTGTATGGACGAATGTCTGACAGAGTATTTCTTAAGAATCACGAACATTGATTTTTACAAACATACTTCTGTTAGCTGCATAGTATTTTTGTGGATGTCAATTAGTGATATCTAGCGGATCTAACAATGTGGCATTCAAAGTGGATGGAGATGCTCTGTTCTGAAGTATAAGTTTGACCTCTAGCCTCATCAACCGGGAAATGGCATCAAATCGGGTAGGTCGCATGGCTATGTGGGTCGCACCCATCAAAAGGGTATATCATTACCTGATCTGGTGAAATCAAATGCCTTTGGTTGTCCCTTTTATTTTTATATGTATGTTATCAGTCGGTTGGCTGGCCCCCAACTGTGGTAATGATATATTTGGTACTCTCAAGAGAAAGTGAGGGTCCGGTCATGTTTAGCTTAGGTTGCAAGATTTCCTCTTTGAACCCCAATGTATTCATCTCCACAGGTACATTGTCGGGAAGATGGTCCCATACCTTGCCAGGAAATCCATTCTCCAGTAAGAGTCTACGGTTTTGAATATATACTATATATGTAGAGCGTGAGATGCAAGCGTTCTGCTAGACTGATATTTATTTGTATTTAGACACTATTATAATATCAGAGAAGATATCGATTTCAAAAACGTTTTGGGTTATCGTAAGGTAAAACCGTCTGTATTTATGTGTGGATTTGGTCTGACGATTATCCTTTTCTTTCAAAAGAATTTTGACATTAAAATCAACTTGTGTGATACATATATACTTAGTTTGTTTTCTCACTCTGGTTCACCAGACTGACCCGTCGTTTGTAATGCTCGGGTTAGACCGGGTCGTACAAGTTCAGGTTATCGGATACTATGGAGAGATGAGCTGGAGGAGTCCAACCGTATGATATTATTATTCCGCTGTGTATTGTATATGAGGATAGATTATTATAACTGTCCAGATGTGTTGATGTACTCTGATGATTGTAAATTTTTATTTAAAGCTCTCTATTAAGATTTATTTCTATATTATATTTTGTTCCGCTACGATGTGAGACTCTGATTATAATGTGTTTTCTTCTTCTTGTTTCTTTTATTCTAATATTTCTTTCTTCCTTATCTCACCCTCTAACTTCTTTCTAATAATGTTCCAGTGTTTTCGATGCTTGAATAGTCGACATGGTGTTTTATTGTCGATTTTCAGGGTCGGAAATCCTTGGGTCGTTACAATATCTCTATTATTTTCCTTGTTCTTTGCTTATGATTTACGTTGAAGCTCACCACTAACCACTTCGTCTCCTTCTTTGTTAAGCTTTTCCAAGCACAGATCTGAGTGCCTCTGCCCTTACTTACTTTGTCCTCATCATATCTGAGCCCACTGCCCCCTAAAAATGTTACTGGCTTCACTTCCTCCTCTACGCAATGCAATTCAGGCAACTACTTCACAACGCGAGTTTTATTCAACTGGGTGTAAGACATGGAATGGAAGTTTGGCACCAACATGGAGTCTACTGTGAGAAGCAACTCCTAAAAGGTTGATTTGTTTAGCGTCTTGTTGTAGCTTCTCAGCTCGTCTTCAATGGTACTTATTTGCTTTTTGGGTCTTCAATGTGGGCATGTATTCGTCTAGCTGGTAGTTCGCTGACCATTTTTCTTGTGGTAGTTTGTTACATACCTCGTCATTAGTGTGTGTTTTTGGTTGAATTGTGCTCTGATCTGGAAAATGAAATGCAACGTAAGGTTGCCTGGTCCACTGTTTTTCATCTTTTTCTTGATTGGTTCTTTTGCTTGGAAGGGTTTCATCACCAATAGTGGGCTATCCACGAGAAGCTTTGGCTCTAACCTTAGCCTTTCTGTTTGGTGATGGTTATGCCTTTCTAAGTATTCTCGAAGCAAGTCCAAGTTGATGCATGGGCTGTTATGAATTGCCCCATTTCCTTGTGCTTTATGGTAATGTCTCTTTTCCTGTGCCTATTGTACATCGATCGGTGTTTCACTTTCGAGATGGTATGGAAGATAACATGTTAGCTGTGCACTACATATCTGCTGCAGATTGCATTTTGTGTGGTAGAGATGGATGTGACATGCCTCTGTGCACGCTTATTATGTAAAGTTCTCTAGCCGGGCTAGAAGGTATGACCTACCTTTTCACGTGTCTCAAGAAATGTAATATTCCTGTTGTCTTTTTAGTACATGGAATTGCTTTGTCCCTACCTGGAAGGATCTTGTAATCTTAATATGTAATTACTTTCCTGTAATTTTATTATAGGATATGTTATAAACTTCCTGCGTGGAGTACGAAAATTTGTAATCTAGTATTTAAGCTAGTTCTAGTGATGTAAGCCTTCTAGGTAGAGCGGACGGACCACTTTAAATTCCGTATGCGGTGGACGGTCCACCTTTAAAACCAAAATAGTAGTCTGGCAATCTGCCACACTCCTGTAGCTATTGTAATTTTATTTTTTTTGAACTGGTATTGTAATTATTATTTGTTATAAAATAAGTGTTACGAATCACTATAAAAATCGGTCGACTATGCAAAAAAAAAAAAAAAAAAAAAAAGTTTGTTATTTTAAGTTTCAAATCTATTCAATTTCAATTATATTTATATTTATTTTGTATATTTGATTTTTAAATATTATACTTTGACTACAAATACTTTATTACATTTTGAGTTATAAATTACTATTTTAGTCCTTATTGTTTAAGTATTTTATGTTTTGAATTTAAATTTACTTCATATTAGTTTTGACTATAAAATACATGTTTACGTTTATTTTTTTATAATTATCATGATAAATTTTCTTAAGTATTTTTATGGTTTAAACTATCTTTTACTGTGTATAATAGTTTCTAAAAGTTTCAGCTTTAATTATACAGTTTATACTTTCAAAAAAAAATCTGCAAATTAAGGTTTTCGAAAGATTACACTAGTCCATGTCGACATGATGGGTTAAGGGTTGGCAACGTAGTGTCCATTATTTTCATATCTCAATTTTCGAAAGAAGTATCTATTGATCATATCCTTTTGCGAATGGATATGGTCATTATTTATTTATAATTACAACAGTGTCCATACAAATTTTAATTCATTTTTTCATCTTCTTCTTCCTTCTCTTCTCCATTACCAAATTCTACTCATACCCTGCCAAATTCTCAAGTAAATTAAACCATTTCTACTTAGTTTTCGATTCTCTATTATCCTCTCCATACTTTCTCAAGATCAGAGTGCAAATCAGAGTTATATGGCCGTTGTAGTCAAGATCACGAGATTAAGTATGCATTTCATTATAAAACCCTCTCAAATATACTCTAAAGAGTGGGACTTGTTAGCGCGTAAATCAAGTTGGGTTTGATTGTGCCTGAAAAGCAATTGGGTGTGTCTTTTTGCTTGGAAATACAGGACTGATGTGCCTACATGCAGAAATTCTAGAGGGTGTCTTCTTGTAGCCTTGAAATTAAGCAGCATAAAAGATATCGAAGATAATAAAAATCTGTACAGACTTTGGTATGGGACTGGATGTAGGGTAAATCTGAACCAGTATAAAATTCGATGTTTTCTTTCCTTTACTTTATTGCTTTTAATTGTTTTGATTATGTTTGGTTTTCTATGATATCTGTGATAAATCTTGGATAGTTTGCATCTATACAAATATAATTATAATAATTCAAAAAGATTCATATAAATTCCACAAACACTACTCTTCCCCCTTAGTGTTAGGTTTGCCTTAGGATCCACTTCTGTTGCACCCACATATAGGATCATACAGTTACATATGATAGTAATAGAGTTTATACAAGAGATAAATATAGTCAATTGATAAACTATCTCTAATAAGTTCTTACATTGTACCCGATATGCGTAAGAATTTGGTTTCTGAATACCTTCTTAACAAAGGAGAATTCAAGATGGTGTATGAGTTTGATAAGTTAGTGTTATCCAAGAACAACAAATTCATTGGACAGGGATATTCTTATAACGACATGATTAAGTTGAATCTAATTAAGAAATCTTTTGCTTATATTGTTGATTCTGTTAGTTTATGGCATGGTAAATTAAGAAATGTTAATTATAAATCTCTTAAAAATATGCATAAATTATGATTAATTTCTGACTGTGTTTCTGATACTATCTCTAAATGTGAAATATGTGTTCAAGCAAAAATACACCATAAATCCTTTAAATTTGTAGAAAGAAAAACTGGTTTGGTTCATTTAGCATATAGTGATGTGGGTGACTTAAAGAGTCATATCACCTATGGTGGTAAACAATATTATATAACATTTATTGATGATTATACTAGATAAGAATATGTATATCTAATAAAATCTAAAGATGAGGCTTTTGATAAATTCAAAATTTACAAACCAGAAGTCGAAAAAAATTAGAAGTTAAAATTAAAGTGTTACATTCAGATCGTGGTGATGAATATTTTTCAAATGAATTCACCTTGTTTTGTAAACAACATGATATAGCTCACCAATGTACCGCTCCATATACACCATAACAAAATGGTGTTACTAAGAGGAAAAATAGAACTTTAGTAGAAAGGGTTAATGTCATGCTCATAAGTTCAAAATTACCTTATAACCTTTGGGTGATGATATGTTATCTGCATGTTACATTTTAAGTAAAGTACCACTTAAAAAGAATAATATTTCCTCTTATGAATTATGGTTTAATAGAAATCCTAACCTTACTGCACTTAAAGTTTAGGGTTGCTTAGCATATGTTAGAAAAGCAGACCCTAAACGACCAAAGTTAGGAAATAATGCATTTAAATGTGTTTTCATAGGATATTTACTTAATAGTATATCTTATAGGTTCCTTATTCTTGACATGTTAGAATTTATAGAATCCATAGATGTATAATTCTTTGAAAATCAAACCATTGAGATTCCATTGAGTTCATTTAGTCCAGAACCTATTATGACTAATGATATCAATGACGATGAATATGCTCATACTCAAAACAGCAAGGAAGTATTAGTACCAGATAATAGTACTGAACATAGGAGAAGTAAAAGAGCGAGAATAGAGAAGGATTATGGTCATGACTTTATAATATATCTCGTAGAAGGCAGTAAGGGCGAAGTCCTTAATGTAACAAGATATGTAATGAACGTCGACGACGATCCAAAAACTTATTCTGAGGCTATGGGTACTAGATATTCTAATTTCTGGAAAGAAGCTATCAATGATGAAATGAATTCCATAATGTTAAACCAAACTTGGGTTTTAACTGATTTATCTCTTAGTGCTAAACCTATAGAATGTAAATGGATATTCAAGAAAAAGTTGAATACAATTGGATCCATTGATACGTTTAAAGCCATATTAAAATCTACGGGATATAAGCAAAGACATAAAGTAGATTATTTGATACATATGCTGTAGTGGCTCGCATATCTTATATACGTTGTCTGGTAGCACTTGCATCAATTCGTAATTTGGTCATACATCAAATCGATGTAAAGCCACTTTTCTAAATGGAGATTTAGAAGAAGAGATATATATGGAATAGCCTGAAAGTTTCAAAACCCCAGACTAAGAAAATTTTTTTGCAAATTAGTAAAATCTCTTTATGGCTTGAAGCAAGTTTCCGACATGAGAAATTTGATAGAGTTGCACTGTCATATGGATTCATTGTTAATGATGTTGATAAATGTATTTATAGAAAATCGGATAACAACGGTTATGTTATAATATGTGTATATATTGATGACAAGCGGATATTTGGTTCCAATATATCTTGCGTGAATGAAACTAAGATGTTTCTATCTTCTAAATTTGATATGAAAGATCTAGGAGAGACCGATGTAATTTTGGTAACTAAGATCACTGGGAAAGTGGGGGATTTATTAGTAACTCAATCTCCTTACATTAAAAAGTTCCTAAAGAAGTATCGTCATTATAGTGACAAACAAGCACTAACTCCTTTAGATCCTAGTATTGAATTAGAAAATAACACTGGATGTACCATTTCACAACTAGAGTAATCAGTGTTATTGGGAGTCTTATGTATGTCATGCATTGCACTAGACCAGACATTGCACATGTTATAAGCGTACTGTGTCGATTTACGAGTAATCCAGGTTTCGAACACTGAAAAGCTATTTCCATTGTTTTAGCTAATTTGACAGGAACCATTACCTATGGTTTATCTTATAAATGATATCCTGCTGTAATAAAAGAATATAGTGATGCAACCTAGAACAATGTTGAATCCAAATCCAAATCCAAATCCAAGTCTACGACTGGATGGATATTTACATTAGGAGGCACTGTTGTATCTTGGGCTCCCAAGAAGCAGACCTGCATATCCGATTCAACAATGTTGTCAGAATTGATTGCATTAGAAGATGCATGTAAGGAAGCAGAGTAACTTAGGAATTTATTAATGGAAATCCCATTATGGAAAAAGCCATCTCCAGCAGTCTTGATTAATTGTGACAATCAAGCAACGATATACAATGTCTCCAATATGACATATAATGAGAAGTCTAGACACGTAAGTCTGAGACATCAAACGGTTAGACGGTTGCTCAAAAGTGGAGTTATAACTGTATCTACATAGACATAAAGAAAAACTTGGCTGACTTACTCACAAAAGGTCTTCCAAAGGCAATGGTTTCTGTAAAATCAAAAGAAATGGGACAAAGGTCTGTGAATGAAGATTGATCATCTTTAACTTAAACCCAACTTATGTCTTGAAAAGGGTAGACAAAGTTCAATGGGTTACAACAAGTTAAGAGAATGATTACGGAACACTAAATCAATCATGCCATAATATTTAGTGTTGGATTCTCCAAGAACAAAGGATGGATAAATGTCCTTAATGAGTCTAGAAACCTTAAAAGGTGTGTCACAGAAACACTTTAAAAAACTTACCTATATGAGTATGGAAATCAGGTCGTTTCCTAAGAAAGTGCGACCACTTTCTAAAGTAGACTCATGAACTAGGATTAATAGCGCATGGTCATTAACGTGCTGAGCAATACAAAACACTTTACCTAAGGAATTCAACATGTGCGATTGTTCTGGTTTTATCATTAAGGGATACTTGGTTCAAGATACGTTCACTATAGAATCTCGACAGAGATTTGAATGGTTTACACTAAGTAAAGTTTCAAATCCAAAAAATACCTTTTATTTATGTGTTGTTTCCACGATGATGCAAAACTTGATGTTAGAACTATATTAGCTTAATCCCACTTGGGTATGTAGAAAGTCATTCTAGTGATTCAGCTGTCCACTTTATTTTGCAAATTGAGGGAGATTGTTGTAAATTTTCAAATTGTTTTGGGTTTGGGTTTGCTTTTGAAGAATGGTTTACACATCATGAGATATGAAGAAGCATCCTAGTATATGAATAGACTTCTCACAAGGGTGTTGAGGCCTTGAGGCTCCCAAATGTGTGTTTTGTTCTGAGGAGGAAGGTCATGCATCACTAACACACACGTGCACACCACCGCCATCCGTTTGATAGAACCAAACCGGGCCGGGGAGTTTCGGGTCCAATAAGCATATTTTGGGATCGAATTACGAAAAAGTTAATAGTCTGAGCCAATTACGGATCCAAATTCAAATTTAAATAACGGCGCCAAATTCGCAACTTGTAACAACCCGAATTTTAATAACGTGTTAAGACAAGAATCGAGGCAGAATTAAATTTTAAAATAAGAATCAAGCGAAACGGGTTGTGTCGTTGCGTTCGTCTCAGAATTCTGGTTGGAAATGAGTCCGAAATTTCGTAAATCGGAGTCCGTATGACCGAGATATGGCCTCTAGAAGTTTCACGAAAAATCAGAAAACGAAAACAGATTTTCGAAATTCGAATTTAGCCCCAAACAGACTGGGCGGGAAAATTTCCCGCCCAGCCCCAGGTCGACTGGGGAGTCGACCCCCCAGGGACCAGGACGACTGCCCAGTCGACCTAGGTGTCGACCTGGGGGTCGACCTCCCTGGTCGAGCCAGGTCGGCCTGGGTGCACCTGCATGGTCTTTTGGCTCTGGTTTGGGGGCCTGTGACGATTTTGACATTTCAGATCTAAACTAGGGTTAATCTAAGGGCCTAAACTAGTCCTAACTTCTATAAAAACACCCTAAGACCTAGCCTAATTCACTACAATTCACTCTAATAACAAAGTGCTGCCCAAATATTTCTTGGTCATGGCCTCCATCTCCAACTTCAAAGGCTTGAGCATTCAAACTAGATCCATGTCAAAGGAGCAAGCTTTCTACATCAAATCAAGGAAGTAGGGCATCATCTCAACACCATTCTACGACAAATGTTTGCTTATAAATCTCTAGCCACGCTTTGTAAGTTCTAGCTACTTTTAGATCTAAACGGTATTTCTAATGTTGACATGGAATAAAATGAGATGAATAGTATGTTAGTATATGTGAATCTAGTCTTGCCCATCTTTTGAACCTATGACTTTGGGCTATTTCTTAGTGATTAAATCATGCCACTCATGTTGTGTTTAACCTAGTTTATCATGCAAGATTGAAACTTGACTTGTGGAATGTTGGCATGAACCCTTAAAACAATTTGACTTGTGGAACATTCATATGAACTTGACTTGGGGCTTATGCATGTAAAAGAACCTAAACCCCTCATGACCATTTACATGCCTATGATGATGAACCTAGTGTTATGCTATCATACATGTTTTGAGGCCAATCTCTTTATGCTATCATACATGTTTGAGGCCAATTCCTTTATGCTATCATACATATTTGAGGCCAATCCCTTTATGCTATCATACATGTTTGAAGCCAATATGTTGTCATATTATTCCTACTATGTTGACTCGCTTTCACTTGCGTTGTGAATACGCCTTGGGTAGTTTAGGCAAACGTGAGATGGGCTATGAAATTTAACATGAATTAAGTAAAGGGGAAAATGGGCATAAGTGTAAAATGTGGACTTTGTCATAGCCTAAACTTGACATGAACATGATAAGTAGGAAAACATGAAAGAGGCCAACTCGAGGTTGGGTTGAGTTTGTAGCATAAATCTGCCCGGAACCGCCCGGCAAATCCAGTAGCTACAGACAATAAGACCCAATGTGAGAAGTTGGTCATATCGCGCTCAAAACCCGAGGTTAGACTAGGTTGTGGTGTAAAGCTGCCCGGACCCGCCCGGCGTAACCAGTAACCACAACAAAGTCTAATGTGAGAGGTTGGGGTGCATTAATTTACTTAATGCCACATGATAAGGTTAAGTTAGTTTGACTAATGGCACTCAACCGATATGACATGAATGGGTTGGTTAAGTCAGACCGGACTTGATTACTTAAAGACACTTAACCATATAACACGATTAGTGGATGGGTTAGTTTAACCTAAATGGGTTGATAACACCCGACTGGGATAACGCGATGCGTGGTAGGGTTAAGTAAACCCACAAGAATGATACTTAACCATTATAAATATGACTAGTGGATGGGGTTAAGTTAACTTATACTTAACCAGTCCGACTCGGTAATTTGATGGGGTTAAGTTAACTTACACTTAACCAATCTGACTTGATAATTTGATAGAGTTAAGTCACGAACCTCTTAAATATGCTTAACCAAATCCAACTCGATAATTAAATGGGGTTAAGTTAACCTACACTTAACAAATTTTACTCGATGATTTGATGAGGTTAAGATGACCTATACTTAACCAATCTGACACGATAACCTAGGGTTAAGCCATGAACTTCTTGATATATTTAACCAACTTGATACATGGTTTGTAGGGCTAAGCCTTGAACTTGAATACTTAGCCAATTTTGACATGATTCGTAGGCGGGGTAAGTCATGAACTCGAATGACAACACTTAACCCATTAGACAAAACCCTAGTTCAGGGGACTAAGTGGAAAATCGTAGTTAATAAGGATAACGGGAAGGGAAACTAAGTGATAAACCTTAGTTAAGGATAACTAAGTAATAATTCTTAGTCAAGAGAAGTGGACCAGTTCACAGATAGATGAGTAACCTGATACGGTAGGTCATCGTTTAAAACGAACACACGAGGAGGAGCGAATGTTTATCTGACTTAGATAAAGGCTCCAGCGAACTGGGTGACGAAGCGGTAGCTTCAAGGGACGTGAGGGTACTCTTGGTATCCCTCTGTGAGGTTGCAGATGATCCTCCTGGGCTAACAGAGGTTAAGGTCTGCGGTAGAAGAACCAAGGGTATGCCTTGGTTGCTGTGCGAGCAACCTAAAGACTGGGGTGGATTAGCGTGGAGTCGGCGATACCTGGTTTAGCCCTGTGATAGCACATCGTCGACTACCTACCATCTTTAGTCAATCGTGTACGTATGCGGAAAGGTAGAGAACTCCCAACAGACCATATACTTGCTATCTAGTTATGGGTGAGGTTGGCCAATAGGAAAGTGGGGCATAGATGGCCGGAGTATAGTTCTCGTGCATGATTTTCTTGGATTGCCTTTCAGTAGTTGAGGGAGGGGTCACGTGGGACCATAACCACCGGTAGAAAAACAGACCTTGATATCTGCATCAGCAGATAACCTAAAGCTCCCGACCGAGTCCTGTATTCCTTGATTAGCCCTGGCACGGGACTCGGATGGCACATTGAGATACATGTGCATCTAGACATGGAAAAACGATTCACGATACATACGTGGGGAAAAGGGGCGTGGTTGACGGGTAGCGTAATCCCTAGTGGTCCTAGGTGGCTTAAACCCAAACCGAGTTACGAAAACATTTAGTAGGTAGTGTAATCCCTAGTGGTCCTAGGTGGCATAAATCCTAGCCGAACATTCGAGAATTCATGGTAAGAAAATACAGCTAGATCAAGGGTGACAGTCCAAAACGATTTCAAGGATAATGGAACTACGTTGAAGTTGTATAGAACTACGTGAGGAAGCCCGTAGGATTTACGGCAAATGACTAAACATATACATGGAAAGAAACATACGAGTTGGGAAAACCTACATTAGGTTGACATGGACCATTTCATGACATTGGGCAAGGGACATTTT